>BSBM01000023.1:19937500-20627500 GCA_027924585.1 Larix kaempferi
ACGTGTACATCAATATGTTTGCAAAAACAATAAACAGTGTGGTTGATTAATATGCTTGCCTGCTTATCTTTTAAACCATATGCTAAATCGATTTACCTTTGTGTAAGATTGGTATCTCCATTGCGATGTGTTGCTTTAACCAATGAAGCCACATCTTTCCATGATATTCCATGACCAGATTGTTTACATCGTTCAATCCATACCTTCATCCAGTCAAGATTGTTTGCGATGTATAAATGAATTGCATCCCACTCTCGACCAACTGTTTGATGACAATAAAATTAAAATTCAATACAAATGTATATTCACTTAACAAAGTATACACTTAACAAATGTATATTCACTTAAATAATGTATATTCACTTAACAAAGTATACACTCTTAATTGATGCAATATATTGAATATAAAAATAGAATATGTATGATATGTATACATAAAAATCAACAGTCAAATGTATTATATTACCTTTCACCTTCCTCAATCTACCTTTCCCATTCGGGTACTCCCCTTCAAAATTGTTACTGGAGTCCAGATCACAAATGCGACGTAAATTGAGCTTTGACGCTAATTTAGGAAGATATTCACTAATATACAACATTTTTTGGTATACCATATATCCCTCCATCATAGAACCCTCAGCACGTGCTCGTTGTCTAACCAAACCCTTCATAAATTTCAAGTGCCTCTCAACCATCCACATGGACCTTGAGTGCATAGGTCCACACAATTCAATATCCTCAACTTGGTGTATGAGATAGTGTTCCTGTGCATTGAAAAATGCTGAAGGTAGATGATTCTGCATTTCACACATGAGACGAGGAATTTATCTCCTCCAATACTTTATATATTCTGTATGGATTTCTTTAGATGACAACCATCTACAAGTGACACAACCCAATCATGAGATTTAACAAAAAAACATTATATTACATAACATGAATTAGTGCACAAAAATCAAATAGAAGTTCTACGATGAATTAAACAAACACTAAGCACATGCAAAAAATCGCTACTTAACTCATGTATTTCCCGAGATTATATATAGCTTGTTTGACATTGTTGTCAAAGTTGTCCAGGAGAGAGAGAGGTAGAACATACTGTACCAAGATACAATTTGTTTCATTTTTTAAACAAAGAGTAGACAAACAAAATACCAACAATATTCATTGGAATAATATATATATATATATATATATATATGCATACCATAATAATTACCTTCATGAAGACATGCCAATCATGCATTTTCACCCCCGCAAAATCACCTTTCTTTGTTATGATATTCTTCATGTTCACACAAAATCCGGTGGGAAATTTAATCTTTCTCATGACTTATTTTACAACATTACTTTGCTGCTCCGTTAACATCCATGGAAGTGAGTTTATATTAATTTGGTCTCTATTTCTATGAAATTGAATGACGTCTTTCATTTCATGGTTTCCTTCTTGAATGTCTTTGCAAATTTTGACAAATTTTTCTTTCTCACTCCTTCCATCCAATATTCGCCATAATGTTTCAATCACATTCTTTCCGATATGCATTGTATCAAACAGATGAGGAATTTGTAGGTGTTCATAGTAGGGAAACCTACTGATTTGTTTAGGATAAATTTTCATTCCTTGTGGAATCCCATTAATGCCTTCATGATCACGACGGCCATCATGAATCATAGTTTATAAATAAATTACAGAAATCAATGTAAATTACAGTAAACAACAAACAATAAAAAAAACATAACATTTCATATACGATGATTCATATGTACCTTGACGATTTCTATTATATTGCAACTTTCATAGGTGAGGTGTCATTCTCTGCGGATTTAATGCAGTCTCTTGCTTGCCATTGAACATATGTTTTTCGGTAGTTCGATACCTGTGATTCTTAGAGAGGAAGTGCCTATACTCATCAAACACCTCCTTTCCTAAGCTTTTTGAATGACGAGATTTGATCTTAGGACCACAAACTGGATATGCAAATTTTCCCTTTGTTTGAAGACCTACATAAAGAGATGGAATATCTATGTCAATTATAATTATATACAAAATGAATGGATTATTTAAAAAAACATGTGTGCGTAGTATATTAACTAGTTCATAAAATTAAATGCAATTAAAGTGGAACTTATAATTGCAAACTGCAAAAATGGGTTAACCCTGGGGCATCATGTATTGTCCATACAAGCATTGCATGGAATTGAAATTGCCTTTGTCGTATTGGTCTAGATACGTCATACATAGTGATGCCATTCCATAACTTTAGTAGCTCTTCAATAAGAGGTTCTATATATACATTCATATCTTTAACTTGGTACTAACCTGATTAATTTGAACATATAGAATATATAATTATGAGTACCATTTAGATATATAAACCATGCAAGAAGAGAAAAATAAAATATATATATGACATTATGCAACAAAATACGACAAATGAGATGCCACTATATTAAAAAAAAAAGTTGTAGACACAATATACCTGGAACAATCATCAGCAACATTATGTGCTCTATCTTTATTGACAACCATGGAGGAATGTTATTGTTGATAACAAAAATAGGCCACACTGAGTAAACGGATCTCATCTCTGCAAATGGATTGACACCATCTGCTGCCAAAGAAATCCTAAGATTACGAGGTTCTTCTTTAAAGTGAGGCCATTTTCCTCCATATATCTAAATGCAGACCCATCTGTAGGCATTCGAATAATTTCATCTTGACTTCTGTTCCGTGCATGGTAATCCATAAATTGCACTATGTTTTTGCACCTGAACAATCATTGTAAACGTGGAATAATGGGAATATAACGAAGAACCTTTTGAGGCACCTTTTTTGTTACTTGATCTGTTCGATATCTACTGATATGACATTCCAGACATTCTGTTGCAAATTCATGCTGATTATAATATATAACATGGTCATCGAGGCATGCATGAATTGCTTCATACTGCATTCCAATTTCTTTCATGGTGGAAGATAAATATCGATATGTGCGAGGTAAAATATTTGGCAATGGTAACAAAAATTCAGCTATCAAGCAACAACAAATTAAAATAAAAATCTAGTTAATATAATATATAAATAATATTAATGAAACAAATTTCATCAGTATTAATTTGACTTGTGAATTAACAATAAAATTATTAGACGAACGGTGATAAACTTTAGCGCGATCATATATATTATGTGATGGAATATATTACATACCTTAACATCCGTGTGACTGATATTTTTGAAAGACCATTCATAACCTTCAAGTTCATTATCAACAATATAGAAGAGAGAAGATTTGTGTTGGAGCCCTCATAAAGGGGTTCGTATGCCTTCTCAAGAAGAGGTAAATCATGAATATCATCAAAATGATTATCATTTTCATGATCATGATTATGATCCATTCTAACATTAAATGAATCATGGATCAAAGTATTTGTACCATCATCTTCAACTATGTTATCAGTATGACCATCTTCTTCAATATGATCATTAACTTGTTCTCCATTATTCATAGCTCCATGTTCCTCTGATACTTGTTCTGAAAGCACTTCCTCCGGACGATATGCCGTAGGATGTATTTCCTTTATAATTACATGAAACCATCAATAGATAAAATTTAATATAATAAATACTAAAATAATACATACATTTACAAAAGCAATCAATATAAAAACATATATAATGCAAAAATTACAAATGGACAATATTCATGTCCCCCCTCAGCGTGTCCATGTTCCATACAATGTTTTATGGTTGTTTTGATCTTTATTCTTCTCCTCTTAAATCCCTTGCATTGACTACATGGAAAATAACATTTCCCATCACCCTTTATTTTTAGTCCATCCCACAATCTAGCAAGCAATTGTCGATTTTGTTCGTCTGGATCAGGAATATTGCTATTTGACATTTTCTCATAAAAAGCTTGAATGAAGATTATCAACCTTAGAAAATCAAGCTCCACACTCCGCTATTTTTAATCACAAAATAATAGAAATAATTATGTATTCTTTTACGGAAAACAGTCCATCGAAGAATAAAATAATTTCCGCAAACCGTCGCTTTTATAGAAAACATGTCGGAATGTTTCGAAATTTATAGATTTTATAGTATAAATGTTTGTCGGATATCTGACGACTTTAGCATAGTTACCGTTATGAAATACATGTCGTATATCTGCCCACTTTAGCATAGTTACTGTTATAAAATACATGTCAGATATCCGACGAATTTAGCATAGTTACCGTTATGAAATACATGTCGGATATCCGACCACTTTGACATAGTTATCATTATAAAATACATGTCGGATATCCGACAACTTGAGCATCGTCTGAGTTGTCGAAAATCCAACAACTATTGTCGAATATCCGACAACTCTTGTAGAATATCCGACCGAGCCTTCTATCAATTAAAAAAAAATCAAATTTTGTAATTTTGAAGGTGAAATCCGACGACACGGTCCTTTTCGTTGGATGTCGTCAGATTTTGGGTCATAATTTTCTAGTGTGACATTGTGGTTTCCAACATCCCTGAAGCTTATGGGTTATTTTTAAGCTGGGAATGGTCACAAAACCTCAATGGTTATTTTGCCACAGATTGGTCTCATATGTGGTTTCAACTTAATGGTCAACCTAACAAGATTCGGGTCAATAGAGAATGGTATATGAAACATACATCACAGAAATTAATAATCCTAATGAACTTGTTTTATGTAGTGATTCAACTTTAGGTAATTATGCTTTTGACTTGTATTTTGGAAATTTTAAAGTTGAACCTTCTCCTTTGATAAGATCAAAACAACTATCTAATTTAGTGTCTTGCACGTATAAAATCACTTCTAATCATTATGTAAATTTTGTAAATAATGTAAGTAATGTTAATAGTATTATGTTAAATCCTAATGATGAGCTTTAGTGTCTCTACTTCAATGGATCTAAATCCAAAGAAGGTGTTGGAGCTAGATGCTTGTTATTGGATCCTGTAGGTAAGAAGAGATTTATTGCATGTAGTTATAATTTGAGTGTGCTAATAATATCACATAATACGAGGCACTAATACAGGGTCTCAAAAAGGATATCAAACTTGGCATGAAAATAATAATAGTGTTTGGATATTCTGAAATATTCATCAAATAGGTAAAGAACTCCATTAACTTTGTTTCACCTCATATTAGGAGTTACCAACTTGAGGTATGGGAACTAATCTCAATTTTTTAGCTTTCAATATTAATTCAGTTCCCAGATCATGGAATCAAGAGGCTGATATTTTAGCTAACATAGATTCCAAGTTGATACCTGCTGAAAATTTTTCCCCTAATACATTTTCCATTGAACTCATTTTGATGCCCACTATATCGGAAAATGTGACCAACTGGTGTGTGTTCGACGATGATCAACAAATCATTGTATTTATGCATATGGAAGATACTTTTCAGGATGGAGTAATTGATGAAATAACTGATGATGAGAATCTGTCTGATTTTTCAGCCATTACTGGTAATAAGTCACTTGAATAAATGCTCGATTTGGTAAAATATACCCCTCACTCGGTTATTAGATTAGAATATTCTTATGGTCTTTGTGATAAATTTAGAGGGATTGTTAATTGTAATACTAATAGTTCTACCAAGAGGTAGGAATGATAAACCTAGGGACTAACACAATCCCCAAAACATTAGTTTAGGTGTAAATTATACTGAAAAAAGAAAAGGCTTCATTCATCAAAATTTTCAAGGAATACAAAGATGTATTCGCTTGGAAATATGAAGATCAGAAGATCTCTGATCCAAAAATAATGCAACATGTCATACTTGTGAAACCTGACGCAAAACCATACCAACAAAAACTGAGGAAAATGCATCCCAATCTAGAGCCTGCTATAAAGCAGGAGCTGAATAAATTGTTATCCGCATGAATCTTTTTTCCTATTCGGCACAACCAATGGGTTTCCAATTTGGTCCCTGTTAGAAAAAATAATGGTGAAATTCAGCCATGTGTCGATTTCCGCAACCTAAACAAAGCATCCAATAAAGAAAATTACCCTGTTCCTCCCATGGAACAAATATTACAGCCTGTCTCAGGTTCTGAGATGATATCCTTGCTAGATGGATTCTCAGGATACAACCAAGTGTTAGTTTCACATCCTGACCAGTTGAAAACGATTTTTAGGACACCATGGGATACTTTTTCCTATTGGAAAATGCCTTTTGGGTTAATTAACGCAAGAGCCACTTTTCAACGAGCCATTGATATCACATTTCGTGGATTGATCAATTAGTTTTTGGTTGTTTATATGGATGATATTACACTCTACTCAAAGAAGAGAGAAGACCACCTAACTCATTTGCATGCTATTTTTTAGCATTGCAAAAAATTTGAATCTCTCTAAATCCAAAAAAATATGTCTTTGCAGTCACTAAAAGAAAGTTGCTTGGTTTTGTCATTTCCAAACATGGGCTCATGATCGATCCAGACATAAAACAAGCCATTGCTCAACTTGCTCCCCCCCTTCCAAAACGACTATGCATTTATTTATGGGAAGCATTATTTTTTTCAAAATATTTGTGCCAAGTTTCTCTCAGATAGTAAGGCCAATGTAGAATTTAGTGAAAAATGATGTTTATAAGTGGGGAAAGCAGGAAAACTAGGATTTCCATCCAATTAAATAAGTGATATATGAATCTCCTGCCTTGGTGAGTCCAGAATTTATGAAGGAATTCAACCCTTATACCTTTGCCACTAAAAATGCTTATGCAACTACTTGAGAAATGACCATAACGATGAAATTCTGATTTCTTTTCTAAGTTCTGCATTTAGGGGTGTTGAATTGAAATATTTTGTAGTTGATAAGCAAGCTTTCACTGTCTTTAAGGCAGTAAATAATTTTAGGCCTTATTTATTGAAATAAAAAATTAAGGTCATAGTACCATACACAGTTGTGAGAAATGTGCTAGTCCAGAAAGAATTGGGTGAGAAAAGGGCCCATTGGATGATAATGCTTCAGGAATATGACCTGGAAATCAAACCTGCACAAATTGTGAAATATCAAGGCCTATGTAAACTTGATGCTGGTGCTATCAACACTCCTAATACTAATTTTCCCAAAAAAGAAATCGAAATTTTTGCTGGAAACGAGATTTTTACTATACTTGATGACGCCTATTCTTGGTACCATGATATGATTTTTTTTCTAAAACATGGAACATCACCACATAATTTAGATTCTAGAAATAAAAGGGATTTAAGACTCAAATCATCCCCATATTACCTCATAAATAATATGTTGTTTAAGAAAAACTTTGATGGTGTTTTGTTACGCTATTTAGAGCAATCCGATTCCCAAAGAATTTTGGATGAGTTACATTCCGGGTCCGCTGTAGGAAATTTTAGTGGGGACAATACCTCCTACAAATTCATGAGGGATGGCTATTACTAGATGACCCTATTGAAGGAAACACATGCTCTGGCACGCAAGTGCCATATTTGTCAGCAAGATGCAGACATAGTTAAGAAAGCTGTAACGTTTTCTTTGCAGTCTGTCTTTCTCGACTTTCCCTTCCAACAAAGGGTCCTTGAAATTTATGGTCCTATAAACCCACCTTCGTATCAACAACATAAGTATATCTTAACTGCCACTGACTACTTCACAAGGTGGGTAGAAGTGATTCCACTGCGTGTCATTAACACCAATCAGGTGGTATCTTTTATTGAATCTCATATTATCACTCAATTTGGTATTCCTGAATCATTAATTTTTGTTAATGCTTTGTATTTATCCTCATTTGAGTTAACATATTTTGCATTAGAAAAAGGGATAAAGATCAAATATTCTGCCAAGTATTATCGTCAGGGTAACAGTTTAGTCGAATCTACAAATAAGAACTTGATCAAGATTCTTAAAAAGACGGTGGAAGACCATCATAGAAATTGGCATACTGCCCTGTCTAATGCACTTTGGGATGATAGAGTTACTCTGAAAGCATCGTTGGGAAATTATCCTTTCTTTCTCATTTAGGGGAAAGAAGCTATCCTCCCACCCAATGTGTTTTTTCCAACCTTACAACTTTCTCAATCATTTCAAGAAATAGAATGTTCTGCCATGGAAGGCAGAATTAATCACTTACTAAAGTTGGAAGAAGAAAGAGCCAAAGCTTAAAACATGTTTGATCATCATCAGGAAATCATTAAACAATGGTTTGACAACAAGTATTCCTCTGATAGAAAATTTGAGGTTGGTGATCTAGTCCTCAAATGGGACAAGGCACACAAGGAAAAAGGATAACACAAAATATTTCAAGCCCTGTGGCTTGGGCCATTTGTAATCATTGAGAAGATTGGTCCTAGTACGTTTATGTTACAGTCACTGGAGGGTCAAAAGGAGACCTATCCGGTAAATGGCCACGTGCTAAAGAAATGCTTCACCTGATTCCCGTGTGGGAATTCAACTTGTACATATCCTGTATATATATATTTTTCAGTTTTGGTTTGGTGTGCTGATCCATTTCACAGTAGACTAATTGTTGTTTTGCTTTTTTTTAATTCAATTTTTATTTTAATCAAGTTTGAATTTTACCTTTAATCTGAAATCATCAATTTTACTGCAACTTCAATTACATGCTAGAAAAGATTCTGATTTTTATATCAATATTAAACTTATGATTTTCCCTAGATATTTTCTGTAGGTTTCAATCTAAATTTTTTATTCGGGATTTCAAATGACACTTGAGTTTTTATTTTCCTTGTTATTGACAGTTTTGAATTGTTTATTTTTAGCATAAATTAATTCAGCAGTCTGTTACTCATCTTTTCTTTGACATAACTAATTCTACACATGAAAAATATTCAAGTTGATTTTAAAGATTTAAAGGGCCCATTGAATCACATCCGATGATTGCATCTGGTGGATCAGTAGGGTTAAATATCTAATGTTGATAAGCTTGTTATCAGAAATCATATTTATTCTACCAGTGGGGGTACATCCTCAACTCTTGAAAATATGTTGTAGGCCCATCTAACCTCCAATATTCCCCTTCCAACTGCTGACTAAGGGTACAATTTTCAGATAGGATAGAATTGGAACATTCTAATTGGTCTCCTCTCAACAAAAGTGAGTTAGAACGACATTGTTGAAATCATTAACCTCTTTACCCCATTCCACGATTTTAAGAAGCATTTTGGATTAGCTTCTTCATCACTGCCTACATAACAAATTGAAATCCTTAAGGGTTGATTGCAAGATAGGGGGTCTCAGCTAGAGCCAGCCTATTCATGTTCATAAGTATTTATGGAATGACATCTTCATGTTAGTCACCAAGCTAGGAAGGTGGCTTTCATCCTCAAAACTGAAAGACATAAGGTCTTATAACAAGTCGATTTGTTCACGATCTGCAGGTATTGGTGAATGAAACTTCCATTAGCTATTCATCAAGCCATGGGAGTGAGTTGCAGTTTATCCCTTGGGGAAAATATTTCACTAAATTCAAGCATTGATATCAAAAAAGTTGACTTAGGGAGGGGAGGTCTCATCACAAGCCAACTCTTTCATAAAAATGAACTCTTATGGAGTGATGTTATCACTATCTGGTTACCAAACCAGGATAATATATTTCAGCTTCCAAACTGAAAGATGGGAGGTCTCCTTACAATCTGACCCACTCATTTTCTGTAGTATTTTGTGAATTGTGTTGCCGCATCTGATCACCAAGTCAGGGAAGTACCCTTGATCCCGTTGTTGAGAAATCAGCCATATGACAAATAATTACAAATATAAATTCTTACTCAATGAATGGGATACAAGCTGCCAAATTTGGTTAAATATCAACCCTGTCAAGGCTACGAACGCATGCTAGCAATAGTGGCAATGCTAATGGTATTGGAGGCATAACAAATTGATGACTATCGTTTATCACAAATAAATTTATTAGAGGTAAGCTAATATAGAATGTGGTCATTATTCTTTTCCAACTTATTATTTTATACTCTCACAAGTCACTTGCAGGTAAATTTTTGTTGCTACATGAGGCTAAAAACCTATTTCGAAGAATTGATGAGTGGGACCCATAAAGTTAGAATTAAGACTATTATTCTATTAGAAATTTTTTTCATGCATCTCTCCTTATCTTAACGATAAGTTTCTCATCATAGATAACTGGTCCACCCCACCAACTGCCATTTGTTGGTCCCTACCAACAACCACCCCTTCATTTTGGAAAAAAAATGAATGGGTCCCCACCTTGATTTTTTTCCAGCATATCAAAAGTATCAAATTAAATTTCCAAGTATTCTAAATAGATATAGACTGTTGTTTATTTCTGTATTTCATGATCCACTAAGGTAACATTTCTATTTCTGCTCGAGTTCATGTTGATTATTTGTTTAATGTACAGTATTGGAACAATTTTCATGCCAATCAATCGTTTGATATCATAGTTTTATATAGCTATGATATATAGCTTTATTCCACTCCAAATATTATATTGATAGTGATTAATTTCCATCAAATGTAACCATTGACTAGTAGAGATATGAGTGTATCAATTATGCTCCAAATGTTATAGGTTATACAAATGTTCTTTTCGAAAGAATTGAATTACGAGAAGATAAAATATGTGTGACCGATTTTTTGAAGAAATTTGATAAATAAATTTCTAAATACACCAATCATTCACATAGAAAATGATGTAAAAATCTATAGTTCAAATAGTCTCATGAATTTTTTCCACCAAGAACAATTTTGTTTGTGATTGATTTTGCAGAAAACTACACATTTGCTACACAAAAAGAGATACAAAGTGAATACTACACTCTGACTTAAGTTTCTATAGTTGTCCAAGTTCTATATAGAAATGCTCAAGACAATATTGATGACATAGAAAGCACCAATGGAAGTTGATATGTGATAAAAGAATATCACTTTTATATCAGTGAAGATTGTACACACAATACAAATATTTTACAACACTGTTTTGTCAATGTTTTTTATGAGTCACTAAAATAACATAAAGTTGAATTCAATGAACATTGGATATGGTCAGATGGATGTGATCGACAATTTAAATATTCATGGTCATTGTTTTGGTTATGTCAACTTCTTAGAAAAATGAACATTAGACATTGTTGGAATTTCTTTGAGACTAGTGATGGAAAAGGATAGCACAATGATGCAGGAGCATGTGTAAAATGAGCACTTCGAAGGTGGTAGACAAACCATTTTGTCACTCGATTTGAACCAACTGCTCAATTTGTTCGATGGTGTCATTCAAATCTAAGCCATGAACAAAATCAACAATCAAAAGATATGCATATGTATGTACATATCTTCTTCTTGAATTTTTTATTATATAAATTTAAATTTAAAAAGCAATATTTATAATCCTTAAATCTTTCTTTAACATGTACACTAACATTAGATATTGTCCTTCATAAATTGTTAACATAACAAGTTTTTTTTGCTTATTGGAATCCAAGATGTAGATAGATCGATCCCATAGGATGCTAGCACAACACATGGGACTAGATATTTACACACAATTAAAAAAAAGCCTTCCAAAATGTGTTTGCAATTGATAGTAGAAAGGAATCATGCTTTTTCCCATTTTGAATAGAAAACACTGAATCTACGATTCTACAGAGGTGTGCAAAAACATAATTAAAAACTATGTTAAACCTTGGAAACATTCAAAAATTAATCAAAAGGGGAAAATGCCACTCGCAAGCTTGGAGGAGTTAAAATCAAAGGACATTGTAGTATCAGTTGATGGTTATATAATTTTTTATCTTGTTAGAGAAGGTATCAATACAAATGTAAAACAAAACAAAAAAATTATTTTTCAAACATTGTTCATTGTATATAATATATATATGTAGTGCTCTGCTTTTACTTCAGACATTGACTATTATGCTATGCTATTATTTGAGGGAATTTGATTATGAATGACCTAGTTGTGTGTGTGGATTCAAATATTAAGTCTTATACTATGTTATTACTTGAGGGCATTTGATTATGAATGACCAAGTTGTGTGTGGAAACTCCTTGGCATTGGAATTGGAAAACTAGTCCCTTTATGAATAAATTGAATGTTTAAAAGTTAATGTTTACGAATGAGATTAATGATGATAGTTAGATGTTTAGGTTTCCATGAAAATTGATAAAATGATGGTTAATGAATAAATTTATTGTTGGCCCCTACCAACAACCACCCCTTTATTTTGGAAAAAAATGAATGGGTCCCCACCTTGATTTTTGTTGGGCATATCATAAGTATCAAATTAAATTGCCAAGTATTCTAAATAGATATAGACTGCTATTTATTTATGTATTTCATGAGCCACTAGAGTAGCATTTCTATTTCTTCTCGATTTATGTTGATTATGTGTTTAATGTACAGTATTGGAAGAATTTTCATGCCAATCAATTGTTCGATATCCAAAGTTAACATTGTTCAGGTACACAGGGTACTACCAAAGGAACGAACACCAAGAGCAACCATTTCACACAAACATATCACATATCAACACACTGATGTTTTGATGTGGTTTAAACCCTCTTGAGGGAAACACTCCACGGCCCCGGCCAAATAGCTTCTATGGAGCAATTTATTATGCAAAGAAAGAAAGTTACAAATGAGCTTTTCATAATCGATAAACTAGACAATGACCCTCCATGCTCTTTAAATAGAGATCATGGACCAATCGGGTGTTAAGCCACGGATCAAGGTTATGTATGATCTAAGAGAAGTTGAGCCGTCGGATCACAACATATTGTGACCGTCGGATTAAATATTTACAAATGCATACTAAAGAAGCACACTTTCCCTAACGGATATATTACACAAGTTGATCTTAACTAACTCCTAAGTGTCTAAATATCCTAATATCCCCCCTTAAGAACAACTTGGGATAGGATTGAAGGATTTAAAAAAGTGACACTATTAGGAGAAGGAAGGAGGCATTAGAACCTATCCCCCCTTAATGACAAGTTCCTGAACTCCTGACATAGATCGAAATTTAGAAAACTTCGCTTCTATAAGAGACTTGGTGAAGATGTCTGCAACTTGGTCATCTATAGGGAAAAAGAGCACTTCAAGAACACGATCATGAACACGATTTCTAATAAAGTGCATATGTAGTTCAATGTGTTTGTTGCGTTGATGTAGAACTGGATCTTTGGAAAGCTTGATGGCACTTTGATTGTCGCACCAAAGTGGAGTAGGCTGCTGCTGCTCGAATCCAAACTCTGAAAGGATTTGTCGAAGCCATAAAGCTTCATGACTGGCATTAATTGTTGCTCGATATTCTGCCTCTGCTGAAGAAAGAGCAAGAGCTTGTTGTTTCTTACAAGCCCAAGTGACAGGTCCAGATCCCAGACTGAAAACATAACCTGTTGTAGACTTTCGATCATTAGGATCGCCGGCCCAATCTGAATCAGTGAAACCAACCAACAAAGGTTTCACCCCTATACTGTAATGAATCCCAAACTGAATTGTACCCCGAATATATCGAAGTATTCTTTTAGCTGCTTTCCAATGAATTTCATGAGGTGTTTGTATATAATGGGCAACACGACCAACGAAAAAGGAAAGGTCAGGACGGGAATGAGTCAAGTATAAGAGACTACCAACAAGCTGATGATACAAGGTGGCATCTACTTCAGGTGAAGTACAAGTGGCATAAAGTTTGACTCCAGACTGGAAGGGATAAGGGGATGGTGTGCAATATTCCATGTGAAAGTGACGAAGAAGGTCACAAGCATACTTAGACCGAGAAAGAAAGATTCCTTCTTTGGTTTGCAGGACTTGGAGACCAAGAAAATAATGCAAATGGCCTAAGTCTGACATTTCCAAATTTTTCTTAAGACTGGATTTCACATGGGTTATAATCTTAGGGTTGCTACTAGTAAGAATAAGGTCCTCAACATATAAAACAAGTATAATGAGATGGTTTCCTACTTTCTTGGTATAGACATTGGAGTCAGAATGGCATCTAGAAAAACCAGTGTCAAAGAGAAAGCTATCCATTTTGGCATACCAAGCTCTAGGAGCTTGCTTAAGGCCATATAAGGATTTCTTAAGGCGCCAGACAAGGCTAGAGTTATTCTGAACATATCCAGGAGGTTGTTCCATGTAAATTTCCTCCTGTAAATCACCATGTAAGAAAGCAGACTTGACATCCATTTGATGGACTTCCCAGTTGTGTAAGGCTGCAAGGGAAAGAACAAGGCAGATGGAGTTCATTTTTGCGACAGGAGAAAAGGTTTCATTGTAGTCAATCCCTTCAACTTGGGAAAAACCTTTGGCAACTAACCTTTCCTTAATTCTTTCAACACTTCCATCTAATGCATACTTAGTTCTGTAGACCCATTTACACCTGACAAGTTTTCTTCCTTTTGGAAGAGGGACAAGATCCCAAGTATCGTTCGCCATTAAGGAACGATATTCTTCATCCATAGCTGCATCCCAATCTGGATTTCCTGAAGCTTCTGCAAAAGTTTCTGGATCATGATTCTCGGAAACTTGAGCCAAAAGAGAAGAGGCTCACTGAAACTGAGAACGTGTTCGACGTTGATCTCTAGGATCATTGGCAAGATCACTAGCTGCTTCACATGTTGAACAGACCCATCGAGGAATCACTTGTGCTGGTGCAACTGGAGGAACATGAGCAGGAGGAGGTGGGTTTTCATCCTCACTATCATCATCAGAAACTGGAGTTGGAAACCTATCAAGAAAGTTGGAAGAAGAAGAAGGCACAATCGTCGAATCAGGCTCGTAGGCCAAGAGATTTTCATCAAATTTAACATCTCTTCTAATGATTACATCATGAGAATGTGGTTGAAGAAGTCTATAACCTTTTACATCTTCAGAATATCCAACAAATATGCACTTCTCACTTCTAGGTTGCAATGCTTTCCATTTTTCATTCGGAATGTGAGCCCATGCTTCACTACCAAACACACAGAAATGACTTACATCAGATTTAGTTTTACTTCATGCTTCTTCCGATGTGATACCCTATAAAGCTTTATTGGGGGTACGATTAACTATGTAATTTGCACAATTAATGGCTTCAACCCAAAATTGAAGACTTAGTCCCTTAGATTGGATCATACAATTAGCCATTTCTTTTAAAGTGCGGTTCTTCCTTTCAGCTACACCATTTTGTGGTGGTGTATATGGAACAGTGTGTTGTTGTAGGATTCCTTGTTCAGTGCAGAAAGTAGTGAACTTTTTGTTAACATATTCTCCTCCATTGTCAGATCTTAACTTAATAATTTGATGACCATATTGTTTTTCAACAAGGGCCCTGTAGGCCAAGAACATGTTAAATACTTTGCTCTTAAGGTTTAGGAAATAAACCCAAGTGTGTCTAGTGTAATCATCAATGAAAATTAAGAAATATTTGAAACCAGAAAAGGAAGCAGATGGAAGAGGACCACATAAGTCACTATGCACAAGCTCCAAAGGAACCGAGGCGTGCCAAGAGACACATTTGTCAAAACTGTCCCGATGATGTTTTCCAAGTACGCAACCAGAACAACCACCATCCCTGAAAGATACCATTGGAAGACTTGTCACCATATTGTCTTTACATAGTTGTTGCAATGAGTGATAATTTAAGTGACCAAATCGCTCATGCCAAAGTTTGCTCAAGTTATCACTATGAGCAACAAAAACTAAAGGAAAAGGTAATGACCCAAAGTTGTTAAATTTGTACAACCTGGTAATATCATCAACAATTCCGGTAGCTAGGACCTGTTGAGTATCTTTAAAATCCTTGATTACAACTTGGTGAGGTGTAAACGTCACAGTTTTACCTTCACCAGAATGAGTGATTTGATATACTGATAAAAAATTGCAGGAAATTTTTGGAACACATAGTACATCACTAAAATGACCATTATCTGCTGAAACTGTTCTAGCTCCTACAACACTTAGAGATCTATCATCACCAACAAATATTTGTTTGGTGTTACATTCATGCATAGTAGAAAAGATGGCTCGATCCTTAGCCATATGATAAGATGTTCCAGAATCAATGAGCCATTCATTTGAAGTAGAAGAAGAAGATGCATTATAAGAATAACCAGAAGCACAAACTGCATGTCCATGAGAGGTAGATTCTGAAGGCAAATCTAGGCTGATGTGGTGCTTCTTCATTGTTGCTTCCAAGGATGCCATCTTCTTGAAACACTTAGATTCATCATGATTATCTTTCCCGCAATAGTTAATGCAATGACGCTCAGTCTTCTTGCCTTTTGTCTTAGATCCTTTGTCATTTTTTAAATAAGGAGCTGACTAAGAGGGTTTTGGACCCTTGTTTGACTTATTATTGCGAAAATTTTGTTTCTTGGGAGGCTTGGACTTTTCTTTCTGTTGGGACAATAAGGCTTTCCCATATGTATCTGCATTGTTGATTATTCCAAGATGAATGAGCTTATCTTGTTCTCTAATCAAGGAATCACAAAAGGATTCAAGAGTAGGCTCTTGATAGCTAGCTGCATTCAAGGATTCTTTCATGGAGTAAAATGTATATACAAAAACAGAATATGCAGGTCCAAGTTTGGAAAGAATATGATAAATGCATTGTTTGTCTTTATTCTTAATCTTGCATTTTGCACATAAGAGTTTAAGAGTTTTGTACTTAGATAAATAATCTTGTATGCATGAAAAATCACTTGGATTTAAAGAAATTAACTCATTTTCGAGTTGGTGACCTCGAATTTCATTGTGTTTACCAAACACAGATTCCAACTTATCCCAAGCAGCATCAAGTTCATCAATTCCAGATATGTGGAATCGCAAATCAGTAGAGATTGACATCACAATCAATCCACAAGCTTCGTCACATCCATTTTCCCATTTTCTTTTCTTATCATCATCAGTGGGTTTTGTTTCTTTCCCTGAGGTAATTCTGAAAAGTCCCCTACTTCGTAGAACATCCTCCATACGAGATTTCCATGAGAAATAGTTGGTATTAATAAGTAGAATATCACAAGGGGCGGCCATATTTTTAAATTAATGGCTGCAAAAGCAGAAACCAATAGTCTGGATGCGAAGAGCTCAAAAAAACAGGCAGTTTAAAAAAAAACTGCACTAAAAACTGACTCTGTATGATGAAGTTAAGCTTGAACAAAGAAACTGTTGAAGATGTCCCAAATAGTGACGTGGCAGATATAGAATGTCCAGCTAAAAAAAAAGAATCCCCACTCTTCCCAACATGAAACTTTTGACAATCACTTTACAAAAAAGTTGTTTTAAGTTAATCACTTTTGTAAAATGAGTGATTTCACTTTTACAATGATATTACTTTAAATAGTGCAACAATAAAAATGAACTTAAGTGACTCACTTTTTATTATTTAAGTGAGATGCACTTTTACAATAAAGTAACTTGAAAATAGAAATTGCATGCACTTTTTCTTTTAAAAGTAATTTCCTAAGACTTGAACTCAAGACCTATTAAGGAATAAAGCAACTTTGAACCAAGTGAGCTAGATTACAAGGTATGTAAAATATGGGAATGAGGAAAGAGTTTTTTTTTACTCTTCTTGCTCGGTTTCCGTGCTTGCCTTTTTTCTTGCAAATCACACCACAAAACCCGGAAAGTCTACGTTTTCTCTCTATTTATGATTTGCCGAGATCACGCAAGGTGCACGACAAAGAGCATACGCAGCCGAGAAAAACCCTTTTCCTTTCTGTTTCTGATTTGCCGAGATCGCACAAGGTGCACGGCAAAGAGCATATGCAGACAAGGAAAGTAACAATCCGAAACAAAAAAAAATCTAATAATAAAAACTGATAAAATATGAGATATTTTTAAACAAATAAAATGCGTCACTGTAACATTATACCTTCCGATCTGATGAAATACGCGTTTCTGAAGCAACTGGGAACCGTTTTCGATCAAACGAAAATTATTTCCCAACGGAAACGATGCTCCGGACGCAATGGAACACCTCCCACAGCCCAAAAATGCACATAAATACCAGAACCAGAAACCCTTTCAAGTTTCGGTAACAACAGTTCAAGATCTAGATCATAACCGGAAGCAGCTCTTCATAAAAGCTCTGATACCATGTTCGGGTACACAGGGTACTACCAAAGGACCGAACACCAAGAGCAACCACTTCACACAAACAGATCACAGATCAACACACCGATGTTTTGACGTGGTTTAAACCCTCTTGAGGGAAACACTCCAAGGCCCCGACCAAATAGCTTCTACAAAGCAATTTATTATGCAAAGAAAGAAAGTTATAAATGAGCTTCTCATAATCGATCAACTAGACAATGACCCTCCATGCTCTTTAAATAGAGATCATGGACCAATCGGATGTTAAACCACGGATTAAGGTTAGGTATGATCTAAGAGAAGTTGAGCCATCGGATCACAACATATTGTGACTATCGGATCAAATATTTACAAATGCATACTAATGCATACTAAAGAAGCACGCTTTCTCTAACAGATATATTACACAAGTTGATCTTAACTAACTCCTAAGTGTCTAAATACCCTAACAAAGATAAGATTATCATCATTTATGGAGTCCATGGCTGAAAGCATATAATCCATAATGATGAGTTCCATTTTGGTTCAATGAGGAATCTTTACATTCTGCATCCTTATATACCATGATCATGCATCCTGGTTTAAATGAACTAATCCTTTTGGTTATAATAATTTTCTTTTACATGGTTGTTTATTTTGATGAATATGGGGACAACAATGACATGGTTCTTATTCGCATACTGATAAACTGCCATAGATCTCTATTTAAACACAATCTCATTTAATTGAATAATTCAGCAACGTTCTCATTTTAAAATTTCAACATGATTTGAGGAAACTTTAAAATCATATGATTCCATTTTGCAGAATCCTTGAGGGGAATCTAATATGCAATGTGATGAATACGTTAAATTGGATTCTATCTTATTCAAATTCATGAATTTTCCTAGGACTAATGGTTTTACTCGATTTATTCAATCTCCTCCCCACCTTCTAATTTGCCATCACCTGAGGACCAACATAGCATTCACGTCATATTCTATAAAACAAACTCGATCGCCGACATTTCTTTTTACACTGCGTTTGAAGCTGTCACAGTGCTCTTGTCATTATGGAAAATTCATACTCATGTGATAAGTATTTTATTGCACTGCATTTTGGGCCTTTTTGAGAATTTCCAGGCTCATATTTCTCAACTTTCCTCCTCCAAGAATCCCCTTTGCCCCTAGCTTTTTGCCTTCGATTTTACCATCATCTTACGGCTAAACTATGTGCCCTACTTTGGTCGACCACTTACCTTTGGAATTTCACAGTAGTTAAACTGGTTTTTACTCCATGACATATAATGGGTCTCATTAACTGTGCCGAACCTGACAATGAAAACAAGGTTGAAGCAAATAAATTCCTTGTTCAATTCTTAGCAAGTGTTAGATGGTTAACTTTTATTAGAAAATTTCAAGGTCATAACAAGGTTATTTCACTTGTGTTTACCGAATATTTTGATGGTTACCGTGGCCGCGTTGGATATATCGATTTTGAGATTGATGAAAATTTTATAGTTGCAGCCACATACTTGCCTTGTACATAGGAGAAATGGTTTAAGCATACTCCGCTCAAGGATGTGCCTTGGTAAAAAATTCTATGAAGGCCAACTTCTGCCATACATAATCATAAAGGTATGAGTAAAACCCTCTTTAAAACACAGTGGCGGGAATCATTTGTGGCTTTGGTTCATATGTTTCTTGCGATGGTCATTTCACTATGATTCTTCGATATGATCTCTGCCTACTAATGGCGTTTTTAGGGTATGAAATGAACCTCCCCTATTTCCTATATATGAGCCTGAAAAACATGGCTAAACTAGTTCAAAAATAATTAGTTTCTCCTGCTTGTAGATTGCTACATTTTGGGTTGATACGTATTCTAATAGAACATAAGCTGACTATATTGGGGGTAAGTTGGCATGATTTTGCCGTGAGAAAAGGTTTTGAAGAAATCATATCTAAGCAAAATGATATTTCCCAGGAAGTGATTCACGATATCCCTCGCACTATTGACTCTTCCTCTACTTGTCAATTTGAAATTTCGGCCCTAGTCGAGAGAATTTCTGGTCAATGTATTTCTATTTCTACTTCTCGCCAATGTTTCATCCTTAGTGACGAGAACCATGATGTATGTACACAGTTTGAACCCTGTCAACAATCTTTGGAATAGGTTGTCCATGTGTCTGAAGATCCTTTATGTCAAGAACGGGTTCGAGTGCAGGTTCAAAATTTAGCTCATGCCATGCATACATGAACTGGTCATTTAGATGACCATTTTGGTAAATCTTTCAAGTTGTGTATGTAAAGGATAGTTTACCAGGAGTTAAGGTTGAAGAAATGCTATTGCCATTTTTAGTTTTAAATGAAATAACTGAAGCTAATCATGCCCAAGAGGAATCCATAGAGCAAGTTCTGGAATATGCCCTTGAGAGAATGGAAATTACACAGATCCTCCAGGGGTTTTATCGGTTACAAGATCTAAATAAACCCAAATTTACTAAAATTTCAAATGTTTCAAATTATGCTAGTGTATCTTGGGTTAAAAGTAATCATGTTGATTATGTTATTGAAAGCTCTGTATAGAAACAGGTTATTGACGAGGCCACTCGATCTATATCTGTTCCAATAGGGAATATCAATTTAATCCCCCAATCTAGTCTGTAGGTTAATGTTGGTATGGGCATTGATTTCCCATCTGATCAATCTTTTAATAGAAACCTGGGTCATTTTTATGATTATGAGATTAAATTCTTTCAGTTGGTTGACGTCATGGATCCTCATGCCTCAACTGGGATTGAAAAATGCACGAGTCAAAATGTCGTATCCCACATATATAATTCTTCAATATTCTTGGATAGTTGTCACGATGTTTTTCGTGACCATAGTCCCTCCACTAATATTCACAAGTATCAGGGTTTATCTCTAAATCAAATTCGAACAAATGATAATGATGTCAGTGGTAACGATTGTGTAAATCCAGTCTTGAATACCTTATCATTTGAAGTTGTTAGTTCAGTCCCTCTGTAGAATTCTTCAATTCACATGGATGTTGGGCCACGGGCTAAAGCAATCTGGTTTCAAGATTTCGAAACTTTAGGAAAAAGGAGGTCCCAAGTTATGTATAGAGCTAAGCGAAACATATCATCAATCCAACAGTCAAATGAGATCATATCGATCAATTACAAGATTCTAAGTCTGTTCCTGAATCTTTTACACAGAGGCCCAACCTTTCAGTTCATGCACAACTTAGTGATGGTTTTCATCTTCCTAATAACATTAAAGCAAATCCATAGTTTGCAGGAGTTGAGCCAACTTTACAAAAAATCAAATATATATGTGATAAAATCAATAACGTTGATATTAAACTGAGCATGCATACTAAAACATGTTTTTCTCATTGCCAATTGCTTTTAAGGAATAGTTCATATAGGTTCGACTACCTCTTGAAAGATGCTTGTCAGTTGGTTCATAAGGTCCATTATTATAAAAAGAAAATACTATAGGTGAAAGAACAATATCATGTTCGGGTTAATGAACTTGAAGAAAAGTTAAAGGATGCAAAGGAATCTACGGTCTTTCATACCTCAGTAGTTAACATTTATATTACTCCCGAGGATGTAAAAATTCCCAAGATAGAAAAATAAACACTTAAGGATTTTTGTTCATGCATAGGTATGTTTTGTAGTTAATCGATTTTATGCTTCATTTTTAATTTTCTAAATTTTAATCAAGAATTTTTATGAAGCAGCTGCATAATATAAAATTCTGTTGCTACTTCTTTATTTTATTTTAATTGTTCTATTGTTTTATTTTCTAGATGGAACCTACTCCACAACCCCTTCTTGCTCGTTTGGATAAAGTAATATGTGGCATGCAACTGGATAAGGATATTGAAAATATTAGTAGGCAAGACTGCAATCCCTCCTTTCACTTATGATAAGATGATGAGTTGTTCAAAAATTGATCATTGTATTTAGCTTGTGTTGGTGTAGATTGATTTTATAATCCTATTTCAATGGGATCCTTGTACTCGTCATTTGGTTAGTTTCTTTATTTTTGGTAAAAAATAGTGATGAGTGGAGCACCTGAGTGGGCCTAATGGTTAAGAACATGTGTTATCTCTGAGGAGGTCACAGGTTCAAAACCGACGGGGGTAGGGTTGCTCATTGGCCCGCTGTGACAAGGCTCGAAGGGTAGGCGACCCCTGGGATAGAGGCTCTCCCTTGGGATAAAGGGTCTCGGGATGTCTCGGCCCCTGCTGAGTCACAAGTTTCTGGTATATCTGGCTTGCGGGCTGTTGGATATACCCTTGGGAGGTTGCTGTTCCCATGGTTAAAAAAAAAAAAATAGTGATGAGCAAAAATTGTAAGCCATAAATCTGTCTTATAAAGAGGGAGATGGCGATATTTCTAGGGGCGTGAATTTCTTGGATAATTTTGGTATATAATTTTCTTTTGGAATAAATAACTCAATACTTTCAACAAAAGGCTTCTATTTACTTGTAAGGGAAATTTGTCCGTTTAGGGTAATATATGAATTCTTATGCTTTAATTATTGTGGATAATATCTTATCATGTTTTTAAATCAAAGTTTTTTGGTTGTGTATCCAACTCTTGTTTTTCTAAGTTGCAATATTACTTTCCTTAGAATCGACATTCAAAGAAAGTATTCTATATTTTTATACAATCTTCCAAGTTATTTATAGTTCAGTTTTGTATCATAAAATGGATTGATTCAAATTTCCGTTTACTATGTTCTACAAAAATATTGAAGAAAATTCTCTTTCCTTTATCATATGTATGGTGAGAGATCAGTAAATGTCATTTTATTGGTTTGTTGATCACATACATACATACATACATACATACTACATACATACACATACACATACACACTTTGCTATGTAGAATTGAGTTGTGTTGATCTGCTCCCCATATCCTTTAGGTTTCTATTTAAGAACAGGTTCAACTTTGTTTCTCTTCGTTTTGAAGGAAGTCTGATTTTGTTAAGGTCTGTGTTTGTTCTCCATGTTTTAGTGAATGCTCTCGCTAAACATGAAATTGATAGACCTTTATAATCAATTAACTAGACGATCAATTATTCTTGTTATTTAGATTAAAATATTTTCCAAGCGTTTGTGTGAACTCGATTACATTTGGTTATTAAGTTTGCATTATTTTCGGTGTGTTAGTTTCATAGAAATATAGAGTAGTTCATGTATTTTCTTCATTTATTTTATGTAGATTTGTAATTCCTGTTTACTGAATTCTGAGATATGTGTCTATTGGGAATTTAGTGAATAGTCATATTATTATACAGTTTATATCTTTTGTTTAAACCTTTAATTTGTTATTTTCTATAAAAAATTCAAGTCTTTTATGGGATTCCCCAGGTAACTATTTGTTAATTTATATATTTGTAAATATCATTAGTATAGGTTTTTTTTCTCTTTTTATTTTAGGGTAGATAGTATTTAGTCAGATAACGGATCCATGAAACCCATTGAGTCCAACTATCCCAAACGACTAGGGGTTACTAAACACCCCTGGTTCGAATTGTAACTCCTTTGTTGACCTCAGTGCAAATATTTAGGTCAACAGTTATATTAATGCTTTATGTATGATGTTCTTTGACAGGTTTTCAAGTGTGACAAGGAAAGACAAGTACACATGACATGAGGTTTTGTCGATACTGCACAGAATTGAAATTGATTCGGATATCCACAATAGGTGATGTTAACATGGTACAATTTGGTATATTATATTTTGATTCTTATAATGATTTGATGTATGTGGTGTTTTCACGTGCATGCGTAGGATCGTGATTGACAATTGGTCCACATAAAGGTAATGGGGTTGAATGGGGAAGAGATGCCAATAAGACTAGCGATTTACTCCATGCAACAAGTTGAAAATAAAGAGAGGATTTTTCCCATCAGGTGCATGTTTCCATGAGGGTAGGTCATGGACTCGGTCACTCATGAGGATCAAGTAGGGGGCATGCAATAAGGACACGACCTTATTCCCCAGGAACCACGAGTCTCTCAACAAGGTCGACCGGACTAAGTTAACGTGGTCTTAGTCATTGCACCAATCCCCACCACAGAAAAAAGGGATATTTGAAGGGCATGGAGGAAGTAATGGCACCCTTAATGTTCCCATCGTAGCGCAACATATAAATAAAATAAAAATACTATGGGGTAAGCATGTTTATTTAAAAAATAAAATAAAAAGGAATTTAAATAATTATGAGCAAATGTGAAAGTCATAAATTATGAAAATGAAAATAGATTAAACTTGTGCATAAAGAAAATGATTGAAATATCAAATTAAGTCTTAGTGATATCCAAGCACACACACACACAAAATAGGTGAAATGGAGAATTCAAAGGAAACATCTAAGAGAGAATCTAGGAAAGTAAGTGAGGGTAAAGCTTAATAAATAGATGGAAAAATATGAATTAGTGAGAAAAGTGACACATGGGTGGGTGAATAATAAAACAAGAGGTAAATATATAATTCCTAATTATGCATGTGAGAGACACAAGGAAAGGTTCACAAATCTATAAAGAGTGGAGGATGGCATGAAGCTCACACACCTCCTTTCCCTATTGTTGGATGGCATAGACGATGCCAATTTCAAGCTTGGTTCATTATTGTGCAAACAGGGTTGGAAGACCCTTTAATGCAATATACACACTCTAACTACACTAGAGGATTTCTTATCATTCATCCCCATTGCGGCTTGGGAGTCCTTGGGGAAGAAGAGTACCCTTCGAGAGTTGGTAGGGTGGTATCTGGTGGACGTACCATGGTTGACAATTGAGGAGAGGACTTGCGACGAGACCTTGATAGTTCCCCGTAGCCTTCGACACTCCACAACAAGAGGTCCTTGGTCAATACAATTGTTTATTTAGTGTTTTCTGCTATTCACTGAGAATATGGTATCGGTTGAATAAAAAGCAAGTGATGAGTTGTTTTAATTTCAGATGTACAAAAGTGCTGAATTTATTTCATTGAAATATGTTTTGCTCGTTGATTATTATTAAAAAAAATTAGTTTGTTTTTTATTACTTGTGGATCCATTTTTAAATAAACTCGAACTTGAGTTATCCTATTTTTATCGATCCATTGACACCATTTTTTTGGAGTTGTTGTGTGAACTGGGATGCGAAGTTAAACTATTGAGATAGTATTTTATAAGAGAAATCGGGCCTATTTTTCGATCTGTCGATTAATAAAAAACTGAGTGTATTTTGATCAATTGGTTAAACAGTAAATGTCAAGTTTTAGTCCTCGATATTTCCATTAGTCGATTAGGTATATTTTATTTTGGATATAGAAGTTGCTATGGCTTTAAAAATGTATCTGGTTGCATTATAAATATTGTTCATAAACCTTTGTTATTTGCTAAGAAATTCATAATTTAATTTCAGTATATAATTGTTTCATATTTCATATTCAAATTGTTGTCGGATATATGTGAATGTGTTATAAATATAGTTATAATTCATTTAATATTATTAAGAAATTTGTATTTTTTGTGTCATTGTATAAATTGTATTTCCTATTCCATTTTTAATGTTTGTTAATGTTATGAATGTACTGAATGCATTATAAATCATTGATTTTTCTATGAAATTATATTTTATGTGGTCGTTATATAATGGAATTTGGTATTCAATTTGTGTCATGTATGTAGCGTTACATCTAATAAAATGTAAAAAGTGATAGTAAAAAGTGAAGTACCATATTATGTCGGCCATTAATAAATTCATGTCATCTAATAAAACGTAAAAAAATGATAGTAAAAAGTGAAGTACCATATTATGTCGGCCATTAATAAATTCATGTTGGCTCATAAAATAAAAAAATTATGGAAAGTATTTAAAAAAAACCATGTTGACTCATAAAATAAAATATTATGAAAAGTAATTAAAATATTGATGTTCATTTATAAAATAAAAACTTAAAACTTAAACCCGGATCTATCAATCAAGAGATATCAAATTTCTTGAGTTTAAATTTAAAAAAAGAAATACACCTCAAAAAATTGGATCCCTCTCGGTGCTTGATAGATACGAGTTTAAGATGGATCTATGCTGGTTTATATTTAGTTGATATATTAATTCATTTGTTATTGATTATATACATGTGATATTTATTTTATGATTGTTATACTTGATGAGGGGTATACAATAATATTTTATTATTATCAATATATGCATGGTATAAGTTGTTGTAAAGAGCATTTGAAAAATATGATATAAAAGTAATTTATTTTTTTATTTGTTATCATTATTAAGTGAGTTTATAAATTGTTAATTGGATTGATAAGATGCGAGGAGATCATGTTCACACACACACACACATTTTGCTCATTACTATGTGTATAATGATGGTGCTACATTTGGTATCAGAGCATGGTTCAACTCTCGTACCTAATGCTCATTGCACTAGTTGTCATTCTTTGTTCGTTTCCATTTAGTCATTAATAAAATTAATTAAGGGACTAATTCATGATGGGTCGTTCTTGAATTTTTTGGGTTTGGGTCTATGATCACTTAGACTAACATGATGGAATCTGTAGGAAGAAGAGGAAGAAGAGGAAGGGGAGCTCAGGCGTGAGGGTCAAGATGCATAGCACAAAATCCCCTCTACTATCTTCACCTCCAAATTCATCACCGCGAGCAAGCAATGATGCTCAAATATCCACTAGGGAAGTGATGGACATGATGCGTTCATTCCAACGAATGTATGATGAATTGATTAGTTGTTTGGAAAAGGAGGACAAAGGTGCCCCAACGCCTCTAGAGGTAGTGCAGTCACCTCTACAGGACAATGCGCATAAAGAGCTAAAGAAAGTTAAGTTTATGGAATTTTGGGGTTCCTTAGATGTCACTACAACCGAGGCATGGTTAGAGAATGTAACCATGTGCTTTGCATTGCAAACTTATACTGCCAACCTAAAAGTGCACATGGCCATTTTGCAACTGAAGGGCAGTGCCTTGCTGTGGTGGAAAACACTATTATCACAAGTTGGAGTTGAGATCGTATAGGTATCTTGGGAACTATTTGAAGAGCACTTAAGGAAGAGTAACTTTTCCGAAGAGTTCATAGAGAGGCAGTTGAACAAATTCAACTCCTTGAGGCAGGGAAATCGATCGGTAATAGAATATGAGGCAAAGTTCATGGAACTATTGAGGTATGCGCTGCATTTGAAAACCAAAAATCTATAGGTGAATAAATTCATTTACGGTCTCAACTATAACATTAGATCAAAGGTACGTATCCTGATGTCACGCACCTTGAGCAATAGTACAGTGATAGTACAATGAGCAATCATAGTTGAAGAGAAAGTCATGGGGGGTAGTCAGTCGCGACCACCTCAACCTTTGAGACTAATAGAGAAGAATTTGGGGGCACAATCAGTAAGCACCTTGAGATTTGGAACTAGGCGTAGGGACCCATACCCAGGCCCCATGGCAAGGAATCGAAGACGTGCACGGAGAGGACTAAGACCACCATAAAAACCATTGACACATCAGTCCTAGTAGCCAAGATGCAAGAAAACAACGCAACAATATCAGTATAGCAGTGGATCTACTTTTTCTCAACCTAGTGTGCAGAAGCATTCCCTGAAGAGGGGATGTTGGACATGTGGTGGACCACATTTCCACTGGGACTATCCGTAGGCCCCATGAGGATCTAGTCGGGGGCAGAGATAGAATATTGTTGGAGATATGGAAAGGACCATAGGATTCACACAGCAGTGAACAATCATAAGGAAAACGATCAGTCCATAGCGCTTGAGGCAACATGTAAGATTAATGGTATGAATTTCTCCGTATTAGTAGACCTTGGGGATACTAATCAATCAAGCAACAAGATTTTGATGTAGTCGAAATGGCATCCAGAACTACCCAAGAAGTAGGGTTGTTGATCAAGGACTTTGAGGTAGACCTAGGAGTATGTGTCAAAAAGGTATCCCTCTATTCCACGACACTGGAGTCATACAGAATCATTGTGGGGATGGATTGGTTAGAGTCCCATGCAGTGGTTTTGGATTGTAAGGAAAATAAGCTTACGTTTTTTGTTGATTCTGAGTCCAAACAAATTCTAGTAGGTGTTGTTCAGGATTTTTACCTTATAGTGAGGAGATGTACACTACCAACTGGGTGGGGTTGGCAGGTAAACACATTGGTTATATTGCAACTAGTTCTTACAAATGAAAGGGATCAAGGTATAGAAGGATGCACCTTTTTACTGACGGTTGGTCCTAGCTTTCACTTGGTCCCTCGCTTGATCTTCACTTGATGAACCTGCAACACAAAAGATACCTTCCTCAGCGTATCTTGGATATAATAAATATGATGAAAGCATATACAACTTAATCATCAAATATAACAAGATATTAATACAAATAAATATACAATCTAGTAGACACTCGATTTGGGACAAGAAAGGTGTTTCGACCTTTTTATTGTCAAAGAAGCATGAAATCAGTACATGTATACCTAACGTGTTGAGATGCTTCTGCAACCAGATTCTGGGCTCCTGCTCTTGACTTTGACTTGGGAATTCCTCCAACGTAACAGTACTCCAAGCATTCTTTATCTTCTCTCCATGAGTATGAGTGTAACCCCTCTCATGGATCCTCCTTGTATTTATGGGAGGTTGAATTGGGAGGTGGGGGAAGTTGCAGAACCAACTTCAACTAATCCCAATTCATCAAATTAATATATTTTTGATTTCATCTTAAGATGTACGTGGGTTTCATACAACCAGAGTAGCGTACAGGAAGCAACTTTTGTGCTTTACAACATGCGTTTACAACTTTTTGGGAGATGTACGCTGGTTGCCTTTGAGAAGAGTAGGGTATTTTCTCAGGGTGTACGCTAGTCTTCTATGCAAAGAGGGGCGTACATGTGTCAAAATCAAGAGAAACTGCAATCTTTTCATCTAAGGAGTGTACTTCAGGCAGTAAGTCATCCAAGGCAATCTAGCTCTTCAATCCTTTGTGTCCTTTTGTGTGATCTACAAGGCAAGGTGATCGCAGATGGAGAAGTACATATTTGACCTATAATAGTAGGGATGAAACGAGGTGTATCCATGGGGTTCATCTCGACGCTGCAATTGAAAAAGAGCATGCATAAAGGGTTCCATATGCATACTATGATAGTTATGAATTGTAAGTCTGATGTGGTTGAGGTAAGTCAACATCCAATATTATGTCAGTTCACTGATGTGTTTCCATAAGAATTGCCAGGGATACCACTAAAGCAAGAACTTAAGTTCACTATTGAGCTCAAGTCAGGAACCGAATCGATATCTAAGATTCCATACTGCATGAAGATTCCATAGTTACGAGAGTTGCAAATGCAACCTCGGGATATTTTATATATGTGATTCATTTGGCCTAGCATATTACCTTGGGGAGCACTATTGTTATTCATCAAGAAAAAGGATGGGTCTGGGAGGCTTTGCATTGGCTACCACTATTACGGAAAAACTTGCACAAGTGCACTCTTCCACTTGGTGAGGGGCTAAGCCTTGTAGGTTGCTTCAAGGACTTAGTCCTTGGACCCCCTTTTGGATGGTTAGTATTCCTACAAGTGATCCTGAAAGAGACTGTTAGTGTAGTAAACATTCAAACATGAAAATATTGATAAAAATAAAATAAAAGAGTTGGGGGAAAGATGCAAACTCCAACAACAACCTAAAGGTATGCTAAACCACTCTTGTATATCCTATAAGGATGGACATATTGATTATTTTCAACATATTCACAACTCAAACAAGGTATTGATCCATTTCTCAAAGGTATTGTTTATGAACTTTTGTTTCTCTTGCAAATACACAAACTTGGAAGGAATTAGATCGCACATGTTTAATAATAAGAGGAAGTTTTGTCGTGTGAAAAAATGGGCTAAGAAAATAAATTATAAAGGTTTTTAAGGAGGCTTCATGTTGAACCTGATGAATAATTTTTCTATGATGACTCTTTAATAGTACTAATGCTTACAACTTAGATTGTGACAACCCTCTATTTCTTCCCCTCAAAGCTTTAGAAGCAACACTTTTTTTTTGGGGGGGGGGTTATATATTTAGATAAATAGTTTTGCACCTTTTATTATATGTAGATTGATTTTGAGGTTTCCTTCCATCTACAAAATTAAAGAGTGAACTATTTCTTTATAATTTATGCTGAATTTATTTTAGATTCATGGCTGAATTTGATAGTTGAACTTGATATAATTTGATAGCTGAATTTATAAGAAAAAATATTGAATCACAAGTCATTTAATAAGAAAGAAAAATATATTTTCATAACAATCTAACATGAGAAAAATTCCTTCATAACAACATTATAATATCATTACAACTAATTAAATATTCAACATAACCATTTAATAAAATGATGGTCGTTCTCTTTATTCATTTAAATAGGAATGAAGGTAAAAAAAATGTATTTTGCATTTAAATAGGAATGAAGGTAAAAAAAACGTATTTTGCATTTAAATAAGAATGAAGGTAAACAAAAAATTATTTTGTTATAATGTTTAGCTTGTGTTATAAAGGTCTTTGATGAAGATCAACAAACATGCTCACACTAAATAAAGAGAAATTCTACCAAGCCACCACTAAACCAGATGTATCCTATATTATCACATGTAGCCCTCTTCCTTATTACATATAGCCCTCTCCCTTATCTAAAGCACATCTCCATATTTTTCCACCCAAAGCCAATGATTTAAATCATATAAAGAGTGGTGAAAGGTTCTCAAAAACAAAAAATCATAATCCTTCAATATAATTATTATTTCAAAATATTTATTTTTTTATACTCTTTTCCCTTCTTCAATATCTATATAGGGAAAATGGGTATGTGATAATACATGCATGATTAAAAGCTTATGTGAGATGGGCAAGAGCCAGTTAGTATATAGATTGAATTACAGAATTATTTAAATCATGCATTTGCATGTGCATATTTACAATTGATTATTTAAGCTAACTTTATTCACATATTCCACGATGTTAGTATAGAAGATAAAGGTTAGGTTGTTGATGAAGACCATAAACCTAGTCTTGAGCTTAAGTTCACACACATATCCACCTTTGAAATATGGACACTCGGCCTCAATTTGATGTCAGGATTGAAGATGTTTTTGGAATCAATGTCCTACTATTTAAAAACAATAATCAAAGCAAAGTTTTATTATTCTTTTAAAGTTAATATTATATAATTATATTTATTAATACGAGTTTTTAAATTTAAAATCTATCACCAAAAGGTCAAGTTACAAGGGCATGTCAATACCATTGACATTTGGGCACATGAGTGAGATTACATTAATGATCTTGAAAAAGGCACGCCAATGATGCCATATACAATAGAGATATAAATCAACATAAATAGGTCTTACGATGCCATAAATAGAGATACAAATCAACATAAATAGGTTTATATAATTTTATCTTACATAAAATGAGTTTTTTAATTTGAAATTGAAAAGTTAATTTAATTTTTAAATATAATTATGTTTTTGGTTAATGGCATAGAGATTTAGGGTATGTAAGTTGAGGTTTCCATGTAAGAGTATTTTGATATATCATTATTTTTTAATATGTTATTTTAATTTTCCATATTAAAATTTAAGTTAAATATATTTTTCAAATTTGATTTAAATGGGTGTATCTAAAATTTCTTTATGATAGGAGTTGGATTGTGATGTTAGCATGGGTGATGGGATAATAATGGGCTTGGCGTAGAGAATGGATATGATGTTGTATGATCTATTTGCAATGTTACGACTGAATGTTTTTATTTGAATTTAGATTATTATATTTGAACTATCATGATTAGTATATGGATTTTTTTACTATTTTATATTTTTTTTTATGAATTGTTTAATTTTCATGTGAAATTTTATAAAGTTTTTAAGTTTTTTATTTAGAAAATAATTGGTGATGCAAAGTTTGCACTTAGATTTTGAGTAATTAATTTATAAGTATAATTAATTCTCACATTTTAATCATGATAAGTATTTTAAAAATGTAATGTATACATATATAAATTAATTTAATTGGAATCAAAGGAAAATAGATAAATAGAATTTGTTACCAAATATTTCTTACCTAATTCTTAAAATAGCATAACAAAATAGAATTCACACAATGTATAGAGATCACAATTCCCAAATAGATAAAAATATGAGTTACTAAATAACTCATAAACTATAGAAAGCTCCTCCAAATACCCGAATATATCCAAATATCTTATAAGTTTAATCTCAATAATATATATATATATATATATATATATATATATATATATATATATATATATATATATATATATATACACTCATTTCTTATGTGGGGCCCTTATTAGATCAACCTCTATTATATATAAATTTACCGTACTATATGTACATTTTACCTCATATATACCCCCATTAGAGTCATATTATAGTACCATCATATATACCCCATTAGATTCATATTATAGTACCCCCATTGAAAAAAATTTGTCAAAGGTTTTTAGTTAAGGGTTTTACATGATGAAACAAAGTGATATGACTTTATTTATATACATGATCTCCTACTTCCATTAATGATGATAGATCCATCCAAATTCAATTCTTTTTGGTCTCAATTCTTGGTAGTTGATGCTTGCATTTTTTTTCTTTGAATCCATCTGTTGTTGCTTTAGTTTCTCTAATTTTTGGTTGTTCTTGGTCTCAAATAATATCCCATCAAATGATGGTCCTTTTTTTGTCTCATTCCATGAATATTGTTGATTATCTCATCTTCTTCATTGATAATGTTGATCAATCTTCTTGTCTTTCTTTCCAATGTTTTTGGTGATGAGAATGTCAATATGATTCCACCTTTGACGATTTTCCTTAATTTTGCACACCGATATCATCATTGTTCTTTTTAGAGACAACAACGTGCTTCAAATTTACATGTACATCCTCAAGCTAGAGCTCAACTTCTTCAAGTATTTCCTGGTAACCTTTATAAATCTTGTCTTCCTTATCCTTTTGAAGATGCAATGTGATTCCATCAATTAAATTCTTACCTCATTCTTCATTTCTATGATGCATTTCTAATTTGATCTCATAGGTATTTAGGGCTTCTTCAACCTTCTTGCAAAATTCCTCTTCAAGTCTTTGATAGTACTCTCTTCCATTGTTTTTTCCATATCTTCAACGATATTCTTTGATTCAAAATTTCATAAATTTTATTCATATTCTTAACATCATTAAGGAGGTACCAATTATGCTTATACAACTCTTTCATTTCTTCATCTTTCTTTAAATAAATTTTCCCCCCTTTGAACCTTCCTAACCTGTTATTGCTTTAATTTATGAACCTCATAAATGAATGCTTTATTAAAATATTGCAACTTAAGGAATTGGTTACCTTTTTCCAAAGTTGTTCCTGTGTTTCCTTCAAGTCATATGTTATTATCTACATATCCTCTAAATTCATTTCCCTTATCCAATTATTTGAGAATAATTCGTTAAATATAATGGCAAGTGAAATATAATTTTGTGTTTAAATCAACAACTATTCCACTAGACATTATGTAGGACCCCGTCCTAGTTTTATGAGTTTATGAATAAATCTAAATCATTTTTCTTTTGTTTACTTAAAGTGTAAAGTTTATGTTTTGTTTCTGTTTTTATTTCTAATGTTGTTTAAATTGCATGCTTGTAAACATATAACATTTAAATTTACAAGTTTGAAATAAATACATGTATTGTTTTATCTATTTCTAACCAATTTTGTTTGTGCAGGTGTAACAGCATATAAGTCTTGTTTTCATAACAAAAAAATAAGATATGACAAGGTAGAAATGATCATTATACCTGCAAGATAAGTACTTGTAATAGCTAGTAGATCCCTTTTTTGGTTTTGTTGTTTGCCCTACTTGCTGTATGTGTTGTGTGCCTGCTATAGCCCTGCAACCAAAAGTATTCCCAAAACCTTGAAACTCAACCAGTCCAAACTGAGTTTTCCACCCTTCCAATTGGTGAGGTCTCACCGACCACCCGGCTCCAAAGGTACCCCTTTGGACCCCCGAGCCCAAACCGAGTACAAGCCAACCTGTTATATCCCTTCAGAAAATCTCCAACAAGAACCCCCTTCTCCTCTTCATTGTAAATTCTATCTCTGCTCTCTAATTTCCCCAAAGTGAAGATATCCCCTTCTCCCCCTCTTCTTCTCCACCTTATCCTCCCCCTTGCCGACTCTTTTCCTCTACCATTAATACCCCTATCTTCCCCATTAATGTTTCCCCTCAAAGTCTTTCCTCGAGCCCATCCCCCATGACTCCCATTAATAATTGAAATATTATAAATGTGTTGGTCGGGTCACCTGCCAACCATCACTTCTCATTCAAATAATTTTAATCCTTTTAATTCCCTTAATCATTTGTTGACTCATAATTCAATATTTCTCAATTTAATTATTATTTTAATTAATTAACTCAAATACAATTTAAAAACTTGTTAAACAATGGCATATGGTATTATTTGTAATTTACACCATGGTTCTAAACAACTATGACATGATTATAATAAATTAAGTAATATATTAATTAAACCTTATCCCTATATTTTAATTAATTAATTAATATCATTTGCTACGTAATTAATCTTACCCTCCCAAGTTAATATTATCCTTACTAACATTACAATCCCCTTTTAACATTTAACCCTTAGTCTTTACTAATCAAACTCATTAACATTCAATTAAGCTTTACTAACCAATGCATTATTTACTACCTAAATTAACCGTAACTTGTTTATTAATCAACAATACTTAATCATTAATCTACATTAGTAACATTAATCAACATTATTAACCTTAATCGACAATAATTAACATTAATCTACATTATTAACATTAATCAACATTATTAACCTTAATCGACAATAATTAACTTAATCTACATTATTAACATTAATCAACATTATTAACCGTAATCGACAATAATTAACATTAATCTACATTATTAACATTAATCAACATTATTAGCATTAATAAACAGTATTTAATTATTAACCGACAATAATTAACATTATTAATCAACAATATTTCATGCAATTTATAAATATGTAGGCGAGTCATGTAAGCATAGCTACTGCTTACATACCTCGCGTAAGTACACTAATAGTACTAAATTGCATACATCAATCATAATCCGAAATTTATTGTTCACTGACACATGTTCAACATAGTTTGCAAGGTACAGTCTTTTACCTAACTGCATCTTATTAAGTTGCGACAATTCATACATTACTGAGTTACGACACATAATCAATCAATGGTTTTCCACCTACACAATTAGATCTCATTTTCATCACGTCTTCAATCTACACCTATCTACTACATCATCTTCATAAATCACAACTAACTTCCACATCCTATCCTTTCCTCTGCTGGACTACCGTGAAGTGTTAAGCCATGACTGGATCCAGCTAGAACCCGTAAGCGGAAGTGTCGACTACATCGACCAAGCTTCCCCAGCAGGAAACCACCGGTCATCATCACACACCTTGGGGAGCGCACCGTAGCACAAACCTCCCATGACTCTGGGTTTCGGGGAGAAACGGTGGGTAAGGCCTCCACCCCCCCTAATGGAACAAGGGACTTTGTCTACCCGACATAATAACTGCGTTGCACTTGTACTCAGTTTGTCATCGTATAACCAATTTGGGCGGTTGATTTTCCTAAAACCCTACCCCACCCATACATCATAATAATCATGCGTAAGTAAATAATGCATCACTCGCATACCATTTACCTTTCGAAGTCCATGTCCCCGAGGCTCTCCCACCTCATAGGATCCAACTATTACTTAGCCTTTTAACCTGTAAGTTAGTCTCTGACATACAGTCTAGAATACCGTGCATAAATCCTCAACATGTACTCATGCATTTCATCATAACATAACAAAAATAAATTCATTTATTTGCCATGGACCTAGCATAACAGTCATTTATTCAACATATAACTGTAACAGTATCCACGTACCCATCATTCAGTAATTTGCATATATGAGACATAATTAACACATGATACATATCTAAACATGACTACCGATCATAATACTAACATCACACACACACACACACACATATATATATATCGGCAAAATAATAAAACCATATGTCCACAGTGTCGTCAAACTGACTAAGTCTCACAATCAAGCAAATACAACATATAATAGTAGTTTGGGTGGTAATGCCAAAACGGGACGTTATACATTAGCTTCCTTGTGAAAATAGAAATCTCTACGAAAATAATTATCAATTTTTTCAATATTATTTTGCAATTCTAAACCATTCCTTAGGATCAAGTACATATTCATCTCCTATAAAGTCAAGTATTGGTATTGGTTCTTATTTGGGGTCTAAACACAACCCTCAATTTCTAGCCTCACTATCCTTAGGCTATTTGTCCCAAATAGTTCCTATCTTTTTCCCAAAATATCTTATTTAGTTTCCTCTTCCCAATAGCTTTTGAATCACCTAAATTGTACTTTCTAATCAAAAGTTCTGTTAATTTTAATTTAGCATACATTTTAAGCATTGACTTGGGGGTTGTCCAACTAATTGAACTTGTAATTAATTTGATGTATTTATGAAATTATTGTGTATTTGACTTTGTAATTTTTCTTTGTAACAACCTTGTTTGTCTTCTCTGTAATGTCATGTGTCTCACTAAATTTCGATGTGCCAAGAAAATGTTATGACTTTCCCAAACTTGTTGGTTTTGTCACCTTTCAAGAATGAAAATTTGTACAATATGCCACACTTTCAATTTTGAAAGATCTAAGTGCTAAATTCGTAATAGAGACAAATTGATCTATTATCATTTGACTACCACCCCAATTTGGACCTTACTAGCTTCAAATTTGAATGTTTCATCAAAAACACCTATTTATGACTAGTTTTAGGACTAGACAAAACCCTAATGTGTACATCCTACAACTTTAAAACTATAATGAACTATATTATGAAATATAAACCATAAATATTTTGATCTGTCCTCTTTCCAACCTCACAATGTTCTTCAAAATTCCAATAGCACAACAAAAAATTGTATAAAATATGGTGAGTGGATTGTTTGAAGCAACAAAATTGAGATTCATCCACTTTGAAACCAAATTTTGTGTACCAAATCCTTAAAATAACATAATAAAACAGGGCACACATTGTTGGACATGTGTTGTACCCTTTCTACGTTCGTAGGGAAAATAGACTCTAGGAGGGAAATCACCCTATCTGCTGAGGGGGCGGATCCCTTGAAAGAAAATTTGGAGTTTGTTTTTGGTTCGTTTTGTACATTTTCAACCAATTGTAAACTAATTAAGGTTGTAATTTAATATGAGTTAAGGGGATTAGGATTCTGAATTATATAATATTGTTGTAAATGGTGAAGATAATACAATGTGTGAGAGAGAGAGAGAGAGGAGAAACTCTCATTTAGGTTGGTTTTCTCAGTTAAGGATTTCCAAGGTAAATCTTTGTGTATCGTGTGTCTATTTGAGAGAGCCATTGTTATTTCTTGTTTTAGATTATGTTTGACATTTATTTTCTTATACATGTTTATCAAAAAATTCACACACACTGTACATAAAGGTGATTGTGGAGAACAACTTCCAAACAAATAGTAAAGATGAGAGCCCAAAATAACTCTTTATAAACTAGAACCTCCCCCAAATAAATTCTATACATCCATATATCTAAAACCTACATTCATGTTTCAATCAATATATATGTATATATATATATATATTCTCACTCATTATAAACGATGCTTATCACATATACATTAACCCATATATACCCCCATTAGGGTCATATCACCAAAATGTTGTGGTTGGAATTCTGCTCAGAACCTTGAAAATATCATGTTTCCCTTTTTCCTTGTCTATTACACTAAGGTTTCAAGTAGAAAATTTGCACATGGATAGAGATACCCAAGAATATGAACTCAATTCAATTCAACTCAACGCATTCATCTAAATAAAATTAAACATAAAGAAAATTCAAACCATATTGTTTAATGTAATTAGGGCTAGTAAATTTCATGAAATTTGCATTAAAACAAGTAAAAACAATAATATAATAAGTGAACTTTTTCAATCTTTATTAAAATGGCATAATAACTTTTCTAGGAAGAAAGGTTGGTTATGATTATGGTATTGGCGAGTTTGAAACCCTAAATTGTCTTTGTCACCGGTAGTAATAGTGGACCTGGAGTCTATTCATCACTTCGTGACGAACTTAGTACCAACTAGGTTAAAATAAGTGGGAACAAATATAGTTGTCCATTGTTTATTACTGTGACAGTTTGAGGGTTTTGTAGTTTTTTTGTCTTTTTTCTCTTTTTACTATGGCTAAGAGTTGCAGATCGACAGATAATGATGTGCTTAGGTTTGGGGGTTCTAAGACTGTGTGTCAACCTTACACTTCGTCTATGTTGGGTTCTCCCCATCTTGCAGGATGGGGGTTGAGAGGATATATTCCTTCTCGTTCGATATCCATAAGTAAGTGTGTGAAGACTAACCCGACAGAGAAGGTCATTTTTGAACCCTTTCCCCTACCTCGGGATATTAGGGTTTGTGGGAATGATATGGAGGAAGAGTTTTTCGAGTATATTTTGCAAAATATTCCATCATCTACAGGAAAGCCACGGAAGCTTCCTGTACACAAACCTATTTTAGGGGGGAAGAACAAGTCACTAGAGCCGAAGTTAAAATTTGAAAAAGCAAAGAAAGGAAGGTCAGTTTGTGTCCTTGGGAAAGACATGACTTTTGACATGGTCTTGGCTTTGAGCTAGAGGGCCCTTATGGGAAAGTTCGAATATATCAGACTGTCTAGGCCTGAGGTTTTATCCTGGATTTTCCAGAGATGGAAACCCTTTATTTCCAATATCCCAAGGGTGTTGATGTTAGTAAATGGGTGGATGATGTTCCAATTCATGTCAGAGGATGGCAAAAGAAATATTGAAGAAATATTTTGGGTGCTAGGGCATGGCTCCCTGGTTCTTGCTCGGTGGCACTCGAGCTTTGACCCCCGTAAAGAAAAACTTGCTCGTAGACATTTATGGACTATTATTCCTGGATTCCCCCTGTAGTGTTGGAATATTAAAGGTTTAATGGCGGTGGTGAATTCCATTGGGCGTTTTATTTTAATGGAGGAATAACATCTGTTTGGGTCTAAGAGAAAGTCCCTCGAGGATTCTGGTCGAGATTGATCTTTCTGATGGTTTACCTGGCGATTTGGAGGCTATTTGGGAGGGAGGATCCTTCATCCAACGGCTATATTACTGGCGTATTCCCTTTCGTTGTCACAAATGTTGGCGGTTTGGACACTCTAAAGCTCAGTGTGGGGACAAGGCTTGGGATGATGATTCTAGTAGTGATGGAAACAATTTGTAGAAGTCTGTCGACTTAGATAAGGGAAAAATATTACCCATTCCGATAGACCATCACTCAACCTCTATTTTTGTGGGTAATTTCACGCAGACTCTTCCTGTGTTGTTAAAAATTTTACGTGTAGAAGATATTCATGATTCTCTATTGGTTATTAATGATTTGCTCTTAAAAATGACCCCGTACCCTGGACCTGTGACTAATGATTTGGCACCTGGGGATCCAACCCTCTCTGTCTTAGATCCCCTCTCATAGGATTTGGATCATGGATACTTTGATAGGGTTAGGGACGATACTTTTTAGGAGTCACAGGTTCTGTTCCCCGATGTTCCTTGGGAGGGTTCTTTCCCAGTATTAATCCTTGATCATGAGTTGGTTGACCCTGTACATGACTCTCATTTACTGAATAACCATACTGGATTTCCTACCCTTTATAGAGATGTTCAAAGTCATATGGGGATTGAACTTTCTACATCCCCTTTTCCTAATTCCCCTAGTATTGGGTTGGGGGATTCTATGAATAGTAGAATTACCTTGTCGACCTTCTCCTCCATTTCTCGTGATTTGGAATACATCATTCCTATTTCATCCATCTTTAATGGCAATGTTACTATTCGAAAGGCGGTGAAAAACAAAAATGTTAAGGGGTGTGCTACTAATTCGGGGGATGGTGGAGACCCTAGTTATCGTAGCCGTAATCCTTGTGTCTCCTCCCTTTTTTATAAAGGTCTTTCCATGAATTCTCCTTCACAACACATGTCTTCTATTGGCGCTCTTAGAGATGTCGTGGCTTTTATTGGGGTTTCTCCATGAATATTGTATCCTTAAACATGCGAGGGATTGGAAGCGACCCAAAACAAACTGCCTTTAAAATATTTCTGGAGGTTGTTCATCCTACTTTAGTTTTAGTGCAGGAGACTATGACGAATTCTTTGGATGCTTGTAACTATTTTCATAAGATCAAACCTAATTGGCATGTTTGCACTCTGGATTCTATCAATCTTTCGGGGGGTGCCCTTGTTTCTTCGAACCCTCTTGACGCTGATATGAAAGATCTTCAAACTATTGCAAGTGTCCTAATTGAGGGGAAGATTAAAGGGTGTAAGAACACTATTAGGGTATTGAACATCTGTGGTCCATATCATCATAGAAAATTTTTTGGGGATCATATTTCTGCAACCTGTCTTCTCAAAGATCATGCTCTTATCCTGGATGGGGATTTAAACTTCACCATTTCAGTTGAGGAAACTTAGGGATCCGGGAATATATTGGACCTGTTGGCTGACTATTTCATCTCTCTTTTTGAAGAAGCTAACATGGTTGATATTGTTCCAAATGTTTTGAGCATGACTTGGTCCAATGGTAGGTGTGGGGGAGATGGTATAGCCAAAGAACTTGACCTTTTCTTTATGTTTGAAGATTTGTGCACTTCTATGGGAAGACACCGCTCATGGTCTTACTCGGTTGGAATTTCAGACCATAAGGTAGTCATACTACAATTGGATTTTGACAAACAGTTTATCTTGTATCCTTTTAAATTTAATCCTAGATGGTTGGTTGATCCCTCTTTTTTCTATTTGGTTAGAAATAAATGGACTGATTTTTCTCAGGAGATTCATCTCTCCCCATTATTTGGTCTTCCTCGGAAGATTTCTTTCCTAAAGGAGGTTGTTATCAGGCGGGATAAAGAAAAAAAATCCGAGAACACTAAAACACTTGTTGAAATTGAAAAGGAAATTCAAGCTATTACAGGACGTATGGATGATAACTATTTTTCTAAGGATCATAAAGCATATTTGATCAATCTAGAGACAAAAAAGATGATGATTCTTAAATAGATTGAAGAAGAATGGAGACAAAAGAGCAGGGAAATCTGGCTATAAGCGGGAGATAATAATACGAAGTTCTTTCACCGTTTCACCAATCAGAGGCGATTAATGAATGCTATTTGGGATATAAAGGATGATCAGGACAGGGTTTTTAGTGATATAATGCATCTGTGAAGCAGGCTGCCATTAATAATTTCAAAGACATCTATACCAATAGTAATACTTCAAATCTAGAAAATCAATTGAAGACCATAAAAAAATTTCCTTGCTTCTTTAATAATGATGATTGCTTGGAGGTGGGTAAAGCAATTATTGAAGGGGAAGTTCTTAATACTCTTAAATTATTCGCCAAAGAAAAAATTCCGGGCCCTGATGGGTGGAATGTGGAGTTCTATTTGCATTTTTTTGTCTTAATTGGTTCGGATTTAACAGAGTCCATTGAAGAATCCAGAAAGAAAGAACAAGTGCCTCAGTGTCTAAACTCTACTTACATCACTCTTATACCGAAAAAGGATAAACTTGTTGATTTTCATGATTACAAGCCTTATTTCTTTGTGTAATATTATATATAAGATTATCACGAAAATCATTGCAGAGAGATTGAAAGCTTATATTGGTAGGTTTATCTCGGAATAACACTTTGGCTTCCTCCCGAATACACAAATCCTGGATGCGGTCAGGGTGGCTCATGAAGGTTTACATTCGATTAAGCCGAAAAATTTGAATGCTTTCATTCTAAAGATGGACCTTATGAAAGCGTATGATAGAGTGGATTGGAAATATCTGAGATTCATCTTATTACAGATTGGTCTATTGGTGGAAATTGTAAATTGGATTTTGGCCTGTATAACTTGTGCTAGCTTTGTTGTGCTGATAAATGGGTCACCTTCTGCTTTCTTAAGTGGTAACCGTGGGCTTAGGAAAGGTTTCCCACTGTCTCCTTATCTTTTCATTTTAGCCATTGAGGGGCTTAGTTTATTGATAAAGAAGGCTAAGGAATAGGGGCTTATTACAGGTATCAAAGTTGCTAGCACCCTTTTCATAACTCACTTGTTATTTGTGGATGACATTCTCATTTTCGGTGAAGGCTCTAGGAGCGAATGGTGGCAATATCATAGGATTTTTTCTATCTTTTGTGACATGTCGAGTATGAGCATTAGCTCTCACAAGTCCAGTTTTGTGTTTCATTGTGATGATCTGGATGTACTAAACTTCATTGTTGATACTTTCCCTTATCACTTGTTTGATTCAGAGGTTGTCATTAAATATCTTGGGTTCATCCTGAAGCCTAATTGCTACAGAACCATTGATTGGAATTGGCTTATCCAAAAAATCCAACGCAGAATATGCTCGTGGTCTTATAGGTGGTTATCTTTAGGGGGGACACCTTGTTTTGGTCAGCACTGTTCTTCATAGTGTCTCGGTTTATTGGTTTTCTCTTTTTATGGTTCTTCAAGCTGTGATTGAGACTATTAGAAGAAATATGTTTCAGTTCATATGGGATGGAAGACTAGAGGGTTCGAAGTTCCACTTGTCCTCCTGGGAAAGTCTATCCTTGCCCAAACATTTGGGTGGTTGGGGCATCAAGTGTCTTAGATCCTTTAAGAAGGCATTTTGTGCCAAAATATTGTGGCGTAGCTTATTTGATGAAGGACTATGGGGAAATACCATACAAGAAAAATATCTCAAAAGGCTCCCTCTGGTCTATTGGATTCGCTCTGAAAATAAATCTTGTACTTATGCTTCTGAAATCTGGAGGAGTTTGGTCAAGTCTTTTCCTATCATTAACCATGCTATTTGTTGGGAATCGGGCAGAGGAACTCATATCTTTTTGGGTATTGACCCGATATTGGGTCTTGCTAAGGGTTATAAGCTGTCCTCGGTCCTTAATCCTTATAAACGAGTTGCATACAAAAGGATTTTTTTTTAAAAACAAGCGATGAGCACACAAAATGTTGATATGATACAGTGGTACTCGGCCTCAGACCTTTCATTAAACAACTCTCTGGCTGCAGAATGGGATAAATTTATTATTAGCCTCAGGCATGCAGGTATCCAACTGATTGACAAGGAATACAAGTTAGTCTGGTCCTTTAATCACTTTAATGGATCAGTTAGTCCTTAGCTGGCCTATGATTGCTCACTTGAGGCAGACTCCTGTTCTGACAGTCGGTGGTGGACGAAGCTGGTTTGGAATGGTAATGTTCCTTTAAAGATTAAGTGTTTCATCTGGATCTGTTTCCACAACATGATTTTAACTTGGAAAAACCTTCAGAAGCGGGGTATTTTGCGTCCTGGTATTTGTTTGATGTGTAATGCTGATCTCCTGGTATTTGTTTGATGTGTAATGCTGATCTCGAGGATATAAATCATCTTTTTGGTAAATGTTGTTTCTTTCCAAATATCTAGGCCGAATTGAGGAAGACCTATCATTTTCTGCCTGCTTGGAATGGTTTTTCTTTTGAATAAATTATTAAGTATTGTTACAATATTCTTAGAAAGGATGTAAGCCTGGTTTTTTATGTGATCTGGGAGGTGTGGAAATCTCGCAATGGATTGATCTTCATAAATTTGACTCCTATTCATGTCCTGATATGCTCAAAAGTCATATCCAGTTTCATGGATGGAAAAAAGCATTGCCCACACAAAAAAGACTAGGAGTTCACTTTTTTTTTATGAAGATGCTCATTCTTTTCCTATTGATTATTTCGATGGTGCAGCCCAGAGTGAGTTTTGTGGAGCAGGTATGATCCTCGAGCTTGATAACAAACATCTTTTTCGTTTATCTCTTAAAACTGGAAAAGAGACAAACATGAGAACGAAGCTTTTGGCTCTTTGGGGATTGTTGTGATTTGCCAGAAAGATGGGTTTCTCTCTCTTCAGGTTTTGGGTGATTCTCTTTGTATCATTGAGTGGGCATGTGGAAATTTTCGTCTGCACTCCTTGGTGCTGGAACATTGGATGCGAAGGGTGAAATCGTTGATCTCTGGTTTTGAGAATATTTCCTTCCGATATATTTACAGATGTTTCAATATTGAAGTTGATTCTCTATCAAAACTATCTCTCGGATGGATGGATGCTAATATGCTCGTTGAATAATTTAGGAACGGTGTCCATGTTTGATCGGACATTTATCCTATCTTTTGATATGTTTTTCTTTTATGCAGGTCATCTCCTTAGTGTTGTTGTTCCTTTTGACTTATATTTCTGAAGATATTATATTTTGATCTTAGATGGACCTGTTATATTTCAGTATCGTTGATGCTCAGTAAGCAATAATTCTGATTTTGTGAAGTAGAAAAAAGAGTGAGCAAATTGCTTTTCTGGGATGAATTGTAATTTGGACATAATTTTTCTATTTAATAAAAGTTTTTTTGTGTGAAAAAAAAAAATGTGCAACCTTTTCAAGTATTATATAAAAAGCAATGTATGCCTTTTTTTTTTCAAAATATAATTTAATTAATTTCTTGTTTATTAATTAAAATTGCAGACCATATGGAAAAAACTGGTTTTATTGTAATATTAATTATAATTTGACTAGTGATTTATGTTAATTGGATTTGTATCTAAAACTATTATATATAAATGCAAAAATGTACTTGTAAACTATATGTTTTTGAAATTTAAAAATAAGATTATAATATATTTTGGTTAATGCTAGCTTATGATGTACACAGTAATCAATGTATATGCAATGTGAAATTAAATAAGCATTTCTTGTTTTTCAAAATGATACTAAGAAAATCCAATGATTAGTTGATGCTTACAACAACTATTTTGAAGAAATGCTCTAAAACATGTTAACAATAACATTATCACCCAATCATAGTCATAATCCATGTTCTCTTATTTTGCATTGTAAAATGCAAATTTCTAAATTGATTTATTGGTAAATGGGACATTTAAGTGATTTTGCAAAAAAACACTTGCATCATATTTAAAACATTAACCTACCACTTCTCTAACACTATCAACTAGCAATGTACCAACTTGGCCCACCCTACATTATCTAGCCTAAAACCTACCCTACCCTAGCTTATCCAACCTTTGACAAATACTACCCTACCTAACTTAATTGACTCTATCCTAGCAAACATACATTAATATACCCTACCCCATCCTAGATTATATAGACCAATCTACTCAACCTAATGTATTCCACCCTACCATTTCTTAACTTAACCTAAGCATAAGTCAAATTGGGAACTACATTAGAATATTAACACGGGACCTATGACATTTTTTTGCAAATCGACATAAATGTCATAATGACCAATAAAATCATTAAAATTTAATGTTGACCTAAATGAAATCAAACTAAATAGTTTTTGCACTAAGTAGTAGTTCAATGTTGAAATCAAAGTGGTTTTCTCAAACACAACCAAAATGGTATGCAACCCATCATCTTGCTAGGATCAATATATTGTTTGCTTTTGTTAGAGGAGGAACATCTATGCCCTCTCTAACTTCTATAACTTGTAATAGGAAGATTCATGTTGACACTAGTGAGAATTATTTCTCAAATATGAACACTAGCATTTTTTTACTTGTTGTATTATGAGTGGCACTCATAATGAGGTGTCATATGTTGGAATGCTCTAAAACCAATACACTAACAAGCTTAACTTCCATTTTGAGCAAATGTACATGTTAAGCAACACATCATTTCTTTGACTAGTCTTGTAGTTGGCTAACCAATGTATTCACCTTAATATTTCATTCTTTATTTAATTGATTATTCCTATTAGAATAGTCACTTTGCTTCTATCCTTTCTTCCAAAACCCTAGAAGAAAATATTTCATTCAGTGTTTATTGACCTTATCATTATCATCATGTTAAATTCGATAGACATTTTTAGATATAACACTAATCGATCTATCAATCCCTTCATGCTTAACTTTCCATTATCATTTTGTAAAAATCTCCCAAACAATATAATCAAGTTTAGAGAAATGATATTTTTTTCCCAATGACATAATAAAAAATTTCATAATATTAAGTTAGGTCACCACTTAAATTTAATATCGATCCATTTTAACTTTGAATCTATTGAGTACATGGAGGAAAAAAAACAAATGCAAACAATCTCAATGCTGAAAGATCTTGAGTTAAGATGGATCTATGCTAGTGTGTTTTTAAATAATATGTCCATTTTTATGACATTAGAGGTTATATCCATTTTTTTTCCATTTTAGTCTATACATGTGAGGCAAACAAACATTGATACATCTCTTACACCATGGTTTATAAGAGAACCTCGATTCCCCTTATACAACAATAACTTATGCTTCATTAGAGATCTCCATGCCAAAGTGATGTTTGACCAACTTCACATGATTGCGGTGCCAAATATTTATTATCCCTAACAAAATCTTTGCATAATTATACTAATGTCTCAAATGTCTTCTTTTTCATGATTTTCCTTTCATATATTTTGATGGGAGCTTCTCATATCTCAATACAACATCACCCATTTTACAATGATCATCCATTTTTTTTAATCTCATCACATGTTTTCTGAAAAGCCATGTTGATTGATCTTCATGGAAGTGACTAATGTTATTTTTTCTACTTTAATTCAATATTATCTAGGATCTTTAACTGAAAGAATAACAAGCATAGTAATACACAAAAGACACAATAGTTTTCCTTGAGGAAACCATAAAGGAGAAACCCAACAACTTCCTCAAAGATAGTTTTGTCACTAATACAATATCAAGCTAAAAATGGAAAACCCCAAAATAAGTCTTATGCAGCTTCTCTCTTCTTCACCAGTGAACTTGTCCTCTCTCTCTTGCTATGCGAACTTGTGTGAGTGAGTAGTGTGTCCAAATGAGAGAGCTATGCTCTCTATTTATACTTTACTTTCCACTTGACCTTTTCACTAACTAGATCTGCCTCAACTAAACCTGACTGGGCCGACTTCTCTAGGAAGACTCAATAACCCTATTACATTTTACTCTAGGGGATCTATCGCCCCAACTTACAATGAATGTTTTACCTCAATGACTTTGCATGACCAAATGTAATAATGACATCTCTGACCGGAGGAAAAAACATCACCGTCAGAGGTAAAAATAAAATACAATAACAATATCAATATAAAATACAATTGAATGTCTTTCGAAGTTACATTACATCAACATGTAGAACCCCTCCTGTAGGGTCCTCGCAAACTGAACCTGAAACTTAACAGGCTAATACAAAACAGATTAGATACCATAATCACTAGAGAAATAAAATAAATTAATTGAATAAATTAGAAAATATAAACAAAACCATAACCTATCAACCATAGGTCGTGACCGTTGTCGAAAGAGAAGTTGCCGTTAATCCGATCCAGCTGTGCATTGTCGTCCGCGTCTTCCGTAGGATCCCTCCAGCAAAGCTCGATTAACCATTGGCGAAGCAACCATTAGCTTCACCACCCAACCATAGGCTTATGCTTTCAGTCGCATGGCCACCCCCGAGCTTCGGGTCGTAGAGCTCACACACACAATTCAAGAAACTCCTCTATGGGTTTCCCCCCCACAAGAATTTCTAGCCAAACCCCAATAGCAACAAGTCACTCACTATTTCAAGATTATGATAACCATCCAAAAACTGGGTCCTTTACCCATTCCCAAAGCCTTCCTTAAATAGGAAATTCCCCTGTGACACATGTCGCTTCATGCAAAATACCCAATTTCTTAATATTCAAAAAGTAATTTATCTCACAAATCCATGTGTCAAGTTTCCTAGAAGAATGCACCTACTTTCCTAAATTTACTCAAGTTTGTCTCTAAGATGCTCACTCTAAATTCTATTTTGTGGGTGCATGTGGTGTAAGTTAATAACTCAAGCCTAGGTTTCCATTTTGCTCATAATATAATTATTTCTAATATTTTAAATACTAAAAAGTATTTACATGTGCAAATGCCTAAAAATAATTATTTCTATTATTTTTAATACTAAAATGTATTTTCATGAGCAAGTGTTCTAAATGCAATTTTATATGGTTTTTATGCATAAAGTTTACCAATTCATCTCTTCTAGGACCTAGGTGCCACACCGTTGGGCCCATCTATCCTTTATGCTCATCTTTCGACATGGTACCACTCCGTCGGGTCCATTTATCCGTCGTATCCATTTCTCGGCAAGGTACCACATTGTCGGGTCCTTGCATCCATCCTTTCTGTTTCTCGGCAAGGTACCACGCCGTCGGGTCCTTCTGTCGATATCTTTTCATTTGACTTGCGGGAACTTCATGTAGGGATTTAGGATCCATTACCTTCAATCCTCCGTCTACACGCTATTGGCAACTAATGGCGCTGAGGAGTAAGTCTGTTCTTATTGCGCACTCCCCAACTCATACGTGACCAACTCCATCATGATCCACTAGGCATGACTTCATGCGTCCCTGAGTAAGTGGATAAGGGCTTTTGAACTCGGCTGTGGGATTCCGTAGGAAGTCGACACCGTCATCGTTCTTCCGTGTGTGATTTACCCATACTCTACTACCCTTCAATTCCTTTGTGTGTCTGTCGGTGAACCGTTTCACCTGTCCCTACACACATCTTAGAAACATATATTAATAGTACTATTCTCATTTGTCATATTTCAATCCACTAACCCGTTAATCATTAAGAAAATTACAATTTACTCACAACATCATACATTCCATTAATTAGTAAAGCATTTCATCGATATGTATTTCTTTTATTCTCATCTCATAATTCATCATACAACTATTCGTTAAGCATCATATTCAAATAACACATTTTTCACAATCAAGGCTAATCATTAAGCAAGATGTAATCAATCAATTATCCCAATCCACACATATAATTTAATTCATTTATCAATTATTGTTATGCACATCATCATGTGTTTATCAATTATTAAGACACATCCTAACTCAGAGGGCCACTTTATTGAAGTCTGTTTAGCCGGGTCACTCGACAAGTGCCCTTAAAGTCCACCGTCATTCTAGGGGCATTACACAACACTCCCTCTTAACTAGGAAGGTATTCTCTCGACACAATCATCATCATCCTGGACACAATTCTGGACAACATCATCATTGCTGGATCATCTTCAATGTTGGAACATCATCATCCACATTGGATCATCATCATCGTTGCTGCATCAATCTTCATTCCGTTGATCATTGATTAGTGACATCTTTCGAATCTAACTATCATAGGAAGTTCTACATAGCCAACCCTTTTTCATGCTGGATGTAGGCCTATCCCTCATGTAGGTCTTCATCATCTCCGTGAGCAAGCCATCAAGTAGGTACAACCCAGGACCAGTCATTACATTGCCACTGCAATCACCTATGTCTCCTACTATCGCCTCATCATCTCTAGATCATCTCATCATCACACGGAGCATAGCCCAAATGGACATCTCATGTCCTGCAACGTTCATCCCACGTCTACCAGCATGGTAGGACAATCAAGAGCACCCCAGGTGCATTATGTCCCAAGGACAACCTATGCCTACCACCATGCGATATCTTTCCTAGGCGCACACACAGTGTGTTATGACCGATGGACCTCTCAACGTCTCCAGTATGGGAGGACAATCAGGAGCATCCCATATGCATTACATCCCAAGGACCACCTACACCTACCACCATACAAGAACCAACCCTTACATCTACCAACTGTAATACCCCTAGTTTTGACTTGGAATGTATTTATGTAAATGATGTAAATGATGTAAATATGCTAGTGCGAATTCCTAGTGCGGAGCTCAAGGCCAAGGCCTGACTAGTGAATGTTTAGGCATGTATGATGTTTATATTTCATTTGGACTGTTTAATTGGCTTTTATGCTGATTTGGAATATTATGTAAATATTATGTGCATAAATAATAAAATGGTCCAAAATTGGTTGTGTAAAGAGCACCAAAGGGGCTATGGTTCCACCAAGGGGAAGAGGAAAGGGGATCCATGGGTGACTAAATCCTATGCGTCCATGTGTTGACCTTAGAACTCACCTAAATTCTATCATGTGTTGAGAATAAGCCAAATATCTCCTTTTGTTGACCATTTTTCCAATCATTAATGCATGTGTGGGGTTAGTGGGAAAAGTCACCTCATGCAGTTATTATAGTAGGGGACTAACTACACTTTTATGACAATTCTGTCATGATAGAAGTCAATCTGCAGCTGCCAGGAGTCCGTTCTTCTACTGTCAGAAGTCGTGTCAATTGTCTTGTCACCATTTTCCCATATCTCTTGGAGTCAACCCTCATTTGTCGCATTCTCTCATGCAGGTTTAGAGGTTGCAGAGCTCTCCATTGTTGTCCACGAATTTACCATGCTGTTGTGAACCCAGAAATTCGAATTTGGAGACCTTGTTGCAGATTTGGAAGTGGGTATTGTGGCTGTAGGTGAGCAGAGAGGTTGGGCAAGTTAGGAACCCTTACCCTTGAGTTATGCTACTCGTAGGTGCTTGAGAAGCCATAGTTTGATGCTACAGGAGGTTCTATAGCAGCCAATACCAGGTTGGACTTCTTCTATGCACACACTAGAAGCACCGACAAGATGGATCGCCCAAGAGAACCGTGGATCGGTGAAGGGGATGCCTTAGCTAGAAGGTTGTTGTGTGGGGCAGGTATTGTGGAAGCCAAGGTTGTGAGGGATGAGTGAGATCCATGTAGAGCTATGTAAGAGCATTTGGATAGGAACAAAGAGCAGAATTTGGTTGTGGGCTGAGAGATAGAAGCCTGTAGGTGTTTCCTTCGCCCTAGTGGCCTCATAGCTCAGCTTGGGGGTGGCCTCAACAACAGAAAGAGTATATGTTGGACTGAGTGTCTATGGTTGGGTGGAAAAGTGCTCTTACACAACCAGTTGCTTGGATCTGCATTGGATAAAGATAAGTATTTTTATGTATTTAAATCTGGAAATGTTTATTTGATGCCTGTAATGTTTATACTTGTAATTGCATATTAGATGTGTGTGGTTAGTTCTGAATTCCGCTATGCATGTCTATTTGCATTCTGCACACATTTTGTTTGTTGAAATTCATATTATGGATTTGGGGCGAAATTTGTAAGCCCAGTTTTGCCCAGCGTCCCCTCCCGATGGTCGGATTGGGTGAGGGGGACGTTACACCAACATGGGAGGACAATCAGGAGCATCCCAGATGCATTACGTCCCAAGGACCACCTACACCTACCACCATGCGAGAATGGCTATATATTATCCAACATGGGAGTACAGCCTGGGGAAAACCAAGTGCATTATGTCCCAATGGACAAACTGCGTCTTCCACCATGTGAGAACCAATGCATTTGTGTCTTTCAGTCTCATCACTCCGTCTTAGGAGGAACCTCGATCTGGAGAAAACCAAGCTTCTCTCTGAAGTACTTGAACTTCACTTTAGCTAACGGCTTGGTCAACACATCAGCTATCTTCTCGTATATGGCTATATACTGGAGCTTCATTTCTCCTCTCTACACCATATCCATGATATAGTGGTACTTGATCTCAATGTGCTTCGACTTGTCATGGAACACCGGGTTCTTGGACAACTTCACACAACTCTGGTTGTCACAGAAGATACAAGTTGCCTCTAACTGGAGATCAAACAAATCAGACAGTAGCTTCCTAAGCTATACTGCCTCAAAACTAGCCGAACAAGCTGAAACATACTCTACTTCGGTTGTACTTAGTTCCACACACGACTTATTCCTGCTAAACCAGGAGATCATACTGGATCCCATACTGAAACAACATCCCAAAGTGCTCTTCCTATCTATGGCACTACCTTCCCAATCCGAATCAACATAACTCTGCAGGTTAATATTTTGATTCGCGTCATACTTGAGCCCATAATCAATTGTACCCTTTAGGTACTTCAATACACGCTTTGCAACAATCAGGTGAACATGTCTTGGATCCGTCAGGAACTGGATCAGGTTGTTCACAACAAATCATATGTTTGGTCTCGTGTTCGTCAAGTACATCAATGAACCAATCATCTGACGATACATTGTGGCATCAACTGACTCTAATGAAGCATCACATAGTAGCTTCAAGTTCGATGCCATGGGTGTGACCATAGCCTTGCAGTCCATCATTTCAAACCTCTTCAGAATCTCCATTGCATACTTCCCTTGTCCAAGGAAGATTCCATCCGCACTCTGCCACACCTCCATGCCTAAGAAATAATGCATCATACCCAGGTCCTTCATCTCGAAATCTGAAGCCTCCTCTTCACATATGCAATGAGCTCATCCTCATCTATCATAAACAAGTCATCTACATACAACATAAGTATCACTGGACTTCCGGCTTCAACCTTAAAGTAAAGGTTGGAATCTTCTTTACTCTTAGTAAATCCCAAGCTCATCAGGAAACTATCCATCCTACCATACCACATCCTGGGTTCCTGCTTTAATCCATACAAGGCCTTCTTCAATTTGCACACATGAGTCTGCCTGTCATGTGTCTCAAATCCTAGTGGCTGCTCCACGTACACTTCCTCTTCAACTACACCATTCAAGAATGATGTCTTCACGTCTATCTGGTGTACCTTCCATTTCATCACTGCAGCCAATGCAAGTATAGATCTGATGGAAGTGTATCTGGATACAGGTGAAAATGTCTCCTCATAGTCTATGCCTTCTTTCTGGGAGAAGCCACGTGCCACAAATCTTGCCTTGTGTTTCTCAATTTTTCCATCTGCAGCATGCTTGATCTTGTAGATCCACTTCAAAGTCACTACAGACTTTCCTTCTGGTCTCGGAACTATTTCCCAGACATCATTCTTCATAATCAACTGGTACTCCTCAATCATGGCATCCTTCCATTCTTTCTTCTCTATTGCTTCCTCATAGTTGGAAGGTTCTTTGTCAATGATGTCACACAGTAGGGACACACAGCTGGAGTATGGTGTAGGTCTCTTTCTTTCTCTGTGCATCCCATCTAGAGCGCCATACTTCTCTACATCTTGTATTTCCTCTTGTACCCATGATGGTCTCTTATTGTGGGAGTTCTTCTCACGAGGTGGATCTACAGGTTCTTGTGGTTCTTCCATTTCCGCAGTCTTCGTGATCTTCTGGAACTGCTTCTTCCATAACTGAATCTCGAATCTTGGGAACTTCAGGTTCTTCAATATCTTCAATAGGTAATTTTCTGGATCTGTTGTATGTTGAGTCTTCGTTGAATGTCATGTCTTTGCTGATGTTGATATTCTTGAATCCTGGGAAGTATATTCGGTAGGCCTTTGAAGTTTCGTTGTATCCTACAAATATTCCATTCTTTCCCGAGGGATCTAGATTCATCCTCTTCTCCCCCAGAATATGTATGTACACTGGACAGCTAAATATCCTGAGATGGTTGACTTCTGGTTTCTCACCGGAGAAAGCTTCTTCTGGAGTCTTGTTATCTAGTACTCGGTGAGGAGTACGGTTCTGTACATACACCGTTGTCCTCGCGGCTTCTTCCCATAAGTGCATCGGAATATCCTGGTCATGTAGCATTGCTTTCGTTGCTCCCATTATCGTTCTATTCTTTCGTTCTGCCATGCCATTCTATTGAGGATTGTAGGGAGTTCTCAGCTCCCTCTTAATCTCGGAATCCCTGCAAAGATTCTTGAATTCTTCCGAGGTGAATTCTCCTCCATTATCTGATCGAAGTGTCTTGATCTTCTTTTATGTGTGATTCTCGACCAAGGCTTTGAATTCCTTGAACTTACTAAATACCTCATCTTTATTCTTCAAGACGGTAAATCCATGTCTTTTGTGAAAAGTCACCTATAAATGAAACATAATAAACATACCCACTAAGTGAGTTGGATGACATGGGACCGCATACATCGGAGTGGATTATCTCCAATATTCCTTTCACTTTTCTTTCACTACTGGGAAACGCCTTCTTTGCATTCTTTCTTTGCGCACATCCCTTGCAAATGCCTTCATGTTTTACCCAGATTTATGGAAGTCCTAAAATTGCATTGCTTGCAATAGGTAGTGCTCTATAGTGCACATGTGCAAGACTTCTATGCCATAGTTCAATTGGTTCCATGGAGTCATGAACCAATGCTTGTTCAGGTTGGCCCTTCAACTTGTACAAACCTCGCTCTTGCTCTCCAATCACAGTTGCATCATCTATCGTCTTTCCCTTTGGCCACATCAGGACTTGGCCATCTACGAATGAAACCCTCATTTCCTCAACATCTAGTGCTGATATGGAGAGAAGGTTCTTCTTTAGTCCTGGAACATATAGCACATCTTTCATCTTCATATATTTTCCGGAGTCTAGCTTGTAGGAAGCTTCTCCACTTCCTTTTATGGGGTATTGGTAGTCATCCCCAAGTTTCGGTTTATGAGGTGACTCATGCTCAGATAGATTAACGAATGATTCTTTGTATCCTATCATGTGCTTGGAAGCTCCACTATCTACAATCCAATCATTTCTCCCATGTGTAACAGTGCCTGTGAGTGCTGCGATCAGGACATATTCTTCATCACTTGAAGAATCATCTCTTTCTTCTTCTCTGGTTTTTTTCCTTGCAGGTTCATCGTCTTTTGTAGTGTGAGCATGATGTCTCTTCTTATTTGTCTTCTTGTTGGAGCCTATGTTTCTGGGACAATATCTGGAGTAGTGTCCCTTCTCATCACATGCATAACATCTAATGTTGGATAGATCTCTTCTGGGTCTTCTTTGTCTATCATAGTTCTCCCTCTTACTTTGATGGTGGTTCTCCCTCTTGTTGTGATGATGGTGCTCCCTCTTGTTGTGGTTTCTTCTAGCGTGAGCTGTGAGAGCTTGATCATCATTCGCTCCCATCTTCTCTTCTCGTGCCACATGTTGATCTTATTCCTGTGTACATTCCTCCCATGGTCTTTTGAATGTGATCAAATTCTTTCTGGCACATATCCCTTGAATGAATGAATCCCATGATCTTGGGAGACCATTCAAGGTGGTCATAGCAATCTCTTATTCTTCTACCTTCTCTTCAATTGCTTCAAGTTGCTCCTTGATCTGTGAGACCCTTATGAAATAGGATTGCATGGTCTCTGAGTTTTGGATCTTTATGTTCTTGAGTTGGTTCTTCAATGTCATCTTCTGATTGATGTTCTTCCCTTCGAATAGTCTTGTCAATCCATCGAACATCTCCTTGGGTGTCTTCAAGGATGACACATGTGGGATGAGATGATCCTTAATGGAGTTAGCAATAATTCTCTTGGATTTAACCAAGTTCTTGTTATGGATGGCCTTAGCCTCATCTCCCTCTGGTGTTGGAACCTCTTCATTCACATACTTGTCCAAATCATTTTTTTCAAGGACAAGGGCAATCCTATACTTCCATGCTCGGAAGTTATCAGCTCCCTCAAGCTTATCCTCAAGCTTGGAGTGGTGAGACATATTGAATGAGTACCTCAAATGGAAATAACCAAGATTTAGATCTTACCAATTTGAGATGCCCAACCTGGTTTTGGACCTAGCTAGCCTAGGGTTTGTTAGAGAAACCCTAATTTTCCAAAGTTGGAATCTTGAACTTCTGATTGGACAGGAAGATGCGCCTCATCAAGGCGAGTTGTCCAATTTACTCACTTTTCCAAATTTGTGGATAGAATCCCAAAATAGTTGATGCCCTAGTTTTCCTCCGATAGTAGTGATGGGTCCAAAAATGAAAATTATCGGAATCTGATTATGCTTCAACATAAAGATGCGCCCTCCTAGGGAGAGTTAGCCTAGCCTCCCTTTCTTGATGATATGTAGAGAGAAAGCCTCAAACTTGGAAACCCTAGTTTCCCGTTGCTGCACAATGTCTTCTTTTCAGGCAAGCTCTGATACCATGTTAGTTTTCTACTTTAATTCAATATTATCTAGGATCTTAAAAATGAAAGAATAACAAGCACAACAATACACAAAAGACACATTAGTTTTCCTCGGGGAAACCATAAAGGAGAAAACCTGCAACTTCCTCAAATATAGTTTCGTCACTAATACAATATCAAGCTAAAAATGGAAAACCCCAAAATAAGTCTTATGTAGCTTCTCTCTTCTTCACTAGCGAACTTGTCCTCTCTCTCTTGCTATGCGAACTTGTGTGAGTGAGTAGTGTGTCCAAATGAGAGAGCTATGCTCTCTATTTATACTTTACTTTCCACTTGACCTTTTCACTAACTAGGTCGGCCTCAACTAAACCTAACTGGGTCGACTTCTCTAGGAATACTCAATAACCCTATTACATTTGACTTTAGGGGATGTATCACCCCAACTTACAATGGAGGTTTTACCTCAATGACTTTGCATGACCAAATATAATAATGACATCTCCGACCGGAAAGAAAAACATCTCCGTCAGAGGTACAAATAAAATACAATAATAATATCAACATAAAATACAATTAAATATCTTCCAAAATAACGTTTACATCAACAACTAATTGTGATTTTATTAAAAATCTTTTTCATTATAACTCTTTTATATATATATATAATTTCCATTAATTATTTTATATATTAGAAATATCTATTTCAAATTTATCAACCATGTATATATTATTTGAATCTAAAATTAATTTGCTTTCAAAGCTATCTCTTACACACAAATTTAAAAGCTTTCTATAATATAAACTTAAACTCTAAAACCAAATATTGAATATCGACAATACTTTATACATATTTAAATAAAATTGTAATTTATTATTTTTCAAATAAAAGTATTGAGCATATAAGCAAATACATAAAAATTCATATGATTAAGTCAGTATTTGAAATAAATATATTTATAAAAATAATTAGTATCATAAACGTTAATATAGTTATATATCTATCATCTTAATATTAAGTTAATAATTATTAAATCATTTATAACTTTAATTTTAATCATATAATATTGAATCAATTATAATTTAAAGGTATTTTTTATAATAAAAATGATTCAATATATTAAAATAATATTTTTAAAATGTTGAGTGGGTGGTTGGAAGGAATGATTGTTATCCTCTCCACGTAAGATCAATTCACACAAGTGATATGTTAAGCTTTTAAATAAGCATATTTTGTATTGGTCTTGAACCTTGACTGAATTTGGTTTACTTTAGGTACCATCCTCAAAATAAGGGAAAGCACATATATTTAGAGTAAAAATAATAATATTTCCCATTATACAATTATAGTATAAAACATCTATTCATAAACATGTTGAACTCTTAAATAAGCATATTGTTGTATTGGACTTGAGCCTTGAAAGAATCTGGTTTACCCTGGGTACCATCCTCGAAATGATCGGAAGTACCTATACTTTGGGTACCATCCTCGAAATGATCGGAAGTACCTATACTTTGGGTACAATCTTCGAATGATCGGAAGTACCTATACTCTATAAAACATCCTCGAAATGAGGGGAAGTACCTATACTCTAGATACGATCCTTTTTTTAAACGAAATATTCCACCATGATATTCCAATCCCTTGGAATCAAGGGTGGAGCACAAACCTGCTTGAGAATGGATACTGGGGCTTTGGGCCCCACTTGCCAGCCAATGCCGTTAGACCATCATCATCTACCTACTCTAGATACAATTATAGTATAAAACATCCCTTGATAAACATATAATACAAAAGCAAATAAAAAATTATAATAAAAGTTATTAAAATATCCATAATAATATTTTTAAAATACCTTTGCATTATATAATTATAATATAAAATATCTATAAATAAACATATAATATATTGTTGATTGGCATTATTTAAATATGAAAACAATATTGTAAACACTTTGATCATTTGAATGGTAATGATACCTAGTATTGTTGCTTGCATTTTATGAGGTTGTAAGACATTTTCAAAAACGTGTTAAACTTAAAGTTTATTCAATTCTCATAATTCATTGCAAGCTTACTACTCCTTCAACATTCTAGAATATCTTAAAATTCATTACTCTCCTTCCCATTAGTTCTTCCAATTTTTTATTAGTCTTTCCCTTCAATGCCAACATTCTCTTTTAGTTCTTCCACTTTTTTCAATGCCAACTCACATAGTATGGCACTTTCTTTTGTTTTTGTCAGGATTGATTTGAATTTGAAGATCATGGCACTTTCTTTTGTTTTTGTCAAGATTGATTTGAATTGACTTCAAATTTGATAATCATGGCAATCCTATTTGTACTTTTTATAAGATTGTTTTATTGGATAATAATTTTCTTATTTATTGATAGGTACAATGTTAATGTATGGTGTGATTTAAGAAATACATTCAAAGAGAAACTATTCATAAGAGTAGCGAAGTGCTTACAACTTAGTATGGGGGAGATGTGATAAAATTAAATATATATTATGCTAATCGAATCATCATGACAACTCTTTGAATTTTTTTATGTTTAATATTTTACACATCAAGAAAAAAGCTACACCTCAAGAAATTGGATCCCTCTTGGTGCTTAATAGATCTGGGTTTAATATGGATCTATGAATGGTCAAATTTCTAAGGTTATAGTAAATGTTAGAAGGTATCTAGAGGTATCTCTATAGATAATTTTCATTTACAAATAAATAAATCAGACATATTAATAAAACTTAATTTAATGAAGATTAAACTATTGTGCGATGAAAGAATTTGTCATCTTAGTGATACTAAGAAGGCAGCGGATGAAAAACACTTTATTGAGTATCCTAAGCATGCCTGCATTAAATATCAATTTCAAAATATTTGTAACATCATTGATCTTCCTACCTTGTTAACTCATCAAAACTAAAGAGATTGCAATGTACCTAGAAATGATTATATGAGGTACCTAGGGAGTACCCAAGGTGATAATGAATGTAATATGTATATAATGAATGTGGTGTAAATAAACCCACCTAATAGTTGGTGGTAATAAATTTCCCCTAGGTAGTTAGAAAAAATAATATAATAAGAAAGGGTCATTGGCATAGGAAAACTCATGATATAATATAAATATACATGAGTATCATTGTATTGAGTAAGTTGGATGCCAATATTATCTTGTAACAAGTATCATTTGTGGAGTGATTCCTCACCTATCAAATAATTGATCGTGTTGCCCCATCTTAAGGGTTTTGATATTATTAAGGATATTTTGATATTAATAAAATGTGGAGCATTTCTAAAACATTGTTTGTGATTTAATAAAGTCTTGCTTATCTTGTGTGAATTTATTTTCACAAACAATTAGTATCGTCATTTCTAAACTAAAAAGTGGGGGATTTTTCTCTTTTTTTTGCAAAATTTTCAAGGAAAAGAAGAGGATGACCACATTCAACTTTATTTCTAGCACTTTTTGTGCATAATCTTAAGAAACTAGTTGCAAATTTGAGTCCCTCATGCAAAGACACATGATGTCAAAAGAAATAATCATCCAAATTGGAGTCTAGGAAGTGGATTTATCACTGATTTAAAATCAGTTGTTTTAGGGTTTTTTTTCCAATAACAACCACATAGATTGCAATGTTGATATCTTTTGTAGAGTGCTCAATAGATGCAAAATGACTGTCACATTTCATAATTGTGGTCATAATAGAGAATCCAAGGAAAATTGAGGGAGTCATGATCATTTAAAATTTATTGTCTCAAAATCCTCATTGCACAAAAACAATAAGGGGGGTGGTTCTAAAAAGAACTCTACTGCTATAAAAGCAACATACTAGAAACTGGTGGGCACCACCTGTTGTTGTCTTTTCTCCACGAGATTCTCTTCATATGGTGGAGGAGTTATCAAAGAGAAGATGGAAGTAGTTATCTTCCCAAAAAATTACTATCCATATACCATGTAGATCTTTTTTTATTGTACTCTTCAACGATGAAAGAAAATGTCGTATCAAGAATTCATTTCTCCTCAAATTTACGTCTTTTTTTATTCATAGCTTCCAAAGTTGCATACATATCTTGAAATGTTTGTCACCTGCATTCATTCCTCCCATGTTATCTTCTACTACTTTTCAATTCTTGAATTCTATGAGGGTTTGAAGACAATTTTGTAGTGGTCTGTAACGTACTAGATGTTGACTGGAAATATGTCATATAATATGTCATATCAAAGCCCTAAAAATTTACTATCCAATGACATTGATCTGGTGGCAATCTGAGCACTCTACCAAACATTATCTCCTTTGAAAGACCCATGGCCATCACTATAAGCACTATAAAAGAGCAGATTTCAAACTACAAACTCTCATTCGGGTTCCAATTTGGACAATTTTTCTTTTGTAATTGAATATTTTTGTAATGATAATACAGATCTACAATTGTTTTATGCAAATTATGCAAAAAATTATTCATAAACTTATCCAAGTGTTGCAGTGTTTTTTTCCCTTTTAAAAACCTGCAAAATAGAAGAAAAAAATCATATTTTCAGCCCTAAAATTGGCTTTAATACCACTTGTTATGTCTTATGTTTGAATATGAAGGTTCTTGATGCTTTATTTATCAAAAACCCTTAAGGTGGAGTAACACCATTAGTTATTCCTTATGGAAAGAATCACTCCATAAGCGACGCTTGTTACAATAAAATACTCACATCCAACATATTCAACACGATGATACTCATGTATTTATATTATCTCATGAGTATAGTGCTTTTTTCCCTTTTAAAAACCTGCAAAATAGAAGAAAAAAATCATATTTTCAGCCCTAAAATTGGCTTTGATACCACTTGTTATGTCTTATGTTTGAATATGAAGGTTCTTGATGCTTTATTTATCAAAAACCCTTAAGGTGGAATAACACCATTAGTTATTCCTTATGAAAAGAATCACTCCATAAAGGACGCTTGTTACAATAAAATACTCACATCCAACATATTCAACACGATGATACTCATGTATTTATATTATCTCAGTATTTCTATGTTAATTACCTTATTATTATATTATTTCTTCTAACTACATATTCATTACCCACCAAGTATCAATTGGACCTATTTACATTATATTCATTATCCCCATATTACATTGATCATTGCATTGGGTGCCTAGCTTGATAGCCTCCTTAAGTACATTAGAAATATTATAAATAAATTTCACCCATTTTTTCAAAACATAAAAATAAAATGGTAAAACAAACCAATTAATAATTAGTAATTATTTTTCTTAAGATCTGATAAACCAAAATTGGTCACAATCTCTTCATATAAAACAAAACATAAAATAACATAAATAACCAATATATCCACGTTAACAAATAAAAATAACATTGAAGGAAAGTTTAGTGCAAGTTACAAGTTCGGTAGATTTTCTAGCTAACGTTCTGCAGTGATTCTTTCAAATTGTAGGAGTGAACATAACTAGTTGAATATGTGTGATATGATGCTTTTGTGTCTCTTGTGCAATTAGCAAAATCAGGAACCCCGAAACAGAATGGGAAATGGAAATGGAGAGAGTTTCTAGGTATAAGGAACATGAATTACTTATGGGCACATATGTTAGCATATAAAATCGATTATTATCATTACGAGCACATATGTTCGCATATAAAATTGTTTATTAGTGTTTAATGTCGTGTCAAACTGAGGAATGGATCTCCTGGTCGTAACATAATTGTGCTTGCTACATGTTGTTTGTTCTCAGGTCAGTGTGCTTCCTCTATTATAATTTGGTACCATTCATGTTTGCAGATAGGTGTTGTCAACAAGATGCAAAGGTAAATAAGGCAGCTAATTGAACTAGATGCTGCTAATTGTCCTTGATGTTTCGCTAAAGACAAGAAGATAGAAAAATTTTGTGCAATGGTTTGTTATTTATTATAAATCACTTTAAATTATCAGCAGGGACAAATTATCCTGTTTCGATAAATAGTCTGGTGTATCCAACATTATTAACTTCCCTTCAAAATCAGGGCTTCAAAGTATAAATATACCCAACCTTGAATAGGTATAAATATTATACACGTGAATAGAGCAGCATGGCTCAGTTGAGATATCCCCCGTCCTTTCTTAATTTTAATCTCTACAGGGAACCATGTTTGTCTACCTGCATTAATGTGATAGACTTTATTTTCCTGCATCTATAACTGCAATAGCTGGTATAATGATAAATGCCTATATTTTAGAAAACCTCAGAGAATGGTACACCTTTGTAATCCCAATCCGTTCATTACTTTTTTCCCGCTAGTCCAGATCCTTGAAAATGTCCCTAACTTTGCAACTTGAGGTGACTCTTCCGATTTCTCGCCATCAAAGTCATCTGAATTTTGAGCAGAACCCTTTGACCCTTGAATATGATTCTGCTCGTGCTCATTATCTCCCATCTTTTTGTTCCCTTCTTCAGCAATTTGTCCAGGCTTCTTATCAAAAAGACCTTTGAATTGCTTTCGTGTTTTTTCTTCAGCTTCCTGTAGTCGATCTTAAAACATAAATTTTTCTAACCTAGAATACTGAGTGAAGCATTTTAATATATATAATACATTGCTTTCTTGCACAAAACCCTAATTTAAAGACATGCAATGGGAACAATTCCAGCACCTGTTCCTTGCGTCTAACTTTTGCCAGGGCAGCAGTTACGTCAGGCTCCAATGATTTGTCTACATCTATAATCTGAGAAGGAAATAAGAATAGAATCAGTAAAGCAATTCCATTCATTCAATGATGAGAAAAATGTTACAATTTGTAACTTGAAACACTTTCAAAAGCTACCATTTTGAAGTCTTTGCGTGCTTCATCAAAATCTCCACATGACATATAAGCAATGCCACGCCGATACAAGGCTTTCGCTTGACGAGGATTTTCTCCCAATACCTACAATATCATTATTGGGAACTATTGCAGATAACGTGTCTTTTCATAAGAAAATGAAAATAACATACAGGAAACTTGTAAAAGCCAGATTAACTGTTTTCTGACAAATCCACACCTAATTTTCCACACAATCCATATTTATTGTGAATTATAAGCATAGACCTGTACTACTATGAATATTCTAGGGGAATTAAGAATGATGTGCCAAATGCTCATATTTTGAACGATACAAATTGGATTTCAAGAGGAAACTCGCAGTTATTCTGCTTACTAAGTGTTTGGTGTTGGCTTTGAGAAGTAGCAGTATTTTTTATGGCTAGGTGATTGATGTTTTGTGGAAAGTTGTGTTCTTGTCTTGCAGCTCTGATCCTCTATTCATTCTTTACATCTACCTTACCTCGATAAATTATATAATTATCTTGTAACTTTTCAGCTAATCATCCCTCTTTGTAAATAATTGTGCCTCATTCTAACTAATATTCACATAGTATATCTAATTTGTTGCCAACCTTGTTGAACCACACTATTGGAGCTTGCAACCAAACATCGATGGATAGTATGATCAACCATTGCCATAGAAGAGAAGCAGCTCAAGGTTGTGACTGACCACTGCAGAGATTGCACTTGAAGTGGAAGATTTCACAAGTTGCAAACAGAAGAACAAACAAGCTTGAAAATTCATACAGTTTTGATGAGAAAATAACCATTTGAAAGGGGGGGTAAAGATATTGAATAATGGATTGTGTAATAAGCAATGAAGAAGCATTTGTACAGCAAGGTGTGGAATTTGTCAAATGCTAAAAGACATTCTGGTATGCCAAAACCATAAATGTTATATGGAACTAAGTATACGATGTAACAGACATCAATGTAGAAATGAATATAGAATCACATATGTCAAGGCATATAAAATATATAAAGCTTATATGTACAAGACTAAACTAGACATATGTAGACAATTACATACATGAGATAGGATGCCTGTTATAGAATTGGAGCTTATTTTATATCTATGTTATCGGATCTGCTTATGGAATATCCAGGATCTGCATTTCTGCAGATAGGATCCGTCCTGGATCCATTTGGAATCCATTTCTGATTTGAAATGCCAAAGGGTCTGCTTGGGATCCATTTCTGATTTCGAATGCGGAAAGGTCCACTGGGGAACCATTTGGCCTGGGGTAAATGTTAAGCCGGAAGATCCTTTTCAGAAAAAAGATATTGAAAGAAAAAACACAACACATAAATAGACAATAAAATAAGGCAAAGCGTCAGACCCAAATACCCTAACCTTTTCCTATAAAATAGCACCTCCCTCGATTCTAAAACACACAAATCTGAATCTGCATTTGAGTTTGTAAGAGCAGGTTGGAGCAATCTGTATTTGGACATCTGATATTTTATGTTTCTGGTTCATGGTTTCTCTTGACTATATATCCCCCATATCCAGATCCCGACTTTTCAAAACATCCTGCAATCCATATCTGGATATGCATCTGTTCCCATGCAAGATAACTTTATATTCATGCATTTTCCTTCAAAGCTTTTCCAGAACTCACACAATTGACCTTGTAGGCCTGAATTGGCTGTAAATAAGTTATTTTCATCCAAATATCTCATTACCTGGCAAAACATTACATAAAATGGTTCTAGAAAACATGATCAATGGCTTTGGAAAGTTCCTGAGATTGGAATTTCTGAGTATGGACCGTACCCTTTTGATGTTGGAAACAATTCTAGAGTAGTTTCCTGTAACATAGCTTTATATACTTTTTTGTTTGTTTCATATGTGAAATTTCAGGTGACCTCTTTATACTTTGCCATGGAAATTGCGTGTAAAAGTACTGGGCATCATGCCTTTGAATTATAGACCCTTGCAAAAATTCAATGCTGTTCAATAAACAAACAGAAAAGGAATCCTGGTACCATACCTTATTGCATGACTCGATAGATCTCTTATATTCACCAATTTTCTGATAACATGCTGCCACATTTAAATGCAAGGAGCTCTGCACAGGGAACATCTATATCAATTTCTGATGCTAATCATACATCATAAAACCAAACAAGCAAACAGAACAACATCAAGTTTCCTTCTAGACAGTGGTCCCTGGACTCAATCAAGTGAAGACATTAATCAGAAATTTCAGCAGACATAATCTGTTCAAGAGGGAGCAAAAAAGAAGTAATTATTTTCAGCATTAACATTTGGGAACCCCAACAATTATGTGAGACATGGTAAACACAGCACATGACTTGTGGATTGACATTGTACATCTAGTCGAGAAGAACAATATTGTTATAACAAATGACATTACCCTTGTCTGCGCAAATATCTTCCCCTCATCATCATCCTGTGGATTGACATGATTGAAATCCTTCAGCACCTGCAGATACAAAAGAACTTTCACAACCCTGAACAGATTTGTGCAATTATTTCAAACTTCATATTTTACATCTACAACACTATAACATGAAAGAAACCAACAGAGAAATCTTAAGAAATGGAGGTTAAAAAGGAATTCCAGCTTAATTTCTGAACTAAGATGTCATCAATAAGTAGATGCATTCTCAGTAAGAATAAATGCATTCCTGCTGTGCATGCTTCTCATGGCAATCACAGAGCTTCTCTGAATTAAATGTATGTCATCCAAACAAGCACATATGCAAGACGCTATACACAAAGTTAGTCAAAGAGCCAAACTAAAAATCAATGATACTATGAGAGAAGATGCACCCGGAGTTAGAAGATGATACGAGAGAATGCACCCGGAGTTAGAAGATGATATGAGAGAATGCACCCAGAGTTGTTTCAGGATTGAATAATGCTGAGGATGTTGTCCTTTCTAAGGGAGAGGAGTGTGGGCTCGCACCCCATGTGTGTCCTACAAGAATAATTTTTCTTTTCCATGATAATTAACTTCTATCCTATTAAGTTCCATTGAAAATTGAAATGGATATGGAGACTGGGCAGAAACAGATATGACAAACTTTCAGAAAGGCTGGATACGATACAATGGAGAAACAACAAATACACACACACACACACACAAACTGGAGAAACAACAAATATATATATATATGGAGAAAAAACATGAGACCAAATATTCAGATTACCATTCATCAAACAGATTTAGAAGCCTAAAATTTAAATGACAGTTATTATTGTAGATCATCATCAATACATAGTTTTCTCTTGTATGAATATGAGTAGCATTTTCTCAGAATAAATAAATAATATTGTATGGGAGTTAAAGCTTATTTTATACGCGAGTTTCCTATTTAGCTGTAAGTTGAGTCTTATCGTTCAAACTTTAATGTTTCCTGATAATTTGAGATATATATATATATATATATATATATATATATATATATATATATTTTTTTTTTTTTCTTTGGAAAAAAATATTTTATTCATATGAATAACGTAGACTGTCCAAAAAGAACTTACATCATACAAACCGATACCACATGGGCCCTTGAATTAAGCAACTCCCTTATACATTCTTTACATACATCAAAAATAGGACATAGATCTCATGTTCTTTTACATACAAACAAACAAAGTTAAGATTATGAGTGGATCACATTTAGTTCCTCAACCAAGAGTGCTCCAGGGTCAAGAAAAAGAGCACTCTTTGATATCGTATCAGCCTCTTCATTTAACTCCCGGTAGATATGTGTGAATGAGATGTAATTGAACCTGCTGATTTGATCTCTGATTGTGTCGAGTAAATGAAGAAGGTGGGGAGCTCTAATCTGTATGTTATTGTTTGCCCAGTCGATAACCATTTTAGAGTCCCCGAAGATCTGGATTTTATTGATATTCCGTGTTAAAGACGTGTTCAGGACTGCCCAAAGAGCTGATAATTCAGCTTTGCTGTTTGATCCATGTCCCGGGTCATATTTTATTGTTAAAAAATTTCCATATATATATATATGAATTATTTATATATTCTAAATTCCACACTTCATTTTTTTTCTAAAATTTTGGGGATCACATTTCCATGCCATCCCCATTTAAGAAATCTTTACTTTTTTAGATATTTCGTGCAACTTAGCTAAAGAAGAGGATATGAAAAGTGTCAAACATGAAAGAGTATGTTGCAGGTTTGTAACAGCTTCTCGTATCTTTCTGCTCTTTATAAGATCTTTTCTATGTCTATGATTCAACTTTCAAGTATGTCTGCAATTGACAAAGCAATAGTTTCCAACATCATCCAAGACTTCAATTTAAAGATGTGATGCTATTTGTTTATTGGATTTTGACTATGTAATAAAATAAAATTCCACAAATTTTAGAGATTTTGTGCAACTTAGCTAAAGAAGGGGATACGTCAAGAATCAAACATGAAATACTGTGTTGCAGGTTTGTGACAGCTTCTTGTATCTTTCTGTTCTTTATTAGATCTTTTCTATGTCTATGATTTAACTTTCAAGTATGTCTGCTGCTGCAAATGGCAAAGCAATAAGTTTTCAACATCATCCAAGACTTCAATTTTTGAAGCTATGATGCTATTTGTTTATATGGAGAAATTAACCATCTAAAGAGAATGGATTTTGACTATGTAATAAGAACAAAGGTCCACAAACTGTATTAAATGCAAATTTTTGCCTTGCTTTACTTAACATGTACAAAATGAAAGCTTCAACAAAACCATGAAGCATGCATTCTTATAGTGGCCAGTTATTTTTGGAAAGAAGTAAATTTGTAACAAGAAGAAATTGTGAGATGATTGAAAAAAAACGACCTTTCTAAATAACAGATAATCCACAATAACTAGATGAAAACCTGCAAATAAATAACTTCTTTGCTGGAGAACTTCAGAAAATGAACATCAGTAAAATAGACAAGGTTTGCTAAATATATTGTCAAATATAAAATGTGGTTTCCCTACAAGAATGCTTACCTTTTCATATTTAGCCTTCGCAAGTTCATATTTTCCTTCTTTAAAAAGCCTATTTCCCTGCCAAGAGGTGATTAGACATTATTCTCCATATATATTATAGAAACAATTCCAGTGCATAGAATGTTATTATTTAGCATTTGATGACTGGAATCTTTGCAAAGGTGAATCACAAAGAACTTGGGTATATTCTATTTAGTAACTTCAAAAGAATTGGGTTTGAGGAGCTTGGCACTCAGCACTGTATCTTTTAATGCATAGATAAAAACTAAAAATATAAAAGATAAATAATAATTATCATTGCTATTGAATGCAAGTTATGGATCAAAGGTATTCACTAACAATAAAATCCCAATTCCATTGGCTCTTTTCAATTCCAAGCAGAGCATGGAATGCCAGTTGTATCAGATACTTCATGATGTCCATTTAAGGCAACTGTCAACAGAAGATAGGGTGCTAAGTACAAGGAAAGGAAATCAATTGCTCATTTGAACTCAGTTTAGGACCACAGGGTTTCTTACAAAGGGAGGATCTTTCCTTGCCCGGTGGTTCATCAGGGATTACCTTTAAGGGAAAAACTTGCTGAGTCTGGTTGTATAGATGCACTCTGCCTGCATTGTGGGGTGAATTGTGAGCAAAAAGTTTTTAATACCTATTTTGGAACTGCAGGTGTGCTAGAGCTTGCTGGGCTCTGATTTGGACCTCCTGGAACCATATCCTATGCAGGTATATTGTTGGAAGGATGCTCTATTAGAGGATTTGATGCATTGCCCCACCTCATTTTCAAGGTGTTTAGCATTGTATTAGATTAGTCTGTTTGTATTCCATCTGGAGGTTGAGATGTAATACAGTTTTCAACAGCTCATAATTTTCTGTGGAATCCTTCCATTTGTTGCATGCTAAACTCAAGGCTCAGTTTACAGTTAAGGGCACTCTCATTAGGAAAGATGGCAAGGATTGTGATCCTCGGCTCAATATATTTTAAGGAATTTTTTCCTATGCTTTTGATGGATATGAGCTGGCTTGTAAGAAGCATCCTTTGAAAAAAAGGGCAAAAGTACATATGTATTGTACAATGATGAGACGGCCATGCCTACCTATATCAGACAACAATCCAGAATCATGCTAAAACCCCAACTTATCAATGATAAAATAGGACCTGAACATATTAGCAGCATATCATAATAACAAAGGCAACTGCATATTGGTCCAGTATCAATGTTTGTAATGTTCTTACAGTGCTCTTTATTTTCTCAGTCTCATCCATTATCTCATTGAAATTCAAACCAGTCCAATCCTGCAAAAAGGATACAAAGTTTCACCGATAAGACAACTAAATCAGGAATTTTTTATGAAAAATGTTAAGCATAAGTCTTTACTGCCATACAAAAGTATTATGATAGGTGGGCTGTGGGCACGCCTGTGTGCAGGCAATTGAAAATATTTACAGACAGTGACCATTGCACACTACATATGCATATTCAATATATTTAACCAAGACTAATCATTGGAATAGGTACAACCTCTGTACAAAAATAATGATAACAGTTCCAAGTAGGACCTTTTTATAGAAACATTTCAGTACCCTGTCCTCATACAGGGATGGCTTGGGAACAATACCTCGTGACTCAACAACCAATTAATCCAGAATCATATGCACAACCTTCTGCCATAATACATTAAAGTTGAAACTAGGACAAATGAAAATAATATGGGTACAAGCATAGTTACAAGAACTGTGGTGCGATCGGAATCAGCTGAAGTATCTGGTGCTAGTGTGGCATTCTTATCAAAGTTAGGAATTGGGATTCAGAACCCTAACCCTAGTTCTTTTTTATAAAAATATATTTAAAATTTTAATTTAATATTGAAAAATTAATAACAAAGAAATGAAATCTTAAATGATTCATAACATCACGGTTTCTCTTGCTTGGTAGGGCTGGTAATGTGGGTGCAGACCAACTTATGGCTTTGTCAAATGTAAATTGTTCCATTTTTTCCATTCTGGACTAATAAACTTGTTTCAATGGAATTAGGGTTGCAAGCTGCAGGGTTTGTCTTTTGTAACTTTCTGTTTAAAACTAGTTTCAACAGAATAAGGTTTGGAAGGGGCAGATATCCCGTCTAAACCTAACTTGTAACTATGTCATCTTTTAGGAAGGGGTTCATGACAAGTGCAGGAATGAGCAAATAATGAAAACCTGTGGTTCCATTACCCTCTTATGCCAACACTTTAACCTTTATATGGTCTTTATTAGGTGTAGATGATATACTTGTGATGATGAGTTTTAATTGTAGTTCAAATCCAAATGATTATTCTTGTGTCCAAGAAGTTCTTTTCATATCTATGATCTATGTCACCTTCTTTGGGAATCAGTTACTAGATCTATTTTAATAAACTAGGCATATTTTTCAAAATGACCTGTAGGTATGAAATGTAAGAGGACTCTGGTTTGGTAAAAGTTAAAACTTAGACTGCAAATCCTTACTGCCATCTTGAAATTTCAAGTTATTGAACAGTTTCCACTTTGGAATGGAATCCTAAATGACAAAATCTGGATCCTACAATCAGTTACTAGATCTATTTTAATAAACTAGGCATGTTTTTCAAAATGACCTGTAGCTATGAAATGTAAGAGGACTCTGTAGTTTGGTAAAAGTTAAAACTTAGACTGCAAATCCTTACCTCCATCTTGAAATTTCAAGTTATTGAACAGTTTCCCCTAGCTTTGGAATGGAATCCTAAATGACAGGATCTGGATCCTACAATCAGAAATGGATCCTTCAAGAAAAATTGGAGTTTCAATGTTCCATAAGGGCGCATCCTCAGGGTTTCAGGATGCTTCCCTTACATATTGGGAGTAGGGAAATGGCTCAGGGATATATCCTACCATCCTCGAAACTTCCTTGACCAAAGGGTGCATTTCAGGGACATCCCTTGTCATAGGGCATGTTGGTACATCCCTAGACCTCCATAAAGGATGCCTAGGCATCCATTATGATAGCCCCGATTTCCAACTTAAAACAAGTCAAAAAAATCATTCTGTTCTACCTTTTTATGGCATGGGAGGGCCTTGCAAAAGTTTTAAGACTTCCACTCGCTCTCAGATCCCTAAAAGTTCATTTTGTTACACAAAGAGGCAAGGGAAGCAACAAGAGAAGAGTTGTAAGGAGCAACTACGTTTTCAGCTTGCATCAGTGGAGGGAGCTTGTTTGGAGTGAGTACAAGCATTTTTTAAGTTTGCTCTCCAAGTTCGAGATAGTAAGATTATTTGTTTCAATTTTCTAATGTTTACCTTTCAGCCATTAAAACTAGAAAAACACTAGAGACAAATAAAGAATGTCCCATTTTAGTTCCCATTCAGGCATGAAAACTGTTCAATTAAAGAGCAGATTCAATGCTAAAGAATGGTGTCCCAACTTTATGGCACAAGAAGACATTGGTATCCCTAATCTAGGCAGCAGCTGTTCAAACCTGAAGAGACCACAGACCGAAGAAATAAAGTCACAAGAACCACAATTCGGCGATTTAAATTGGACTCGGCCCCTACCCAATCTGAGTCAAACTGTTCCGAGTTTGACTTGGGATGACTGAGTTTTACTCAGTCAACATGAGTCAAACTTGTGATTTAAACCATACACACTAGTTTAACTCATGATTTATTGAAAAACACACCCAGTAATACTTTAAGAGTCTGATTTTTTACTGTTTTTTCTCATTCTCTTGCTTGCTGGAGGTGTTTTCTCCCTGCTGGAGGTGTTTCTACTTGCTGGAGTGAAGGAACAATGACCAAATCATCCACAAGAGGCTATATGGACATGGCTATTTTGAATATCAATGAAAAATGTTTTTTTTAATTCAAAATATATGTATATATTTATTTTTTTGTATTTGCCAATTTTTTCCCGATCCGATTCAAAACTTCTTTTGCCTCACCAATTTATTGCTGATTCTAAGTCTGTTGACTATCTGGACAGATTTTGAGAAAGATTAAAAGATAGAGATGAGCTGCAAGTTTACCAAAGTGTCAAATTTGATGAGGTCATAATGTTATCAGAAATCTGTGCTCGGTTGTTGCTGGGGAGAGGGCATTAAGGAAAAAAAACAGAATATGGAAACTTTAAGAGAAGAATGCTCTACTGCATGCAGCATATCATCCAGGAAGTCCTGCACCACCAATTTCTAGTCCTCATTGAAGAGGAAATACTGCATTCTGCAGGATCAGAGTCTGCCCAGAAGCCCCAACCTCCATTTCAGCCCAACTCAATGGAGCACCCTGTTTAAGAGATCTGAAGCATGGTATTCAGTTTTGGATATTAACTCTCGGCAATAGTAATGTTAGTAGCATGTTTTGGTTTGTTGAATATGATGATATAGACACAGTAGGAACATTTCCAATTGTGATCTGGACAGCCAAAGATGTATGTATGGTTTTATATAGGGATTATAGTTACAGGTTCAAAATGCTGATATGGAATCTAAACACTGTATCTACAATGTTCTCTCAGTCAGAGTAACTTTTATATAAATATAGATGCTGTTTTTCTGATTTAAAAAATGAATAAAGCTTATGTCAAACAAAATAAGGACATAAATGTTGATGTTTCTCCATGGTTACAGCATTGTGCAACATTCTGCAGACATTCTCCCAGAGAGGTCATGAGAAGTGACCAATGGTTGGTAGAGGATGGCCCCTGCATAGCCTTGATTAATCATGAAAAGTGACTAAGTGTAAACAAGGCTCAAGATGTTTACTCTGAGAAAGAGTGCTCCGAGAAGGAAGCTAGAGGTCACATTGCATTCTCTGAGGAGTGATCTATTCTATATTAGAGTGAGTTGACTTGTTTATTTTGATAGGGGATTTTATCCCCTTATGAAATAAACTAAGTCTAATCTAATGTTGAATTTGACAAAGGCTCTAAGAAGTGTTCGGGACTTCTTAGAGTGGGGTCAAATCAACATTAGAGCTCTCTGGCTGAATTTCATCTGTAAGTGAGGAGATGGACATCAAAAAGGATAACTTTTCTATGATGAAGAAATAACCAAGAAGTCAAATCAACCATTGAAGAAGTCCCAGACAGCATTAAGAAGTCCCAGAAGAAAATTGAGGCAAGAAGACAAGTCGGCCTAGAAGATAGAACAAGTCTGCCCCAGTGAAGAAGACAAGTCGACCCCATCAATTGTACAAGTCAGCCCCATTGAGGAAAAAGTCAAGTGGAATGAAGAATTTAAATAAAGTGCTCTCTCACTTCATTTTTCATCATCACAACTTCAACTCTTCTCTCTCCACTTGTGTGCACCTCCAAAGAAGGCCTAGCAAAGGCAAGAAGAAGCATAATTTTTGGGTTCTCTCAAAATTCGTTACCCTTGTTAGGGTTTCTTGTGAAGGAGGGCGAACCTCTCATGTGCAAGGGTTCATCTTCATGAATAGTATTACACTTGAATTGGATTAATTTCTTCTAAGAAAAGTTGGTTGGGTTTTCTCCCCGTTGGGTTTCCCAGGATAAAATTTTGTGTCTCTTGTGCATGGTTATCTTTTAGTGATCCTTGTTTTTATTTCTGCTACAAATGAATGGTGAAATTTCTTTCAAGTGTAACTATGGGATGAAATGAATTATGAAATTAATGCTTGAAAGATCTGAAAAATCCTATTGCTAAATTTAAAAAAAAATTCAACATGGTATCAGAGCAGTACTGAAAGAAGCCATTGCTAGTCACTGTTTATGCCTTAATTTGGAAACTAGGGCTTCCAAATTCAAACACTTCCAACCTCAGTTCTGGTTCGATCTAGGTGTTCTAGAGATCGCTTAAGGAGGGCGCATCTATCTATGGAATCATATTTCAACTTTGACCTAATTTTTGGGTCTAGGGTTTCTGGATCAGATTTTTAGTTTTTTCAAGACGGTGTCCAGTTCCTGAATATTGTCCAAGAACAATTTGCAAAATGGAGAAAAACAAAAGAAAGATCTTACAAAAATCAAATATTTTAGTTGTCAAAAACTTGGTCATTATGCCTTCTAGTGTCCTTGGAAGAAAAGAAAGGAAAACCAACATATATCAACAACAAATGTTGATCCTCCACAGAAGAAGACAAGAATTGATGACAAGATTCAAAAGGGATATTTTCATATCTCTGCTCTGACAGGCACTATTACAAATAATAGCAATACCTGGTTGGTAGACAGTGGTGCCTGTAGGCACACGACAGGTTACAAAGACTCTCTCATAGATTTGACAAAAAAGAACTCATCATTATAAGTGGAACTTGGTGACAATACGAAGTATGCAATAAAAGGAGTTGGAATATCTTTAGTTCGGATCGATTCTGGAGATTCTCTACATATGAAAGATGTATTGCTTATACCAAGAATGAATAAACCTACTATCTATCTCAGCTTTGGAGGATAGAGGTTACAGAGTAGCATTTGCGGATGGTCTAGACTTAGCAGGAGTGATTGGTGTTCGAGAGGGAGGAATATACAGATTGACAAGATGTCCAGCCCACATTGGTACATGATGATATCAGTTTATGTGAGCTATAGCATCGCAGATTTTACCACCTACATTATAGGGACTTGCTAGCATTGAGAAAGATGGTTAAAGGTCTTCCCAAGCTCCAGGTAGAACATGAAGGTGTTTGCAAAGGTTGTGTACTTGGAAAGAATGCCAAGGGTTTCTTTCCACACAGTGATAGTAGATCCAAGGGGATCTTGGATCTTGTGCATTCATATGTATGTCGACCAATGACAGTACAATCCTTGGGTGGATTCTTATACTATGTAACATTCATTAATGACTTCTCCCAAAAAAATTGGATCTATTTCATGAAAACCAAAGATGAAGTCTTCAACAGATTCCAGGAATTCAAGGCTCAGGTAGAAAACCTGACATGAAAGAAGATAAAGATTTTGAGGTCAAATAATGGAGGAGAGTTTACCTCCAAGGACTTCAATGATTTCTACAAGGAAGTAGGGATCAAGAGGGAGTTGATGGATCCTTATAACCCTCAGCAGAATGGGGTTGCAGAAAGGAAGAACATATCCATTGGGGAAGCAGTAAAAGCTATGATTCATGATCAGAACTTACCCATGTTCTTATGGATAGAAGCATCCAGCACACCTGTGCATGTTCAGAATAGAAGTCCTCACTGAATATTGGGGGACAAGACTCCTGAGGAAGCATTCACAGGAGTGAAGCCAGAGGTCAATCACTTGAGGATCTTTGGTTTCTGTTATCACACAAACATTAGCTGCTACTGAGGGTATCCTATCTAGGATGATAGAGGTAGGCAGCTAGGCAGGTGACACCTGCAAACACCAGCTCCATTGCACAGATGGGGCAGTTGTTACTCCGGACAAGGTGTTCGTCACTTTAGACAAGGCGCGTAGCCTAGTCCAGGGGGAGACCCTGTTAAAGTTCATCCATTCATAGCATAAAACATAAATGCATTACCAAGATCACTAGAAGTAAGACAAAGCACAAAACAACAACACAGAGTTTACCCTGGGAAACCCAATAGGGAGAAAACCCAGCAACCTTCGCAGAGAGATGATAATTCTAAGATCAGAGTACAAATGAGAAAATAGAAAGTGTGGAAATGTTTTCCACAAATAGAAACCCTAGAATTCAGCCTCCTCCTTTAGGTGATGCAAAATTCTCCTCTCCCAAGTGATGCGCCACTCTCAAGTGTGAGAATAATATAATGAGGTGCACAAGCCTCATATTTATACATGTGTGAAACTGGAAAATTCCCTTATGGGGCCGACTTGTCCTTGGGGGCAATAAATATTTTATTTTTAATATTTTATTAATTACTTTTGCACCCCAAGACTTACATTGATTCTTTCATGTGTTTACATAATTGATTACATAAGGTTCTTCTCCCTTAGGAGGTATAAACAAGTACAATTAAAGTACAATAAAATATAAAGAATAATATCTTCTGAAGTTGTACAAAATCCAACACTCCCTCTCAACAAGGAAGGTATTCTTCAGTCTTCATCAGCATCACGATCATCTGAAGGTTGTCCGCACAGTCTCAGTGTATCATCTTCACCAGTTCTTCGGTGAGTCCAGGAGAATCACTCGATCCTGGATTTCAGGAGAATCTCTCAATCCTAAATATCTGTGACATCCTGACCAGTCCTTCGGTGAGTCCAGGAGAATCACTCGATCCTGGATCCAGGAGAATCACTCAATCCTGAATATTTGAGATAATCAGCTGTGCCATCTTTGCTATACAATTTGCTACCTGTCTGTCTCATCTGCCAATGGGGTCCTCCCATACCTGGCTGAGATCTCAGACGAGCAAAAGGGCATGGCCATCTACTGACTGTCCTACTCTTCTGCCTATGGGATTTCTCCCATATCTGGCTGAGTATCTGGACTGTAGAGGCACCTATACAACCACACGACCAACTGCCGACTGTCCTACTCATCTGCCTATGGGATTTCTCCCATATCTGGCTGAGTAACCAGACTGCAGAGGCACTAGTGTGAACCCGACCAACTGCTCAATGTCCTACTCATCTGCCTATGCGATTTCTCCCATATTTGGCTGAGTAACTGGACAGCAGAAGGTACCTGGGTGAGCCCGACCAACTGCTGACTGTCCTACTCATCTGCCTATGGGATTTCTCCCATGTCTGGCTAAGTAATTGGACTGTAGAAGGCACCAGGGCAAAGCAGGGCAAGCATCTTAATGTCATCTTTCCCTCTCGAGGAGGGATATGTTCTCTTCGACTCCATGTCTTCCGCGAAAGTATTCGAACTTCATCCTGGGAAGAGCCTTAGTGAGAACATCTGCAGTCTGGTCGTTTGTCGGCACGTACTGTAACTCGATCGCACCTTTCTGCACCATATCACGAATGAAGTGATATCGAATCTCGATATGCTTCGACCTATCGTGAAATATAGGATTCATTGACATCTGCACATAGCTCTGGTTATCATAGTGAATCACGCTCGACTCTAGAATCTGGCCAAACAATCTTGCCAAGAGTTTACAAAGCGAAACTGCTTCTCTAGCTGCTGTGCTAGTAGCCATGTACTCGGCCTCTGCAGTACTGAGTGCTATCGAGTTCTGTTTCTTGCTGTACCAGGAAATAACCACAGAACCCAAACTGAAGAAACATCCGGAAGTACTCTTCCGATCTGCAACACATCCGACCCAATCTGAGTCTGTAAACCACTGCAATCTCAGGTCACTATCTGAAGCATACTTCAATCCATATCCCACAGTGCCACGTAAGTATCTGAGCACATGTTTTGCAGCAATCCAGTGAATCTTCCTTAGTTCGCACATGAACTGACTGAGGGCATTCACAGCAAAACATATATCTGGTCTGGTGTTGGTCAGATACATCAATGACCCAATCAACTGGCGATAAATGGTGAGATCAAAGAAATCAGACTCTGAAGTAGAATCTCTCAACCTCTTCCAATTTGCATCCATTGGAGTAGCCATGGGCTTGCAGTCCAACATTCCAAATCTCTTCAATATATCGATGGTGTATTTTCCTTGTCCTAGGAAAATCTCTTTCTGCCTCTGCCATACTTCTAATCCCAAGAAGTAATGCATCAAACCAAGGTCTTTCATTTCAAACTCAAAGGCGAGATTCTTCTGACACCATACAATGAGTTTCTCATTTCCAGTGAGAAACAAGTCATCAACATATAATACCAAGATCAGTGGCTCGTCATCTACAACCTTGCAGTAAAGGTTGGGGTCTGCATCACTCTTGGAAAATCCCAAGCTCACCAGGAATCCGTCTATTCATCCATACCAAGCACGGGGCGCTTGCTTGAGGCCATACAATGCCTTCTTCAGTCTGCATACATGAGACTCCTTTCTTTGGATAATAAACCCATATGGTTGTTCGATGTAAACTTCTTCCTCAATAACATCATTGAGAAAAGTTGTCTTCACATCCATCTAATGCAACTTCCATCCCATAGCTGAAGCAATCGCGATAATGGATCTGATGGAAGTATATTGGGCCAAAGGAGCAAAAGTCTCATCATAATCAACTCCCTCTTTCTGAGAGAATCTTCTGGCAACAAATCTGGCCTTGTATGCTCCATGCTAAGTCTGTTGTGCCCATCTAGGTCTTTTCCGACCTACTGTAACATTTCTGGGGATATCAACTGGATCAATGGAATCGATAGGTTCATCCTTTTCTGCTAACTCCCTCTTGAACTAGAGGGGGAGATGATCTCATCTCCTTTGGTTCTATCATTTCATCATCGATCTCCATGTCTGATCCTCTGCATTTCCTGACAGTTAATTCTTCTTCAAAGGTCACATCCCTACTGACTTCAATCTATCTGGACCCTGGGATGTAGATTCTGTAAGTCTTTGAAGACTCATTGTATCCCACAAAGGTTCCCTTCTTGCCTGAAGGTTCCAACTTGAGCACATGTATAAAGACTGAACAACCAAATATCTGAAGGTGGCTTAATTTTGGTTTCACTTCTGTGAACGCTTCCTTCGATGTCATCCTTCTAGGTTGAGAGTCATATTCCAGGAAGCTTCTTACTGAACATCAACGAGATTCATATGTCCATCGGAACAAGTCTTCTCTTGTAGGCCAAATCACATGGTCTTTTCCCTACAAGTCAAATCCCGACTGATGATCAGTGACATTTTATAATCAAATGAGAAAACAAATAGTTTACACAGGCATCTTAGCTAATACTTTATCACAACAATCATGAGAATGTCTACCAACATATCTGGGAACTATCTAGATGTCTGCTATCTCCACTAGAACATGCCATCAAGAGTGTGCACTACCCTAAGCATGTAGAAAGGATATATCATCTAGACTAACTTCATGAGTGTTGTGTAGCTCATATGCATAATATAACAATGTAAACTATATCAACTGCTCAATACATTAGATCTGCATATAAAAGGCATTTAAGACAAAAAACAGATCTACGTAAGCAAGAAAACAAAATACTTATCTCTTATTGTTTTGGTGTGTGGGCCCCCACTGCCTTTTTGTGGGAACCATAAGAGATCTACGTTCTTGCATTCTGGATCTTCTAGAAGAGGAACTCCGAACGATCATCATCCCTTTTCTTCTTGCGATGATGATCCTCTTCTACATCAGCAGTTGAGGCTTCATGCTTCCTTTTACTTGAACTTCGACAGCTATTTGCATAGTGTCCATATTTTCTGCACCTATAGCATTGAACTTGAGATATGTCCTTCTTCTCCTTTTGATCTGGGCGAGGACTTGGTCTCCTATCTTGGTGCTTGTGTTTATGGAACTTCCTACCTTTTCCCTTACCCTTCGTGGCATGAGAAACAATAGCTTGATTCTCCTTAGGTTGAGTGCCATGGCCATGGAGTCTTTGACGTGCTACAATCCTGGTCTCTTACTGAGAGCAAACTGCCCAAAGCTTGTCAAACTTTGGTAGTTTAGATCTACCACTTATGCTTTGGATAAAGGACTCCCATGATGGTGGAAGACCATTTAAGGTGTGAAGGACAAGCTCCTTATCGCCAATAGGATCTCCATTGGTGCTGAGCTTGTCTCTGAGTTCTGCGATCCTCATAAAGTATGAGGCAATGAATTCCGACTTCGTTATCTTCATATTTGAGAGTTGGTTTCTCAAAGTCATGGATACATTTAGACTAGTGTGTTCAAACAACTTCATAATGGTCTTGAACATCTTTCTAGCATTCTTCTTACCTGAGATATGAGGAACCAAATGATCTCTCACGAAATCCACAAGAATCCTTTTTGCTTTAGCATCATTCTTCCTCCATCGAGATTTATCTTCTTCGGCTTCTGGTTCAAGGACCTTCTCATTTACATATAGTAGAAGATCATTTTCTTCTAGGAGTAAGAGAACCCTAGATTTCCAGGAGATAAAGTTGGAAGCTCCTTCCAAACGATCTTCTATCTTCATCCCAATCATCTTGATTTTAGATCTGGTTCAGAAACCCTAGCAGGAGCTAGGTCAAAAATGAAAGTTAATAATTTGAAAAACTGAAGCCACAGATAAATTCGCCTTGCCAAGGAGAGTTGATTAGAGGGTGGGCTAGTCCAAATATGTGGAGAGAAATGAGTTAAAACTGAAACCTTAATTCTGCTGCAGCCACAGAGTTAGGTCAAAAATTGAAAATTCTCGGAATTGAATTCTGTCTTCACCAATAGATGTGTCTTGACAAAAACGAAATTCCTATAGCTTCCTTTCTCCAAAATGATGGTTGGAGACTTCACAAGATGAAACCCTAATTCCGACAGAGTTCTGTCAATGCTTCGGCAATGGCTTCTTCTAGAATTGCTTTGATACCATGTTAAAGTTCATCCATTCATAGCATAAAACATAAATGCATTACCAAGATCACTAGAAGTAAGAAAAAGCACAAAACCACAACACAGAGTTTACCCTGGGAAACCCAATAGGGAGAAAACCCAGCAACCTTCGCAGAGAGATGATAATTTTGAGATCAGAGTACAAATGAGAAAATAGAAAGTGTGGAAATGTTTTCCACAAATAGAAACCCTAGAATTCATCCTCCTCCATTAGGTGATGCGAAATTCTCCTCTCCCAAGTGATGCGCCACTCTCAAGTGTGAGAATAATATAATGAGGTGCACAAGCCTCATATTTATACATGTGCGAAACTGGAAAATTCCCTTATGGGGCCGACTTGTCTTTGGAGGCAATAAATATTTTATTTTTAATATTTTATTAATTACTTTTGCACCCCAAGACTTACATTGATTCTTTCATGTGTTTACATAATTGATTACATAAGGTTCTTCTCCCTTAGGAGGTATAAACAAGTACAATTAAAGTACAATAAAATATAATGAATAATATCTTCTGAAGTTGTACAAAATCCAACAAACCCTACTCAACTAGCTAAGGTTGAGACTCAACAATCAGACACCCAACCCAAAAGACAAGCAAAATGAGATGTGTTGCCAACTATTTTGTACAATAGTTGAACTTCCATTGAGCCGCCAGTGTTTGAACATGATCCATGTTCATTTCCAGAGTATCAGAGGTTCAATTTTCAGACATAGCCAGTTTTGGCTAGCCTTTTTTTTTTGTTGTTGTTGAAATGACCATGCCCCATGGGGTTTTTGTAATAAGTGTGCTAGTAGGGGTTTGAGTGGCTCGGTTCCCCAAGACTTGACTATCAACTAAGGTATTCCAGGGAGTTTTTTCACTTGTCGATTATGCTTTGCCTATAGCCGAATAATAATGGATGAGTTTTTCTCCTGCTTCCTCCAAAGCTGGAATGCCCGATTTTGAAAGTTCAACCTTGAGGGGGGTTATTAGAGTCCAACAGTTGTATATGAACCTACTAGACACACTGAGTCTTTTCTATGGTCAGTTCCTAGGTCCTTAGGTGGTCTAAAACGTTGTCCGAAAAAAATTTACCGGACGCGTTGGATTTTTAATTTTTATTATTTTATTATTAAATTTTTCAATTATTTTAATTGAAAATTTTCTAAATGTAATAATTAAGTGGTTTGGGGGTGGATTTAAAATATTAGAGGCTTAATTCCTAAGCCAAAAATCCCAGTTAAACCCCAAACCCACTTATCCTAAGTTTCGGACAGTCATTTAACCATTTAATTAATATTTTCTCAGAAAATCAATAAAAGAGAAACATTAATTAAAATAATCAAAAATTATTATTTTGGAGAATATCCAAATCTCTCAAAAATAATCCAAATTGAATAAATAAACAGGCTAAATGACATGGCAATCAGCATTTATGAAGATTCCAATCATCTCAGATCAATTTCAGTTAACTATCCAGTCACTACAAGTCAAAATCAATCAAGGAATTTGCCCTCTCCTTCATGGATCACGAATTGGTTGATGTGGCAAGCATTTAATGGATTGTTGGTTGTGTATTTATGGAATGGTGGGCACCTGGCTTAGGTGGAGGCCACCTCACAAGCCTTAACTCCCACAACTCTAGTTAACCATTCAATCCAACTCCAAGCTTCATCCTAGATTGGATTCACGCCCTCCTTGCATGCTCACTTCTTCCTTATGTGGAGGATGCGAATAGAATGAGTGATAGTAACAAGAACGAGTGGGGGGCGCCTTGCCTAGGTGGAGGCCACCTCCCCAATCACAACAACCAAGCTCAGTGTTAACAACACTCCAAGCTCTTACTTGATTGGAATTCGACCTCAGTCTATGTCAAGTTCGAATTAGGTTTTAGGTAGTTAGTTTTTGTATAAAGGAGAGGCCTTTTGGCTCTCTTAGAATGGAATTTTTGTGCAAGATTACTCTGCCAAATTTGTAATAGTTTTTAGCTCTTGCTATCTGGAATAAAAGCGACTTTGGAGGTCTACATGGTGTGCTCAATTTGTTCATGAGAAATGCTTCAATTGTATTAAGGTGATATTGTTCCTTTATGTTTCTTACATTATAAATGCTTTGATCATGCTTCTAGCTTAGAAGTATTTCTTAAGTCCATAGGGTGAGCATTTGCGGTTTCAATTTGTTCATTGATGCTTGGTTTCATGTGATTGAGAAGTAGCAAACTGTAGTCGATAACACTGATGCTCTTCTTGTCCCATTTAATTAATCATACTAGGCTTGATCAAACTTTATTTGTGAGTGGTGTATTGTGCAGATCTCCCAAGTGTGAAGTAGGAGCTGGAGCTCGGCTGTTTCTTTCTCCTCTTCACCACTATATTTCTGACAAATTTGTGTATTTCAGGGCTCTCCAATGATCAGATTTGTGCTTCAAAGTTGAGCTTGAGAAGTTTTCTAAAGATCCATCCTTTAAAATCAATTTAAACTCTTGGTTACTGGTTACTTAACAAGGAGCCCTAAACTCTTCAAGATCCATCTTTTGCCTCCTTATCCTCTTTGCCTTGTTTGGCTTGCTTCTCCTTGAACTCCTCCTCTTTTCGGTTTTCTTCTTCTCCTCCTTCGTTCCTCTTCCTTTGCCTTCTTTCCCTTTCGTCTTATTCCTTTGCCTTCTTTCCCTTCATTTTCTTCCTTTGCTCTCATCTTCCTTTCGTTTTCTCCCTTCTTCCTCTTTTCTCCATTCGTTTTCCTTCTCCTTCTTCCTTTCATTTTCCTCTTTGCTCTTCTTCCATTCGTTTCCCTTCTTTGCTCCTTCCCTATTCTTTTGCCTTGGCTTGTCTTTGTTTTCTCCCTTCCCTTTCTACACTTTGTTTAAGTTTCATTTAGCTCTTAAGTTCTTTAAAGTTAGCATTTGTTAGTTTCCATTTCTAGAGCTTAGATCTTAGCTTAGTTTCTTTTAAAAAGTTTGCATTCTAGTTTGTTTCTAATTCTTAGTCTTAGATTGCATTATAGTTTCATTTTTGCTTCTAGTTCATTTTTCAAAGGTTATATTTCATTTCTAGATCTTAGATTTAGTTTTCAAGCTTTGATTTGATTAACGAATAATGGGTGCTTGAAGTGTGTTTGTCCTAGGTGCTTGCAGAAGAGATCAACCAAAGACAAGTCAAAAGACTTGAAGAAGCAAACAAGAAGAAGCTAAAACCATGAAGATCCAATAAAACCAAAGAACCAATCTCCTTTTTGTAAAAGCTTTTAAAAACGCATCATTCATTTCACTTCTTCTCATTTCAAGGGATAAAAGCCCCAAAGTATTGTAACTCTCAAAAAAGCTAATGGGATTACGGCTCCCACATTTTCTTTTACTTCCCCTATTTGGGGGAAGTGTGTTGTGTTTGGCATGTCCTTTTTTGCATCTTTAGCTTAGATTTGATTTCAGTGCTTAGTTTAGTTTTACTTTCTTGGAGTAGTTCCATTCCACTAATTGCTAGTTGTTTGTCCTTGCTTAAGTAGTTCATTTTTGTTTGATATAAATTGATAAACTGAAAAAATTAGAAATCTCTTGAATCTCACTCAACAATGGATCAAGAGTGCTCTCTGTCGGAGAGTTACTTTTGCTTTGTTTTGACTTACCCCCATGCTCTCCCGAGTACGGTCTTTGACCTGAAAGAGATTCTTGGGTAGTTTAGATTTTATTTTCAAGTACTTTAATTCCGTGCATCATAAATCTCTTGAATCTCGCCATAAGGTGGATCAAGAGTGCACTCTATCGGAGAGTTTTCTATTTGGTTCTTTTGTTTCAAACATCCCCCTTAAAATTGGAATTTACCATTTCTATACCGCGTATGCTCTACCCTACCCTGGGAGGTTGGGATACACAGAAACGGTATAGGCTATTTAATTGTTCACATTTAATCCAATTTTAACCATAATAAAATTTTCACCCCATAACCAACGAAAATCCAGCATTGATCGTCAATACTCTAACATGGGCAAATTCTGACTGGGGGCGTTGGGTAGCTATACCTCGATTTCTAGTGGCTGGTAAGTTATTGAACACCTCGCTGGAAACTTGGATAGTCCAACATGTCCTTGTACGGAGCCACCTATAGCATTTTCTGGACATATTTCAAGTACCTCTGCGTATATTGGAAATTTCCTTCACCTTAATAATCAAGATCACCTTTAAAATTTACAATAAAATTTACAAAGAGCACTTGCAAAACAGTTTTCAACACACCACAAATGCTTGTATCTAGCAATCCTGAACTCTTGTATCTCAGCATCCCAATACATTTTTTCACTCCATAAGGCACTGGTTCATCAGTTGTTTTTTATTATTATATCTGAAGTGCATGTATTATTTGCTTTAATTATATCATTGTGGATGCTTTATATCTGAGTTGTTAAAATTATCAATCTGTGGTATTTTTCTTAAAGTATTATTGCAAGTATTCATTTGTGTTGTTTAACTCTCAATTATTGTAAATTTGTGATCACAAAAACTCCTAAATAACGCCCATCCACATCATCAACGCTTTAACTGAAAATAAAAGAGTCTTAGACAACTCTTTTTAGGGACTAACCCCCTTGGCTTCGTTAAGAGTTTGCCTAAACAGAGGAGCTGGGATTAGGTGACACTACCTGGCTCTTTGCTTGCCCCCAAGGCCACACCTTTCCCACTTGGGAAACAACATTTTAAAAGATTTATGCTACTGGTGTGCATATTGGCGGAAAACAAGATGCAAAGTGAATGCCTAAGTATTGAGATTTCTTCCAGCCTAGTGGAATCGAGATTCTGGATGTAATAGTAAACTTGATTAGATGGTTCCAGATCTGATTATGAGTATGAAATGATGGACAATGGAAAATTATATGACTGGAAATTAAATCAGAAAATGAAAATTGGCTAGAATTGTGACTAAAAATTCTACCTATGGGGGGATGTGACTCAATATAATTGTTTGTGCATGGCAAAAGTAAATTAAGCGATTAAAACACGTCTTCTAGCAATATAAGTTGGTTATAAGATGATATAGGGAAAATGAAATGCAAACCAACAAGACCCACAACCCAGAAAATTACCCAATAGTGTGAAAAAGCAGTTTGCCCAAGGAGGGCGAAATCAGAAATTGGACCAGTGCTTGTTTGATGGGCAAATCAAGTCGTAATAAACTAAAATTTTGAATTTAGGCGTTTAAGATTATTTCAGAAGCGGGTTTAAAAGAAAAACAAAGTTTCGATGGTGAAATTTTAAGATTTTAATTTTTAGGGTTTTTATGAAGATTTCTCTCTAAACCATTTAAAAATTGAAATGTAAGAGAAAGTAGTGAAACACTTACTTGGAACCGGGTGATATCTCTGGTTTGCCGAGGTTATGCATCCCAAAGATCAATAGGAGTGGTTGTAGAAGCCCCCAGGTGAATTCGACTTGCCCAATCCCACCAATTTGCCCTCCTTCCTTGTCAAAACAAATGGACACAAATCAGATCTGCATGACAAGTAAATGAAAGCTACAACAATGTAAATGTAAATGAGAAGAAATGCTTGGCTTAAATGGCAAAAACACTTCCCTTTGAAGACCAATTCCGGAGAGTGGAGCAACAATGGTGCCCAAGTGATGCGCCCTCCTCCAAGAATTCGTGTGTGCTGCAAACAATGGTAAGGAACAATATGCTGAAGACAATCACAACCTCTTCTAGTGCATTGAGATAGCAAGACAATCAACTCTACAAAGAAAATCACCACAAGAACACAAGTAGAGTTGCAAATCGTTTTCCTTCTATTTCAAGTCAAGAGTGCCAAGAGAGAGTTAAAAAGGAGAGAGCTCCTCTCTTAAGTAGAGAGAGCTCACAATCAAAACTCATTCCCACCAAAACGAATGGCTGGGATTGAATCCCCAAGGAGCCAAACGAATGGCTGGGATGAGTGGAGGAGGGGGGGGGGCAAATTGCCCTCATGCGCCCAAGTGAAGTGAGGGACCACTCGTGGGGTCCATACAACATGAATGGGGGTGTCTAGGGGATGGCTTTAGGCTGTTTTAGCCCCCTAGACCACATACCCGAGGTCTCACAACATAATTCTTACAAAAAAATGATTTTTCAATGGCCAAAAACACCCAAGTATGGGCAAATTCGCCCCACATATGTAGCTGGGCTAAATGAGGGCCCCACACCAAATGAAATGTGTCCATACTATGTCAAAATGATATTAAGAGACCCTTTTACCTTTTCCAACCATTGCACTTACCATTTCCAAAGTTAACTTAGCCAAATTTGATCTTTTTCCATTAATTAACTGTTGGTTTTTACTGCTGAAGATGTAATTTGCACTTTTGACCCACTTATATTGCCCGGATTGACAAACCGTTTGTTGCATTTTGATCGTAGACCCCAAATAAACTAGAAATGGTCACTGGAACGATCACGATCCATCCATTGAGTTGTTTGCCCAAATTCAAGGATTTTTAATTAGAACAGGGTCCTGTTAGCCAGTAATAATTAAAAATCTCACCGATGCTTCAACAATTTTGCAATCTGATACTTGGAGGCATGTATGGGACCCCAACACATAATAAATAACCAAAATCAAAGTTTTGGTTGCAACTTTTTTCGGGACCCATTTTTGGCCTAGTCAAACTAGTTTGACCAAGTCAACTCTGGTCAAAATGGCAATGGCTGAAACTTGCATGCAACATGGGATGCCAAGGCTTCCTTATTTATGTTAGTACATAACTAAAAACATGTAATGACGACATGATGATCATAATAAAATAATATCTCACGAAAAACAGGCTCCATGTGAGGTGGGCCCACCACCTCCAACAAAGACTCAAAACTGTTATGCACACTTATAGATTTGGTCACTTAACTAACTTTGGGTGATGTGGACAAACAAGGTGAAAGGCTAGGGGGATGACAAAGATCATGAGCGTGTGACCCTTTGTATAAGCAGGGAAAGCGGGACCCAATGACATAAGCATACCATGATAACACAAGGGAAGGGCGGTGCCTCACAAATGGGTATAGTGCAGGGAAACTACCACTAATCATCTAACACACACCTTGCAACTCACATCTGTGCCTTCAACAGACTCCATGAGGATCTTTTCTAGAGCCGCCATGACTGGGTGTCCGACAAACCGTAACTTGAGACTCTAGGGGACACTTAGAATTAGTTGTCCCTTACTCCATCCCACCCCATTGCCCCGCAGGACTAGGTGAGTAAATAACCATTACAATGCTCTGATACATATGGCTAGCCTGTGTCCGTGTGTGTTGACAAACACATTCTTGGACTTTACAATTCACTTTGATACTTAGCCTTTCTGGCTTGATTTACATTTCATAGCCCTTCCGGCTTCATACATAGCTCATAAGATATAACAATGGCACTCATACTGCAAAGTAATGGTGGCAAGTGTGCATGCTTCGATGACTAATGGGGAACACCCGGTAAGTCTACACAATCCTATATTGCATTACAACATAGGGGGCAACCGACATAAGTAAATCCCAGGTTTGAGAATGTATCTCACACACTAAAGAGCCGAGGCACAAGAAACATGGAGTCATGGCATACTCAGGGGTCAATGGGGAAAGGGGTCCTCAAGGCCACATATCAAGGTCTAAGTCGGGAAAGAACCAAAAATGGATGAGTCGAATGGGTGGAAGGAAGTGACAGGTGGAACCAATGTTAGCTTCCTAGAAGGATGAATGACCAAAGTCTATATCAACAATGGGGACAGGAACCAGTGTGCATATACAGGAGTCTACTGAAAAAGGTGGACTGACCTCACCAAGGGCCATAAGTATCACAATAAAACACGAGATCACCAAATCAGACATCATACATCTAGTCCATGTACTATCATAAATAAACAAGTCTCAAAGCAAACAACATGAGCAATAACCGTAGAATGATATACCTGCCATACCATATACCTGCTGCTGAAGGTGGATCTAAAACTCAATCTCTGTTGAATCCGGGCAATAAGTGGCAAACCAGCTGTACTCTGCAACGCTCTCATCATAATATGGCTAAGTTACCCTATCAATGGGGTCGTGCAAAGCTAGGAAAGGAAGAGGGACCCTGTAATCACTGCTCTGTAGTAGCTCTAGACCATCAAAACATGTAATGTCCCCTCTGAAATCTCTGCTCCGAGCAATCTCAATACAATAAATGCCCTCTCTAATGCCATTTGATCTCTAATCTGGAAAAAAAAAATGTAGTATGGTCCCTGACCACACAATCTACAGCATGGTAGCTCCAGCTAACATGGATGTGATAACAGTTTCCCAGCATATATCCATGTGCCAAAGGAGAAGAAGATGAAATTAGAACCTTCTGGGAAGAAGGGTACTTTTGTGGCATATAGCGAAACTTCGAAGGCTTACCGGATTTACATTTCAAGACAACGTCATATTGACGTTAGTTGAGATGTTACCTTTGATGACGAAGTAGCCTTCAGAAGATCCAGAGACTCTCACATGGAGATTGATGATGGAACAGGAGGCTCCAAGAAATGAGGGTACACAACCCTCTAGTACAGTTATCTGTCCTTCAAACTATCGGGAGGAATATGTGGAGCCAGTAGAGCTAGTAGATGTACCTAGAGATGTGTCCATGACCAGGAAGAGGCCAATATGGCTTCGTAATACTTTGCAAGATGTAGAAAGGCATGCAACTCCCAGTGGTACTTTCAAGGAGAGTAAGAGGCCTCAGAGATTCTTGAGTTACATGGCATTGATGAGTCACATCATTGATTCCAAACCTTCCAGTTATGAGGAGATAGCAGAACAATAGGTTTGGAAGGATGCCATGATGGAGGAGTATCAGTCCATCATGAAGAATGATGTGGGGGAGATTTTTTCGAGAACTGAAGGGAAGGACTACCAAGTGGATCTACAAGATCAAGCATACAACAGATAGCAACATCAAGAAATACAAAGCAAGGTTTGTGGCGAGAGGATTCTCCCAAAAAGAGGGAGTGGACTATGATGAGACTTTTTCTCTAGTCGCCAGGTACACCTCCATCAGATCTATTATTGCTCTTGCTTCAGTGATGGGATGGAAATTACAACAGATGGGTAAAGACAACATTCCTCAATGGTGTGATTGAGGAATAAGTGTACATAGATCAACCTCAAGGCTTTGTGATACATGGGAAGGAGTCCCATCTGTTCACATTAAAGAAGGCCTTGTGCGGACTCAAGCAGGCACCTAGGGCATGGTATGCCAGGATTGACAGTTATTTGATGAGCTTGGGTTTCACCAAGAGTGATGCAGATTCCAACCTTTACTACAAGGTTGTTGATGGTGATCCTGTGATCTCGGTGCTTTATGTTGATGATCTGTTCCTTACAGAAGTAGAAAGGCTCATAGATGAGTGCAAGAGGGAGTTGGCCTTTGAGTTCGAGATGAAGAATCTTGGCCTGATGCATTACTTCTTGGGATTAGAGGTGTGGTAAAGACAAGATGTGATCTTCCTTAGTCAAGGGAAGTACACAATTGATATCTTGAGGAGATTCGGTATGATGGACTGCAAGTCCATGGCCACACCTATGGAGGCAAATTTCAAGAAGCTGAGTGATTCTGCTTCAGATTTAGATTTGTTGGATCCCACGATGTAAAAGCAACTGATTGGGTCCTTGATATACCTGGTTAACACCAGGCCTGATATATGCTTTGCATTAAACACCCTAAGTCATTTTATGGTTGAGTCGAGGCATGTATATTGGGTTGCAGGAAAGATTGTGCTAAGGTACTTGTGTGGTACAGTTGGATATGTCTTGAGATGTCTCAGGTGGTGAAGTGAGGCTGCAAGGTTATGCACAATGTAAAAGCAACTGATTGGGTCCTTGATATACCTGGTTAACACCAGGCCTGATATATGCTTTGCATTAAACACCCTAAGTCATTTTATGGTTGAGTTGAGGCATGTATATTGGGTTGCAGGAAAGATTGTGCTGAGGTACTTGCATGGTACAATTGGATATGTCTTGAGATGTCTTAGGTGGTGAAGTGAGGCTACAAGGTTATGCAGATTCTGACTAGGCAAGGACTACAGTAGACAGAAAGAGCACCTCAGGGTGTTGCTTCAACTTGGGATCAGCCATGATATCTTGGTTTAGCAAAAGGTAGACTCATGTCACACTCAATACAGCAGAAGCAGATTATTATGCAGCCAATGTCACAAGTCGTGAAGCCGTGTGGCTTTGAGAGCTTCTTACCAGATTATTTGGTCATGAGCTAGAGACGACCTTGATACACTATGACAATCAAAGTCGTGTCAAGCTTTCGGAAAATCCAGTGTTCCATGAGAGGTTGAAACATATTGAGATCAAATACCACTTCATCCGAGATATGGTGCAGAAGGGAGCAATGAAGCTCCAGTACATATCCACGGACGAGCAGATAGCCGACATTCTCATTAAGCCTCTGTCCAAGGGAATGTTTGTATACTTCAGGGACAAGCTTGGCGTGATGGAGAATGCAGTGTTACAAATATCGTCGATATATCAACGACATCACGATATATTGTGAGGCGAACCCCAAAACAACATATCGAGAAAATATCACCCCAATATTTTGGTGATTTTTCAGCACAATTTTTTTGCGATCCAAAAAAAATCGGGAGTCAATAGGAAAATATCGACCGCCAACGGAGGTTAAGGATATAGCTGATTTCTTGGGGGGTTTTGGCCTCATTTTGGACATTTGCTTTGTTGGAGGAGAGCCAAGGAGAACACTGATTTGCATTGGCCCAAGGAGGATTTATCACCTCATACCATTTTGCCATTAAGCATCGAATTCGTGGAGTGGAGATTGAAAATTCGAGTGCAATCATAGTCAATCTTAACTATCAATTTTAATTATTCTAGAGCAATGATTGATAGGTTAAAAATGTAAATAAGTTAGCCCTATTCAAAAACACAATTTGGTGAATCATTTACCTTGACTATCCACTGTTTTTCCAATTTTTAGCAGTGCATTTGCTCAAAAAACGTTTTTTTTTTAATTTTTCCCTAGGGCCATTACTTTGCCCATGAATTTTCCCTTTTCAAAACTAAATTACAAATTAATATTTTTATGGATGAAATCTCATTCATTTGCCCTTGTTTGTTTGATTTGCAAATTTTTGCAATGAAGTATGCTAAAAAATGTTTTATTTTTTATTTTTTATGTTATAGGTTCATACTTTCAAACTAGTTTCCATATTACAAACATGTTGAATACTTTGGATCCATTCTGGGAGTATGCAGAGCCTATTGATCCACATAATCGACAAAAGCTTAAATGCAATTTGTGTGAGAAGGAGATGACGAGGGGGATAAGTAGGCTCAAATACCACCTTGCACAACTTACAGGGCATGAGGTGGATATTTGTAAAAACTCCACTCCTGAAATTATTCATAGGGCCAAACTTTCAATTGAAGGTCTTGGCAAGAGGAAAGATGAAAAGAAAGCTTTGAGGCAAGAACTTGGAATGAGAGTGGCAATAGGATCTGGGACAGCCGGATACACTTTAGGGGAAGGGGGGAGTGAGATCTTATCCTCACCTTCCACAATGCCTTCAACTACATCTCCTTTCTTTGTTCCAAGATCCTCACCTGGTGGACAGCTAGGTATAAGGTCAATGGTCAAGAAAAAAGAGAAAAAGGAATTGGACAAACTTGTGGGTTGGTGCCTTTTATGGAGTGATATTCCATTTCATTTTGCGAGGAACCCATTCTATGTGCCTATGTTTGAGGCTGCTACTATTGTCGGGTCGAGGTATAAGCCCCCCACTTAAGAGGAGTTGAGAGGGCCCATCCTTGATAAAGAAAAATTCGATTGCAGTTCTAGGTTGCAGGAGCTTCGAGCTTCATGGAAGGTCACAAGATGCACTATGATGTCAAATGGTTGGACTGATACAAAGGGTAGGACCCTTCTCAATTTCTTGGTTCATTGTCCGAGGGGGACAATGTTTATAAAATCCATGGATGCATCTACATAGATCAAAGATGCAATGTTAATATGTCAATTGTTGGATGGGTTCATTTGAGAAATAGGTCCGCAACATGTTGTCCAAGTCATAATGGGCAATGTTGTGAATTATGTGGCAGCTGGCAGGATGCTTATGGATAGGTATCTTACAATGTTTTGGACTTCTTGTGCAGCACATTGTATTGACTTGATCGTAGAGGATATAGGAAAGATTGAGTTTATCGGGGATGTCATTGATTCAACAAGAAGCATCACCAATTTATATACAATCATTCTTTTGTGCTTAGCTTGTGTTGTTGTAAATGTAACTTCAAAAGATATTCATTTGTATTTTATATTATTATTGTATTTTACTTGTACCTCCTTTATGGTTTCCCCGAGGAAAATTATTGTGTCTATTCTGTTTTGTTGTGCTTGTTATTCTTTCAATTAAAGATCCTAGTTAAATTGAATTAAAGTGCAAACTCTAACATGGTATCAGAGCTAACCTGAAAAGAAGGCATTGTGCAGCAACGGAAAACTAGGGCTTCCTAGTTCAAGGTCTTCTCTCCACAGATCATCAGAAAAAGAGGGCTAGGGTAACTCGCCCTAGGAGGGCACATCTTTTGGAGGAAGGAGAACTCAGTTTGGAGAATTTTCATTTTTGACCAAGTCACTGGGGCCGGGAGAAACTAGGGTTTCCTGTTCCGGCCACTTTCCACCATAGATCAGCTTGAAACGGAGGTCAATTCAACTCGCCATAGGAGGGCGCATCTTCCTGTGAAGCATAATTCAAAACCGAGAATTTTCATTTTTTGCCCTGTCACTGTTGCCGGGGGGAAAACTAGGGCATCAGTTATTTTGCAATTATGTCCACAGATTTGGGAAAGGAGTACATTTTTTAACTCGTCTTGAGGAGGCACATCTTTCTATCCAAACAAAGGTTCAAAATTTCAAGTTTGGAAAATTAGGGTTTCTCTAACAAACCTAGGCCAGCCAGCTCCAGAACTAGGTTGGGCATCTCAAATTGGTAAGACATAAATCTTTGTTATTTCCATTTGAGGTTCTCATTTCAAAATGACTCACCACACCAAGCTTGAGGATAAGCTTGAGGGAGCTGACAACTTCCGAGCATGGAAGTATAGGATTGCTCTTCTCCTTGAAGAAAACGATTTGGACAAATATGTTAGTGAGGAGGTTCCAGCACCAGAGGGAGATGAAGCAAAATCTATCCACAAGAAGAACTTGTTCAAGGCCAAGAGAATTATTGCAAACTCCATTAAAGATCATCTCATTCCCCATGTGTAACCTTTGAAGACACCCAAGGAGATGCTCGATGCTTTGACGAAGTTATTCAAAGGGAACAACATCAATTGGAAGATCACATTAAGGAACCAACTCAAGAATGTGAAGACCCTAAACTCGGAAACTATGCAATCCTACTTCACAAGGGTCTCTCAAATCAAGGAACAACTTGAAGTAGTTAAAGAAAAGGTAGAAAAACGAGAGATCATTATGACCACCTTGAATGGTCTCCCAAGATCATAGGACTCATTCATTCAAGGAATATGTGCCAAGAAGAAATTGATCCCTTTCAAAAGACTATGGGAAGAATGCACGCAAGAAGAAGCTCGACTAATAGCAAGAGAAGAAAAGATGGGAGCTAATGATGACGAAGCCCTAACTGTTCACACTAAAAGAAAACACAACAAGAGGGAGGACCATCATCACAGAAGATCCATAAGGCCCAATAGGAATCATGGACCGAGAAGAGATCTCTATAGCATCAGATGTTACACATGTGATGAGAAGGGGCATTACTCAAGAAATTGTCCCAGAAATCAAGGACCCTCCAAGAAATCCAACAAGAAGAGGCATCATGCTCACACCGCTAAAGATGATGAACCAGCAAGGAAAAGAACCAGAGAAAAAAGGGATGATTCTTTAAGTGATGCAGAATATGTATTATGATGAATAAAGAAGAAGGGACACACATAGTCTACTTCAGTACAAAGAACAAGTGATCTACAATGTAGAATACTTGCTCAACGTTTCCGATCATAAACAAGAAAGGCACAGGTCAGAATCAAACAATAAAGTAGAGCACACTGTCAGAGACTCCAGTAGTTCCTGCAAGGAAGCAAAGATCAAGAGGGAGTCCACCCGTGACCCAACAACCAAACAAAGATAAGTATTTGAATTGTCATTTTTTGTATGCTTAAATATTGTTCAGTTGTTTACATATTTATGTTTCTAGATTATGTATGTTAGAACAATGAACAGAATACTACTAATGTGCATGTGATGGGTAAGTGGCCTATGGTATTGTACAACATTCCATTACTACTTATCTAGAATGAAACCTCTTTGTTGACATATTGGGAGTAGTGCACACTCTTAATAATGTTCTGGTAGAAATGGAAGCCATCTAGAAAGTTACCCTATGAATGCGGGATATGGATGAATGTTGTGTTGAAGCATTGGCTAAGATAGTTGCATTACTGTGTGACCTATGCATAAAAATTTGTTTTGAAAATTATGAAATGTTTCTAATCACACAACTAAATTGACTTGTAGGAAAGATCATGAGAAACTTGTGACGATGATTCAGCTATAACATTCAAGAAGATTTATGAAGTCAAGATGAAGAAACTAAAGAACCCGAACCAGAGACATAGTTATGTAAAAGACAATTCAAGAAGATCAAGAAGACCACGACATGGAAGAACCACAAGAACATGTAGATCCACCTCGTGAGAAGAACTCCCATAAGAGAAGACCAGCATGGGCATGTGAAGCAATCCAAGATGCAAAGAAGTATGGCGCTCTAGATGGGATGCACAGAAAAAGCAAAAGACCCAGACCATACTCTGGCTATGTGGCCCTGCTATGCGACATCATTGATAAAGAACCTTCCAACTACGAGCAAGTAGCAGAGAAGAAGGAATGGAAGGATGTCATGATCGAGTAGTACTAGTCGATTATGAAGAATGATGTTTAGGAGAGTTTTGAGACCAGAAGGGAAGTCTGTTGTGACTTCGAAGTGGATCTACAAGATCAAGCATGCTGAAGATGGTAGCATTGAAAAACACAAGGCAACATTTGTGGCATGTGGCTTCTCCCAGAAAGAAGGCATAGACTACAAGGAGACGTTTGCACCTATAGCAAGATACACTTCCATCAGATCTATACTTGCATTGGCTGCAGTAATGAAATGGAAGATACACCAAATGGACGTTAAGACAACATTTTTTAATGGTGTAGTAGAAGAGGAAGTGTACGTGGAGCAACCACTGGGATTTGAGACACATGACAGACAGACTCATGTGTGCAAGTTAAAGAAAGCCTTGTACGGATTGAAGCATGCACCCGGAACGTGGTACGGCAGGATGGGCAGGTTCCTGATGAGCTTAGGCTTTACCAAGAGTAAAGCAAATTCCAACCTTGACTTCAAGGTTGAAGGCATAATACCAGGGATACTTCTGCTATATGTAGATGACCTATTTCTGACAGGTGAGGATGATCCCATTACAGATGCAAAGAGGAGGCTTTCCGCAGAGTTCGAGATGAAGGACCTGGGGATGATGCATTATTTCTTAGGCATGGAGGTGTGGCAGAATGCAGATGGAATCTTCCTTGGTCAAGGAAAGTATGCAGTAGAGATTCTGAAGAGGTTCGGAATGATGGACTGCAAGGGAATGGCCACAGCAATGGCATCGAACTTGAAGCTACTATGTGATGCTTCATTAGAAACAGTTGATGCCACGATGTATTGGCAGATGATTGGTTCGTTGATGTACCTAACGAACACGAGGCCAGACATATGCTTTGTTGTGAACACCCTGAGCCAGTTCCTGATGGATCTGAGACATGTTCACTTGATTGCTGCAAAGCATATATTGAGGTACCTGAAGGGTACACGTTGACTATGGGCTCAAGTATGAGGCGAATCAGAAGATTAACCTGCATGGTTATGTTGATTCGGATTGGGCAGGCAGTGCCACAGATAGGAAGAGCACTTCAGGATGCTGCTTTAGTATGGGATCCAGTATGATCTCATGGTTTAGCAGGAAGCAGTCATGCGTGGCGCCGAGTACAGCCGAAGCAGAGTAGGTTGCAGCCTATTCGACTAGTTGTGAGGCAGTATGGCTTCAAAAGCTACTGACAAAATTGTTTGATCTCGAGCTCGAGGCGACTTGTATCTTCTGTGACAACCAAAGTAGCGTGTATTTGTCTGAGAACTCGGTGTTCCATGACAAGTCGAAGCATATTGAGATCAAGTACCACTCCATTCAAGATATGGTGCAGAGAGGAGCAGTGAAGCTCCAGTATGTGGCAACAGACGAGCAGACAGTCGATGTGTTGACCAAGTCATTAGCTAGAGTGAAGTTTGAGTACTTCAGAGAGAGGCTTGGTGTTATCCAGATCGAGGTTCCTCGAAAGAGAGAGTGATGAGACCGGAAGACGCAGATGCACTAGAGTTGGTTATCACATGGTGGAAAACGCAGGTGGTCCTTGGGACATAATGCACCGGGGGTGCTTCTGGCTGTACTCCCATGCTGGATAAGATGCAGAGTTGGTTCTCGCATGGTGGAAGATCCAGGTGGTCCTTGGGACGTAATGCACCTGGGGTGCTCTTGGTTGTGCTCCCATGCTGGAGATGTTGAGAGGTCTGTTACCACCTAAAGTTGCACTTTAGTTGGACTTCAATGAGCCGCCAGTATTGCACAATTATTTGTGCTTATCAGAGTTCAGATGTTCCAGCCTTGGCCAATTTTGGCCATCTTTTTCATTTCTGCAATGCATGACCATGCCCTATGGGGTTTAAAAGCGTACTAGCCTGGTGGTCTTTGAGTGACTCGGTTCCCTAGGACTTGACAACCAAAGAAGGTATTCCAAGGAGTTTTTTCCCTTGTCGATTGTGCTTTGCCTTTAGCCGACTATAATCAATGAGGTTTTCTCCCACTCCTCCAAAACTGGAATGCCCAAAGTGGTGGTTAGGCCTTAGGGATTATTAGAGTCCATTTTATAATGTTTATAAACATGCTAAATGCTAGGATTTTATCGTTTTGTCATGTAGTAGGTCCCCATGAAGTTTCAGTCAATTCCGAGAAAAATAATTTTTTCGCATTTTAAGCCATTTTTTTAATGGTTTAAATGAAAAAATTCAAAAGATGATAAAAGTGTGATACGGAATCCGAATTTGGTGTAGGGATGCTCGTTTTCAAGCTCAGAGCATCCTCTTTACCCTAGTAACCGGTCTTCCTATGTTTCGGGCAGTTCAAGTCATCCCGAGGAGCAGTTTTGTCTATCAGAGCTACATAATGGCATTTTAATGTTAAAAAGCATCAAAATGCACCAAATACAAAAGAATAAAATATTTAAAAAAATGAATTAAACACATGCCAAATTGACATGGCATGAATCAAGTGAGTGAGCGACTATGTGCAAAAGATTAAGCATTTGATAAAGTTCATGATAAAGTCAAAATTGGAATTTTCCATGTATCCATGCTACGCATTCTCTCTTTCACGTGGGCATTAACATTGGCATCGATTGTGTGGCTGGCAATTTAAAAAAAATACCTTATGTTATAAAGTTTATAATGGAAGTCAAAGCAAATCATGTTGAGCGATTATATCATATGATCTAAAAAGGAAGTGTGCCCACCATCTTCACGTGGGCATCCACACGGCATCTATTAGTATGGGGATAGTTCCAAAGTGGGATGCGCCTACCTCTTGAGAGGTGGCGCTATCCCTGCTATCTTAAAGGGTTCAATCAAAACGCCAATTGATGAGAGCTGGTCAACGCAGGGAGAGGTACCATCTATCACACGTGGGAGGTTGGGCTCACGTGGAAGCTCACGGTAATATGATTGGGTTTGATAGAAACAAGGTAGGGAAGCGCCTACCTCATTGGGAGGTGGCGCATCCTCACTTAGCTTGGCTCCCAATCAACGACAGTCACCAAAATCAAAAGCTTGGCACTCGACATCGAACTCTTCAATCAAACCAATCGTCCTCTCTTGGATTAATGGCCCCCTATGCTTGTATTTTGCTATATAAACAGAGCTGAGGTCCATTGTTATGCATCTGGAAGGTGGAACCTCTGCTCTCATTCTCTGTAATATTTTCTAGGTTTTGAATAATAAAATAAGGCTTTGGAGGCTACCCTAGTGTGACTGTTGTGTTGGATCTTGGTTATTTTGCATCTTATGAGGTAAATTTGTATCGTACATAATGCTAGTATATGTTGGATTTATTTGTCTTTAAAGAGAAATTATTTTCATTAAGAATAGTAAGTAGTGCATTATAGTCTATCTTATCTATTGTAAACTTCATTAGAATGCTAGAGATACAGAACATTCTTGTTTGAATCCATCATCTCTACTTTTCTTTTGGTTATTTGCACATGTTCTTTTAATCCCTTTGCTAGTCTCTTTTGTGATTTTACAGGTTGCTTCAAGTTGGATGAATGGATGAACATGTTAGATCTACTGTTCTTTCAACAAACTTAGGCAGATTGATAGATCCCACCGACACATCGAGAAGTCAACTCCAAGGCCCATTCTTCATTTGCTCGAACCCCCCAAGGTTCAATCTTCAAGATCCAAAACTCTTCATCTAAATCGGTTACTCTTTCCTTATTACTTTTTTAGATTTTGGATTATAAAAGCTTCATTGATAGATAGATCTAAAATCGAATTTGCAACCTAATAATTTCAATATATTTGATAATCTAGATCTAGGTTGTTAGTTTTTATTTTTTGCAAATTTTCAAGAAGATCTAAAGCAAAATAGAATTTATTGTCTTTCAAAGTTTTATCAAGTAAAAAGTACTTTGATTTGCTTGTCATCTCTTAAAGAGACAAGCAAAGATCCTAAGAAGGAAAGCTTTCTAGCTTGCCTTACTTAGTTCTTTTTCTCATTCTTTTTCATGCTTTTAACTTAGAATTTTTTCCATTTTTTTTTTGCATATAAGCAAACACACTCTTAAAGAGTGTTTTGGTAGATTTCAAGCGTTTGATAGCTCGCTGGTTTTTTGCATTTAAATATCAGTCCCAACTTTTAAATTCATTCTAAAGTTAGTTTCAAGTCCAAAAAATCGCCCAAAAATATCTTTTTTTCATACTAGTTGCATTGTAGTTCAATTTTTGCAATTTATAGTGTTGTCGAAACACTCTTAAAGTGTTCTGATTATGATTTCTAATCCACTTTGTTCGCTGGTCTGATTTTTGTATTTGATAGATTGAAGCTCGATAAACATGAAGTTCACCATCTCAACGCTTCCCAAACACTCGCAAGAACCAGCAATTCGAACCTCGTTTCTTTCCATCAATAATTTGTAAACTGACTTGTTTCCCTGAGTTAAAAGGGCAAGCAGTAGTTCACCTCTATTTTATTTTGTAAATCAAAAAATAAAAAGAGCAAGCAAGCAATTCCAGCGCCTGGACCCCAATCCTTCCAGGGGGGATTCGCATTTTTCACCTTTTTCACTTTTTTGTTTTTTTCTTCTTTGCTTTGTTTTAGATTAGTTTACTTGTGGTTATTAGTAATTAAATAACATTCACAAAGCACACAAGGCATCCCAAGAGGACTTACAATCTTTTACAATTTTTCACCTAAGTGCTACAAAATGAATCACAACTTGTTCTAAAAACTTCAAGTAAAATTAATCCCCCTTGCTCTACCGAAGTCCTCCACCTTAAGTGGAAGAAAAGATATTCTTGGGGTTTGCATAGATTAATCATCCACTTACACTTCATAATAAAATATACCAACGCCCCAAACCCAAAGTATGCTATTGGCCGTTGCAGCTTAGTCGGAACAGCTGGTCAATCAGAAACGGGTGCAAGGCACTTAGTTTTAACAGAACAATCCATTAGAATTGAATCCTAAGAACTCGGGAGGTTGCATGGACTAAATGCATAGAGTCAGCAGGTTCTTAAGCCAGTTCATCTATGCCTGGTTGGACACTTGGTAAGGTTGCTAGAGCACTTAATTCGAAGGCTAGGTTTCTTTTGGCCAAACCAAGAATTAACCCACTCCTTAACTACTCATTTAATAATCATAAAATAAACTAACTAAGACACTACAATACTTTCACTTGAGACTACAGAAGCAACCCCACACAGCAACAATTGCAAGCATTTTACATTCTCGGCACTGGTCTATATTTGCTTATATTTTAAGATTCAATCATATATGTCGTGAATGCTTCCTATCTCATGTGGTGTTGATCTTTTGATTTAATTCATAAAGCAGTACTCAGTTATTATCATTTCATCATTTAAATAAACTCCTAGATTAGACTTTTATTTACGTTATAGATTAAAAGCCTTAGTTTTACTTTTATAGGGACCACCCTCCTTGACTTCGCTAGGAGTAAGCCTAGACGAAGGAGTCGAGTAATCAGGTGACAGCACTTGACTCTCACTTGCCCCCAAGGACACACCGAGCGGCTTGAAGGTTTCCTGCCGCGTCCCCCCCCAAGTGTGTATTAGGCGGCAACATTTTGGCGCCGTTGCCGGGGATAAACCTTTCTATTCCCGGGTCACGACTTTTGGTTTTCTCCTTTTTGTTTTTGCTTTGTTCGATGAATGCTTAGAGTAGATCTTTATTCTTTCATCTAGCGACTCCACTAACCTTTTTCCTTTTTATAAAATTTCAAAGTAAAACAAAATAAAATTGTGAGATTTGTTAATGCATATTTTTTCTCACATGGCAACTCCATTGAAGGGATAAAACCAATGAAGCACCACTCGCCCAAGACTCGCGAGTACTCGCGAGTCTGGGCGAGTCAACCTCCAATCCGGGTAATCGCGTAAGACTCGCCCGCTGACTCGGCAAACCTGTAGGGACTGGGTCGAACTTGCTGTGACGGAGCTCTTCTTCTCCCAGTTGGCTTCCCGCACAATTGAATGTGTCTGTCCGATATTGTTACAGCATCCTGGAGACGGTTCATCCCTTGCATGTCGACGAGTGCAAACAGAAATTTTAAACTAAACGGAATTGCATCGTCGGATGGATGGACTGAATTAATGGTCATTCGATTGAAAGTTTCCCTTGCATGTCGACGAGTGCAAACGAAATTTTTAAACTAAACGGAATTGCATCGTCGGATGGATGGACTGAATTAATGGTCATTCGATCAAAAGTTTCAAAACTCTCAAACGGAATTTTATAAAGGAGTTTTAATTTATAATATATATGGTATAAATTAAACTTTAATTTATACCATATATATTATAAATTAAAACTCCTTTATAAATATTAAATAATTAAAGCTTACATAATTAATTGAACTTTAAAAATTTATATATTAAACCGTCCTAAAGCTTAATATTTAATAAAAATTTTAAACTTTAATAAATTTACAACTTTAATATATTAAAGCTTAATATTATAAATAATAAAGCTTACATAAATAATTGATTTAAAAATTTATATATTATATATTAAAGTTGTAAATTTATATATTATATATTAAACTTGTTGCTTTAATATTTAAATTAAATATATTAAACTTGTTACTTTAATGTAGTTGATGAGTTAACTTAGATTTTTTATTCTTGAATAGCTGTTTTTTATTATTTTATTTAGATTTTAGAAAAATTATTTATTTAAATAAAAATAGTTTTTAGATTAATTATTATAATAATATATTACTAAATAAATATGAATATTTTGATATTTATTAAAAATATTATTTATTAATAATTTTTTAATCTAAAGAAATAAAGAAATAAGATATAAAGTTTAAAGTTTAAACAACAAACTTTATAATTATTATTTAAAAGTTAATTTATAAAAAAATTCTATCATAAAAAACCAAAAAAATTATAATTTTATGATAATTATTTAAATTTTTGCATACAAAAATTGATTCTGTTATGTTGTATTATCTTAATTTATGAGATAATGTTATGAATTATTTTATAGATTGTAGTTTTATAACTTACATGGATTGGAAATGCCATTAACCTCTTTTTTGTGCCCAAAATATACTATATTTTAAGTTTTTTCCTATTTGCCGAGTCTTGCCGAGTCTGTCCCGGTCTTTCCCGAGTCTTTCCCGAGTCGACGAGTCATATGCCAGCCGAGTCTTTGCCGAGTCCGAGTCGTGCAACATTGGATAAAACCCTTGTATCTCATAGGTTTGTTGAGACTAGTTGTGTGTAGATGAGCCCATGCGACATAGTAAACTTAAAAGCTCATCATTCTGACAACTCCCCTGATTCAGTACAAGTTGTCCTCCATGGTTATTTCAGACTGACGCTTTTGACACCAATATGGATGATGAAGAGTTTGGTGCTCAAATTGCTAGTGCATATCCTCCCCTCAATTTTTCATATATCCCAGGTTTTCCTAACTTTCACTATGGTGAGGAAGATATATCAAGTTATTTGCCAATGTTTTATGGAAATGGTGATCCAGTCATCCAACACATCATGTCTTTCCTTAAGGTTCTGGCTGACTTCAATGTTTTATATGAAGGTAATATGATGCAGATGTTTGCGGGTACCCTGGAAGGAGAGGCTTATTATTGGTTTATTGAGGGCCTTCCTAGCAAATGTATTACCTCCCTTTCATGCTTCCTTAAAATTTTCTTAAAGCAGTGGCAATATGATGATGATAATATGGAAAGATTCCTTGAAAAATCCTTGGCTTACTTCTTACCCGAGATAGAATATCACATGGAAGACCCTGAGCCTCCTCATGTTGTCATGACAGAGAACATTGAATATGTGGAGGTTCCTATAGCCTCTCTCACTAGAGAAGAGATTATGCAGCTTATTGAAAAGCATGGTGCCATTCTCCCTGGAGCACAATTTGACTTTAAGAGAATGATCCATGATGATCCCATTAAAGAGTTTCATGAACCATCCTTGATTGAGGACATTGTTGAGGACCCTCCTCATTTCACTTTAACAGAAAATATGGAAGATTCGGAGTGTTCCCAGGTCCATTTCAATAATGATGATCATATGTATGTTCCAAACTTACCTTAAGAGGAAGCCATTGCAAAGATTAACGAAGACATTCATGATGGATCTTTAATTGAGGAGGTCTTTGAGGAGTTTCCTCACATTGCCACGGTAACAAACATTGAAGATTTGGGATTTCAAGATTACTCTAGTAAAGATGACGACATTTGCACTCTAGGTGTTTCTACAGAAGAAGCCATTATGGAAATTGATGAAGAAACTCTTAAGCAACCATTGATGGAAGATGTTATTGAAGAACCTCTTCATATTGCCATGATGAAAAGCATCGAAGATTTGGAGCTATATCAGGATCATTTCAGAGAAGATGATGACACTTATACTTCACATCTACCTTCAGAAGAAACCAGTACAGAGGCTTATAGAAAAATTTATGACGAAGACAATATTATGTATGATGATACTCCTCTTGACTCTCCACATGGTAATGAAGTTAGGGAAAGCTTGTTCTCTTGTAAACATTTTGAAGACAAGCCTTGTAAAGAGGTTTATTATAACCATGAGGAAGACAGATATAGCCAGGGACATGATACAAATAGTGAAGACTCCTCCATCTTTGCCAAAAATACCTATGATGATTATTGGACATACATTGAGAAACCCATTTTTGATGTATCTAGAGAGGGGAGTGTGCATTCAAAAATCTTGGGAGAGCTTGATATAAAAGAGGAGCATGCATGTGCTTCATGTGATCAGTCAGAACCAGACATGAGTACTAGTAATAAAAACCCGAAGGAACAGTACATTGAGGATTCAGATGATATTCAATCAATTGAACATCAGTCACAACCTTCATCTTCACATTCAGAATTCTCTTATGATTTGGAGCAGCCAGGGGCTTGTGTTACTACAGAGGTTTTTCATTCGATAAGTCCTCTAAGGCAATATGATGGTGTGGTTGATCTACCCCATCCTACAGATTTGTACAACAGTCCTATCCAATCTTGGATAGAAGCAGCCTGCGAGAGGACCTGCCAGTTGAGGAAACAATTTGATGATATTTTGCATGGTTATGATCTCCCATCCAACCCTCCCATCCTCAATATTTCCGCAAGTTTGCATTTTGTGAATAAGGTATCCTTGTTTTGGCTGGTAACCAAACATAAGGTGAAATCTTTTTATATTGATGAAATGTTGAGATGGTTGCATTAGATTTATCATTTTACTTAGCATTTTTTATTATGTTATGCTTAGAATAGGAAAATAAGCTCCTCAATGTGAGCATTTACTTTATGCATTTTTCAGTATTTTCCTTCTATAATAAATTTTCGTTAGTTAGTTTTTGAATAAAGCAACTTATGGTTCATTGGCTTCTTGCAAACACTTGTGCTACTGAAAGGTTTTCTTGTCAAGATGACATGTTTTTACAGGTCATAGAAACCAGAGATTCTGGTGTTCTCGTATGCTCTCCTTGCCTTAAAAGACCAGATCGTGCACACATCCCACAGTTGGAGCCAGATGTTACCACCTAAAGTTGCACTTTAGTTGGACTTCAGTGAGCTGCCAGTATTGCACAATTATTTGTGCTTATCAAAGTTTAGATGTTCCAGCCTTGGCCAATTTTGGCCATCTTTTTCATTTCTACAGTGCATGACCGTGCCCTACGGGGTTTGTAATAAAGCATACTAGCATGGTGGTCTTTGAGTGACTCGGTTCCCTAGGACTTCACAACCAAAGAAGGTGTTCCAAGGAGATTTTTCCCTTGTCGATTATGCTTTGCCTTTAGCCGAGTATAATCGATGAGGTTTTCTCCCGCTCCTCCAAAGCTGGAATGCCCAAAGTGGTGGTTAGGCCTTAGGGGATTATTAGAGTCCATTTTATAATGTTTATAAACATGCTAGACACTAGAATTTTATCATTTTGTCATGTACTAGGTCCCCCTGAAGTTTTAGTCAATTCCGAGAAAAATAATTTTTTCGCATTTTAAGCCATTTTTTTAATGGTTTAAATGAAAAAATTCAAAAGATGATAAAAGTGTGATCTGGAGTCGGAATTTGGTGCAGGGATGCTCGTTTTCAAGCTCAGAGCATCCTCTTTACCCTGGTAACCGGTCTTCCTATGTTTCGGGCAGCTCAAGTCGTCCTGAGGAGCAGTTTTGTCTATCAGAGCTACATAATGGCATTTTAATGCTAAAAAGCATCAAAATGCACCAAGTACAAAAGAATAAAATATTTTAAAAAATGAATTAAACACATGCCAAATTGACATGGCATGAATCAAGTGAGTGAGTGACTATGTGCAAAAGATAACGCATTTGATAAAGTCAAAATTGGAATTTTCCATGTATCCATGCTACGCATTCTCTCTTTCACGTGGGCATTAACATTGGCATCGATTGTGTGGCTGGCAATTAAAAAAAAATACCTTATGTTATAAAGTTTATAATGGAAGTCAAAGCAAATCATGTTGAGCGATTATATCATATGATCTAAAAAGGAAGTGCGCCCACCATCTTCACGTGGGCATCCACACGGCATCCATTAGTATGGGGATAGTTCCAAAGTGGGCTCACGTGGAAGCTCACGACAATATGATTGGGTTTGATAGAAACAAGGTAGGGAAGCGCCTAGCTCATTGGGAGGTGGCGCATCCTCACTTAGCTTGGCTCCCAATCAACGGTAGTCACCAAAATCAAAAGCTTGGCACTCAACATCGAACTCTTCAATCAAACCAGTCGTCCTCTCTTGGATTAATGGCCCCCTATGCTTGTATTTTGCTATATAAACAAAGCTGAGGTCCATTGTTATGCATCTGGAAGGTGGAACCTCTGCTCTCATTCTTTGTAATATTTTCTAGGTTTTGAATAATAAAAGAAGGCTTTGGAGGCTACCCTAGTGAGGCCATTGGATCCTCTTGATTTTCAAGATCCACACTCATACTTGCCTAAACTACTTGGATCTAAACTTTGGTGGCCTTTGGACTTGTTTTGACACACTATTCCATGCATTTAGCCCTCCTTGGGCAAAGTCGCACTCCTTGGGTGTTTGAGTTTGCCCACTTCTAGGACATGGGTGGTTGTGATCCCGCTTGATTTGAAAAGAGCATACCTTGAAACCCCTACCTAGTATCTCACTTTGTGAAGTTCTGCCTTGGGGTATCATTCCTCATTTTGGGGATTGTTATCCACTTGGGTCACATAGTGAAATATTAGATCTACTAAGATCCAACCATCACATCTTGAATAGCCCACTTGATTTGCATCCTAGGTGTCCCAATCTACATTTCCACACCTCTTTTGACTCCATTAGCCCATCCATCAAGGCACTAGTCCACCTAGGGCAATTCGCACTCCTTGGGAATTGTGTCATCTCCTAGATCCCATATGTGTGTATCTCTAATTTCACCTTAGATCCATAGATCTACTCTTCACATACCCCTTAGTACCATTTGCACCTCTAACTTCACCTTGTGGGTCCCAGTTGAGCCATTTCCATATCCCAAGGAAGTGGGTCCCACCTACGTATTTCATGGTACTAGATCTTGTCATCTTATCTTATCATCTGGCCTAAATCATTCATTGGTTGAAACACTAGTCACTCTTTAAGCCTCCTTCAACCATACTTAAACTTCTAGGTCCACCTAACCTTGCATTGGTTTCCATAACTTGTTACTTACATATCCCTAGGAACCTTGTTTGCGTCCAATCATCCTTGATTGGTTATAGGGTCTCCCCCTAGGTCTTGAGTCATCTCGATCTAAAGTGAAGAGTGCCTCGATTGACGTGACTCCCAGCTTGCATTGGGAACCTGACATCTCTTGGGTCACCTCTTTAGTTATCCATCTCCTCTACCATCCCGGATGGGATACCTTTAGGGACAATTACAAGTTGTCTGATAACAGATCCTAAGAAGGCAAGCTTTCTAGCTTGCCTTACTTAGTTCTTTTTCTCATTCTTTTTTCATGCTTTTAACTCATAATTTTTTCCATTTTTTTGGCATATAAGCAAACACACTCTTAAAGTGTGTTTTGGTAGATTTCAAGCGTTTGATAGCTCGCTGGTTTTTTGCATTTAAATATCAGTCCCAACTTTTAAATTCATTCTAAAGTTAGTTTCAAGTCCAAAAAATCGCCCAAAAATATCTTTTTTTCATACTAGTTGCATTGTAGTTCAATTTTTGCAATTTATAGTGTTGTCAGAACACTCTTAAAGTGTTCTGATTATGATTTCTAATCCACTTTGTTCGCTGGTCTGATTTTTGTATTTGACAGATTGAAGCTCGATAAACATGAAGTTCACCATCTCAACGCTTCCCAAACACTCGCAAGAACCAGCAATTCGAACCTCGTTTCTTTCCATCAATAATTTGTAAACTGACTTGTTTCCCTGAGTAAAAAGGGCAAGCAGTAGTTCACCTCTATTTTATTTTGTAAATCAAAAAATAAAAAGAGCAAGCAGGCAATTCTAGCACCTAGACCCCAATCTCCCCAGGGGGGGTTCGCATTTTTCACCTTTTTCACTTTTTTGCTTTTTTCTTCTTTTCTTTATTTTAGATTAGTTTACTTATGGTTATTAGTAATTAAATAACATTCACAAAGCACACAAGGCGTCCCAGGGGGACTTACAATCTTTTACAATTTTTCACCTAAGTGCTACAAAATGAATCACAACTTGTTCTAAAAACTTCAAGTAAAATTAACCCCCCTTGCTCTACCGAAGTACTCCACCTTAAGTAGAAGAAAAGATACTCTTGGGGTTTGCATAGATTAATCATCTACTTACACTTCATAAGAAAATATACCAACGCCCCAAACCCAGAGTATGCTCTTGGCCGCTGCAGCTTAGTTGGAATAGCTAGTCAATCAGAAACGGGTGCAAGGTACTTAGTTTTAATAGGACAACCCATTAGAATCGAATCCTAAGAACTCAGGAGGTTGCATGGATTGAATCCACAGAGCCAGCAGGTTCTTAAGCCGGTTCATCCACGCCTGGTTGGACACTTGGTAAGGTTGCTAGAGCACTCAGTTCAAAGGCTAGGTTTCTTTTGGGCCAAACCAAGAATTAACCCACATCTTAACTACTCATTTAATAATCATAAAATAAACCAACTGAGACACTGCAATACTTTCACTTGAGACTACAGAAGCAACCCCACACATCAACAATCACGAGCATTCTACATTTTCGACACTGGTCTATATTTGCTTATATATGTCGTGAATGCTTCCTATCTCATGTGGTGTTGATCTTTTGATTTAATTCATAAAGCAGTACTCAGTTATTATCATTTCATCATTTAAATAAACTCCTAGATTAGACTTCTATTTCCGTTATAGATTAAAAGCCTTAGTTTTACTTTTATAGAGACCACCCCCCTTGGCTTCACTAGGAGTAAGCCTAGACAGAGGAGTCAAGTAATCAGGTGACAGCACTTGACTCTCACTTGCCCCCAAGGACACATCGAGCGGCTTGAAGGTTTCCTGCCGTGTCCCCCCCAGGTGTGTATTAGGCAGCAACAAGGTCCACCTGTCACAAAGACACTTTGTGTGCGCCTAGGCTGGTTCTCGCATGGTGGAAGACGCAGGTGGTCCTTGGGACGTAATGCACCTGGGGTGCTCCTAGCTGTGCTCCCATGCTAGTAAACGTGGGCTAACCGTTGAGAGATGTAATGCACATGGAGTGCTCCTAGGTTGTACCCACTGGGTGGGAGACGCAGGTGGTCTGTTGGGCATGAGGTGTGCATCTACGTTGTGCTTCGTGTGTGATGAGATGATCTGGATACGACGAGATGATAATAGGAGACGCAAGTGATTGTTGTGGGAATGTAATATGTGGTCTTGGGCTATACCTACTTGATGGTTTGCTCGTAGAGATGATGAAGACCTAGATGAGAGCTAGGCCTACATCTAGCATGAAAAAGGGCTAGCTCTGTAGAACTTCTTATGAACTTCTTATGTAGCAGTGAGGATGATGATCCAGTGTTGATGATGATGTTCCAGCATTGATGATGATCCAACGATAATGACGTTGTCCAGAACTTGTGTCCAGAATGATGATAACTGTGGCGAGAGAATACCTTCCTAGTTAAGAGGGAGTGTTGTTGTAAATGTAACTTCGGAAGATATTCATTTGTATTTTATATTATTATTGTATTTTACTTGTACCTCCGACGGAGATGTTTTTCCTTCGTTCGGGGATGTGATAATTATGTTTGGTCATGCAATATTATTGAGGTAAAACCTCCATTGTAAGTCAAGGCATTAGATCCCTTAATGTCAAATGTAAAAGGTATTATTGAGTCTCCCTAGGATAGGTCGGCCCAGTCAAGTTAGTCAAGCCGACCTAATTAAGTTCCCAAACATAAAGTATAAATAGAGAGCTTGCTCTCTCATTTGGACGCACCACTCACTCACCCAAGTTCGCATAAGCAAGAGAGAGAAGACAAGTTCGCTAGAGGAGAAAGAGAGAGAGCTGCAGAAGACTTCCTATTTTGGGTTTTCCATTTTGCGATATTGTATTAGTGACAAATCTATCTTTAAGGAAGTTGCAGGGTTTTCTGCTTTATGGTTTCCCTGAGGAAAATTATTGTGTTTATTGTGTTTTGTTGTGCTTGTTATTCTTTCAGTTAAAGATCCTAGTTAAATTGAATTAAAGTGCAAACTCTAAAAGCTTGATGAGACAGTTCACTAGAAATAAGGAGTTGGTGCATCCTACCATCACTCGTTTTGCCACCAGTTTCATCTCTCTTCAGTCTCTCCTTACTTCTATGTGGGACTTGCAGATTATGTTCCTTTCAGATGAGTGGCGTTCTTTATCAATTCGCACTAAACCGGAGGGGCAAGCCATATTCAGGCTAGTGTCATACGAGGAGTGTTTTTGGGATGGGGTGAAGGAGGTGTATACCATCAGTGAACTTTTGGTAAAGGTTCTTCGCCTAGTTAATAGAGACAAGCCCGCAATGGGCTACCTGTGTGAGGCCATGGATAGGGCCAAAGAGGCTATTCGTGCTTATTATGAGGACAAGGAGGATGAGGGGCATGCGAAAAAACAATTTATATGAGGGATGATTGATCAACGATGAAACAATACACTTCATCACCCCATTCATGCTACAAAGATATAACTCAACCCCACATTCTCTTATTCCTATGGCTTCAGGTTTGATGCAGAGGTGAAGGATGGGTTCTTGGAGTGTGTCCAGAGGATGGTGCCAAGTGCAACTGACTGTTCAAAGATTTCCAAACTAACCAATGGTTGGTAGAGGATGGCCACAGCGTAGCCTTGATTAGTCATGAGAAGTGACTAAGAGCAAACAAGGCTCGAGATTCTTACTCTGAGAAAGAGTGTTCAAAGAAAGAAGCTAGAGGTCACATTGCATTCTTCAAGGAGTGCTCCGTGAAGGAGTGATCTATTCTATATTAGAGTGAGTTGACTTGTTTATTTTGATAGGGGATTTTATCCCCTTGTGAAATAAACAAAGTCTAATCTAATGTTGAATTTGACATAGGCTCAAGAAGTGTCTGGGACTTCTTAGAGTGGGGTCAAATCAACATTAGAGCTCTATGGCTGAATTTCATCTGCATGTGAGGAGATGGACATCAACAAGGATAACTTTTCTATGATGAAGAAATAACCAAGAAGTCAAGTCACCCATTGAAGAAGTCCCAAAAGAAAATTGAAGTCAAGAAGACAAGTCAGCCTAGAAGAAAGAACAAGTCTGCCCCAGCTAAGAAGACAAGTCAACCCCATCAATTGTACAAGTCGGCCCCGTTGAGGAAAAAGTCAAGTGGAATGAAGAATATAAAGAAAGTGCTATCCCACATCATTTTTCATCATCACAACTTCAACTCTTCTCTCTCCATTTGTGCACACCTCCAAAGAAGGCCTAGCAAAGACAAGAAGAAGCATAATTTTTGGGTTCTCTCATTTTCTCCAAGTTCGCTACCCTTGTTAGGGTTTCTTGTGAAGGAAGGCGAACCTCTCATGTGCTAGGGTTCATCTTCATGAATGGAATTGTACTTGAATTGGAATAATTTCTTCTAAGAAAAGTTGGCTGGGTTTTCTCCCTGTTGGGTTTCCCAGGATAAAATTTTGTGTCTCGTGTGCATGCTTATCTTTCAGTGATCCTTGTTTTTATTTCTGCTGCAAATGAATGGTGATTTTTCTTTCAAGTGTAACTGTGGGATGAAATTAATTATGAAATGAATGCTTGAAAGATCTGAAAAATTGTACTGCTAAGTTAATAAACAAAAATCAACAATAAATTCAACATAGATAAAAGAAGAAATTTCTTAAAAGGAACATAAGGCTCATTAAAAAAGGAGGTAGCCCATAAAGCTATTAGATGAAATGAACACAAAAATTGAAGACAGGGTTGTATAAAGCATGTCATGTAAATATCAAAGAATACAAGTATACTTTTAACAGTGGTCTCAGGAAATATTGCTTAAAATGAATTTTGCATTGACATAGTATGAAATCCATGTCTCAAAGTCCCATTTTACAGAAAAATAATCAAAGCCCCATTTTACTGAAAAATAAAAACTAAGCTTTTGAAAAATTACCTTTGCCATTTTAAACTCGAGCAACTCAACTTCCCATTGAATGTTGGCACCTTCCGGAACATTCTCAGGTCTGTATTCATAAAGTAATTTTTTAAACATTATATAGAATTTGACCTCATCTCATAGGGGCTGGAATATATAAGTAACAAGTTAATAACAATAACAGTACGAAAAGCCCACACCGTTTAAATCTGTCATAGGCATAATCTGATGTGCTAGAAATAAGAGCAGTCTCATTTGGAAGCATTAGTCGTATGCACATTTCCAGCCCCTCTGGAACCTGTAGTCAAAAAAGAAATTGCGTCAATCCTACCTATATTTCTTCCATTGCACTTCTTTACTCTACCTTTCACAAACAAATCAATTTTATCAAATAATAACTGAAAAAAGGATAGATTTCAACACGCTTTCTAGAGGAAGATATCTGGCATCTCATCATTAATTATTTATGTGTCTATTTTTTAGGAAACTGGAGAATTCTTTACAGTTCAAAAAATATTAAAATCAAATGTTATGAAATCTAAATGCAATCTATGCCAAATGTACTAATAGTTAAATGTGAAGTTTATATGAGATGATGTCAAAATTGGAAAATATCTACTAAAGAATATCTTAATGTTCTTACCATAACTCGAGCTATCACAAAAGCAATAATGGCTGGTCGAGTAAGCTTTTTACCTTTTCGTAGCTTCATACAGATTATCACATTACTCCTTTAGCGCTAAAATTTATTAATCTAGATGGTATTTCTAATTACAAGATCACTAATAACAATTCCCATACAGTTGTCCCTGGCCCCATATGATTGTGTTACATGTTTATATAAATCACACAATTATGCCATACATAAAGTTACTAGCAATTCAAGTACTTGGATGAAGAAGTTCACAAATTCCATTGGGTGCACACTTACCATAACTCGAGCTATCACAAAAGCAATAATGGCTGGCCGAGTAAGCTTTTTACCTTTTCGTAGCTTCATACAGATTATCACATTACCTATAGCCATCAAGATGTAGTACTCCTTTGGCGTTAAAATTTATTAATCTAGATGGTATTTCTAATTACAAGATCACTAATAACAATTCCCATACAATTGTCCCTGGCTCCATATGATTGTGTCACATGTTTATATAAATCACACAATTATGCCATACATAAAGTTACCAGCAATTCAAGTACTTGGATGAAGAGGTTCACAAATTCCATTGGGTGCACACTTACCATAACTCGAGCTATCACAAAAGCAATAATGGCTGGCCGAGTAAGCTTTTTACCTTTTCGTAGCTTCATACAGATTATCACATTACCTATAGCCATCAAGATGTAGTACTCCTTTGGCGTTAAAATTTATTAATCTAGATGGTATTTCTAATTACAAGATCACTAATAACAATTCCCATACAGTTGTCCCTGGCTCCATATGATTGTGTCACATGTTTATATAAATCACACAATTATGCCATACATAAAGTTACTAGCAATTCAAGTAATTGGATGAAGAAGTTCACAAATTCCATAGGGTACACACTCTTCGTATTACTTTGGTCTGGTTCAAGGTAGGCTCTCATAGACTTAGGGTGGAGACAGATCACCAGATTGATCGATCTTACAGAATCTGCCAGGTCTGACATCTTCAGAAGGTTGAGATTGAGAAGCACTTCATTTTTCGTTGCCCTATTTACTCTCATTTATTCTGAAGGTCTCTCCTCTCTAGTGTTAGCTTTTGGGATTACACCAGAATTGTTTTCACTTTGCTAGGAGAGCACTGTCTCCTAGCCCCTTAACAATGATTCATGGACATGGATGGCTTAACTTGCGTGGATACTTGACCTTGGTTAGAGTGTTGGCATGGCACCCTTACCAATGAGTTTGTTACCTTGAGCGACATGTTGACTAATCCTTTGGGTGCACAAAATGGGGAAGTATGTTGCTTTATCAAGGGAGGTACCTACCTAGGAGAAGGACCATTGGGCGCTTGCAGGATGGCACTTAGCCCTTGGAGCTTGGGACCATGGAGGTTGGACACATAATTGCAAAAGCATAGGCTGAGGAGCATACTTCATGGACCTCGGGTTGAGGAGCTTAGTGTCCACATTGCTACACACAAGAGTAGCATTGGGCACATGAGAGGACATGTGACACACTTAGAGGAGTGCCTTGCATGAGTATACTTGGATAGAGGACCACCATGGAAGAGGGAGAGTTGGAGTAATAACATGTTGGAGAGTGCACCATCTTGGGGGAGGGGCATTGAGCTTGTTACAAACTAAAAATGCAAGACTCATTTTTTCATTTTCAAGGAATTCTTCTCAACTGTAGTATGATGAGAATGTGCGCTTTAGAACTTGGTACGAGTCATGAATGCTAACATACTATTCTTCATCATGCATGGGAGAGATGGAGATCTGAATGTTTTCCTTTTCTTTCACATGTTATGGTGCTCACATCTTTTGAAACATTTTCTATGGTTGAGTTCACATATTTGGAGGTGGTGTTGCACATGTGGTAGTCATTCACCTTTTGGATTGACTTCTACGTATTATGATGCATTTTCATACATTGTGTTACAACCTAGATTGTCTGCAACATGCTTGCCAGGATATACCAAAGCGAGGGGGTCTTTTGCCATTGTAAAAGGCCAAGCCTAGGCTTGTTTACGTAAAGGTGGTGGTCTAGTGAGGCTTAAGACTAATGGTACGGTCATGGAAGGTCCGCTTGGTTTTCATTCCAGGAAGTATTGGCTTAGTGGCATTGATGACTACCTCTTGATGGGCGAAAGTCCCCTGTCTTGTTGGGCCATCTGGGCCCTAGGTTGGTGTTCGGTGCTTCTTGGGATGGGTCCATGAGGACACATGGCTTAAGGGCTCCTAGCCACACTTATTTTTTGCTATGTATGAGGTGATTACACGTGTAAGTGTTGTCATACACAATTTAGCACACCTCCTTTATGCCCACTTGGACCTTCTTTTCCATTGTATGACCCCTCCTCTTGGTACATATGTGCTCACATCACCATGATGTCATCCTCATCTAGAGAGCTTTACCTTGCTAAAGGGAAAGAGGTTGAGGAATCTTCTACAATGTAGGGGTTAGTTAGGGCATGACATTCTCCCTCAGTTCATCACTTGACTTGGATGAAGCCAATTGCACCATTTTATCATTGTTTTTAGCGATGTATCCCCAATTTTCTGGGAAACGGGGACGCGGGAGCAATGAAAACCAAAGCAACATGTGCAGAAGTACCCCACCAAATTTTAGGAAACGTCGAAGGGTAATCTAGGGTCTTCAACATAGCGGAGCCCAAGAGGAACACTACAAAATTTATATTAGAATACATAAAAATTGAAAGTTGGAGCATAAGTCATTAAAGTCTCTAATTTTATAATCTAAAGATTAATACAAATTTACAACATGCATCAAGTGAAATAAAATGAAATACAACCATACATAAGCTATAATTGATAAAACAAATTCGGAAATACAATGATATTGAATAGTGAAATGAAATTGAGGCGACTGAGAAGGAAAATAGTGGACAGTGTGGCCCTTTATCATTTAATTTTTTTATTTTTTGGTAAAAAAATGTCAAAGGAAACGTGGGGACACCATTTTTAGGAGGGAAACGTGTCCCTTTGTGTTTCCTTGAGTTTCCTTCAAACGGGGACGTGGGGGGACATTTCCAATGGAGTTTCTAGGTTTCCAAAATGTGCGGGGGCGTGGAAGCGCGTTTCCTACCCTTGGGGACACATACCCATGTAACACTGGTTTTTAGTCTTTGGCTTGTGATGAATGGTGAATGGTGAATGATGCATTTTCTAGGTTTTATGCTATTTTGCAAAGTTGATCCTTCGAATGGTTATAATAACTCGTGGCCTATGTAGTAGGGGTACTTGTACCTGGGGGTAGGGTATTGTTATCAGCTAAGTTGCACTTAGATGATTTCCACTGAGCCTGTTAAGATAGAACATGTCTACTTGTTCATAATTAGAAGATCAAAAGTCCTAGTAGGCCACCTTGGCCCATGTTTTTTTAATAAAGTCACATGTTCATGCCCTGCGAGGAAATTGTAAAAAATGTCATAGCATGATGGTTTTTGTAAAGGACTCGGCTTTCCTAGGACTTAGTTATCAATCCGACTAGCCCAGGGTGTTTTTTCCCTTGTCAATTATATGTTGTTGAATAAACGACTTATAAATTTCGAGGTTTTCACTCATACCTCCAAAGTTGGCGTGGTCGACATGATTTCTCGATCTTAGGAGGTTATTAGAGTTCGAGTGTCAATGTATATTACCATGCTAGACATTAGAATTAATTTGTATGGACATATCCTAGGTCCCCCTAAGCATTTTTTATTTCCGAGAAAAATAAAATTTTCCGTAAAATTAGACCATTTTTAATGGTTTAATTGGAAAATTTCAAATTGTAATAAAAGTGTGGTCTGGAGGTAGATTTTGGCGTGGGGATGCTTATTTTTACACTCAGAGCATCCTTTTTATCCTATGACCCACTTTTCCTATGTTTCGGGTGACTACGTCGTCTCTGGGAGCATTTTTTCTTAAAGATGTGACAAAATGGCAAATAAATGCTAAAAAGGTACAAAATGACCAAAAGTATTAAAAATATATATATAATAAAAAGGGTGATTTGGCATGTGCCAAATGAGTTGGCATGCCATCACATAGGAGGGGCGATCCCATGAGTTGAATAAAGCACATGTTACAAATGTCAAATCAAGAGTTATGCAAGTCATTCATATTAGTGATGTGCCCTTTCCCATGAGGATGACACACTCCATATGATGGGATGTGGAAAATGATGTGTGTGTGGTGATAAAACCAAAGAGAGGGTCACCTACCTCATGAGAGGTGGCGCACCCTCCTTTGGCATGAATCCAAACCATATCAATCACAAGGATTTACATGGATACGTGATCCCTCAATCATGGTGATGCGCTCCTCTTGGTTGAATGCGCCCCTCCCTCTTGGCTTTGCTATAAAAGCAAGCATCATCTCCTCCTTTGAACCAGTTGGAGTTTTGAGGATAGAAGCTTGCCATGTAATAGTTGTATTTGCTCTAGTTGTTGGAATAAAGTTGAAGCTTTGGAGGCTACATGGTGCCATGCTCTCTTGTGGATGATCATTGTTGTATTAGCTTGAGGTAACATGTATCTTTAGATTCTTGTTCAATCGTATTGTAAAAGGATTGGTATCAATTGATAGGTGTTATCACCTATTTTGTACCATAGTTGGATTATCTGAAGAGCCGCCATTTGACAAACATGATGAATGTTTGTACTCCAGTGTATCAGATGATCCAGTATTTGTGCCTAGCCAATTTTGGCGAGTCAGTTTTGTTTTTCAGTCAACATGACCATGGCCCCATGGGGTTTGTAATAAAGTGTGCTAGTAGGATTCTGAGTGTCTCGATGCCCCATGACTTGATTAAGCAACTAAGGTATTCCAGGGATTTTTTTTCCCTTGTCAATTATACTTTGCCTATAGCCGAGCTATAATCAATGAGGTTTTCTCCCGCTTCCTCCAAGCTGGAATGCCCGATTTTGAAAATTTTAGCCATGGGGGGTTATTAGAGTCCAACTGATGTATATAAGCCTACTAGACACTATTAGAATAGGCGTTGGTCATGTCCTAGGTCCCTAGAACCCTTAGAAAAATTTTCGAAATTTTTTTACCGAGTCCTCCGATTTTGGGTTTTTTGGTTATTTTTTAAAAATTTTAGTAAATTTTTCCGTAGTTTAAATGAAAAAATTTTAATTTGTAATATGTCAGTCATCCAGGATCCGAATTCAGTAATTGAAGGCTCCAACCTTGGGCCAAAAATCATTCATGATCCCCGGACCAGTTTATCCTAAGTTTTGGATGTCAATTCAGCCTCATAATTAATAATTTCTCAAAAAACCCAGTTACAGAGAAATTATTAATTAAAATATTAAAATTTGAATATTTAGAGATAATCCAAATCTCTCCAAAATAATCCAAATTGGATTATTTCAGTGGCTAAATGACATGGCACAAGGCATTAATTATCATTCCAGTCATCTCCAATCAACTTTAGTGAACTATCTAGTCAGCAAATGAGATCTCCTTCAAGTAAATTCGCCCACCTGCATGTAAAGTTTGATTTGGTGATGTGGAGGAGTTATTAAATGGAAATTGGGTTAAGTTTGAGTTGTATTTATTATAAAGTGGGCACCCTCCTAAGATTGTGCAACCACCAAGACTTGGATCCCTTACAAGTCGAGTTAGCACTTAACACAACTCACACTTGATCTCCCAAGTAGCTCACGTCATTCTCTTGAAGGCTCACGCAGTTTACACTTGGAAACTCGTTATTTGATGGTGAAGTCTCCAAGGTTGGGATGGGGGGCGCCTTGCCAAGGTGGAGGCCACCTCCCCATCCACATAGACCTCAAACTCGAGTTGTATGGTGGGATTAACTCCAAGCAACGAATAGACATGGATTAGATTGGATCTTGATTGGGATTTCGACTTTAAACTTGTGCCATTGGCTTCTCTTGTGCCAATTCGACTTAGGTTAGACTTGGCTATTGTTTTGTTATATAAAGAGAGGTGTTCCTCCTCTCTTCTCATGGACTTTTTAGCAAAGAAACTCTGGAGGATTTCTAACTCGTTTTGATTATTAATAAAGTTGAGACTTTGGAGGTCAAACTGTGGAGGCTCTTGGTGGCCATACTTCACCCAACAACAAGGTGATATTGTGTATTGCTTTATACTTAGGATTCTTAAGTTATAGATTTTTGTTTCAAGAGGGCTAACAATCTAGCACTAGTAAACAATGAATCTATCTCTTTTCTCTTAAGTATATTTGTTTTGTAGGTATCTTCCAATGTATTGGGTTTCTTGTAGGTACATCTTCACTCTGCACATGGCCAAAGAATTTCAAGCTTTATAAGCTAAAAGAACAAGGAGTTCTTGCTTTCTCCATCACCCCTTCAACAAAACTTTAAATCGGTTACTTGATCTACCCATCTTCAAACTGTGATTTCCAAAGCTAGTTCTTTCTCCAAGTTTGATCAATGTCTAAGTTTGTCTTTGGTTTTCGGCATTGCTTGACTTTTGCCTTCTCGTTTGCCTCTTCTACACATCTTTTTCCTCTCATCCTAGCTTTCGTCCCACTTGATCTTCTTGTCTTCCTAGCCTCGTCCCAATCCCCTAGATCTCCACTTCACTTAGCTTTTGCTCCTCATCTTCCTCCTTCCATTCCTTTACCTTTCGTCCTCCTTTCCCTCTTTCCATTCGCTCCCCCTCTCCTCTTGTCTTTCCTCTCCTTCCTCCATTCATTCCTCTTCTTCATCTCCTTCCTCCTCTCATCTCCCTACTTTTTCATCCCTTCTCCCATTCGTCCACCTTCAAAAAAGACATAAAAAACAAGGAGTAAGCTTGTTAAGGGTTGGAATTGTTTCATACTTTAGATCTTACATCTTGCAACAAGTTCAATATTGTTTCAGAGTCTCAAGTTCGATATTTGTTTCTTAAAGTTTATAGCTTTGATCTTTAAAGTAGTTTCTAGTTTCATGGTTTGAAAAGTGGTATTAGGATAGTTTAGATCTCATTTCAAAAGAGCTAAAATTTGCATGATAATATTTCATCTTTAGATCTCTTTTCTAGCATTTTAGGCATTAGTTTGTTTGCTGGTCCGTTTCATTTAATTTATAATTTGGAATTGAATCTCATAATACTTTACACTTTAGATCTCATTTTGCAAGCTTAAATTTAACTAGTTTCAAGTTTGTTTTATTTTTCTAATGTTAATGGGTGCTTGTTGAGTGTTTACTAAGCTTGTGTAGGTCTCTTTGAATGAGAAGATAAACTTGTGGGACAATACTCAAAGAAGAATCATTGCAAACAAGGAGAAATTTGAAACCAGACTTCGAAATCAAAAGTTGGCATTCTCTTTTTTTGTAAAACTCTCAAGAGTTTTAGAGTCTATTTCTACTTCTTCCATTTCTCTTAGAGGTTGAAAATCCAAAATATTGTATCACTTTAATAATAAAAGGCAAAAGTGGGATAAGGCCTCCCACACTTTGGTTTTTCTTCCCCATTTAAGGAAGAGTGTTCTTGTTTTCTTAGAGTAGATTTACTTTTAGTACTTAGATTAGTTCTCTTCCAAGTCTTGACTTGAGATAGTATCCAAGGGCAGGGCCACATAGTTTTGTGGTTACTTCTCTTTCCCCGTTAGCATCCTTGCGGACATCCAGCTAGCTGGAAGGTTTTCAGGACTAGTGTTTCTAGTGGTCACCTTGTTCGAAGGTTGATCCCACCTGTTTATTTTTCTTAGATTAGTTTAAGTCTTGGCCGAATAGTTTGATTTCATTTTGTTATAGAATGCTAGTTGTTCATTTTTGCAAGTGATATCTTTGTCTTTTATTTTCCCATCTTATTGAGCTATCACATGTGTTCATGCTTACAGGTTGTTTCTATCTTAACAATGAACAAGGCCTCTTGAACTTGAAATAACCCAAGTCAAGAGCACTCTCTATCGGAGAGCATACTAGATTCTGCATTCCCCTTGCATTAGGCATTTCAATCAAATAAGTCTCTTGAACTTTGGTCTTAAGACTGAGTCAAGAGCACTCTCTATCGGAGAGTTGAACTGTGTGCTTTAAATAATAAAAATTTCAACTCACACCCCCATTAATTAATTTATATTGGTTGTTATCTGACACCCGTATGCTCTGTCAACCTGAAAGGGTTAGGCTTGTACTCAGAAAGGTGTTAGATTTGATAAAACTTCTATAACATAATAAAATTTTACCCCATAACCAACGAACCGGCGTTGACTTTTCGAGATATACTCAGGTAGTGGGCAAAGTTCCTAAACCTGGTGAGGCCGGAGGTTTCCATTGTCTAGACATCAGGGTGGTCAAGCCATTGAACACTTACTCTTTGAAATCTGGGCAGACCGACATACCATCAGAAGGGGAAGCCACTGAAAGTATCACTTTCCAGACTTTTGCCTATCTCTTTGTTCTTATCATAATAATAAAGACCATTAAGATCTTTAATTTACCAAGATAAGCTGCAAAACAATCTCACAAACATTACCACTTTGAACTCTTGTATCAAGCAACCCAAGCACTTAAGACTGTTTTGACTCCATAAGGCACTGGTCCTTGTCATTATTTTTATTTATCTATTTGGAGCATTTACATTATCATGGTTGTCTTGCTTTAATTTGTCAAGTGGTTGTTTCTTCGATCTTGTAATCTTGTTTTGCAACGTGGATTGCATTTTATCTTGTGTTCCATTTAAAGTATTTTGTGATCTATTCAAAAAACTCCTAAACAAACACCCATCCGCATCACAACACCAAAAAAACATTTAAAACACATTGAGCCATAGTTAACTCTTTGTAGGGACTACCCCCCTTGGCTTCGTTAGGAGTTAGCCTAAAAGGAGGAGCTGGGATTTAGGTGACAATACCTAGCTCATTGCTTGCCCCCAAGGCCACACCTCTCCCCACTTCTAGTGAGGGAGACAGCTTTCAAAAGATTTCTGCGGTCGGTGTGCATCTTGGCGGACAACAATAGGAAATGACCAAGTAATAAGCTTATTGCTAGTTTCTTTCAATCATGCATATCTAGATATCTAATGTAGCATTGTTTAATAAGTTTATTAACATGCTTTCTTGATTTCTTATGTGTTTATTACTGGATCTCACAATTTCTTTGGCAAGTTTGTAATTAGTTACAGGTTACAAAGAGTGGAAAAGTATTGGAACAATTTTGTTCTCTTATTCTCCAGGGATTTATCCAACATAGTCCACAAATTGTCACTGGAAGTCTCTTCAGTTGATCCATCCAACACCAAGCTTCTTTTCTTCCTTTCTCTCTCTCTTCATAAGTTTAAAGAAAATCCCCTTGGTTTTACTGTTCTTCTCGGATCTATTTTTGTTGAAAAGAAATACCATACATAGATCTGATTTTGTATTTGCTGAGATCTTAGTTTCCAAAAAAATTTATTCTGCACTAGATCTAGCATCTAGCTTCCTCCTGCAAGTAATTTATTGAAAAACCTCAAGGCTTGTTAGAGTAGCTTTATATTGGGTTTTAAAGTTTATTTAGCAATTTAAAAAGTGTTTCTTTGGCTACCCTCAAAAGCAATTCAAGATCCTCAAAAGGACTTGTCCTTTTGAGTCATTTTCATTCAAATTTTACAAGTAGATTAGCCTAGATTTTTTTCGTAATTTTTGCAGTTGCCCAAATCACTTTTAAAGGTGATTTTGGGCATTTTCTAACACTAGTTTGTTCGCTGTCCTAGATTTGTTTTTAGCAGGTTTTTGGACTTTAGTGGCAAAAATTTGTGTTTGAGGCCAATCCAAGGCTTCCTAGAGCTTCCTAGTTTCGTTGGGCAACTTACACTTGCAATTTTGTAAGCTTTTGGATCTAGATCTATAAAGATCCAAAGAATTTCTTTCTTCCAAGTTCATTGTAAATCATAAATAAAAGAAGAACAAGTGGGCTACCCAGCACCCACACCCCAACCCCCCTGGGGGGTTTTTGGCGTCTTTTTGTGATTTTGCTTTTATGCTTAGTTAGTTTTATTTTTGTTTAACAAATCAATCTAAAGTTAAAATTTAACGTTTGAAATGTTCGATCCAAATATTTGCCTTCAAATTCACTCGAGACATAGCAACACCTAATTTTCTTATTCGCAAGCAGTATACTTTGCATATCAAGCAAATACTATTTCAAGTATTTTTGCCAAAGAAATGAATACTAACCCACCACACTCTACCGAAGTACTGAAAGGGAAAATATATTCGTGGTGGAGTAATTACTTCAACAATTTACTTTCAGTCTTTGATTTTGTTTAAGGTAACGAACTTGCCATTGCTTTCTCGAAGTATGCTCTCGCCGTCACATAAAGGGCTTTGCCTAAGTACGTGATCGGATGAACAAAAAAGAGACTCTTTCCCTGTAGTAATTGGTATAACACTTTACTTCATTCATATATCTTTTGTGATCAAACAGAATAAACATTTTGTTTCCGACTCAAAGTATGCTTTTTCCCCTTGTTGGCATTGGCCCAGTCCTGGGGAAATCAGAAAAAGTTGCAACAACTCCATAATTCTTCACACCTACCACCAGATCATGACCACTAGATACCAAGTCAAGCTACTAAGATGAGAAAAAGAGCAAAACAATCATAACCAATGCACATCCATATACTTGTTGGGCCATATACCTGTATCTGCCATCTGGATCATCAATAGTCACTGGAAACACTGTTGTTGTGAAAACTCTGGGCACTACACTACTCTGTATGGAACAAAAGTGGTCACCTCGGTCATCAAATTTGAGGTCATGAGGCTCAGTCTTGGCATAAGGTTCATCATGTCTGATCTAGGGCTACTCTGATATGTGAGTGATCATCAAAAGTACTGCTCATCATAGGCTGATCTCATCAAAACTGTGTAGAGGCCTGGCTAAATCATGTTAGCCCGACTACTATGGATGTCATAATAGGTTTATCATACTAGATTTAATCTTGTTTAATGGAAGTTTTGTAGCTTTGCAGGTCATCGAAGGTGAAGGAGAACTTGCAGCTCGGTTGCTTCGTCTTTCTCTTCACTGCTTTTCATGAAGTACTAATGATTCTTATTCTACAGGCACTTTCGATTTGTCTCATTATTCAAGCTTGGGATTGGGTTTCTCCTTTCCATCTTCTCAAAATTTAAAAATCTCTTTTCCTGGTTACTTTTACTTCATAACAAGTAGATCTGATTTTTAAAGCTTATTTTATCGTCACTTGTTACATATTTAGGAAGATCTAAAGAGTCTCATATTTACTATATCAAAAAACTTAGATCTAGTCCTAGTTGGTTAATGCTTGAAGTCTAAATTTTCGATTATTTCGCAAGTATTAGCTCATGCATTTTTTATTGTATTTTTGGGACTAAACCACTAATCCAAAAAAGTTTTAGTTTGTTGGCTTTTTGCTTTTGTTACAGGAAAGCAAAAGTATTTTTTGAAGGATTTTTGGAGCTTTAAGCCTCCCAAGAAGACCTACTCCCATTTCATTATTTTCTCTAATTTTTCCAAATTATTGTAAGCCATTTGAGTCCCATTTTAAGGGATCAAAGACATTTCCTCTAAGCATATTGTAACCGAAGTTAATAAAAGAGAAAGTGGGATTTAAGGCTCCCCCATCCCTCTTCCCCCACTTGGGGAAGCCCGTATCTCCCTATGTTTTTTTTTAATACGCATAATTAGAGTAGTATCATGCTAAGCTAGTTTTCATTTCGCAAAGTAAAAATTTAATCAAATCTTTACTCAAAACTTTACTTTTGCAAATTCAAAGCTATTCAAGTTTTGCTTTCAATCTTTTTTTAGATTTATCTCAAGCTAAACTAAATACTAACCCCTTTGCTTTCCCGAGTACGGTCTTTGACTTGAAAGAGATTCTTGGGTAATGTTGTCACGTTTCACACACCTGGGGGTTACGTGGCATAATTTCAAGCCACTGAGTGTGTCCTTAGGGGCAAGCTTCGAGTCAAGTACTGTCACTTGATTCTTGACTCCTCCATTTAGGCACACTCCTAACGAAGCCAAGGGGGGGTGGACCCTAAAGGTTACTAAGGCTTGATTAAGCTAATTAGTTTTAGTGGATGAGTAAGTTGTTTAGGAGTTTTATGAAAATGAATTGAAACAAGAGATTGCAAATAAAATTATAGTCACAACAACATAAAGATTGTAAAGATCACAAAGTCACTTAATACATGATAGAAAAATAAAGTTTGTAAAATAGTAAATGACCGGTGCTGAAAATGGGGTCCAATAGGGTGTTGTTGTAATATTTGAAAAATGTTTTGTTGATGCTCTTGGTCAATTTTAATTATTAAAAATGATGAGTCGATTAGAGAGGAGGGGATTCCCGATATACCAAAATTGATACTGGGAATATATCCAAACTCACCAAGTGTGGTCCTACACAAGAAAATGTGGGCAAGATGGAGTCGCAGGGGGATGTCCAACACTACACCAAACTAGGGTGTACTCTGGCAAGGCCCTGCAGTCGCTCTCTAGTTGTTCCCTCTTTTTTGTAAGCCTTGCTCACACGAAGCAAAAATGAGACGCTGGACTCTCGTCTTTCAGGGAGGTTAATTGCAAATGTGAGACTAATTACTACAGGCTAAGAAACTATTTTCTGATCATCCACCACGTACTCAAACAAACCCTTTATGTGATGGTGAAAGCATACTTCGGGTATACACAGCTGGGTTCGTTACTTTGAAAGAAATAAAGCAAAGACTGAAAATGGAAATATGAACTAATTACTACACCATCAAAGTAGTGGGTTAGTATCCGATTACTTTTTTCCAAAAGATAAATCAAACTGCAGTTGTAAAAGTTTATGGTCTGCAAAGACAAATTAGAGGTTCCTATGTCCTGAGTGAGTCTAAAGGCCGATATTTGGATCAGACACTTCAAACGTTGAATTTTAATTAATCTGTGTTAATTTGAGCCAAATTAAAACTAAAGAGGAAAATTAGAAAAGCCAAAGAAGTAAAAAACAACCACAAAAGGGCACCGACACCAATTGCCCCTCGGGGGATGAGAAGCAAGCTTTATGAGCTTACTTCCAAAAGTAATTTTATTACGTATTTTACAATGAGATATGAAAGAAAAAGTACTTCATTCTCCTTATAGTTATGGAGAAAAGAAGTTTACAAAAGTTTTGGAAACAAGTTCCGATGAAGAGGGATGCTCCCAAAGGCCTCTGAAAACTTGGATTTATCAAATTTCCGCCCAAAAAAGCCTCCAAACCTGCTAAAAAAGGTAAAAAAACAGCAAGCTTATTAGTGTTAAAAATGCCCAAAAATCACTTGGAAAGTGATTTTGGACAACCCAAAAAAATTGCCAAAAAAAAGACTAAGTAAACTAGATCTAACTACAAAAAGGAACCAAGAAATTTGGGCTTGTAAGACTCAATTTCTTAGGATCTTGGACAGCCTTTAAAGGGCCTCCAATAAGGCACTTTACTGCTTCATTTAACTTTTAAAGATCTGTTATCAACTATTTTGTACCATAGTTGGATTATCTAAAGAGCCTCCATTTAACAAACACCATGGGTGTTTGTGTTCCAGTGTATCAAATGATCCATCATTTGTGCCTAGCCAATTTTGGCTAGTCAGTTTTGTTTTTCAGTCAACACGACCATGGCCCCACGGGGTTTGTAATAAAGTGTGCTAGTAGGATCGTGAGTGGCTCGGTTCCCCATGACTTGATTAAGCAACTAAGGTATTCCAGGGAGTTTTTTCCCTTGTCAATTATACTTTGCCTATAGCCGAACTATAATCGATGAGGTTTTCTCCCGCTTCCTCCAAAGCTGGAATGCCCGATTTTGAAAATATGAGCCATGGGGGGTTATTAGAGTCCAACTAATGTATATAAGCCTACTAGACAATATTAGAATGGGTTTTGGTCATGTCCTAAGTCTCTAGGACCCTCAGAAAAAAAAATTTGAAAAAATTTTACGGGTCCGTCGAATTTGGGTTTTTAATTATTTTTTAAATTTTAATAAATTTTTCCATAGTTTAAATGGAAAAATTTCAATTTGTAATATGTCAGTCATCCGGGATCCGAATTCAGTGATTGAAGGCTCCAGCCTTAAGCCAAAAATCATTCATGATCCCCGGACCGGTTTATCCTAGGTTTCAGACAATTATTTGGCCTCATAATTAATATTTTCTCAAAAAATCAAAAAATGAGAAATATTAATTAAAATATTCAGAAAATAATAAATTGGAGATAATTCAAATCTCTCCAAAAAAGGCCAAATTGAATAAAGTCAAAGTCAAAATGAAATGGCACAGAGCACTTAAGATGATTGCAATCAACTCCAGGTCAGTTCAGTTGGCAATCGGAGCACTGGAGATGACTTCTACTTGGGATTTTCACCCCCTCCTTTAGCTTGGACGTTTTTGTGAGGTGGCACTTGGTTATTGGTTTGGTGATGGTTACAATGGAGAAGGGAGGATGCCTTGCCCATGTGGAGGCCAAGTCACCCTCTTTTCACCCACCAGAGCTCAATTTAACTCAAAATCAAAGGCTTGGTTCTCTCTTTGCATGCCAAATTCGTTTTAGGGTTTTGGTAGCTTAGTTTTGCTATATAATGAGGGCTTCTCTCCTCATTCTTCATGGATTGTTATTGTAAACTTACTCTGCAAAGATTCTAAGAGCTTATAGCTATTTGCTATATTTTGGAAATAAAGTTGGCTTTGGAGGCTTATGATGTGCATCTTGTGTTTGTGAACAAATCTTCCATCACTGAGGTGATACTTGTCTTTGTTTTATTTATATCATATCATGCTTAATCATTGTTTAGCTTAGAACTCTTTCTTAAGAGCAAAGAACAAATATTTGATGGTCCAAGTTATTTGTTGGTTTTAGGCTATATTTGTTTTAAGAGTACAAACTGTAGTCGGTAATACTTGTTTGTCTTTTATTTCGATTTGGCCTAACACACTAAGCATGATTGAGTTTGTTTGTGTAAGTATTGCATGTGTGCAGGTATCCAAAAGATAGAGTGGACGTGAACTCAGTTGTCTCTCCCTCCTCTCCATCAGTATTTTTCCCTAACACTTGTGTTTCCAGGAAGCCTCCCAAAGACAAAATCATAAGATTGCACTTGAAACTAAGAGTTTATTTCTTTCCATCAACAACAAAGTTTCAAAAAACTTCTTGGTTACCTTGTGTTGTCCGCCAAACTGCACACCAGCAGCGGAAATCTTTTGAAAGTTGTCTCCCTCACTGGAAAGTGGGGAGAGGTGTGACCTTGGGGGCAAGCAATGAGCCAGGTACTGTCACCTGAATCCCAGCTCCTCCGTTTAGGCTAACTCCTAACGAAGCCAAGGGGGGTAGTCCCTAAAAAAGAGTTTTCTAAGGCTCTTGTGTTTTAAGTATTTTTTGTGTGGGGTGATGCGGATGAATGTTGTTTAGGAGTTTTTGTATAATGATGAGAACACAATTAAACATGCAATCCACGTTGCAAATTCCACAAGATACAATTTAGAAGATGAACGATATACTTTGACTTAGAATTAAAACAAAGCATCCACAAGATAAAAATCAAACAAATGACAAGGACATATGGTCTAGATTCAGAAGATACATAAGAGTTTTTAAAGACCAGTGCCAAATGGAGTCAAAAGAAATGCTTGTGATGCTAGGTAACCAAGAAATTCATGAAGCTAGTCTAATGGGATGGGCTTGAAGAGGTAAGCTAGGCAACCAAGATTTGTTTTGAAAGTATGTTGATGGAGGAAGAGGCCAAAAACTCCTACTTGAAATTTTCTTCCTTTGAAAAGAAGAGAAGAGCTTAAAGACCTGCAAGACAGACTGATTAGATGCCAAGAACCACTGTTAAGTGAAGAGTGACTTAGTCTTTAATAAGCGTTTCTCCACCTTGGGAAACCTCTGCAAGAAACTTATTATGAAGCATACAAAAACCGAAAGATGTATTTCTAATCAAAGTTAAAACATACATCTAATAATGAAATTGCATGAACAATAAACAAATGAAAGAGATATCACCAATAGTGTGAAGAACATCCCATTTTGCTCGAGCATGGACCTCCAAAGTCTAAACTTTATTCAATATTAAATAGATATTACAACAATATTTTGGCAAAGTGTTCATGCTCAAAATCTCTATGAAGAATAGAGCCCAAATGGCTTCTTTATATAGCAAAGGCTAGCTACCAAAACCCTAATTCGAATTTGGCATAAGGAGAGCCAAAAACTCCATCAAAAACCAATCAAATCCATGTCAACACCAACCAAATCGAGCTTGGAGTCTTAACTCATCTTTAAACTTGAGTTTGCAGCCCACAATTTGAGGAAGGAGCCCCACATGCTTTGATTTCAAAATCCAACAACCCATTAATCAATTGCTAAATCACAAAAACGAATTTGCATGAAGGTGGGTGAATTTCTCAACTATAGATCACTCCCAGTGCTCCGCAATTGGTCTGAATCAGGTGGGTGAAGATTCCAATCATCATAAATGCTTTTTGCCATGTCATTTTGACTTTTACTTTATTCAATTTGGCCTTTTTTGGAGAGATTTAAAGTATCTCCAATTTATTATTTTTTGAATATTTTAATTAATACTTCTCATTTTTTGATTTTTTGAGAAAATATTAATTATGAGGCCAAATAATTGTCTGAAACTTAGGGTTAGCTGGTCCGGGGATCATGAATAATTTTTGGCTTAAGTCTGAAGCCTTCAATCACTGAAATCGGATCCTAGATGACTGACATATTACAAATTGAAATTTCTCTATTTAAACTATAGAGAAATTTATTAAAATTTAAAAAATAATTAAAAACCCAAACTCGACGGACCCGGTAAAATTTTTTTGAAATTTTTTCTGAGGGTCCTAGAGACTTGGAACATGACCAAAACCTATTATAATAGTGTCTAGTAGGCTTATATCCATTAGTTGGACTCTAATAACCCCCCATGGCTAAAATTTTCAAAATCGGGCATTCCAGCTTTGGAGGAGCGGGAGAAAACCTCATCGATTATAGCTCGGCTATAGGCAAAGTATAATTGACAAGGGAAAATCCTCCCTGGAATACCTTAGTTGCTTAATCAAGTCATGGGGAACCGAAACACTCAGATCCTACTAGCACACTTTATTACAAACCCCCATGGGGCCATGGTCATATCGACTAAAAACAAAAACTGGCTAGCCAAAATTGGCTAATTGCTGCATTCTGAAACCCAGATACTCTGGAAGTGAACACTGATGTGTTCCAACACTGGCGGCTCAATAAGGTTTCAACTATTTGTACAAAATAGGTGATAACATCTGGCTCCAACTACGGGACGTGTGCTCGATCTGGAATTCATGCAAGGAGAGAATACGAGAACACCAGAATCTCTGGTTTATATATATAGCCTGTAAAAACATCCCAACTTGACAGAAAACCTTCAGTAGCACATGTGTTATGAAAAAACCAAAATGAAATACCAACTATATTTTATTGCTTGAAAATGAATTCTAAGAAATCTAAAATGCAGAAGGTAAATTAAATCTTTTCCTATTCTAATATAATACAAAAAGGAAAATGTTAAGTATAATCAGAAATCCAATGTAACCATTTAAGCATGTAACCAATGTAAAAACAATTTTTTACCTTGTCTCTGGTTACTAGCCAGGACAAGGGCATGCTTATCAGAAAGTGCAAACCTGCTTGAATCTTCTGAATGGGGGGGCTGGATGGGGAATCATAAGTATGTAATAAATATTTGAAATGCTCCCCAATATAGTAAGAAATCCTTCTGCAGGCACACTCTATCCAGAACAGGATAGGGTGATGAAATTCAGGATGACAAGGCAATTCTGGTACCTTATCATATTCTTCCAAGATGCTCTTATGAAAATAATTTTCCATGAAAGTGCATGCCTCGAACTGTTCTAATATACAAGGGATTTCCGATGGGCAAGATGTATGCTCAACCGACTGCTCATATGAAATAATTTCCTTCTCTTCCTTTATGCTCAACTGTTCAAAATCCATACTCCTGCCAAAAATGGGGGAGTCTTCATGAATTTTACCATATTCCTGGCCACAAGTATCCTCATGCTCATAACTGGGATTGTTAACAAAATTTCCAAGGGGATTTTGTTCATCATTAACTTCTTCAGACATGGCATAGATAGGGTTCTCAAAAAAGGTCCATTCATCATTTCCAATATCTATGTCATCCATGATGGACTCATCATCACTTATGTCATCCTTTAAGCTATGCCTATCCTCTTCAACTTCATAATAATCTTCCTCAAACAGATGTGTTTCAAAAATATCACAAGGGACCAAAATTTCCGAATATTCACTGCCATGTGGAGAACAAATGGGAGTGTCATCACACTTACTACAACTTTCATGGATTTCTTTATGAATGTTGATCTCTGTATAGGTTTCTTCTAGAGGTGGGTCAGGCGTACATAAATGTTCATCATCACTGAAGTAGTCTTGAAAAACTTCCCACTCCAAAGTGTCTTTTGTTTCGATGGCATGAGGAGGGTCTTCAACAATGTTCGGTATTTGATAAATCTCTTCGATAGGATCATCAGGAATCTAATGGGAAAATGTTATATTTTATGTAATAGGCTGATCCGACTGATTCCAACTCTCTTCAGGAATATCATAAGTATCACCTACATAATTTATGTACTTAGGCTCGCTTGATGAAGACTGACCAACAAACCCTTCAGGAAAACCATGCTTTTGGATATAGTATGCAAGGTGACAAGTGTCTTCTTCATGGAATTTCTGGCATGTCCTACAGAATGGTGTGTAAGGTTCAACCCTGGGAATGCCACAAATGTCTCCCACATTATTAATGAATTCAGGCTCGCTTGTTGAGGCACTAGGACCACAACTTTCAGGAAAACCATGCTCTTGAATATAGCATGCATGGTAGCAACCAGATTCCTCGTGAAAATCTCTGCATGCCCTACAAAATGGCTTGTATGATTCAACCATGTTAGCAGCCTCTAATTGGTTAGGAGGCCTCTATTCATGGTTGGGAGGTTTTCTCTGCCAATTTTGCCTTGTAGCAAAAACCCTAGGTTGAGGTTGAGTCCTTTCAACATTTATAACCCGACTTTGAATTTCTTTTAGCTGAGCAAGGTGTTTTGCTTCAGCTTCTTCCATGTTTTTCTTCATTTCTTTCCTCATTTCTAACATCTGTTTCTCGTGAGTCTCTTTTATAATTTGTAAAGGATCTTTATCTTTTGGCTCATTACTTTTTGAAGGTATTGAAGCTCTTGAGTACCCTTGAATGTTGGACTCACCGCAAGACATCATGTTTTTGTCAATCTTGACAGCTAAACTCTGAGCTTCAACCAAAGTAGTAGGTTCTTTATCTCTCAGTTGATATTGTATCTTACCACTCATTGCCTCTATGTAGTAGTCCAGTAATGAAGCTGCAGGAGGTGCATAAGTCTCAGGGATGGAATTTGACAACTCCTGGAATTTAGTATTGAATTCATCCATAGTCTCATTTTTTGTCTTCTTCATGCTAGTTAAGGTTGCAACTAGGTGTCTAGGCTCCTTCTTGCTGCCAAACTTGTTGAGGAAAGCAATTTTGAAAGCTGCTATGGTGGCGAAAGATCTGTCTGGTAAATTGTCGTACCAGTTCCCGGCTTTGCCTTCTAAGGATATGGCAAAAAGGGTCATGTAAACATCCTCATGTTTATCAGTGCCTTTGACGTAGGAACCACAAAGTCTGTTGAAGTTTCTGATATGCTGCTCAGCAGAAGTAGAGGCATCAGTGCTGTTGAAACTTGTGAGTTTCTTGACAGCTTTTTCAGGAATATCATGGGGTTGACCTGCTATCTGAGTGAAATCTAGTTGTGTAAAAAACTCACCCATGGTGGAAAGGAAACAATTATAGTCTTCAAAATTTTCTTCATTTTCTTAATTTTCTTGAAACAAAGAATGCATGTCTAAAATAGACTTAGATCTAAGATTTTCAAGGATTTTACGAGAAGCGATTTTGTTTAATCTTCTCCTATAAACCTTTTCAGGCTCAGGAATAAAACTAAGCAAACCTTCAGAATTTCTTCTAGTTGAATACCTTGAGGTGTTAACTGACAGTGGAGTCGCCAGGTGGATCCAAGTCTAATTTCAGAGAGTGATTAAACTAAAAATCTACCAAAAAAGGAAAATTAAAAAGGCCAGTGGAGTCGCCAGATAGATTTAGAATCTATCAAAAAAGGTAAAACAAACTAGAAAAAACTAAGGTCGTCCAGGAACAAAAAATTTGTCCCCAGCAACGGCGCCAAAGATGTTGTTCGCCAAACTGCACACCAGCAGCAAAAATCTTTCAAAAGCTGTCTCCCTCACTGGAAAGTGGGGAGAGGTGTGACCTTGGGGGCAAGCAATGAGCCAGGTACCGTCACATGAATCCCATCTCCTCCGTTTAGGCTATCTCCTAACAAAGCCAAGGGGGGTAGTCCCTAAAAAAGAGTTGTCTAAGGCTCTTGTGTTTTAAGTATTTTTTGTGTGGGGTGATGCGGATGAGTGTTGTTTAGGAGTTTTTGTATAATGATGAGAATACAATTAAACACGCAATCCATGTTGCAAATTCCACAAGATACAATTTAGAAGATGAACATTATACTTTGACTTAGAATTAAAACAAAGCATCCACAAGATAAAGATCAAACAAATGACAAGGACATATGGTCTAGATTCAGAAGATACATAAGAGTTTTTAAAGACCAGTGCCAAATGGAGTCAAAAGAAATGCTTGTGATGCTGGAAAATGTAAGTCAAAAGTAGCTGTTTGTGAGATCGTTTTGAAATTGTTCTTGGTGAATTTTAAGTGTTTTAGGTGTTCTTGATTATTATGGCTAAAACCAAGGATATCAAAAGAGTGTCCGGAAAGACATTCTAAGCAGCTCCTTTAAGAGACATGTCGGACCTGTCTGGAATCACAGCAAGGCGCGCAATGCTAACCAGCCACTGTGTCGCAGATTGGGCAACCCGATGCCTCCCCTGAGAACTGCTTTGAATACTTTTTGAACAACGCCGGTTCGTTGGTTATGGGGGTGAAAGTTTTAATTAATTATCACTTATGAGCTTATCAAGTCCTTCACCTTTCTGAGTACTAGTCCAACCGTTTCCGGTTGGCAAAGCATACAGGTGTTGGATAAATGACCAAGATAAATTAATTAAGGAGGAAATGTGGATTGAAAAGTTTTATTATTAAGAGCACTTGTTTAACTCTCCGACAGAGAGCGCTCTTAACTTAGTCTTAAGACCACAGTTCAAGAGACTTCCTACTTTAAAATGCCTAATGCAGGGGGAAAGTGCATATCTATATGCTCTACGACAGAGAGTGCTCTTGACTTGGATTTGGCCAAATTCAAAAGGCTTTGTTCGTTTTAAGAAAAAGTAAAGCAGTTGTGAAAAACAATTATGAAGCTCTGTGGAAATAAACCATGTGATAGCTCAAATAAAGTAAGACACAACTAGCACGTTATTTGCAAAATGAAATAATGCTAAAAGAGACTTAGTGTTCTACCAACAGCTTTACTCTAAGGTGGTATCAACCTCCAAACAAGGTCAACCACTAGAACCGCCTGCACTTGAGAACCTCCAGCTAGCTAAAAGCTCTACCAAGGAAACCGACGGCAAAGGAAGAGTAACCACAAAATAATGTGGTCCTGCCCTTGAGATGAAATCTCAAGGATACAACTTCCGGTCAAAGGCTTTGGAAGAGAGATACAAGATGAAACAAAAGACTACTCTAAACCAAAAATTGAAAGATCTAACTACTCTAAAGCAAAAATTGAAAGATCTAACTTAACCAAACACCACACTCTTCCCCAAATGGGAAAGAAAACCAAAAAAGTGGAAGCCTCCTCCACTTGAACTTTTATTAATCTTGTACAATTGCCTTGGGTTTTAAAACCTTGAAGGACTTTGAAGAAATAAAACTTGAATGAAAAAAGGTGAAAACTCTTATGAGTTTGTACAAAGGATAGTGGTTTATTTCAAATGACATTCATGGTTTGCACTTCTCCTTGGTTCAAAATTCACTTGAGCTTCTCTTTGGCTCCTTCTTGGGTATTGCTTCTTGAAAGTTTTTCAATTTCTCTTCTCTTTCAAAACACCTACACAAGTCTCAAAACAACTCAACAATGCACCCATTAATCATTAGGAAAATGAAACAAACTTGAAACTAGTTAAGTCTAGATTTAAAAATTTAACTCTAAAATGTGAAATGTATGAGATTTTGACATAAAACCTTAACTATGATGAAACGGACCAGCGAACAATAAACTCCTAAAATGTAATGGAAAAGAGATCTAGATCATAAGAAATTTGAGAAATTTTTTGTGGAAAATATTCTATCTTTTAAATGAAAACAAAAGTTTAAACTAATGCAATCTATACTAAAGCAAATAAAGAGATCTAGAATGTTCTAAGATCAAACCTTTCAATGCATGTGATTGCTAATGAGATGCACAAATACTAGAGATCTAAATCCAACAACTTACTTTTGCAAACCAAAAAAAGAAACTACAACTAACTCAACAATCATTTTTTATACTTTTATGTGTTTTAGGGCTCTTTATGATGGACGAATGGAGCCTTGAAGACAAAGGTAGAAAGGAAGATGAACTTGGGAAGATGGGCAAAAAACGAAAAGATTGAGAAGAGGATGGATCTAGGGAAAAACGAGTGGATGAATGGGAGAAAGGGCAAAACGAAAGAGAAGAGCTTGAAGACCTGCAAGACAGACTGATTAAATGCTAAGAAGCACTGTTAAGTGAAGAGTGACTTAGTCTTTAATAAGCCTCTCTCCACCTTGGGAAACCTCTGCAAGAAACTTGTTATGAAGCATACAAAAACCGAAAAATGTATTTCTAATCAAAGTTAAAACATACATCTAATAATGAAATTGCATGAACAATAAACAAATGAAAGAGATATCACCAATAGTGTGAAGAACATCCCAATTTGCTCCAGCATGGACCTCCAAAGTCTAAACTTTATTCAATATTAAACAGATATTACAACAATATTTTGGCAGAGTGTTCATGCTCAAAATCTCCATGAAGAATAGAGCCCAAATGGCTTCTTTATATAGCAAAGGCTAGCTACCAAAACCCTAATTCGAATTTGGCATAAGGAGAGCTAAAAACTCCATCAAAAACCAATCAAATCCATGTCAACACCAACCAAATCGAGCTTGGAGTCTTAACTCATCTTTAAACTTGAGTTTGGAGCCCATAATTTGAGGAAGGACCCCACATGCTTTGATTTCAAAATCCAACAACCCATTAATCAATTGCCAAATCAAAAAAACGAATTTGCATGAAGGTGGGCGAATTTCTCAACTGTAGATCACTCCCAGTGCTCCGAACTAATCTGAATCAGGTGGGTGAAGATTCCAATCATCATAAATGCTTTTTGCCATGTCATTTTGACTTTTACTTTATTCAATTTGGCCTTTTTTGGAGAGATTTAAATTATCTCAAATTTATTATTTTTTGAATATTTTAATTAATACTTCTCATTTTTTGATTTTTTGAGAAAATATTAATTATGAGACCAAATAATTGTCTAAAACTTAGGGTTAGCTGGTCCGGGGATCATGAATGATTTTTTGCTTAAGTCTGGAGCCTTCAATCACTGATATCGGATCCCGGATGACTGACATATTACAAATTTAAATTTCTCTATTTAAACTATAGAGAAATTTATTAAAATTTAAAAAATAATTAAAAACCCAAACTCGACGGACCCGGTAAAATTTTTTCGAAATTTTTTCTGAGGGTCCTAGAGACTTGGGACATGACCAAAACCTATTCTAATAGTGTCTAGTAGGCTTATATACATTAGTTGGACTCTAATAACCCCCCATGGCTAAAATTTTCAAAATCGGGCATTCCAGCTTTGGAGGAGCGAGAGAAAACCTCATCGATTATAGCTCGGTTATAGGCAAAGTATAATTGACAAGGGAAAAAACTCCCTGGAATACCTTAGTTGCTTGATCAATTCATGGGGAATCGAGACACTCAAATCCTACTAGCACACTTTATTACAAACCCCCATGGGGCCATGGTCATATCGACTAAAAATAAAAACTGGCTAGCCAAAATTGGCTAACTGCTGCATTCTGAAACCCAGATACTCTGGAAGTGAACACTGATGTGTTCCAACACTGGCGGCTCAATAAGGTTTCAACTATTTGTACAAAATAGGTGATAACACCTTAGTTACTACAAAGCGGATCTACTACAATCACAGGTTTTATCTATTGATTTGTTTTTCCAAGTATTGCAAATATTCTCAAAAAATCTCATATTTCTAGATCTTCCATTATTTGGTTAAGTGGATCAAAGTTTCATACTTTGATCTACTTGTTGGGTTTAGATATATTATTTTCTATCTTTAAAATCTTCTTAGATCTAAGATCCTTGTTCATATTCAAGTTTGTAAATCCATTCTTGCTTTTGTTTGTTTCTCATTGTTTTATTTTTCCTTTTTTATAAGTGCCAAATACCTTAGACTTTGCCCAAAATCACCCATTTTTTACCAAGTTTTGACTTTACTTTACCTTGGGAAACGTGCACTAGTTTTCTTGAGAAACGTGCATATTTTCCTACTTTTTAGTTTGCTGGCTTTTTGTGTTTTCCATCATTTTTTTCAATTCTGGAAATTCTTTTAAAATCATAAAATTTTCGAAAAATTCCAAAAAATTAATTTTTCAACTTTTTTATACTTTTTCTCGAATAACATGCAAATTTAAGCTTGCTGATTTTTTGACATTTTCTGTTAATTTCTAATTTTGGAAATTAACCTAAAATCAGAAAATCTTTCGAAAATTTTCGAAAAAAATTATTTTGATTTTTTTTATCATTTTCTCGAAAAACGTGCACTTTTGTACTTGCTGATTTTTTACTGATTTTCTGCAATTTTCTGATATTTTCCAGATTCTAGAAATTATCCTAAAATGTTAAAAAATATTTAATTTCCATCTCTCAAAAAATTTCAAGTCATTTCGTCAAAAAACGTGCGTTTTACGTCAAAATCAGTGAGCTTGCCTTGTCTTTTCCAAGGTCTAATTTTTTGTCTCATTTTACTGTTTTGGGCTTCATTTTCATTTCATAAGGTACTTGTCTTCTCATTCACTTAATCATGTCGAATCACAAGTTAAAGTTTGGTTTCCTAACACTCTTACTAGTCATTGTTTAGAGCTCTTATCCACAGGTAAACCAAAAGCAAACTAAGCAAGAAACGCTAAGATCTCAAAGACAAGGATCCAAAACCAAAAAGAAGCCATTATCCTTTGTACAAATTCATAAGAGTTCGTTTTCACTTTTACTCAAGTTTTTCTTAAAAGACCTTGCAAGGGTTAAATTCTCAAGGCATTTGTAAGGTTTAATAAAAACGCTAAGTGGAGGAGTCCTCCACTTTTTGGGTTTTTCTTCCCCATTTGGGAAAGAGTGTTGTTGCATGCTTAGTTTAGATCTCATTCTTTCAAGTTTATAGATTAATCTTTCATTTTTTGTACTTAGATTAAAATTCCATTTCCAAGTCTTGACTAAAGTAAACTAACTTTGAGATTGCATCCCAAAGGCCACATAACTTTGTGGTAGCTTTTCGTTCCTCATTAGCCTCCTTGCCAAAGTTTCAGCTAGCTGGAAAGTCTCAAGGACTAGTGGTTCTAGCGATCAACCTTGTTTGGAGGTAGATTCCACTTTTAGATTAATATTGTTTGGTAGAACACTAGTTTATTTTTAGTTTGTTTCAAGCACTTTTCATCTTTTGTTCATTTTCAGCTATTTAAAGCTTCACTTGTTCTTCAAGAGTTACAACTGCTTCTATCTTATAAAGTAAAAAGAACTAAAGCCTCTTGAACTTGGCGAAATCCAAGTCAAGAGCACTCTTTGTCGGAGAGCATAGTAGTTGTTACATTTCCCTTGCATTAGACATTTAGATTAATTAAAGTCTCTTGAACTTTGGTCTTAAGACTAAGTCAAGAGCGCTCTCTATCGGAGAGTTGAATTGTGCTCTAATAATAAAATATTCCAACTTACACCCCTTCATAATTAATTTATCTTGGTCGATTATCCAACACCCGTATGCTCTATCAACCTGAAAGGGTTGGGCTAGTACTCAGAAAGGTGTTGGACTTATTAATTTCACAAGTGATAATCTAATAAAATTTTACCCCAATCAACGAATCGGCGTTGCTTTCGATAGTCACTGAGGAAGTTTCCTGAAACAGGTGGTACCGAAATCCCGCTGTCAGACTCAAGGGTGGTCAAGCCAATTGAACACTTACCCTTTTGCAATCTGGGTGGCTTCGACCTATCATCTAAAAGGTTACCAATACTATTTCCAGACTTTTGATATCCTTGTTCTTAGCCTAATAATCAAGACCACTAAAATATTTAATTTATCAAGATAAGCTACAAAACAATCTCACGAACATTTCTCCCGAACACTTGTATCAAGCAACCCAAGCACTCAAGTATTTTCTGACTCCATAGGGCACTGGTCCTTGAATCACAATTTCTTATTTGCTTATTATCAATCTGGAGTACTTGTGTTAATTTTCATATAAAGAGTGATTTATATTTGATTCAGTGTATTTCTTATCTTATCTTGTAATGTGGATTGCGTTATCTTGGTATTATTCAAAGTATTATTGTGTCTCTCATCTTCAAAACTCCTAAACAACACCCATCCACATCACTTCATCAAAAAACATTATAAAAACATAAGACCCTTAGTGAAACTCTTTGTAGGGACTACCCCCTTGGCTTCGTTAGGAGTTAGCCTAAACGGAGGAGTTGAGATTCAGGTGACAGTACCTGGCTCATTGCTTGCCCCCAAGGCCACACCTCTCCCCACTTCCAGTGAGGGAGACAGCTTTCGAAAGATTTCCGCTGCTGGTGTGCAATCTAGCGGACAACAAGATCATAAGAAACTATCTTTTAACAAGAATTAAAAATTGCAATATGAAAGCTTGTAAAAGAATGGCCTCTTTATGCTAGATCTAAGAAAATCAAATGATCTTAAACTTTAAAATAAATTATAGATATATGCAAGCTAGCTTTATGTAGATCTATGAAAGATTTAACTCTAAAATGAATAGATCTGTAAGCTAGACTAGCAATAAGTAACCAAAGGAATATTTTAATTTAAGTTGAGAGAAGGTGAAGAAACCAAGACTTTTGAATCTTGAACTTATGGAGTGTTTTGGGTGGAGCAAAGAGGGACTTTGTTTTTTCCAAGAGATCCGGAATGAAGAAGAAGTCAAGCAAGAATCGCCTTCTATCTGGATAGAAGTACCTGCAAAGTTTAGAAAAAATACTTGCCAAAAAGAACCTGCCAAATCTGTATAGCCTACACTCAAGATTAGGATATCATGCAAGTAAACAAACTAAAACATGAAAAATCCTTAGTCTTGAAGCATAAACAAATAAATGAGAAAACTAATCTAGATCACCTTCTCATTCCTATGGATTAGAAATAATCACTACAAGGCAGAAATAATGACAAGCAAATAATAGACAAGTAAACTAAACTACAATTACCTCGATGAATCATAGAGAGAATTTACATCCACACAACCAAGATGATACACCCATGTAGCCTCCAAAGCTTCTTATTCATTACTCAATGATAAACAAATACAATAGCAAAATGGCAGAGCTTCAATCCTTTTGTCTCAACAATGAGGAATGAGCTTGCTTTTATAGCCAAACCAAGAGGAGATCCTCTTTGACACTTGGAGAAATGTGTTGATACAATTGGAAAAGGCTTGTTGACACATGTGAGAGGTTTGGGGAGGTTAGTGACACCTTTCTCCAACCATTTGACACTTTTCAACCTCCACTTGACACCTCTCCAACCACAAATTCGCCCCCCCCTTTGGTGGATCTCCAATCTCCAATCTTCAATCAAATCATTATTTATTTGCTCAATATTCTCCCTAATTTCATTGTCAATCAAAGGATATTTGATTCCAACACATTTCCTTGATCTATGAGATTGGGATTTTGCCTTTATTATGTCTTTTTTGCCAATTAAATTGGTCTTTTTGGGTTTCTTGAGTAAATATTATTTTATGAGATAAATACTTACTCAAAAACTTAGGATAAGTGGGTTTATGGGTTTAAACTTCAATGTATGCTCTGGCTTAGAAAACGAGCATCCACTTGACAAAATATGCCCACAAACCATACTTTTATTACATTTTTAATTTTTCCAATTAAACTATTAAAAAATAGTCTAATTTTACGGGAAAATTATTTTTCTCGGAATTTAAAAAAAACCTAGGGGGACCTAGCACATGTCCATATGACTCAATTTTAATGCCTAGCATGGTCTAATACATTGATGCTTAGGCTCTAATAACTTCTTAAGGCCGAAACACCAAGACGACCACCCCAACTTTGGAGGTATGAGTGAAAAACTCAAAAATTATTAGTCGTTTGTTCAACAACAAATAATTAACAAGGGAAAAAACACTCTGGGCTAGTCGAATTAATGTATACGTCCTAGGAAGCCGAGTCTTTTACATACAACTACCATGCTAGCACCTTTTATTACAATTCCCCCAAGGGGGTATGAACATGTGGGACAAAAAATAAAGGGCCTAGAAGGCCTGATGGACTTCTGAACCCTGATGTTGAACACTTTGACATGTTCAAGCTTCGTCGGCTCACTTGAAATCCAACTAAGTATGACTTACTAGGCAACAGGTAGTAATTAGATAACTTTTCCTTTTTTGCTTTATTTCTTAAGTCATTTGCATTTTCCTTTTGAGTCTTTAAAGGCTCCTTAAAATCTCTTGAATCTCGCTTTCGCGGATCAAGAGTGCTCTCTATGAGAGAGATTATCTTTTTATTAAAATCTCCTGAATCTTGCTTTTGCGGATCAAGAATTCTCTCTGTCGGAGTGTCCTAAAATTGGAATTAACATTTCGCATGCTCCGTGTATGTTCTACCCATCGCAAGCTTGTCTGCGCTTTGGGATATCAAAAGCAGTAGTTTGCATTCTTTAAATTTTTCACATTAAGTTAATCCAATCATCTTAATAAAATCAAGTCCCCATAAACAAACAAAAATCCGACGTTGCCTCAAAATTAATCGAAAGTGGGGAAATTTTGGCTAAGAAAGCGGGAACAACTGGGAAGCGACCTCAGGGCACAGTTAGACTATATCCTTGTTGGTGGTGTTGAACACCGCTCTCGAGACTCCGTTCCATCCCACATGTTCTTGTGCAAAGCCACCTAGATCAAATCCGGACATATTCCCCGTACTGCAAGGTATATCGGGAATTCAGTACGGCACTCCAACAATCGGTGACTCCATCGGCATTGGTTTCATTCTTTAGCAACAATATTTCCATTTTGCTATTTTAATCTTGCAATTGTTGTTTACTTTATGATGATATTATGCTGTGGATGTGTTTAAATTAATTTGCAAACAGACTTGGTTTCACTCAAAAAAACTCCTAAATAACATTCTTTCCCATCATTAAACATAAGAACTAAAAAAGACTTAGAAACCTTTTTCAATAGGGTCTACCCCCCTTGGCTTCGGTTAGGAGTTTGCCTAAATGGAGGATTCAAGATCAGGTGATAGCACCTGACTTGAGACTTGCCCCCAAGGTCACACCTAGCAACTTAGAAGGATTTATGTTGTGCTCCCCCTCAGGTGTGCGTTTCGGTGGCAACAGATTTTAATTTATTTTGTCCATCAATTCATATCGACACTAACTTTCACATAGTCTAGGGTTTTTTGACCTATAATCCCAATAATAAGATAAAACTCTACCTTTTAATATAAAATCAACAATGGGACTAATCGCTACGCCTTCACTTTGATTGAGGCATATATTAGGACTCGATATCTTTTAAGTGTATATGAACCCCGACTTACCTAAGGCATCAACAGTTTTCAGACTTACACCAATGAGGCAAGGGCATCTCTTTGCCCAATAGTTTCAATTCCTAGATTAATTACTTTACTTCTTAGACTCTTTTGCTATTTGCATTTGCTTTTTTAGATTAGTTGTTTTAGCCAATCTAGATCTATGGCAATATTTTATTTCTACTAACTACAATCTAGATCTAGGTACTAGCATTAATTTGTAGTAATTAAATCAAATTTGATTTATGCTAGTGAATGAACCTTGCCATAAAGGTTTAGTAAGTAAGTCACATTTACATTTACGTTGGTTCAAAGAATAATTCAAAGCAAGTCTTGATCGATATATCATCTATTGCTTTACAATTCCACACTGCAAGTAGGGTCTAGGTTGATTATATATTGCTGCTTAAAGGCACTTGTCCTCTTTTATCCATATTTTTATGCTTAGTAGATTACATTATTATTCAATCTCTTAGATTTATGTGTTGATGATATTTAGACAATTATATTATCTGCTAGATTAGATCTGTTTTCCACGTACACATTCATATTTATATAATTCTAAATTAATCTTTAGATATTTTAAATTAATCCTTAGATTATTTTTTATAGGGACTGTTATCACATCCATGTTAGCTGGAGCTACCATGCTGTGGATTGTGTGGTCAAGGACCATACTACATTTTTTTTCCAGATCAGCGATCAGATGGCATTAGAGGGGGCATCTATTGTATTGAGATTGCCCGGAGCAGATATTTCAGAGGGGACAGTATGTGTTTTGATGGTCCAGAGCTACTACAGAGCAGTGATTACAGGATCCCTCTTCCTTGCCTAGCTTTGCATGACCCCATTGAGAGGGGTAACTTAGCCATATTATGATGAGAGCAGTACAGATTTACAGCTGGTTTTCCACTTCTTACCTGGATACAGCAGAGATTGAGTTCCAGATCCACTTTCAACAACAGGGGTATATGGTATGGCCAATGTATCACTCTATGGTTATTGCTCATGTTTTTGCTTTGAGACTTGTTTATTTATGATAGTACATGGACTAGATGTATGATGGCTGATTTGGTGATCTCGTGTTTTTATTGTGATACTTTTGGCCTATGGTGATGTAGTGCACCTCTTCCAGTAGAGACTCCTGTATATGCACATTGGTTCCTATCCCCACTTTTGGTATAGATTTGGTCATTCACCTTCTAGGAAGCTAACATTGGTTCCACCTGTCACTTCCTTCCACCCATCCAACTCATCCACTTGTGGTTCTTTCCCGACTTAGACCTTGATATGTGGCCTTGAGGACCCCTTCCCCCAATGACCCCTGAGTACGCCATGACTCCCTGTTTCTTGTGCCTCGGCTCTTTAGTGTGAGATGCAATCTCAAACCTGAGATTTACTCCTGTCGGTTGCCCCTGATGTTGTAATGCAGTATAGGATTGTGTAGACTCACCGCATGTTCCCCATTAGTCCTCGAAGCATGCACACTTGCCACCATTACTTTGCAGTATGAGTGCCATTGTTATATCTTATGAGATATGTATGAAGCCGGAAGGGCTATGAGATGAAATGAAATGTAAATGAAGCCAAAAAGGCTATCTGAATGTAAATCAAACCAAAAAGGCTAAGTATGAAAGTGAAATGTAAAGTCCAAGAATGTGTTTTTCAACACACACGGACAAAGGCTAGCCATATGTATCAGAGCATTGTATTGGCTATGGTTTGTCGGACACCCAGTCATGGCGGCTCTAGAAAAGATCCTCACGGAGTCTGTTGAAGGCACGGATGTGAGTTGCAAGGTGTGTGTTAGATGGCTAATGGTGGTTTCCCTGCACTATACTCATTTGTGAGGCACCACCCTTCCCTTGTGTTTCTCATGGTATGCTTATGTCATTGGGTCCTGTTGTCCGCCAAACTGCACACCAGCAGCAGAAACCTTTTGAAAGCTGTCTCCCTCACTGGAAAGTGGGGAGAGGTGTGGCCTTGGGGGCAAGCAATGAGCCAGGTACTGTCACCTGAATCCCAGCTCATCCGTTTAGGAAAAACTCCTAACGAAGCCAAGGGGGGTAGTCCCTATTAAAGAGTGTCTAAGGCTCTTTGTGTGATTTATGTGTTTTTGATGTAGTGATGCGGATGGGTGTTTTTTAGGAGTTTTTTGAATGATGATTAGAACAGAATTAAACACGCAATCCACGTTGCAAAATTCACAAGATACAAATCGAAAAAATGACAATATACTTTGACTTGGAAATTGAAGTGAAGCATCCACAAGATAGATATTAAGCAAATGACAAGGACATATGGTCCAGATTTCAAAGATGTATAAATATTACAGACCAGTGCCAGATGGAGTCAAATAAAACTTGTGATGCTAAAATAAAATAAGTCGAAAGTAAATGTTTGTGAGGACGTTTTGCAATTGTTCTTGGTAAATTTTACGTGTTTTAGATGTTCTTGATTATTAGGCTAAGACCAAAGGTATCAAAAGATGGTGGAACCTTACCCAAGGAAAGTACTGGCAACCCTAAGTGATCTGTCGGGAGCACCCAGATTGCAAAGAGAGCAAGTGTGCTTACGGCTTGACCGCCCTCGAGTCTGACAGTGATTTCCCGGCACCACCTCTCGTGGGGAAGAACAGTAATTTGCCTTGGTTGAGGTTTTGGGTAAAAATTTTAATTAAGTTATCGATCGTAAATTATCAAGTCTTCCACCTTTCTGAGTACTAGCCCAACCTTTTCAGGTTGGCAGAGGATACGGGTGTAGGACAGAAACCAAGATAAATTAATTAAAGGGTGTGTGGGTGGAAAATTTTATTATTAGAAAGCCTTGTTCAACTCTCCGACAGAGAGCGCTCTTGACTTGGTCTTATGACCACAGTTCAAGAGACTTGCTAGATTAACAATGCCTAATGCAGGGAAATGCAAGAAACTAAAATGCCCTCCGATAGAGGGTGCTCTTGACTTGGATTATGGCCAAGTTCAAGAGACTTTGGTTTATTTTAAAGAAACAGAAAGAAAGTAGTAGCAGTATATCTTAACTTGAAACAGATTTAAACCATAGTATTGATCGACAAGATAAAAATTACTACTAACAATAATGCTTGCAAGATAAACAAATCTAGTGTTCTACCATACAAATTTTAATCTACTAGGTGGGATTGATCCCCAAAACAGGATCAACCACTAGAACCGCCTGCACTTGAGAACTTCCAGCTAGCTGAAAGCTCTGCCAAGGAAACCGACGGGGATGGAAGAGTAACCACAAATTATGTGGTCCTGCCCTTGAGACAAAATCTCAAGGATACAACTTCCGGCTGAGGGCTTTGGAAGAGAAGCAAGATAAAATGCAAAAATATAAAACTAAACTACCCAAGAATCTCTTTCAGGTCGAAGACCCTACTTGGGAGAGCATGGGGGTAAGTAGATATGGAATATAAACAAGATGACTTACTTGAAGCAAATTTTAAACTAAGAGCATGAAAATGTAAATCTAAGCTAAATCCAACCACAAGACCCAACACCCTTCCCCAAATGGGGAAGAAGACCAAAAAATGGAGGCCTCCTCCACTTAAAAATTTTATTAAACAATTACAAATGCCTTGGGTTTATAACCCTGCAAGGTCTTTTGAAATGATAAGACTTTGGAAAAAACAAAGCTAACTCCTATGAGCTATTTAAAGGATAATACAAGATGATATCACGTTTTAACTCATCCTCATGATTCATTTCACTTTTGCTTTGTTTGGACCTCTTCTCTTCAAGAATTTCTCGAGCACCTTCTCTCTTCAAAGACACCTATAACAACATTCAACTCAGGTTACCCTTTAGCATTAGATAAGTAAAATCAACTTTGAAACTAAGTCTAGATTTGCAACATGAAACCAAAAATATAAAATGAGATGAAAAATGGTTCAAAAATTTTAAGATGGGAAAACGGACCAGCGAACAAAAAGTGTCCTAAATGTGCTAGAAATGAGATCTAAGATGTAAAAAATTTTGAAAATTTTTTTGTAAATTTTTTTCGATCTTTAACAAGAAACTTGGAAATGTGAACTATGCAAGCTATACTAACAAAATGAGATCTATAATGTAACTGAAACTAACGATAAGATGCAAATAATAATAGATCCTAGCTATGCAAATGCAAACATAAAGATCTAAATACTAAAAGTGCCTAAAGACTAACCCTAACCCTTAACAAGCTTAAGCAACAGACTAATGCTAATGTTTGACAATTTTTTGAAGTTCTTATATTATATTTTTGAGAATACAAACCTTTTCAATATGATGAGATTAGAAGTGCAAACTATAACCTTGAACTAAATCTAAATAAAATATAAAATATAAGGTCTAAGTATGAATAAACATTAACCTACTATAAGCATGAAACTACTAAAACTCAAACAGTCAATTCGTTTTGTGCTTTTGTATGACTTTGTATCTTTTAAAAGGTGGACGAAAGGGAGGCTTTGGAGATTACTAAGGTAGAAAGAAAGCAAAGGAGAGAGCAAAACGAAGGGGATGAAGGAAGGTAGGAGGTTGAGAGGAGGTGGGACGAATGCAAGAGGGAAAAATGGCTTAGTGGATGGAGTAGGACGATTAGGGACAAGGTAGGGCTAAAATGGGAGCAAAGAGATAGGATAGAAGAGGCAATAAAGAGCAAAACGAAAGCACAAGGAGAGACGGGCGAATGGAGAAAGAGGAGGATAAAACAAGTGGAAGGAGTAGATCTAGGGCAACCAAAGATAAGGCTTGAAGAGAGAGCCTTTTAGGGCCAAGGTAACCAATATTTAAGGATTTTGTTGAAGATGTTTGATGGAACGAAACACGAATAACTCCTAGTTCTTAACTTTTCAAAAAACAAGACTTCTTTGATAGCTTAGTGGAATGAAGATATTACCAAACAAGAACCCTTGTACTCGGAATAATACCTGGAAAACCACACACTTAAGAGAAAAGCATAGATCTATAATATTTGTGCTAGATTGTTAGCCCTCTAAATCATAAAATCAAATGCTTAAGAATCCAAAATGCATAGACAAAACATGATATCACCTCATACAAGATGAAGCATGGCACATCAAGAACTCCCACTTTGACCTCCAAAGTCTCACTTTATTCCAATATTCAACAAATTACAAATTTCTTCAGAGTTTTGGTGCTTAAAGAATCCATGAGATAATAGCCCCTAATGGGCCTCTCTTTATACTAAAACCAATAAGCTAAACCCTAGGTCGAGTTTGGCAATGGCATGGAGGTCGAATTCCAATCAACAAAGGCTTGGAGCAATAGACAATAGACAAGGTCGAGTTCATGGTAGGTGGAAATGGCATGAGGTGGCAAACTCGACTTTGGGGTAGGTTGGGAGTGAAGGCACTAACCAATGAACAAAAGACAACAAGGAAGGGCGAGCTAGGGTAGCAAAGGCGTGAGCTTATGTGGAGGGCGAGCTAGGGAGTGGTAGGCACTAACTCGAGTTTAGATGAGAGCCAAGCCCACTTGTTATTTCATTTAACCAATCCCTAAACTCCAACAAGGATCTAACATGAGCTCAAAGGAGATTGACATGAGGATCTAGCAGATTGACGTGAGGATTTAGGGAAATGCGTGAGGACTGTGAGGATAGCACGTGGTGGATGGTAGGTGTGGGCTCGAATTACACAAGGAGCCAAGCTTAATGTGATTGCAAATCAACCAATCCACGAACTCCAACAAGGAAACACGAGTCAATAGAGATAGCGTGAGGGTTTGAGGGAGATACGACCTAGCTTAGTGGAGACACACATAGATTGGTAGGTACAAACTCGAAATTTCACAAGGAGCCAAGCCTTGGTAGGTGTGGTGACTCATGAGGGCGCCCACCCTATCATAAATGCATGCTAATCAACCAATAACCAAATGCCATGTCACTAAATCGATTTTCCAATGAAGGAGGGCGAATTTGCTTAAGAGGATAACACTCTAGTGACTAGATAGTTGACTGGATGGGCTTGGAGTTGATTGGAATCCTCCTAAATGCTCATTGCCATGTCATTTAGCCCTTTATTTTAATCAAATTGATTAATTTTGGAGAGAATTGGATTATCTCAAAAATAATCAATTTTATTATTTTAATTAATAATTTCTCTGTAAATGACTTTTCAGAGAAAATATTAATTACGGGGCTGAATTGACATTCGAAAGTTGGGTTTAGCTGCTCCATGGGTCATGTGTGATTTTTGGCTTATGAAACGAGCCATCAAACACTAAGTTCGGACCTCGGATGACTGACATATTACAAATTATTATTTCTCTATTTAAACTATAGAGAAATTTATTAAATTTTTAAAAAATAATTAAAACCCAAATTTCGACGGACCCGGTAAAAAAAATTTCGAAATTTTTTCTGAGGGTTTTATGGACCTAGGACATGACCAACACCTATTCTAACAGTGTCTAGTAGGCTTATATACATTAGTTGGCCTCTAATAACCCCCCATGGCCAAATTTTCAAAATCGGGCATTCCAGCTTTGGAGGAGCGGGAGAAAACCTCATCGATTATACCTCGCCTTAAGCAAAGCATAATTGACAAGGGAAAAAACTCCTTGGAATACCTTAGTTGCTTAATCCAGTCATGAGAAACCGAAGCACTCAGATCCTACTAGCACACTTTTATTACAAACCCCCATGGAGCCACGGTCATGTCGACTCAAAAAACAAAACAAGCTAACCACAACTGGCTAGCTACAAAATGTTGGATCAACTGATACACTGGAATCAAACATTCATCATGTTTGTCAAATGGCGACTCTCCAGAAAATCCAACTATGGTACAAAAAGTTGGTAACAGGTCCCGCTTTGCCCGCTTATCCAAAGGGTCACACGGTCACCGTCTATGTCATTCCCCTATCCTTTCACCTTGTGTGTCCACCTCACCCAAAGTTAGCTAAGTGACCAAATCTATAAGTGTGCATAGCAGTTTTGAGTCTTTGTTGGAGGTGGTGGGCCCACCTCACCTGGGGCCTATTTTTCGTGAGATATTATTTATTATGATCATGATGTCGTCATTGTATGTTTTTAGTTATCTACTAACATAAATAAGGAAGCCTTGGCATCCCATGTTGCATGCAGGTTTCAGCCATTTCCATTTTGACCAGAGTGGACTTGGTCAAACTAGTTTGACCAGGCCAAAAATGGGTCCCGAAAAAAGTTGCAACCAAAACTTCAATTTTGGTTATTTATTATGTGTTGGGGTCCCATACATGCCTCCAAGTATCAGATTGCAAAAATGTTGAAGCATCGGTGAGATTTTTAATTATTACTGGCTAGCAGGGGCCTGTTTTAATTAAAAATCATTGAATTTGGGCACGCAATGCTCAATTGATGGATCTTGGTCATTCCGGTGACCATTTCTTGTAGATTTGGGGTCTACGATCACAATGCAACAAACAGTTCGTCAATCTGGACAAGATAAGTGGGTCAAAAGGGAAAAATTCATCTTCAGCCATAAAACCAGCAATTAATTAATGGAAAAAGATCAAATTTGGCTAAGTAAACCTTTGAAATGGCAAATGCAATGGTAGGCAAAGGTAAAAGGGTCTTCTAATATCATTTTGATTATGTTGGGACATGAAATATTTGGTGTGGGGCTCCCATTTCTGCCCAGCTATGTTTGTGGGGCGAATTTGCCCATACTTGGGCTTTTTTCACTATGTAAAAATCCATTTTTTGTAAAAATTATATGTTGAGACTTTGGACAAGGGGTCTAAGGGGATAAAACAGCCTAAAGCCACCCCTTAGACACCCTTTGGCTTGTTGTATGGGCCCTACGTGGTCCCTCTCTTCTCCCTTGGGCGTAATAGGGTAACTCGCCCCCCTCTAGAGCTCATCTCAGCCATTCGATTAAGCAAATGAGAGAGACGATCTTGGCCCTCCATTTTGGTGGCAAGGGTTTTTGCTTCAGTTTGTTTTCTATAAGAGAAGAGACTCTCTCATTTGGAGCTCTCTCTTAGCACATTGTACACTTGAGATTGATTGATATTGAGACATTTTCCCCCGAGTTCTTGAGATAGTATGCATGGATGTTGATTGCTTTGACTGATATCTAGTTTCCTTCGCATTGTTGAGTGGTTTTTGTGGTGTTCCTATTCTTCCTTGGTTGAAACGAATTGCAGGTGGAGAAGACAGCTGGAGAGGGGCGCAAATCTTGAAGTGGAAGCTCCACACTTGCTCTTTCTCTCCGGAGTACCAACAAAGGGAGTTGTATTTGCTTAATGCACTTCAATTCCTTTATTTTTAGTCATTTACTTGTTGGTTTGCTTAGTTATTTGCTGCAGGTATTGATTTCATCTTGTTTGTGGCAAGTAGCTAAGACACGGTTGGCCAATTGGATGCTCAAGCGTTCAAGGGACACGCTGGTCATTCAACACTTGAGTTTGGGGCTAGTCTTCAAGCAATTTCATCCATCCTTTCTCATCCCAGGTATGCTTTCATTGCTTGTCTCGTAGATTTCATTTTCACTGTGTATTAAGCTGGAAATTAACTAAAAAAACCCTAAAAATCTCACTGTTAAAACTTTGTTTTTCTTTTAAACCCGCTTTGGAATTAATCTTAAATGCTCATATCAAAAATTTCAGTTTGTTCCGACTCCATTTACCATTTAAACCAACACTAGTCCATTCACTGATTTCGCCTTCCTTAGGTGTTTTTGCCTTTCTACTTGGCTGGGTCGTTTTGGGTTTGTGGGTACTTTGTCTTTTGTTTGTATTAGCCTAAATAACATCTAACATCAAGACAAAAACACTAGAAGCGCCTTAAAAATCGTAATTTTAATTCTGCCGTGTATGCTCTATTGGATTGAGCTAATTTGCCCTATTGGATTGAGCTAATTTCCCCCATAGGCAGAAATCTAATTGGCACTTTGAGTATAATTTATATCTCTGATTTCATTTCCAGCCATCAAACACTTCAAATTAACTATTTTTCATCTTCAAATTAGATCTGAAATTGCTTTAGTTAGCGCCCCATCCATCACCCAATTTCAGTTTGTTGGTTGGATAAGAGTCTTAGATGCTCTAGACACCTCCTCTCTGTTTTCCATTGCTTATTTGGGGTTTGGGAGTGTCCGATTTTGAGTCTCAACCATCGCTGGTTGAGCAGGTTCTCCCCCTTGACTTGGCTACTTGCCCTGTCTAAAGTGACAAACACCTTGTCCGAAGTGACAACTGCCCATTCGTGCAGTGGACCTGGTGTTTGCAGGTGTCACCTGCCTAGCTGCCTACCTCCGTCGTCCCGGATAGGATACCTTCAGTAGCAGCTAGTGATTGTGTGATAATAGGGACCACCCCCCTTGGCCTTGTTTAGGAGTTGGCCTAAACAAAAGAGTCGAGTCTTGTGGTGATAGTGCACCCGACTTTAGGCCTGCTCAGAAATCTACACCAAGTGAGTTAAGATTTTCCTGACATTTCCCAGGTGCGGATTAGGCAACAACATACCATATGCCTTGGGATATGTGGAATGCATCAAAGCACAATTCAATGTGTTACCACTCAAAATAGCACACACACTAAAGTCACGGATCACGGTGCGATGAGTGGCAAGCACGGGAGAAGCTAGATCCCACTTTCACCACAACCTAGCTTCTTGAACACTTTAGGTCAACTCCTAAGACCAAGGGGGGGTTCCTAGAACTTGGTAAATGATAGGGGGAGTTCCTGTAATGTCCTCTTCTACTTAAGCACTGAGGACCATCCCGCTAACCTATCTGATTCCCATAGGTTCGAGCGGGCACTGACATTCAGGGAATTGACTGAGGATTGATGCCATTTACACCATAAGAAGATCTTAATCATGGTTATTAGATCATCAATAGATAAATAAGGGCCACAGGAACTAGGGGCCACTTGCATGCATGGCATGTGAGCCACATTTCATGTTGCATGCACTGAAACACCTTTATTGAGCTTCCATGCACACAGGAAGCACTACATGCAAGTCAACTGGAAATTAGAAGAGAAAGCGACCTAGTCATGCAAACGTTAGGTCAGGTCAGGTAAAAGTTATAAAAGAAAGGTAAAGTGAGTGAGTAAGGTCTGGTTATATGATTATTGATTTGAGAAGTTGATTTGGAGTGCTCAGTGAGCCATCTAGGGTTGAGGGCACACCACTCAACCATTTAGTGTATTTCGGCAGCGAAATCTATCTGCCCTAGTCACTATCTGGGTTGGATCATTCAGATTCAGCATTACTACTATCATCAAGTATCATTCTTCAGCATTCAGCAGGATTCGAGCTACAAATTGGACTGAAGGAACACGCCTTCCTTGCATGGGCGAATTGCACAAGAGAAATATCTTTGTATCTCATTCTACAGAGCTCCTTTCATCTGCATGCTGGCTTCATTCTTTTGAGAGCACCACTATTACTCTAATCCCTGAAGAAGGGCTTCCCTTACAGATCCAGTAGCAAATTATCACCATTACCCTCTTTCAGAGGACGTCTTCTACTGCATGGGCGACTTTTTCTGGAGGAGGCAACTCGCATTAGGTCTGAGACTTCATGCATTATCTACATGCTTGCTCCATATTGATCAGAGGGGCCATTTAACCCTAGTACCAGCTTCCGGCAGCATTCCAGTATCAGTGGATTAGTTATTATCCACTTCTCCATCTTTGGAGGGCGCATTTACCACAAGGGTGCATTCTTGGAGAGAGATCATCTCCCAATCTGACCGAGTGTTGGCATATTTCCTGCATGCTTATATCTTATTGATCTGCATCTACTACTCGAGCTATTGGTACGTACATGCATCTTTTCTATCCCTATTTTATAGCATTTATGATTATTTGGGTTATTTAGGGGTTGGCAAACCCATGCATGCTCATGCAAGCATAGTTCAGTACATGCATTCATATTTACTTCAAATATTGAGCCATAAAGACTACTAGCAAGCAACAAAACTCCATAAACAAGACAAGAATATCAATTGGAATATTGCAGTCGTATCAGAGCATGTTCCTCGCCAGCTGTGGGAGCATGCAGTTGTGAACAGTAAATGAATACAGAGGACCCACATAATATTACTTACACGAGACAAAGCTTTAGGAACAATGAAGAAGAGAAGAAGAAGAGTTGGAGGATATAGAACTGGGAGTTACAGAGACTCAATTTGGAAAAGGTAAAGGTAAAAAAACAATGGCAGATGATGGTAAAATGGCTTTCACTAGCCTCCTATCCGCTTTAAAAGAACTAACTTCACGACATAAAGAAATGTTGATTGCCATCAACAAATTGGAAGATAAATCAGGGCCCACCCCATGTTAAGATTATATGCTACTAAAGACTAAATTCTAACTTCATGAGCATTTAATACATTTTCACAATAGCAGCATAAAGAGGATCTCTGAAAGATACACAACCACAAGGTATACAACAATTTATCCTAGGAAACCCTCAAGGGAAGAAAACCCAGCAAAAACTTCCTCAATATAAATTACCAAAGTATAATGCCCAAAGAACAAGTCTCATAAGAAAGAGAGACTAAACCCAAATACAAGAGCCAAGAACAATCCTCCTCCTTCGCAACCCTTCCTTTTCCTCTCTTGCACAATGCTTGAGTGAGTGAACGAATAGAATGAGGGAGGCACCTCACATTATTATATTCAACTTTTCACTTGACCTTTTAACCTAACTGGGCCAACCTATCAAACTGACAGGGGCGACTTACCTAGGAAGACTCAAAATAATATTTATATTAAACTCTTGGGTACTATTGACCCGACTTACAATGGAGGATTTACCTCATGACTTTTACATAACCTTTTACATTAATGACATCTCCCGACGGAGGAATAATAATAATAATGTAAAGTACAAGTAGAATATTCTTCGAAGTTACATTATTTCAACACTCCCCCTTAACAAGAAGGGTATTCTACTGACAAGTGGAATCTCCCTTTTTCCCTCATTAATCCACTCATTCTCCTAAAATCATTAATAAAATAAACCAAGAGCACTTGCACAACAGTTTCAATACAACACTCCAACAGTCAGTGACTCCATTAGAACTGGTCTCAAGCACTTGCAATCATACTTCTATTTTTAATTTCGCAAGTTATTGTTTATTTTATGATTATGTCATGATGGGGATGTGTTTCAATTTATGTGCAATGATACTTGGTTGAACTTTGTTAATTCATATCATAAACTCCTAAATAACATTCTTCCTATCACAAAACACAAAACTTAAAAAGACTTATTAACCTTTTTAGTAGGGTCTACCCCCCTTGGCTTCGTTGGGAGTTTGTCTAAACGGAGGAGTCAAAATCAAGTGACAGCACCTGACTCAAGACTTGCCCCCAAGACCACACCGAGCAGCTTCGAAAGATTTCTGCTGTGCTTCACCCCAGGTGTGCATTTCGGTGGCAACAAATCTTTCACAAGAGAGATAATTACAAATTATGACCATGTTGATGGCAGAAGGCTTTTTCCTATAGTTTGGTGTATGATCATATGGCACTAACCAATAGAAAATAGTCTTCACTGGGGGGTACAGGACCTCGCAATGCATGAATTAATAAATTGCATAGCCTTCTTGACTGACTAACCGAAATTGGAATACAATTGATACAAACAATTCTTCTTTTTATGCTTCTGTTTTCACCATGACAAGAGCAGAGAGCCAACAAAAAACTTGTACATAACTGTAGTACAGCAAAAAAATAATTACAAACAGGACCATCTGTGGCAATCTAGATTCTATATACAATAGAGATGCCAAAACAATAGCAAAGGATTTAGCTTTCAAGCAATATGTGATTTGTGGATATTGAAGCTATCTTGCATTGGCCATTTCCTTTTTTAGTTGTTGGACAACTATAATCATGTAAATGGTATCACAGAGCAAAAAACTTACCATGCCTTCACCTGATCTAAATTCCAATGGTTGACCATTCCCATTAACTCGTGTGTCATAAAATACCTTGCCACCTTCATCAGGAAGCATGCCCTTGTAATGTATGCATAATAAACTGTCTTGAAGAGGACAATCCATTGGAAATTCACCTGCATCGATACATAATAAACATGTCATATATTAATCTTAAAAAAATTATTTATGGAGAATTAACTTAGGAAAGATTATGTTTGCAGGAATGAAATTTATGGTATTTAATGCATGCATGATTTATACAAGCCAAGAAATAATTACATCTAAGATAATATCATTTTTATTATTTTAATGTCGAAATTAGTATTTGCATCCCAGAACCATATGCAATATTATATTGGAATTAGGAGGAATGTTGGTCTCTGAAAGATTAGAAATCTGATACCTCACTTGTTGGGATGATTCACATAAGAAAGGAACAGAAAACACTTTGGAAATGGACAGCATAAATAAAGCTTCAAAATTGCTTGGCATGCTTCAAAATGGCTATGAAGGATGGCGTTTGCTCCTATTTTGGTCAAAACTACCTTGCCTTCAGTAACCTTGGAGCTCCTATGTCTGCACTATTGATTTCTACCTTGTTTTGACAAGGGTGCTTGCAATGAAGAACACTGCTATCTAATAAAGCCTGGTGCATCGACAGAGTTGTCTATTTGCATTGGCAAGTACACATGTATCCTCAGAGGTTTCTAAGACCTTGCAATCAATGATTATGAACCTACTCATGTAATGCTGTGTAACTTGACCAATGTCATTGCCCTTGTCATAAGACGGGTCAATTTCTGTGTTATTGAATGCTAATATTAAAAATGGACACAAATTTGAGATGGAACGAACATCCCCAGAATGAAGTTTTTCACAGTTCGCACATACAAACCCAACAAAAGAAATTGTCAGGATTGATTCTGATAAGAAACAGAAACCCCACAAGTTTAATTTTATGATGCACGAGCCAGCCAGCCTTCCTCAACCAACCCTATAGCCTAATGTTTATTAATGCTATTTATACTTCCGGTTATCCATCATAGATGGAAGGATTTGCAGCGTGATACACATAGCCTGATCAGTGATGGGATGGTCAAATAAAGCTTTGGACCCTCTATCAGTTTTTTTTATTTTCACATTCTTTGCAAAAAGAAGAAGGGAAGAAAGAAATTATATTAATCATGACTTTTAACCAAGAGATATGAATGGGACTTGTTACCACAGGAAAATGTAAAATCCAATTTGCATTTTCATAGACAAACTTTTGACAGCATTGCATCCGGGCATGTATTTTTGTGACTTCATTGGATGGTTGAGATGACACCTTTGCAGGCAGGTTTGCACATGTTGGCATAGATTCACATTTTGGAGCCCTTAGCCACATATTTTCATGCATATTTGTTTGCTGAAGGTGCCTTCACATCCTAAGGAAATGTTGCATATTTGCAGGCATCTCATACCATTGGGGTTTCTAGGGGAGTGCCTTGCATCAAATAAGGAGTCAGGACACTTGGTATTGTGACCACTTTCTTGGAGAACAGCCTAATCTTAAGACAAGGAGTTATGCTGTATTCGTTGAGCATATGGAGGAGGGTGCTTTGGATTTAAGTGGGATAATAAGCATTTTAGCCCATCTTTTGCACATATTTTTAGGGTGCACACTTTGAAAGTGGAGAATTAATTATCTTAAACACCTTGAGTCCATTGTGCACATTTTCCAAGAAAGGTGCTCGAGCATTCCACTCTCCTTGGGATCGTCAAACTATAATTGGAAAAGAAGTTACCAGATGATCTTTCTTGGAGAACGCTACAAGTAGGATTGAGACACATGGTAGATTTGACCCTTTGCTGATGGATTCTTGCAAAACTAACAAAAGCACACTTCTTGAGGCACTTTATTAATACTTTACTTGGTCAAAAGATCAAGGAAGGAGAGCATCCTAGCTAGAGAAGACAAGTTACATGTATGTATCATTTAAGGAGGGGTTAATGGACCCTGTTGTCTCCCAAAATGGCATGCGTGTGTTGAAGCCCAAAATGTAACACACCAGCGAGATGACAACTCTCAAGAGAGAGGCCAATGTCACCACACTCCTCTCCTCTTCGCTTCAGGTTGGCTCTCCTCCAACTCTAGGGGGGTATCCCTAAGATAGGATCGCTAAGGCAAGTACAGTAAACGGGCAAGGTGAAATGAAGAGGCTGCCTTAGAGAAACGAATGTAACAAAAGATGTATTTTGAAATTGTGATGGGAAAGATGGGAGGATCAGTCCTCGAAGAAAGGCCAATGCCAGTATATCAGAGGGGCGAATGGAGTCAAAAGAGAGCTCAAATGGGCCTTGCTGCCAGGTGAATGTAGTGAACAACTAAGAGCTCTTGCATTTGAGAATACCTGAAAGCCGCAAAACTTAAGAGAAAAGCATGGGTCAAATGAAATTGTGCTAGATTGTTAGCCTTCTATTCATATGATCCTAGCTTAAGAATCGAAAGAAATGAACTAAGAGAGGTATCGCCTCAGACAAGATGAAAGATGGCCAACAAAGAGAAATGGCATACAAAGAGAGAGAGAGTTCTGAGTTTATCCAAAGAGGCCCATGGTATTTTTTCTATTATGCTCAAGGGAAGAGAAGAACTCCCAAAGTTTTTCCATCTTTACAGTGAAGGAGGCTGGCTCCTTTTATAGGCCTAAAAAGGCTCGCCTAAAACAAAAAGAAATAATAGAAAAGAGAAAGTGGGTAAGATCCCCTGTTTTAGCTAAGTTTTCCACAGCATGGAACTCCAATTAATAATCTGCTGCCAATACGAGATGAGGGGATCCGGGATCGATATGGGGAGCTGCTAATAAGAATTTAGATGAGCTCAATAGGTGTTGTGGAGATTCCCAATGCCTAGCTGTCTCCACAGCCAGTTGTCAAAAGATACCAACCAAATCGAAAGCTGTTGTCTCCAGCTCCTGCGCATAGCAGAGGTCGCTGAAATCTAAACTCATTGCCTGCCATCTCATAAATTAACTGGAGTGGACTCTAGACTTGGCACAGTATTGACTAAATACTGGACGCCACATTATCAAAGAGGCCCACAATCAATTTTCAACCTGTCCATGTTTTAAACCTATGCAAATGGCCGCCAATAGATTCGTGGATCCAAGCTTCCATGTGAGGAAGTGTGCCCAAACCTAGGCATGCATGCGCACAATCAATTGTGAAATCGGGAATGCGTTGGACCCTTCAGGCTGGTGGATAATAAAAAGGTAAGCTGCAGTTTATATGATCTGCGGTTTAATGAAGGACAGTCTGAGATTCACGTGAAGGAGATGCGCTCAGCTGGCCACCGATGCCCATTAATCAGCCGGGTTAATGTTTCCAGGCTCTCAAAAGCTCGAAAAACATCCAAAAACAGTGATGCTGTCAATAAAGTGGGTCCAGCTCCACGTTCCTTCTTGCATTGGCCGACGCGTGGATTAAAACCGTGTCTCTATATATGACCCGACCTCCAAATTAGCAGTGGCCCGATCAACAGTAGATTCATTTAAACAGTGCTTACGGAATTAAAATTAAAAAACTGCCTGTGCCGGTGTGATTGAAATCTTGTAACCCGAGCTTCATCAAAAAATCGGCTGTCAATGGACTTGGGCTCCATGTGACTGCGACTTCTGATTGCTGCCGCGGCGATAAACTTCACTCGGATCTGTGGTATCAACATCCATTTGGAACTGTCCGTGGCCCAACTTTCGAGTGGGTGAGCTTTAGTTTTAAAAAACCCACCAATAAAAACACGGATTATCTCTGCAATTAGCGGCCAGGTTAACACGATGAGCAATGGCTCGTCAACAAAAGGTAATATGTAGATAGCTGGTGGATAGGCCCGATGCCCCAATCCTCAAGCGAAAAAACTGTGAACCTGCTCAATGTGGAAGTCATGCCTGCGCTCGGCTATTGTTGAATGCTTTGGAGTAGGTGAACTGCAATATCAAAACCGCCCATTTAACACAACCAGTCAGCCGCCAAAGACGTCTAAACTCCACGCTCTGAAACCACGGCTTAACTCTAGTGCTCGGGTTGTCCTCAAATTTAAATCGAAAAGGAATGGCGAGCATAACTGTGAAGCAAAAGTTGAATTCGGAAGGATGAACTCCATCGAAAAAATATTTATAATATTCCGTCTCAGACTTTGATGTGAAGTCTGAATTTTTGAAGTCTCGGTCTATGTCTTTCATGTCGACGAAATGTTTCCTGTGAAGAGTCAGATTCATAGCGAATGCCCCCTGGCTTGACTATTTGTGAACCGGTGTTGGCATAATATTCCGCACGATTTGAAATACAGGCTGGATCCGAGACTCATTTTAAATAAAAGAAAATACAGTGGCAAAACAATCCTGCGATGCCCTTCCATAACCCTGCCATGTTGCTATCATATGCGGGAGTAAACACATCACTGTCCAAAGACACCATGCAATCCAGTGCAACCATTTGAGATGAACGATTCTGGAATGGCATTACATCCATTTGACTAAGAAGTGTCTCCTTCCTCATAGATTTCTCCAGCAGCAATGTATATCCGAATATTGCGATCAAAATCAAAATCAAAAGCCTTCAAAGGACCATTCTGTTGCAATTTTTTGACCAAATTCTCTAATTTTTTGAAGTGAAAACCGGATAGTTGTAATTCACATGGCAGCGTAGCTTTTGAAACTCAAGTGGCAGGCCATTATTTGCCAGACGTGCATCTGTTTTATTCAAATGCAGAACTTTGTGCTGGATGCTGGGAACAAACCTGAAACCAATGAGTTGGAGAATCATTCTGAAACTGTAATGTGCTGCTGTGGATACCCTTGCCAAAATGGGGGGTAACAGACCCTTAGCCACATTTTTGCATGTTTAACGAAGCACATATCTCAAGAATAGATTTGTGCTTTTAGTTTTTTTATGGATGAAGACATGGTCAAAGTGGTCCCAAGACCTCTTCTACACCCTATTCAAAGCACACATCTCAAGAACAAGAGCATCCCGCTTTGTAAGAAGGAAGTCAAGGTTCTAATAGTATTTTCTATACAATTTTTGAGGAGCGCTCCACCTAGAACTATCAAGAGCAGCTCATATGTCGAGAAAACGGATTAATAATGGAGAACTTGGCTAGAGGAATGACATGTGGCCTCTTGACATGGTCAAAGAAGAAGGGTACTCCACATTTAAATCTTATTATGCACAGATATCATCACTCCAAAGGGCTTGACAAGGCATCTCTAAGAGATCTTTCATGCTAAAGAGACACATCGCATTTCTAGACCCTTCTCATAATCTTTTATTCATATTCCTTGAAGAAAAGAAGGATTTAAAAATTAAGACTCATTAGAGTTTTCTCAATTATATTTTATTGCAAATTAGTAAAAGAGCTATATAAAAGAAAAACTCCTCTCATTTGGCAAAACAGAATTCATGTGGAGAAAACCCCCCTCATAAGGCCAAGGACAATGTAAATTGCAGGTTACAAGGAGGAAAACCTTTGGAGAAGTATGCTATCTTTTGTTAGGGTATAAATCACATTGATGCTTGGGCTGCCACATCAAGTTCTGCTGGTATATGCCTATTTCAGGATCTGTTCAAACATATTTTGGTGGACTGTATTGATTAACATTAGACAAGGGTGTTTTGGAGAGCCATTCATGCCCGTTTTATCCTTTAACATAATCATAACTGTTAATGAAGATTAAGGCTATTGTTCTCTCTTACTTGATAACTACTGTTGTTCTCTTTGCTTTATTGGCTGCATCATAAGCTGGTTGTTTTATGTTGGTAATGAAATGGCATCTTAATAAGCTTATCATACAGTTTCATGCAAGCCTAATGGGAGTGGGAAGCAGCAGCAGGGGTGGGAAGCACAATTTTCAAAAGCTTCTAAAGAGGAGCATTTTGAGATTATTTTTTATATAATATGTAGTTTAATATATTTTGATGCATATATATTATAAAAAATTAAACATGCAGAATGTAGAAAACATGAAAACATAGATCTAACCTACACTTTTGGGAGCGGGAAGCGAGGGCGAGGAGCAGGGAGCAGGAGCAAAGCGAAAAGCGAAAGTTTCAAAAGCTTCGGGGCGGGAGCATTTTCAGGATTGTTTTTTACATAATATATATTTTCATATATTTTGACGCATATGTGTCAACAAAACCATGTGCACCCATTAGAATTCAAACCATTATAAACAAAGATGCAAAGTTTCTCATGTGTATAGCAAGTAAGAGTGCATACAACCAAAATAACACCGAGTGCAATCCATATCTGAACCAAAGTTCATCAATAAATAGGCTATAAACTAGGGATTCTTCAAAAACTAGTTTTGAGGCCACCAACATCAATCTAAACAATCAGCACCACAAACATCAAGGTACATAGAGGGGTTGATGTGTTTGATTAAATTCCAATCCCATACCCTCATACATGATAGAATCCAGTGGAAACATTGCAATCATGAAATGTTAAAAACTATTATGCCTGTTTGAATTCTGAATGGGATAAAAAATTCTACTTTTTGCATTTGAAATCCGATGAGGTTGGAGCCACTCTCAAACATCCTGAAACAATTAGTGGTAATATTAAAAATCTAACTAAAAGGATAGAAAATAAAAGATAAGGAGAATATTACCATTTAATGCTACTGATGATTACTAAGGTTAGGTTTTTTGCCATTAGACTAGGCTTTTCCTCCTTTATATGGCATTAGTATGGGCCTAGGGTTAGTTCCCCCCACCCATCACATAACTTTTTCGTTTTTTAGAGAAAAATTGAAAAAAAATAAGGGAGTGTTTTTTTGCCAGGAAGCATGCTTCCTGAAAACACTCACGTACAGGAGCATTTAAGAAGTGTGCTTTTTCAACGCTTCCTCCGGAAGCGAGCTTCGGGAGCGGGAGCGGGAGTGGAGGGGGCGCTCCCACGCAACATAGGATTTAGCCATTTAGTACACATATAACATCAATCATCTAGTAGCTATAACTTATAACATTGTCATCAAATGATCAATCATCAACCACATCAAAATTAAGTTTCAACATATAACATTTGCCATCAACAAACTCCAACAAATAACATCATCCACGAAATGAAACAAAGCATCATATTCATTACTAAAGAGTTCTAAGAAGCAATCAACAATTCAAACTTCAAAGGTAGGTTCAAACTTCAAAGTTCAAAGTTAAAACTTAAACAATAATATAATGTTTACAAAGTAGGCCATAATAAATATTAAAGACAAAGTTCTATCTACTAAGATTTCCTCCTGCAACGAGAAACTTTCATTTTCCTTTCCCGTGTTCTAGGAAAAAAGTGAGAGTAGTTAGAAGTGTCCATACTCGTCGAACATGAGAAGTAGGCCCCACCACAATGTTGGACGTTGTGAAGCTAAAAGCAAAGATGCTGCATCTAGAAACCCGTTGGAGGTTATGGGTGGCATCTCTATTGTATGAATTGTAAATTTTCCTAACCCTAGGTGAATGTTGTTATTATATTCTCAAATTAATAAAGTGATATTTAATTTGCAGAAATGAAATTCTTCTCATAGTAGTATTCACAAATATAGTTGGAAAATGAATAGCATAAGCATCAACACATTACACACACAATTTACTCTTTCAAATCAGCTTTTCATTAATGGATCAAAGCTTACAAGGAAGCCTCCACAACTGCCAATAACATGCAATTGTACAATATGTTACAATTTTAATTATAGCAGTATAATTTTCATCTCTTTCAACTTATAAACAATATAGGATCACTGAAAGAACAACTATGCATAGAAACAATAGACACAATAGTTTATCCTGGAAAAACCCAAACTCAGGAAAAACCCAGCAACCCTTTCTTACTTAGAGATTCAGTACAATAAAGATAAATGTACAATAAGAATAGATGCCAAAGAAAAAACAACTCCAAATGTCTTCTGCTACCCAAAAAGTCAAACTTCCTTGCTGAGATGAGTGACAAATGAGGAGAGCAACTCTCCTATTTATACGTTACTCTTGGGTAATTTCCTGACTGGGCCGACTTGTCATTTTGGAATAAAAAATACATTTAGTGTTTATTATATTTTGTAGGTCGGTTGGGCTAGTGAGGATACCTCACGTAGCTACATCAATAACACTCCCTCTTAGCTAGAGAGGTATCATCACACTGGAACACATCTAAGCATCATCTAGTTGTCACAACTGGACTCGAATATCTGGGCATCATCTGATCGTCACAGTTGGACTCGTACATCTCGTCATTATAAGAAAGAGTCAACACCAACCATACAGGACAACATCCCACACAAGGATCCAAGCATACTCTACACAAGAGTCCTCTCCACACAGGAGAATGTTCCTCATAGGAATAGTAGTTCTCACAGAACTCATCTTGGTCTACACAGGACCACCTGTCCTAACTAGACTGAGCTCTTCTCAATATACACAGACCACCTGTCCTAACTGGACTGAGCTCTTCTCGGTTTACACGGACCGCCTGTCCTAACTGAACTAAGCTCTTCTCGGTCTACACAGGACCACTTGTCCTACCTGGACTGAGCTCTTCTCGATCTACATGGACCATCTATCCTACCTGGACTAAGCTCTTCTCGGTCTACACAGGACCACCTATCCTACCTGGACTGAGCTCTTCTCGGTCTACATGGACCGCCTGTCCTACCTGGACTAAGCTCTTCTCAGTCTACATGGACTGCATGTCCTATCTGGACTAAGCTCTTCTTAGTCCAATTCTCCAAGTCTTTCATAGAAGTATGCAAACTTCACTCTGGAAAGAGGCTTCGTGAGAATGTCGACAATCTGATCATCAGTCGGAATACACTGGAGTTGAACTGCTCCTCTCTGTACCATGTCTCTAATATAGCGGTACTTGATCTCCACATGCTTCGATCTATCATGAGATATAGGATTCACTAAAAGCTTTACACAACTTTTATTATCATAGTGAATCAGGGTAGGATCAAGTGTCTGTCCGAACAATCCTACAAAGACTTTCCGAAGCCATACTGCTTCTCATGCTGCAACACTCATGGAATATACTCTGCCTCAGTTGTGCTCAATACTACTGAGGTCTGCTTCCTGCTACACCAGGAAATCACCACAGAATCCAAATTGAAGCAACACAGAAAGGTGCTCTTCCTGTCCACAGCACTTCCTTCCCAATCAGAATTTGAGTATCCATGCAATCTCATATCACTCCTAGAAGCATATCTCAGTCCATATCCCACAGTGCCACGTAAGTATCTCGGCACATGCTTTGCAGCAACCCAATGTACCTGTCTCAGTTCACACATAAACTGACTGAGAGCACTCACTGCAAAACAAATATATGGTCTAGTGTTAACTAAATACATCAATGAACAAATCAGCTGTCTGTACATGGTGGGGTCTATCAAGTCTGACTCGGAAGATGAGTCACTCAACTTCTTTAGGTTTGTCTCCATCGGTGTAATATCCCAACTTTACCCTTATCTCAAATTACTTTGACGCTGGTATCATTCTACTTGATTTGGTATGTGACTTTTGTTGTTTGGAAAGAGTAATTGTTGTTTGATATTATTTGTATTTCCCAATCAACTTGAAACACAATATCAACCCAATAATAGAAATATAGCAAGTTCTGCCCAAGTAATAAATAACTACATGCAATATAAATAGATATAAATCTGACCTCAAAGTAGAGTTGATAATGAACTGCTCAAACTGAGTTAGTGGCTGTATATGATAATAGTATGTGTAAACAATGAGCTGTTGGAACTTGTGTCAGCTGTTATATATAAAATATAGCAGTAATATGCTTGAGAAGATGGTTGTAGCAGCTTGTCATATTCATGCAGACTTGTAAATATACTTCAATGAAAGTGTAATGCCTTATAAACTGCTGATAGGAATCAAATAGGGCTGCAACAGTTGTCGTGTTCCACAAGAATTGGTAGAGAGATCAATGAGTGTTGCAATTCACTTCCAAGTTTAAATATACTTTGATGGTACAGACCTTGTTATATTTCTAGAGCATGCAACTGATATGTAGAGGTTCACGACCTCCTTAATGATATATATGCCTCTCATATTTTAGGAATTGATCCCTGCTTCTTGTGCAATCTGAACATTTGAATGCTTGAACCTTATATGAGAATGGTATCCAACAGAAGGTTGCTGCTATGAGAAGAAATAGAACCACAGAGATGAAGTATGATGTTGCTCCAAGCTTGCTGCCCTTATTTCATCCTATAAACAGACCATGGCTTTATGGTGATCACGCCTTCTTGGTATTAGGTCTGAACTTAATCAATACACTGCTGCCAAAGGAATAAGGATGTCAATATGATGGAGTTTATGCACCCCATGCAGATCGCAGCTCCTAAAAGAAGAGTTTGCTGCTCCTAGGGCTCACGTCATTCCTGAAATTTACGTGGCACTGAACAGTGGTAAACGATGGGACTGTGCCTTTCTCCCTTGCATGTGTGATGGCCTTACTACTTTGATGTGAGTGGCCTCCTTCAATGGATGAGTTACTGCCTGTCAGAGAAGAATGAATGCACCCTCCTCTTAGTCCTTCAAAGCTTGAATGCCCTCGACTTTGGTGAGTATGACTGAATCTTGATATGATGATGAAGAACGATGGTAGATCTAGGTGATCTACACTTAGAAGTGATTAGGGCAGATGGATTTCGCAGCCCAAACACACTTGGTGGTTAAGGTGGTGTGCCTCAACCCTAAATTGCTCTCAAAGCTCTCAACACAAATCTCAATGATCAATAATAACAATGGATGCGGAGCAACTTGCTTTTTCCTTCTTTTATCATGTTGAGATTGCATGCCCTAACTTTTGCATGTCCTGACTTGCTTTTCTTTCTTTTATTAAGTTGAGTTGCATGCAACTCATTTTTTGCAAGCGTGCAACTTAATTGATGCATGCTTGCATGCTCTTGAGTTATGGCTCGCATGCTCTGCATGTCAATTGTTCCAGTTTATCAAAACGGAACATTACAATGGCTGTGTTCTTGAACTTGCAGTCCAACATAACAAATCTCCTCAAGATGTCAATGCTATACTTTTGTGGCTTAGGAAAATCTCATCCTGTCTCTGCCACACCTCTAAACCCAAGAAGTAATGCATCAGACCAAGGTCCTTCATCTCGAACTCAAAGGCTAGCATCTTCTTGCACCACTTGGTAAGTTTCTCATTTCCAATGAGAAACAAATCATCAACATACACTACTAGTATCAATGGTCTACCAGCCTCAACCTTGTAGTAAAGGTTGGAATCTGCCTCACTTTTGGTCAATCCCAAACTCACCAAGTATCCATCAATCTCGGCATACCATGCTCATTGTGCTAAGGGCGAACCAAATTAGTGGTTGAAAACTAGAGAAACAACAAACCCTAGTTCCGGCAATAGTCTGCTTCAGTACTGCTCTAATACCATGTTAGAATTTTAATTATAGCAGTATAATTTTCATCTCTTTCAACTTATAAACAATATAGGATCACTGAAAAAACAACTATACACAGAACCAATAGACACAATAGTTTATCCTGCGAAAACCCAAACTCTGGAAAACCTAGCAACCCTTTCTTACTCAGAGATTCAGTACAATAAAGATAAAAGTACAATAAGAATAGATTCCAAAGAAAAAACACCTCCAAATGTCTTCTGCTACCCAAAAAGTCGAACTTCCTTGCTTGAGAGAACTTGCTTGAGATGAGTGACAAATGAGGAGAGCAGCTCCCCTATTTATACGTTACTTTTGGGTAATTTCCTAACTACCCCCGACTTACCTGCTTTATTGGGCCGACTTGTCATTTTGGAATATAAAAAATACACTTATTGTTTATTTTATTTTGTAGGTCAGTTGGGCTAGTGAGGATACCTCATGTAGCTACATCAATAACACAAAACACTCAAACGAGGAAAAAATCCGCACCATTATTGAGGAAATCTACCCACTAGAAACCGAGAAAATCAACCCCTACACATTGCCCTACTATGCAGCAGTCCATACGACTATACAGACCTATATGTATGAACGTATCAAATTCCATAATGATCCATGCAATTGTACAGATCTTTGTTTTAAAAATCGGTCAACTCGAACTCGGAATCGGACGAGTTGACAGAGTTGACCCTCCATAGAACCGATTCGGCCTTCAAACCGGATCGGGTGATCAGTTCGGTATGGAGACGACCGAGTTGGTGTCCAAATCGGCCAGTTCAATTCCAAACCGATCAACTCGGCCAAGTTAAAACCTGAACCAACCTAGTTGACTATAAAAAAGATCTTCTCTGTTCAGTGACTTAGTAGTATTTGGTAATATACTAAATGTAATATTAAATTCTTCAAGTAAAAGCATAGAAAATGAAAGATCAGGAGAATGTCACTTTTACCATCCTTTTACTTAAATTTTTAACATTACCATTAATTGTTTCAGGATGTTTGAGACCGGTTCCAACCTCATCGGACTTCATATGCAATAAGTAGAATTTCATAACCCTTTCAGAATTCAACAGACTTAATAGTGTCCAGGGTTTTAGGATTGCGAAGTTTCCACCAAATTCTATCACGTACGAGGGTATGGGATTGCCATTTAATCAAGCATGTCAACCCCTCTATATACATTGATGTTGGCGGTGTTGATTGTTGAACTCCTATGTCATGACCTTAATAAAAATGTACTCTTCACTCAAGCAAAATCACTTAGTAAGCATGGGAAGCTTTTTCTACCTTATTTTAACGATTGGATTAGGAAGTTTCATCAAAATTATAGGGTGTTGAGTTGTTGACTAATGTCCTTGGAGGTTCAACTTTGAGATTCAAGGTAGAGGCAAGGGATAGAGCCTGGAGAAGGGAGGCATAGGGTGTTATTGATGAATAGGATTCCAATATGGGCAATGATTTGTCAACGTGTATAATTTATGATTTATGTTTCACATTCATTTTTTAAATGTCCTTGCTCATCGAAAACGTGTCCCTATTTCCCCATTTCATGCAACTTAGAATCTAACCCTAACCCTAAAGCTATAAGATGAACCCTAACCTCATGCTTCTAGGCATTCAGCTAGTACTACTACTACTACTGCGATTGTATATGACATTCAGGAATCTAAACTTGAGCCAGATGATGACGCCATTGCTAGTCCCGATTCTAGTTTTAGCAGTGATGATGTGTTTGATGATTGATCATGTTGATAGCATGTTGTTTTTTGGACTCTACAAGCCATTTAGGCCTCATTGATTATGTATTTTGTGATAGATTTGCTACGAGACCCATTCTCAGAGAGGATGGTACCCTAGTCAGTTAAATAGGGTTTTTGGTCAGTGAACCGAGCAAAGTAAAGAGTAAGTCCCTAGAAGGCGCCCTAGGGCCCCCAGTTGTCTCCTAGGGTTCTTGGTCAGGGACCAAGCAGGCTGATGACATGGCAAAGTCCCTAGCATGTGGCTAGGGCCCCTGTTTGCCTCTAAGGTATTCTGGTCTGGGACCAGAGAGTTCCTTGGTCACGAGGACCAAGCAGGTCCTGCAGGTTGAGACAGAAACCTCCTAGTCTGGGACCAGGAAGAATCTTGGTCACGAGGACCAAGTAGTTCCTGCAGGTGCATTCCTAGTGAGTTAACTAGGTGGATCTTGGTCAGTTAACCAAGATGATGACGTGTGATGACCTCCTCTCCTAGATCTTCGAGATGGTTGAGCTAGATGGTCTTCTCAAGGGACTGGCCACCCCTTGATAGAGTCACTAGCACTTGACATTAGGAGCAATCTGGAGGACCACGTGACCACATCATCCAGTGTGGACCTTCCTTATACAGTGATGATAAACTTTTAGGTAGTGCATGGAACACTTGTACATTTGAGAGAGATGATTGGTTGTTAACCCTTGGTCTTCCCACCTTCTTGTTCTTGGTCTTGTGGTTTGAAGGTTTAGCACCTTGTCTTGCCCACCACCTTAACTTGTGGTTAGAAAAGTTATCTACCCACTTTGAATTGTTTTGACTTCCACCTTCTTGATGTTTGGGTCTTATGGGTAATAGGGTTGTTTGCCCACCTTAGTGGTACACCCTTTGGTCCTAGGGGTTGTGGGTCATGTACCCATCCTTGTTTTATAGTTTTGACTTTTACCAATTGTTGGTCCTTGTACCCCTTGTTAACACCTATTTTGTACAAATAGTTGAAACCTTATTGAGCCGCCAGTGTTGGAACACATCAGTGTTCACTTCCAAAGTATTTGGGTTTCAGAATGCAGCAGTTAGCCAGTTTTATTTTTGAGTCAACATGACCATGGCCCCATGGGGGTTTGTAATAAAGTGTGCTAGTAGGATCTGAGTGTCTCGGTTCCCCATGACTTGATTAAGCAACTAAGGTATTCCAGTGAGTTTTTTCCCTTGTCAATTATACTTTGCCTATAGCCGAGCTATAATCGATGAGGTTTTCTCCCGCTTCCTCCAAAGCTAGAATGCCCGATTTTGAAAATTCTAGCCATTGGGGGTTATTAGAGTCCAACTAATGTATATAAGCCTACTAGACACTATTAGAATAGGTTTTGGTCATGTCCCAAGTCTCTAGGACCCTCAGAAAAAATTTCGAAAAAATTTTACCGGGTCCGCCGAGTTTGGGTTTTTTAATTATTTTTTAAAAAATTTCTCTATAGTTTAAATATAGAAATAATAATTTGTAATATGTCAGTCGTCCGGGGTCCGAATTCAATGGTTGATGGCTTGTTTCATAAGCCAAAAATCACACATGACCTATGGACCAGCTAACCCTAAATTTCAGACAATTATTTGGCCTCATAATTAATATTTTCTCAAAAAATGAGAAATATTAATTAAAATATTCAAAAAATAATAAATTGGAGATAATTTAAATCTCTCCAAAAAAGGCCAAATTGAATAAAGTAAAAGTCAAAATGACATGGCAAAAAGCATTTATGATGATTGAAATCTTCACCCACCTGATTCAGATCAGTTTCGGAGCACTGGGAGTGATCTACAGTTGAGAAATTCGCCCAGCTTCATGCAAATTCGTTTTTGTGATTTGGCAATTGATTAATGGGTTGTTGGATTATGAAATCAATGCATGTGAGGCTCCTTCCTCAAATTATGGGCTCCAAACTCAAGTTTCAAGATGAGTTAAGACTCCAAGCTCGATTTGGTTGGTGTTGACATGGATTTGATTGGTTTTTTATGAAGTTTTTGGCTCTCTTCATCACCAATTCAAATTAGGGTTTTAGAATTGAGTTTTGTTATATAAGAGAGGCCATTTGGACTTTCTCTTCATAGATCTTTTGGGCAAACTTACTCTGCCAATTTGTAATCGTGTTCTAGCTATTGCTATTTGGAAATAAAAGCGACTTTGGAGGTCCACATGGTGTTGATGCTTGTTATGCAAATGCTTCATCTATTCTAAGGTGATATTGTATTTGTTTATTGTTCATATTTCATTACTTTGATCAATTATTTAGCTTAGAAGGCTTTCTTAAGCCCATAGGGTGGGAATTTGGGTTCAACTTGTCCATTGATGTTGGGGTTCTATGTGATTTGGAAGTAGTAGACTGTAGTTGGAAATATTTATACTCTTCTAATCTTATTTTGCTTTACATACAATATTTGATCAAGGTGTGTTTGTGAGTAATTTCTTGTGCAGATCTCATAGGTTGAAGAGAGGCTTGAGCTTGGGTGCATCTCTCATCTCTTCAAAGACCTTTTTCCTAACATTTGTGTGCATTTCAGGATCTCCCCAAGTCAATCTTAAGCATTGGAATTTTGGTAAAGAAGTGTTGAGTTTGAAATCCATCCATTATTCAAAACTTCAAATTGGTTACTTGGTTCTAGAACTTCCCTTTTCTAGTCCATTCCCCTTACCTTTTTCCACCCATTTATCTCTTATCCCCTTCTCTTTTATTTCTCTTGTTAAGCCTAGCTTAGGATTTGCCATAAGGTTGAAGCTCCTTCAACCTTGGGGAATAACTTGGGATTTGTTCCCTTGTGCTCTCTTCAACACTTGTTTTTGGCGTATCACCGGTTAACCGGAGGATTTCCATAGCAGTGTTTCAAACCCTCAAGTGTTCCACTTGAAACCCATCTCCATTTCAAGTTTCCTCTTCTCTTCCATTCGCTCCTCCTTTACTTTTGTCTCTCCTTCTCCCATTCGTCTTCCTCTTTTGCCCCTACCTTTTTAGGCCTCTCCACCTTGCTCTTGTCCACCTTCAAAAAGACCTAAAAAGACACAAAATCACACAAAACGAATTGAAGAAGTTAGCATTTGTTAAAGTTAGTCATTCTTTTACTAGCTAGATCTCATTGTTGGGCATTAGTATAGCTCATTCTTGTTAGATTTTTGTTTCCATTTAAAAGATAGATTTTTTCCATACAAAAATATTTCAAAAATTTTACATTTTAGATCTCTTTCTCATCATTTTTTAAGCATATGTTGTTCGCTGGTCCGTTTTTTCTTTTATGCATTTTTGAAATAAAAAATCTCAAACTAATTTTTTGAAGTCTTTTGTAGACTCTAGTTTAATTAGCTTCAAGATTTTGTCTTGTTCTAATGATTAATGGGTGTCTTGGTTGAGAATTTCTAAGACTTGTGTAGATGCTTTGAAAGGAGGAAACTTGAAAGAGCTTTGAAGAAGTAAGATCTAAGCAAAAGAAACAAAGTGAAGAAACCATGAGAATGATCAAAACTTGACTTACTTATCCTTTGTAAAAACAAGCAAAGACTTGTTTCTTCTTTATTTTTCCAAGTATTATCTATCTCTCAAAAGTCCTTCAAGGGTTTCAAACCCAAGGCATTTGTAATCAAGTTAATAAAAGTTCAAGTGGAGGAGGCCTCCACTTTTTTGGTTTTCTTCCCCATTTGGGGAAGAGTGTTCTGCATGCTTAGTTTAGATCTCATCTTTTTCAAGTTCATAGATTAGTCTTCATTTTCGTACTTAGATTAATTTCTCTTCCAAGTCTTGACTATAGTCTGCTAACTTTGGGATTGTATCCCAAAGGCCACATAACTTTGTGGTAGCTTCTCGTTCCCCCATCAGCTTCTTGTGGACATCCAGCTAGCTGGAAGGTTTTCAAGACTGACGGTTCTAGAGGTTGACCTTGTTCGGAGGTTGATCCCACCTTTAGAGTATAATTGCTTGGTAGAACACTAGATCTTTCGTTTAATTTCATTTTATTTTGCAAGTAGCATGTTAGCAATATTTCACATCTATTTGAGCTTTCACATGATTTAAGTACTACAAAGTTGAAGTATCTTGTTATCACAACTGCTACTTGTTTCTTAAAATGAACAAAGTCTCTTGAACTTGGCCAAATCCAAGTCAAGAGCACTCTCTGTCGGAGAGCATATAGACTTGCATGTTCCCCCTGCATTAGGCATTTTTAAATTAAGAAGTCTCTTGAACTGTGGTCATAAGATTAAGTCAAGAGCGCTCTCTGTCGGAGAGTTGAACAAGTGCTCTAAATAATAAAATATTTTAACCCACATTTTCCCCCTAATAAATTTACTTTTGGTTGATCGTCCAACACCCGTATGCTCTGCCAACCGGAAACGGTTGGGCTAGTACTCAGAAAGGTGGAAGACTTGTTAAATTCATAAGTGATAACTAATAAAACTTTCACCCCCATAACCAACCAATCCGGAGTTGAGCGATAAGATAAGTTCAGTGGGTAATCTCCTAGTGGGGGAGTCGGGATTCCATGTTCAGCCTCTAGTTTGCTGGTTAGCATTGCGCGACCTGGCTAGAGCACTGGGTGGCCCGACATGTCCTTGAACGGAGGCACTTGATACTGTCTTTTCCGGATGTTCTCTTGAATATCCTTGGTTTTATCCTAATAATCAAGACCATTAAAACTTTGAAATTTACTAAGATAATTTGCACAACGACCTCGCGAACAGTTACTATCAAGACTTATTTTTCAGCATCCCCCAGCACTACAATTCAATTATTTTGACTCCGTTACCCATTGGATAAGGCACTGGTCCTTTTATCATTTAATTTTTATCTGTGGATGCTTGTTAATTATCTCAATTCTTTATATACTGTTTCACGACGTGAATTGCATCTTATCTTGTGTTTTATTTAAAAGTAAGTTGTGTGTCTTTCATCACTAAAAACTCCTAAACAACACCAATCCGCATCACCATACATTTTTAACACTTAAAACATTGAGCCATAGACAACTCTTTGTAGGGACTACCCCCCTTGGCTTCGTTAGGAGTTAGCCTAAACGGAGGAGCTGGGATTCAGGTGACAGTACCTGGCTCATTGCTTGCCCCCAAGGCCACACCTCTCTCACTTGTAGTCAAGAGACAGCTTTCGAAAGATTTCCGCTGCTGGTGTGCTATCTGGCGGACAACACCCCCACCTAATTAATTTATATGTGTGGTGACTTGACCCTAATACCCACCTAAGACACCTTAATTATATTTTATATTATTATAAGTTATTTTGGTGTCTTAACCTTTATTTGTTGGTACCTTCCTAAATTAATGGAACCCTAACTTAATTAAAGATTTAATTAATGATTTTTCTAGAAGTCTTTAAGATTCTATATATTGAAGTCTAACCTTTTCATTTGAAATCATCTCATCTTCATCACATCTCAGCTTTGTCTTGTACTGCTTGACGTCAAGAGTTTAAGGGTTTATGTTGTTGCTTGCTCAACTGTTTTAGACCATCCACCTGTTGGAGATTACCACATATCTCAGAATTGATCTCTCTATCTGTTTAGGGTTGACGTTGGATGTTTTATGTTGCTGCTACCTTTGCGGTTTAGATGTGAACCCTGTTGATTTGTTCTAAGCTGATCGTGAGCCTGTTTAAGGAAGGTTGTGACCTTGTACAGGTCTTTTTTGCTCAAGCCGTGGGTTTGTTGTTATGTTTTTGTGAAGGCCACATGCCCTACCTTTCCTTGTTGATTGTTTTAAGGTCAGATCTGAAGGTTGCCTTCCCTAGAGAGCAAATCTGTGAGCTTGTTGGGGCCTAAACTGCCTAGTTGTGGTCTTGCTAAGATCCTTTCTCCCTATTGAGATCTGATCTACCATTTTCCTGTTTGATTGAGGTCTTGTTGGGTTATGATCTGCCTGTTGAGATGTTGTTGACGTATGATTTGCTATATGTATGTTTGTTGAGAAGGTCATGACCCTAAAACCCAGCCGTGAACCCTATTTGGTCCTCGATCTTCCTGCTAAGAGCTTATTTGTGGAGGCTGTGAGGCCTGAGGGTCTGATCTAGTTTGCTGGTTGCTTATTTGTGGAGGTCGTGAGACCTGAGGGTCTGATCTAGTCTTCCAGTTGTATATTTGTGGAGGTCGTGAGGCCTGTGGATCTGATCTACCCTGTTGTAACCCCTTTTGACCAGATCTATTGTGTTAGAACCTCATTGTGGGCAGATCTATCATGATCTGACTTTCTTGAGTTTGATCTATGTGTCTGTAGTTTGATCATTACACTCAAACCTTTGTTTTAATTGTACTAAGACCTTGTTGGGTTAAACTTATATGTTGAATCTTGTTTGGCACTATTACTGTGCTTTTTTACTATCATTGACCATCACTGTTTGACTGTACTACATCCCTCTCATCTCTCTCTCTCAGGTTTGTACTTACCCTCTAGTAAGGGTCAGCTTGTTCCTAGTGATTCACTGACCTCTGAGAGGCATAGTCTGTTCTGAAAGTAAATTCTTCTGAGTATAAAAATATGAAGGGTCCCACACTCCAGGTAAGTGTTCTAACTTGTTCTTTTTATTGTGAATTAGGCATGTTATTGTTAGTTATTCTACTATTGTTGATTACATGTTATTGAAGATTACTTTAACACGGGGACCTACTTGGTAGTGTTAATGTTGAAAGAGATGAAAATTATGTTTTAAATTATACTGTTTGATTACTGCCGTACTATTATGCTTCAGAACTAGTTTGTTGTATTTAATTTTGCATTAAAGTATATGAAAGTTGTTAAGATTATATGCTACTATAGACTAGATTCCAATTTCATTAGCATTCAATACATTATTCACAATAGCAGCATAATAAGGATCTCTGAAAGATACATAATCACAAAACACAAAACAATATACCCTGGGAAACCCTCAAGGGGAAGAAAACCCAGCAAGAACTTCCTCAATATAGATGATCAAAGTACAATGCCTAAAATATGTCTCACAAACAAGAGAGACAAATCCAAACTCTAGACCCAAGACAATCCTCCTCCTCCTTCGCAGATATCTCTCTCTCTCCTCTAATACGAATTGCACAAGTGAGTGATGGTACAAATGAGAGCAACTCACTCTCTATTTATACTTTACCTTTTACTTGACTTTTATCCCAGCTAGGTTGGCCTCACTTTAACTGTCTGGGTCGGTCTCTCCTAGAAAGACTCAAATAATATTATATTACATTCTTTAGGGTACTAACGACCCGACTTACAATGGAGGCTTTACCTCATGACTTTTACATGACCAAATATAATAATGGCATCTCCGAACGGAGGTAAAACATCCCCAACGGAGTTACAATAATAAAGTACAAGTAGAATATTCTTTGAAGTTACATTAATTTAACAATCCCCCTTAACAAGAAGGGTATTCTACTGACAACAACATCTGCATGTGTAACTCTACACAACATCATCGGAGGGAGGAGGGGCATCATCAACAACATCATCTGGAACATTGGTTGATACATCTATAAATCATTGGAAGTTCTGCAACAACATCATCATCTTCAGTATAGAGTTGAAGTATCATCATCTTCAGTACCGGAGCATCCTCATCTTCAGCATTGGAGCATCATCTTCTACAGCACTGGAGCATCCTCATCTTTAGCACTGGATCATCATCTTCTTGAACACTGGAGCATCCTCATCTTCAACACCAAAATATCTGCATCACTAGAACATCTGCAATACTGGAGCATCCTCATCTTCAGCACTGGAACATCATCATCTACAGCACTGGAGCATCCTGGAACATCATCATCTGCAGCACTGGAGCATCCTCATCTACAGTACCAGAATATCATCAGGAGCATCATCACCTGCAGCACACATGATCCTTCTTTTCAGAACTAGGGATCCTGGACAATCCTGACTTTCAGAACTCGGGATTCAGTCCAACAACTCTGGTGATCCTTCTTTTCGGAACTGGGATCATGGATAATCCTTCCTTTCGGAACTGGTGATTCAGTCCAACAACTCTGGTGATCCTTCCTTTCGGAACTAGGATCATGGACAATCCTTCCTTTCGGAACTCGGGATTCAGTCCAACAACTCTGGTGATCCTTCCTTTCGGAACTAGGATCATGGACAATCCTTCCTTTGGGAAATTGGGATTCAGTCCAACAACTCTGGTGATCCTTCCTTTCAGAACTGGGATCATGAACAATCCTTCCTTTCGAAACTCGGGATTCAGTCCAGCAACTCTGGTGATCCTTCCTTTTGGAACTGGGATCATGGACAATCCTTCCTTTCGGAACTCGAGATTCAGTCCAACAACTCTGGTGATCCTTCCTTTCGGAACTGGGATCATGGACAATCCTTCCTTTCGAAATTCGGGATCCAGTCCAACAACTCTGTTGATCCTTCCTTTCGGAACTGGGCTCATGGACAATCCTTCCTTTTGGAACTCGGGATTCAGTCCAACAACTCTAGTGATCCTTCCTTTCAGAACTGGGATCATGGACAATCCTTCCTCTCGGAACTCGGGTTTCAATCCAACAACTCTGGTGATCCTTCCTTTCAGAACTGGGATCATGGACAATTCTTCCTTTTGGAACTCGGGATTCAGTCCAACAACTCTAGTGATCCCTCTTTTCGGAACTGGGATCATGGACAATCTTTCCTTTCGGAACTCGGGATTCAGTCCAACAACTCTGGTGATCCTTCCTTTTGGAACTAGGGATCATGGCCAATCCTTCCTTTCGGAACCAAGGACTCAATTTAACACTCACATCTTAGACAATCCTTCCTTTCGGAACTAGGGATTCAATCTAAGGATCAACATTTAAGACTATCCTTCCTTTCGGAATTACGAGATCACTGTCTAGGGATGATCAATCCCACTGCAACTCTGGATCAACATTTAAGACTGTCCTTCCTTTCGGAATTACAGGATCACTGTCTAGCGATGATCAATCCCACTACAACTCAGTATCATCAGCACTACTCCCCCTTTTGAGGGAAGTCCTTACGAACTACACCAAGCTTGTCATGGAAGTGCTCAAACTCACACGAGACAGAGGCTTAGTCAACACATCTGCAACCTGCTCGTCCGTGCTCACATATTGGAGCTTTATAGCTCCCTTCTACACCATATCACGAATGTAGAAATACCGTATTTCTATGTGCTTCAACTTATCATGGAACACAAGGTTCTTTGTCATCTTTATACAACTCCGGTTATCACATAGAATCACTGTGGTATTCAACTCCAAATCAAATAGACCTGATAACAACTTCCGAAGCCATATAGCTTCACAACTAGCAGAACAGACAACAATATCCTATGCTTCTGCGGTGCTGAGAGAAACACTGGATTGCTTCCTGCTTAGCCATGAGATCATGGCTGGCCCTAGACTGTAACATCCACCAAAAGTGCTCTTCCTGTCTGAGACACTTCCTTCCCAATCGAAATCTGTATAACCATACAGTCTGAACTCATGATCTCTAGAATAATTGAGACCATAGTCTATTGTACCTTTTAGGTACCTCAGCACATGCTTTGCAACTACAATGTGAACACGTCTAGGCTCAACCAAATACTGACTCAAGGTGTTCACAGCGAAACATATATCTAGCCTCGTATTCGTCAGATACATCAATGACCCAATAATCTGCCTATATAGAGTCACATCCACTAATTCTGACGAAGTATCAGATAATAACTTGAAGTTGGTATCCATGGGTGTGGCCATGGCTTTACACTCCAACATATCAAATCTTTTCAAGATTTCTACTGCATACTTCCCTTGGTTAAGGAAAATTCCCTCTGGGCTCTACCATACCTCGAGACCTAGAAAATAATGCATTAAGCCAAGGTCTTTCATCTCGAATTCTGCAACGAGCTTCTTCTTGCACTCTGAAATTTGCTTCTCATTTCCTGTCAGGAATATGTCATCCACATATAGTAATAATATGACAGGTTCATCACCATAACCTTGAAGTAAAGGTTAGGATCAACTTTACTCTTGGTAAAGCCCAAGCTCATTAGAAAACTATCAATTCTTCCATACCAAGCTCTTAGAGCTTACTTCAACCCATATAGAGCCTTCTTCAGTCTGCAGACATGCATTTCTTTGTTTTCAACCTCAAATCCTTGTGGTTGTTCTATGTACACTTCTTCTTCAATGATATCATTCAAGAAAGTTGCTTTCACATCCATCTGGTGTAACTTCCACGTCATCGTGGCTGCAAGTGCCATGATGGTTCTAATGGAAGTGTACCTTGCTACGGGAGCAAATGTCTCTTCATAATCGATTACTTCCTTTTGAGAGAATCCACGAGCCACAATACTTTCATCTTGTATATCCCTTTATTTCATCTTTCTAAGTCACTTGATATCAAGATCTTGAATTCTGTTGCAAGTTCTCTCTTGCACCCATCTATGAGCTTCTCATCTTCAACCTTGTAGAAAAGGTTGATGTCTCATCACTCTAGGTGATCCTTCATCATTCTATCCATGCGTGACTTCTGAGCCCATACAAAGTCTTCTTCAATCTGCATACATGTGGTTCTCTGAGTCCTGGAGGTTGCTCAATATCTTCTTCTATTTTGATTACACCATGAGTCTGGCTACTAGAGCAACATCTCGTCATAGTCGACTTCCTCAGCTTGACTTCATTAGTCTTGTTTATAGTTGAACCATCGTCACTTGTTCTACGGAACAAGTCTCATCATTCTTCATTTGTAGGTGATCATGTACGATACTTCCTACAAATCAAATTCAGTAGCATGGTTAGAATCATTTCATAGTTTCCAAAACATATGCATAAGAACATAGGTTACACTGTCATAATGATATCTTAACCAATAACACAACATTCATCCATATCCCACATTCATATGGTAACTTTCTATATGCCTTTAATCTCTACCAGAACATTATTAAGAGCGTGCACTACTCCCAATATGTGAACAAAGAGGTTTCACTCTAGACAAGTAGCAATGGAATGTTGTATAGCACCATAGGCTACTTACCAATCACATATTAATGCAAATGTTCTAACATGCATACTATACTTCTAGGAATATAAACATGTACACAACTGAACAATATCATTTAAACGATTTGATAAAATGACAATTCAAATACTTATCTTTGTTTGTTTGGTAGGATCTCTTTTGATCAGTCTCATTGCAAGGATTACTGGAATGTCTGATGATGAGCTCTAGCCATGATCTGATTCTGATGTCATGTGCCTTTCTTGCTTATGATCTATAATGTTGATAATAGATTAAATAGACTTGTAGTATCATGAATTAAAGTTGCTTCTGAATGTCCTTTTAGTCTATATAGACCTCCTTCTTCTATTCCAATAACAATTGCATCTTCTATAGATTTTCCTTTGGGCCACATGAGAACTTCTCCATCTATAAAGGCAACCCTAAACCCTTTCTTATCTAAAGCTGAGATAGAAAGTTAGTTCTTCTTTAGGCCTAGTACATATAGTACATCCTTCATCTTTATCGGGGTTCTTCAATCAAGCTTGTAGGTGGCTTCTCCTATTCCCTTAATAGGGTATTGGTAATCATCTCCTTATGATACCTTCTAAGGGGAGTTCTTTTCTTCTAAATTGGAGAGAGTCTTCTTCTGACCTGTCATGTGCTTTGAAGCACCACTATCAATTTGCCATGTGTCATTTCCAGGTGTCACGAACCCAGAGAGAGTAGAGAATAAAACATATTCTTCTACTTCTTCCTTTGCTTGCTTCCTGGGAGGTTCTTCTTCTACTTCTTCCTTTGCTTGCTTCCTGGGAGGTTCTTCTTCTTCTTCTTTTCTTTCTTTGGCTTCAGCTTCTGCGGGTTCTGCTACATCTTCTTTAACAAACTTTGAAAGATCATTCTCTTCTAGAATGAGTCCAATCCTATACTTCCAAGCACAGAAGTTCTCTATGCCTTCCAACTTGTCATCAAGCTTAGTGCTTGGTGCCATCTTAACCCAAAGAGTAGGGAATAACCAAAAATTAAAATTTCTCAAAATCAAAAACTGAACTCACCAAAAGATGCGCTTGACTAAGGCGAGTATGCTGGTACACTTGATTTCTGAAGATTCCAAAATTTCACCCTTGAAAATTGACTTGCAAAATTCTGATCTGCAATTTTTGGCTTTCTCTGGTTTTCTAGTTTTCTGGTTTTTTTGGTCCAGACTCAAACTAGGGTTTGACTTTCCGGGAGTTTCACCCACTGAAAAACTTTGATCTTGGTACCAAAATTTTGATCTTCGGGAGGCACACTTCCCTATGCCAATTGCACTCAAAAAATCCACTTCTGTGAGAAGCCCTAATTTTTATGCTCGGAGAGAGAGAGAGAGAGTTTTACCTTGTGAAAGTTGCTCTTTTCAGGCTAGCTTTGATACCATGTTAAGATTATATGCTACTATAAACTAGATTCCAATTTCATTAGCATTCATTACATTATTCACAATAGCAGCATAATAAGGATCTCTGAAAGATACATAATCACAAAGCACAAAATAATATACCCTGGGAAACCCTCAAGGGGAAGAAAACCCAGCAAGAAATTCCTCAATATAGATGATCAAAGTACAATGCCCAAAATAGGTCTCACAAATACAAGAGACAAATCCAAACTCTAGACCCAAGCCAATCCTCCTCCTCCTTCGCAGATATCTCTCTCTCTCCTCTAATGCGAATTGCACAAGTGAGTGATGGTAGAAATGAGAGGAACTCACTCTCTATTTATACTTTACCTTTTACTTGACTTTTATCCCAGCTAAGTCGACCTCACTTTAACTGATCGGGTTGGCCTCTCCTAGAAAGACACAAATAATATTATATTACTTTCTTTAGGGTACTAACAACCCGACTTACAATGGAGGCTTTACCTCATGACTTTTACATGACCAAATATAATAGTGACATCTCCGAACGGAATTACAATAATAAAGTTCAAGTAGAATATTCTTTGAAGTTACATTAATTTAACAAAAGTTTGATTTCTCTGCATCAAACCCTAACCTAACCAAAATTTAACATGTATTGCACTGTTGCACAGTACACGTCATGCCATTTTAATATATTCACCCTTATAAGATATTTACATGAGCAGACTTTGGATATTTTGTCTCCTAATGCTTTGGAATCATGGATTCTGATCTATAAAATATTGTTTTTCTTTAAAATTTAAATATTTTATGTATTTGTGTGTATTGTTTTTCATTAAATATGTTGTTTATGTATTTGTAAATATATTATTTTTCATTAAAAATTCAAATCGACAAAGTCATTACTGGTTCCGAGTTCGAGCCTGAGTTGACCCTCGACCGATTTTTAGTCTGAGTCCGAGTTTTAAAACATTGGAACGGATCCGTATGACTATATGTATTTGCTTTTGTTAGCTCACTGAAATATGCCTGGTTGTTGAATCGGGCTCCTCTCCAGCGCTCTAACTCTGCTCCTCACATGAACTTCTTCACCTTCCGACCAAATTGTCTTCTAGTAAAGAATGAATGTGTCTTAACCCTCTACCTTGACTTGCCTTTATACTTTAGTTGAATCCATAATCTACCAAAACCCTAATCTCTCGGTGAGATGTATAGTTGAATTAGTCTAAATCACCAATGTATTAAAAATACACTTTATTACACTCAATACCTAAATATAAGAATTTCACTTTATTAATAAGTGAATTACAAAATAGATTTGACATAGCAAAAGATACAAGAATTGAAAAGCAGATACAGGTTGCCTCACAAGATTAACAGTGAACAACCACACACATAGCAAGACACACCAATGTGGCTTCCAAAGCCTTTTATTATTCCACGGGATATTACAAAATACAGAAGCAGAGCTTCAACAGCCTTTCAGTCCTATGACCATGCCAAAATAATGAGAGCGAGCTTGCTTAAATAGATGAAGAGGGTGAATTACCTCAAGAGGGCGAAAAGCGACAAATAATTAACAAGGAAAAAACACTCTAAAGTAACTGGATTGATGACTAAATCGAAGTAGGCCAAGCCCTTTACAAAAAGCCATCATGCTAAATCACTTATTACAATTCCCTGTGGGGTATGAACATGCATAAAATTGAAAAAAAAAGGGCCAAGAACGACCTATATGGACTTCTGAAAAGTGATGATGAACAAGTTACTTGTTCACACTTTGGCAGCTCACTGAAGATCCAACTAAGTGCAACTTAGTGGGTAACACTCAATATAAGCATATAATCAAGACCGATGCTTGCAAGAGGTGTTAGTACTATTATCATGATTAATATTGGCAGACGAGTAAATGTTGAATTATGCCATACAAGTGGTGATCAATGCAAAAACAACATAAGCAAGTACATAACTCAGTGCGACACAAGGAAAAAGCAACAATTCTACATACATACTCTTATTCACATTAATTACAATGTAATCTATTGATCAATCCTCCCTCTCGTGGGTGAAATGGAATTACTGGCAGTCATAAGCTTCAGTCAATGTGAAGTTGATTGTAGAAAAGACATGATTTACCTTAGGAGAACAGTGGATTTCAAGGGCCTCTGTGACATTTGGTGGAATGACGAACAATAAGGTAGCACGGTGCCTCACAGATGGATAAATTGCTTAGAAGGTACCCTTTCGACTCTAGAAAGCCCCCCTTTATTTCAAAATTTCACTTTCATTTGATTTCATTTTCATTTCTCACTTTTGCATTTCTTTGGATATTTCATTGAAGCACATTTTGCATTTTGTACTTTAGTTATCTAGCCTCCAAAAGTATCGGCATTGGATAGCCTTCTAGGCCCCAGTTCTGATATAGCCATAGCTTCGCTTCCAATGAGCGTCCATAGCCCCAACGAAGTTGTTACAGTATTTCCCTTTTATAGGCAAGTAGGCAAAACATCATACAAAGGATGAGTACCTCCTACCTTGGCCACTAGCTAATTTCAAGGATGGGAAAACTTGTTTCAATTCTAAGGGATACACTTTCAGTGACATAAGCCTACCTAACTGCACCCAATCATCCTAAGCTACAAGACGAGAAAGATCAACAGGGCTATAGATAGAGCCACACACTTCAGAGCTGAGACACCAGGGGAAAACATGGTGGTCATCCAAGCAAAGAGGTCACAAAGGGAAAGGTCCTCGGAATGATCAGTCAAGTCCAAGTCAAGGGATATCACAACAAAATGGATGAGATGGATAATGTGGGGAAGGCTAAGCACGGAACCAAAAGCGAGGGAATTGATCTATAGATTACATTGAATTAACCCAAAACAAAACATGTATATGAAACTATAGAAACTGCATCTATATCACTCTAAATATATGTCCTACTGATATTCAACAAAAATAAATGATCACCAAATCCACTGCAAGGTCTAACATAGTCAGAATGCCAATATACACTATGAAAACCATATGATACCTCTACCATATACCTGCTCTGAGCTACAGCTGCAAACTAAAATCCACTTGTCCTGACACTAATACCTCTGAACAGCAAGGAAAGATAAGATCCAACTATACTGCTCTGCTCCACTGAACCAAAGCTCAAAATGTATTACAAGGGAGGTCATGAAGAGGCCTCAAAGTGACAAGGGTGACCCCTATGCTCCTGCCCTTGGATAATCCAGCTACCCAACTAATGAAAAAGATCATCCATCGTTGATATCGTCTTAAAAAAATCTACCTCAAATGTAAGGACTAGGCTCATGACTGGACTCTCGTCTGCAAAAATGAGTAGTAGCTCCCAGCTACTAAAACTGTGATAACAAGACACTCACCGATTTTTTGTTGATGCCAAAATTTGCACATCCGTCATCTGGACCTGGCCCACATAGCAAAAGACTATATTGTCGGCAATCTGGGCTCTGGATCCCTTGGATTTGTCAATTAATAACATTAAGACTATACTGCTCTGCTCCACTGAACCAAAGCTCAAAATGTATTACAAGGGAGGTCATGAAGAGGCCTCAAAGTGACAAGGGTGACCCCTATGCTCCTGCCCTTGGATAATCCAGCTACCCAACTAATGAAAAAGATCATCCATCGTTGATATCGTCTTAAAAAAATCTACCTCAAATGTAAGGACTAGGCTCATGACTGGACTCTCGTCTGCAAAAATGAGTAGTAGCTCCCAGCTACTAAAACTGTGATAACAAGACACTCACCGATTTTTTGTTGATGCCAAAATTTGCACATCCGTCATCTGGACCTGGCCCACATAGCAAAAGACTATATTGTCGGCAATCTGGGCTCTGGATCCCTTGGATTTGTCAATTAATAACATTCAACATGGACAATTGGAAACGCCACCTTCCTCACTCTACCACTTTCCAAATACAAGTGTAGACCAAAGGGTCGAATATTTTCAAGACTGTGGTAGATGAAGGGACTTCTACTTGCCTTATGTCCTTGTCTTGTTGGCAAGCTATAGGCTCACCTAAGACCGTACCCTTGCCCACCATGTTAAAAGCATTTGAAGGCCACTTATTTATGCCTCAATGAATCATCCTAGATCTCCCAACAGAGCTAGGGGGCAATAGCAGTAGAGGTAGATATCATTCATGTTCCTTTGAATTATAACCCCTTATTAGGTCGCAGTTGGACTTATGCAATGATGGCAATGGTATCTTGGATCTTCCGTGTAATTCAATTTCCTCACGAAGGGGAGATCTTTATTATAGACCAATTGTCTTACTATATAGCAGAGTCCATTCAAACAATAGGACCTAATCTCCCATTAGTTGGCCATTCTACGAGAGCCTATGAAAATGTTGGAGTGGGAATGCACCCTACCCTCATGGGGACTGTTAATCTTCCTCCACCCAACCCACACAAAAACATTGCCCCAATACACGTGATCTCATCGATTGCCACTAGTTCCATGGCAAGGGTATGCAACTTCAAAACCTCTTATATTAAAGATCCATGGATAGTGTCTGACTCCTCACAAGAAACCAGGCTAGTAGGGCCCCAACAACTTTGTCTACAACTTAAATAGCTTATCAAACCATTCAATCAAATACAGCAGACAACAATCGTGATACTACATCCGTGCAAGAATGCGATCAATACACTATGCCAATTTGGGCCATTAATTCTTCACAGAGTCAAGACCTCCTAGATATGGTCCTACCATCTGATGAAGTTATCCGAGGCCATGTCTATGATGGACAGACCATGGAAAGACATGCACCAACATGCATCCTTTTTTCCTGCCATGAATGGGTTGAGGATTGATGAAAATGGGATCATCAAACTGAGAAGTATGGAATGGTATGGGAGTCCCCTCGCAATCTATGAGGTATATGCAGAAGGGAATATGGCGAGCATATCTAAAACCATCCCAATCGATATTTCTAGAACTCCTAGTGTCCTCAAAAACGTCTTGATAGGTGCAAGTTGTTCCCCTGAGAAAATTGAAATCTAGACTACACAATTCAAGGAGTATCTCGCAATCTTTGCCTGGTCTCATGAAGAAATGCCAGGAATCGAGTCAAGTATCGTTGAACATGAGATTAAGACGTACCCCAATGTCAAACTTGTTCGACAAAAGGTGCGACCAGTTAATCCACGAAAGGCTCCTATTGTTAAAGAAGAGGTGAAAAAACTTCTTCATGCAGGTTTTATCTACCCAGTGTCACTGACCGAATGGGTATCTAACTTTGCACCCGTCAATAAGAAATGAGGAAATATTAGAGTTTGCACTAACTTTAGGGACTGTTATCACATATATAGTAGTCAGGCTACCACACATTATTTTTTAGATTCCAGAGCACTTTTCAGCCAGTTCCTTTGCATTGAGATGATGAGATGAGCATCTATCATGGATCAGCATCAGATTTTGGACAGCATATATATTTCCCATGCCATGACTGAGTCTCAGGACACTTAGAGAGATGACCGATGTAGCCATTATACCATTTATGCAGAGCAGTTAATAATGCCCAGAGTTACAGCAGCAGTTTCAGAGGACAGATGATGGTTCAGAGGATGAGCATTTAGGTATATGACTCAGCAGGTATATCATGGTGTTATGGTTATATAGCTTTTATATTCATTCTTATGGCATGTCATAGCACTTAGTGTCATGATCTGGCGATCATATAGATAGGTGGACCTGGTTGATCTTATTATATATATATTCTACTGTCCTTACTCAGACTTAGAAGTTCACTACTCATACTCATTGGTTTTACCCTCCCTAGGGAGAATAGAGGTGATCATTCCACCATACCTTGGCTTGCTAGTGTTGGCTCCATTACTCATTGTCTTCATCCATCCATTACCTACCTTTTAGTTTATCACCTTGAGTTACTACTTGACTAGTGGGATGGAGGATCTTTTCCCCACTGTAGCCTCTGTATTGGATGAGCTTCCCTGTTTATTGTGTCTCGGCTCTAAGTTGGTGACAAAACTTACCTCTGGTGAGTTGGATTGTAGCCCTAAATCATTCTGGTCGGTTGTCCCGATGTTTGGCATTCGCTCGAACTCCCCCTAGTCACTTGAGATGTTGTTGGCTAAAACTGAAAGCTCGTGTACTACTTATGGAAACTTCTAAATTCGCCCATGGAAACTAAAAAGGGCAAGAGCGATGAACTGCTAAAAATACTCCTTGAAGAGTATAAAAGAAAGGTCCAAAAAGCAATGATTCTTAAAAGCTATATCTAAACAATTGCTGACCTTATGTATGTATAAAAAACATGCCCTGGATGCAAGCTGCAACTAGTTGTGCTTATCAGCACACCTGAGATCCAAAGGGTTATGTAGGCCAAAAAGGCCATGAAATGAAATTGAATGATCCTAATGAACCTGGATCAAATTGATGTAGACATGATGCCTAAGTTGAATAAGCACTCTCTAAACAACTTATCCATTTGTGAGACACCACCATTCCCTGTGTTGTTGCTCATTCAGTATATACTATGGTGTGTATTCCCTTTCCCATATCCAAAGTGTCACAATGTTAAGTCAGTCAGTCACCCTTTAGCCTAGCCATTTTATTTTAGCCTTCACCGTTCACTAGCAAATTGATCACAATTATGAAGTGAGTATGGTCCTGAAAGTCTAGTCTGAGTCATATAAATAATTAATGACAATATATATTTGGATTTACATCGCCAGTAATGATTACTTTGTGTTATAATTGCTATTTGAATGAGTTGTAGAGCATGCATTAACCTTTGACACTTTGCAGCAGCTTCAGATGGTAGTCTGAGTTATATTTGGTCAATATTGACCTGGTCAAACCTAGTTTGACCAAGGTCAATCACAGGGCATGAGATTATTGGACCTTATGATGACACAGGTAGATGATATATAGTCTATGTACATGTACATGATGGTTCTATGCATCAGATACAGGTTTATGATGATGATCTATGGTTTTCAGCATTATTTGATCATTTACAGATTATTATTATTTCACCTGTTCCGGAATATTGGATATATTATATGATCATGCAAAGATCTATATGGTGTATGAGTACACATCTTGGATAGTTTTGGACCTTCTGAGTCCAATGAGACAGTCTATTTCCAGTTTCGGGCAGTTACAATGATGATTTAGCCTCAGTAGGCTGTCCTAGTGCAGTTTTGGTCTGTCGGAGACCCTGCCAGAGCAGAGATGATATTTATTTGGTTCACCTAGGGCATTGATGATGGAGGGGGTGGTCCAGCCATTTGTTTTTTACCATGTTACCCCCCCTTCCAGACACATTGGTGCCCTCACCTTGACAACACAGGCACTCCAGGAGGCAGCTTGGGACAGGTACACGCTTCCCGAGGCAGTCTTGGATTGGTAGAAATGGCTACAAAGGAATTCGATTTGGGCTACTGAGGCAAAGTTTTGGCATGGGATGATCAGTGATGATGAGTGGGATGTCTTCCGCACCTTCTCCAGCAGTTTCAGCTTCATCGAGGCCCACATCCATCACTTATGGCACTTTCTGGTGATTTCTGAGGTCTTTTGAGGCCTATGATTTGTCCATAGAGGCACGATTTGGTATATTGATGACTATTTTATTATTATTGTGCTATGGGGATTGACCAAGGGTGGATAAAATTACCCCTTGGACCCACCATAAGCTTATTGTTATATTTTGTCATCATGATTTGGTGGGATCCCCTCTCCTAGGGCGATTTTGTCCACTTATTGTTATATTTTATGGTTGATCCATGTATTTTATTGTTGAGCTCATCTCAACAATTGATTAGATATTTCGATCTTTTAATCTTAGCCACTCATGTAAAAAGTGGTTAGGATTTTGCTCTCTCCCCATTCTATTTAAGGAGGGAGCCTCTCATTGTAAAATCATCTAGAGATTTTTGGCTCTTGGCTCTTGGAATAAAATTTCTATCTTTTGGAGTACATGCTTGGGTTGGAGTAGATGTTGGTTGTTTTGATTGTAAATGTTTTTGTCCATTGCACTGGAGGATCTATTGTAGCTATCTTGCATATTTGCCATATCTTTTTACAGGTGGAGAAGACTTCTTCAACAAGTGCGAATTGGTGGGGAGGCTTGCCCTTCAAGCTTGGAGGAGGACGTTTTGGGTTAAACAGGGAGTGGTTTTGTCTTTGCACCAACTATTCTTTGCTTATCTCTTTCTTGCTTGTATCTACCTTCAACATGTTAAACTGATTGATGCTTTGCTCCTTGGTTTTGACAGGATAGAGGGACACATATGTGGCTTGGAAAAATCGATTTTGCAAGAGGGCTTCAAAAATTCTCCATTTGATCTTTGGCAAAAGTAATCCTCATCTCAACTAGCATTCATCTCTTCATCCAGGTATGCTCCAAAGGTATGATCTTCTTCTTCTTTGAATCATCCATAATTTCTAGATCATAAAAACCCTAATTAATCAAAACCCTCATTTTGGTTTTTCTTAGATCTACTTAGATCTACCCTTGCTTTTGAAGAGATATTAAAAACCCACCTCTATAGCATCCACCCCTAGTTGGATCTATAGTTTGGTGGTGATTGGGTTAAAATTGACACACTTTTCAAGGCAATAAAGCCCTCTTGAACCAAATCGCACTTCCTTGGAGAGGCTTGTTTGGTTAGATCTAGCACATGGGTAGGTGAGATCCCACTTGATTTGCAATCTACACACTTGATAACCTACCCCTAGACTTTTACTTGGGTGATTTCTACCTTGTGAGCATCATTCCACATTTTAAGGGATTAAAACCCCCTTTTGAACTACTTGGCACCTTAAAACTCAGATCTAGTAAGATCTAACCCTTGGATTGACTTAATTTTCTAGATCCACATAGATCGGTGTCTAAGCTACTTGGATCTACAATTTGGTGGCCATTGGACTTGATTTGACACACCTTATCCACCTTTTAGCCCTCCTTGAGCAAGGTCGCACTTCCTTGGGTGACTGAGTTTGCCCACTTCTAGGACCTGAGTAGTTGAAATTTCAGTGGATTTGGAACGGGCATACCTTGAAACCTATATCTAGAGTATCATTTTGTGACGATCTGCCTTGAGTGTAGCATTCGTTGTTTTAAGGGATTGTGGTCCACTTGGGTCATTTCATGAAACCCTAGATCTAGCAAGATCCAACCACTTTACCTCAATTAGCCCACTTGTCTTGACCTCTAGGTGTCCCGATCTACACTTTGACATATCTTTTGACTCCATTAACCCATCCAACAAGGCACTAGTCCTCCTTAAGCAAGTCGCACTCCTTGGGAATTGTGTCAAACCTTAGATCCGGTACATGGGTATTCCTAATTTCAACTTAGATCCATAGATCTACTCATTACATATCCTCTAGTGCCAATTGCATCCCTTAATTTCACCTTGTGGGTCCATATTAAGCCATTTCACATATCCCAAGAAAGTAGGACCCACTTGTGTAATACATGGTACCATATCTTATCATTATAACTAATCATGTGGCCTAAATCATAAGTTGCTTGAAACACTAATCATTTCTCAAACCACCTTCAACCATACTTTAATTTCTAGGTCCACTTTACCTTGCATTGGTTTCCGTAACTTACCATTTACTCATCCCTAGGAACCTTTGTTTGGGTCCAATCATCTTTGATTGGTTATAGGGTCTCCCCCTTGGTCTTGATTCACCTTGACCTAAAGTGAAGAGTGCCTCAGTTGACATGACTCCCACCTTGCATTGGGAACCATGGCATCTCTTGGGTCACCTCTTTAGTTGTCCATCTCCTCTACCATCCCGGATGGGATACCACTAGGGGCAACTACAAGTTGTGTGATAACAGGGACCTTAACCTAGCTTGTCCTCCTACTCCATTTATTAACCAAATTATCGATCAATGTGCAAAGAATGAGATTCTCTCATTCATGGATAGGTTTTTAGGTTATAACCCGATACAAATTCGCATTGAAGATCAACACAAAACTGCATTTATATGTCCTTGGGGCACATTCGCATATAGGAAGATGCCTTTCGGTCTAAAGAATGTCGAAGCTACATTTCAGGAATCCATGTCGTATGCATTTCATGACATCAAAGCATTATCGAGACTTACCTAGACAATTTGACGGCTCGATCCACTAGGAAGGTCGATCATCCTAATCACCCGAGGATGGTTTTTGACAATTGTCATTATTACAAGATTTGCCTGAATCCTCATAAATGCATATTCTCTGTCATCGCAGGGAAGTTGCTTAGTCTTATGGTATCCAAACATGGGATTCTGGTGGATGCATTTAAGGTTGAGGCAATAGTTCGTTTGCCTCCCCCACAAAATGTTCGTCAACTACGGAGCCTCCCAGGTAAGGCTAATTTTTTGCGTTGTTGCACTACTAACTATGCCAAATTAACAAAAGGATTATGCGCCTTTTGAAGAAAGTGGTGCCTTTCATTTAAGATGATCACACTCAACAATCGTTTGACAAGTTGAAACCAACATTAATGTCCACCCCTCTACTAAGTCCTCTAAACTTTAGTAAGGATTTTCTATTATATTTAGCTGCGTCTGAATCGACCCTTGGTATGGTTTTGGTTGAGGATGAATTGCATCAAGAGCATGTAGTTTACTATTTGAACAAGAGTTTGGTTGGACCCAAATTGAGGTACTCGCATGTTGAGAAGCTGGCATTGGCAGTTGTTCAAGTTGTCCAAAGACTCTAATACTATATTATTTTGAGATGAACTACGATGATTGCAGATGTCAATCTATTCCAATTATATTGTCCTAGCACATAATCGAAGGCAAATATAATAAATGGATTGTGATTCTACAGGAGTTTGACTTATAATTCACATCAGCCAAATCGAAAAATCAGTCTTCTACCTTAACTCTTAACTCTATTTCACCACCGAAATTTGCCTCAGAGGGGTCTGAATTTCAAAGCTCTTACACTTCGAAAACTTATTTTAGAATGAATCAAGCTCGTGGTATTTATAGTGGTATGATAATTTATTTTGATTTGGGCCGACCTTGTTAGATATATATATATATATATATATATATATATATATATATATTCTTCAACGTGGAGGGTAAACCCATGTTTATTGGCCAACCTAGCATATGTTCCTTAAGGTTCTTCTTTTTTGGGCCTAGCTTGATGTTCACGCAATAATTTTTTTATGTCTGTATAGTCAATGTTTGCCATGTCATCATTTAATTGGTTCAAGGTGTAATGTGTTTGCCATGTCATTATTTAATTTGTTCAAGAGCTCCATGTCAACATTGTGCATCTAGCCCGCATGGGTGTGGCTCATTGGCGATTCGCTTAATATGAAGTCACATGTTGTAAACAAAGGTCACGAGTTCTAATCACACCCAAGCTTACCTGAAAGCCATGCTTGCGGGCAGTTGTGGGGCACCTAGGGGTATAGTGGTAGCGGGATTGGATCCCTGGACCCCGTGTCACGCGAGTACCAGCCCAGTCCCCAATTGCCGATTCCCCTAGTTAAAAAAAAAAAAAAACATTGTGCATCCATGACAAAGTAAGGGCTCTTCAAGTCCAACGTTCCTTATGGCTTCAATTTGTTTGTGTTACCATGGAGGTCATCAAGCCACAGTCAGTATGGGTTCCAAGACCCAATCCTTTCTATTGTGCAACCAGGTCATCATCAAGCAGTAAGCATTCCAAGAGATTATCCACATCATCAGGCATGAGCCATGTCATCGTGTCCTTGGTTTCTTCATGGTTTCCTTACCAAGTACAAGTGCAAGTGGACTCATCTAATCTCCATGACTCAAACCATGTCCAAGGGTTCCATGACCCCATCAAGCCACAAATGACCACAGAATGGGTCATTTGCACCACCTAGTGTTCCAATGCCAAAACTGCCATGTCCTCCTTGCCATGTCATCAACCTTTATCACTCCTTTGTCATTAATGGCTTGTCATCAATGACAACCATGCTCAACAGACATGTGGGCTAGAATGAAGTCTCGAGAGCGGTGTTCAACACTACACCAACAAGGGTGTAGTCTAACGATGCCCTGAGGTCGCCTCCCAGTTGTTCCCGCGTCCTTAGTCAAAATTTCCCCACTTGATCACTTAACCGTAACACCGAATTTTCTTTTGTTTATGGGGATTTGATTTGATTAAAGTGAGTGGATTAATTAATGTGAAAAAATTATTGAGTGCAAACAACCGCTTTTGATATCCCAAAGCTCAGACAAGCCTACGATGGGTAGAGCATACGCGGAGCATGCAAATGTTAATTCCAATTGTTAAAACTCTCCGACAGAGAGCACTCTTGATCCACAAAAGCGAGATTCAAGAGATTTTAGTTAAGATGAACTCTCCAATAGCGAGCACTCTTAATCCGCAAATGGCGAGATTCGAGAGATTTTTAAAGAATCTTAAGACTCAACAGAAAAGATAGATGCAAAGATACATAAAGTAAATAAGGCATAAAACTAGAAGTTGTCTAATTACAACCCGGGAGTCTCTTTCAAGTTAAAGACCGTACTCGGGAAAGCAAGAGGGTTAGTATTATGATTTACCATGCAAAAGAGATTTAGAAAAAAGACCCTCCGACAGAGAGCACACTTGATCCGCAAATGACGAGATTCAAGAGATTTTAATGAATCCTTAAAACTTTAACAAAATGAAAAAGATGCCCAGATTTAAATGATCAAAAAAATTAAAACTAGCTAATCTTGCAAAAAGGAAACTTTCAGAGACTTGACACTTTTGCAAAATAATAAAACTTTGAGAGAACTATGCAAAAGTAAACTATTAAGAACTTATGCAAAAATAAAACTTTCCAAGTGCTCTTTTGATTACTTTTGCAAAATAGAAACTAATCTAGCATGCTATTGATCTAATTATGCAATATGCAAAACAGTAAGCAAATAGGGGATAGATACAAGCTTCCCCCAAATGGAGGAAGAGGGGTGTAGGAGCCGTAATCCCACTCGCTTCTTTTATTATTTCATTAAATATTAGTTAACTCTCCGATAAAGAGCACTCTTGATCCGCTAAAAGCGAGATTCAAGGGACTTTAATCTTTAAGAAAAGCTTGTTAGAGTTTGCACTTTAACTCAATTTAGTTAGATCTTTGAACTGAAAGATAGACAAGCACAACAAAACACAAAAGACACAAGAATTTTCCCCGGGGAAACCATAAAGGAGAAAACCCCGCAACTTCCTAAAAAATAGATTTGTCACTGGTACAATATCAAACAAGATGGAAAACCCAAAATATAAGATGTCTTCTGCAGCTCTCTCTCTTTCTCCTCCAGCGAATTTATCTTCTCTCTCACTTGGTGCGAACTTGCTTCAGTGAGTGTGACTGTCAAATGAGAGTGACTCTCTCTATTTATACTTTAAGTGAGAGTGACCTAATTCCTCAATGGGGCCGACTTGTCTAACTGACTGGGCCGACCTGTCCTAGGGAAACTCAAAAATACATTTTACATTTGACCATTGGGGAGTTATTGCCCTGACTTACAATGGAAGTTTTACCTCGATATTCTTGCATGACCAAATACACTAATGACATCCCTGAACAGAGGAAAAACATCTCCGACGGAGGTACAATAAAAATACAATAATAATATAATAATAATATACAATGAATATCTTCTGAAGTTAAGTTTACAACTAAGAAGGTATTCTCTCGCCACAGTCATCATCACTCTAGACAAACTCTCGACAACGTCATCATCGTTGGATCGTCATCAATGCTGGAACATCATCATCAACACTGGATCATCATCATCGCTGCTACAGCAATCCTCATCTCGTTGATCATTGACTAGTGACATCTCTTGAATCTATCTGTCATGAGAAGTTCTACAGAGCCAGCCCTTTTTCATGTTGGATGTAGGCCTAGCTCTCATCTAGGTCTTCATCATCTCCACGAGCAAGCCATCAAGTAGGTACAGCCCAGGACCACACATTACATTGCCACCTCAATCACTTGCGTCTCCTACTATCATCTCATCGTATCCGGATCATCTCATCATCACACACAAAGAGCAGCGCAGCTGCATACATCAAGTCCAATAGACCACCTGCGTCCTCCACCCAGTGGATACAGCCCAAGAGCACCCCAGGTGCATTATGTCTCTCTCGGTCAACCTACGTCTTCAAACATGTGGATACAGCCCAGGAGCACCCCAGATGCATTACGTCCCTATGGACCACCTGCATCTTCCACCATGTAAGATACAGCCCAGGCTCACCCCAGGTGTCTTTATGACCCGTGGACCTACCAACATCTCCAAACATGTGGATACATCCCAGGAGCACCCCAGGTGCATTACGTCCCTATGGACCACTTGCATCTTCCACCATGTGAGATACAGCCCTGGTGCAACTGCGTCTTCCGATCTCATCACTCCCTCTTTCGAGGAACATCGATTTGGATAACACCAAGCTTCTCTCTGAAGTACTCGAACTTCACTCTCGCTAATGGCTTGGTCAACACATCAGCTATCTACTCGTCTATCGCCACATACTGGAGCTTCACTGTTCCTCTCTGCACCATATCCCGGATATAGTGATACTTGGTCTCAATATGCTTCGACTTGTCATGGAACACTAGGTTCTCAAACAATTTCACGCAACTCTGGTTGTCACAGAAGATATAAGTCGCCTCGACCTTGAGATCAAACAAATCTGACAGTAGCTTCTGAAGCCATACTGCAGCATAACTAGCCAAACAAGCTACGACATACTATGCTTCGGCTGTACTCAGTGCCACGCGTGACTGCTTCCTGCTAAACCAAGAGATCATACCAGATCCCAAACTGAAGCAGCATCCTGAAGTGCTCTTCCTGTCTATGGCACTGCCTTCCCAATCCGAATCAACATAACCATGCAGGTTAATCCTCTGATTCGTCTCGTACTTGAGCCCATACTCAATTGTACCCTTCAGGTACCTCAATATATGTTTTGCAACCGTCAGGTGAACATGCCTCGGATCTGTCAGGAACTGGCTCACGGTGTTCATCGCAAAACATATGTCCCGTCTCGTGTTCGTTAAGTACATTAACAAACCAATCATCTGCATGTACATTGTGGCATCGATTGTCTCTGAAGAAGAGTCACATAGTAGCTTCAAGTTCGATGCCATAGGTGTGGCCATTGCCTTGCAGTCCATGATTCCGAACCTCTTCAGAATCTCTATTGCATACTTTCCTTGACCAAGGAAAATCCCATCCGAACTCTGCCACACCTCCATGCCTAAGAAATAGTGCATCATTCCCAAGTCCTTCATCTCGAACTCTGCATCAAGCCTTCTCTTTGTATCTACAATGAGCTCATCCTCCCATGTTACAAACAGGTCATCTACATATAGCAGTAGTATCACTGGTCTTCCGCCCTCAACCTTAAAGTAAAAGTTAGAATCTACTTTACTCTTAGTAAAGCCTAAGGTCATCATAAAGTTGTCCATCCTACCGTACCATGTCCTGGGTGCCTGCTTCAATCCATACAAGGATTTCTTCAACTTGCACACATGAGTTTGTTTGTCATGTCTCAAATCCCAGGGGTTGCTCCACATACACTTCCTCTTCAACTACACCATTCAAGAATGTTGTCTTGACGTCCATCTGGTGTACCTTCCATTTCATTACTGCAACTAATGCAAGTATAGATCTAATGGAAGTGTATCTTGCTACATGTGCAAATGTCTCCTCGTAGTCTATGCCTTCTTTCTAGGAGAAGCCACGTGCCACAGTTCTTGCCTTGTGTTTTTCTATGCTACCATTTGCAGCATGCTTGATCTTGTAGATCCATTTCGAAATCACAAGAGACTTCCCTACTGGTCTTGGAACTATCTCCTAAACATCATTCTTCATAATCGACTGGTACTCCTCGATCATGGTATCCTTTCATTCCTTCTTCTCAATTGCTTCCCCGTAGTTGGAAGGTTCTGTATCAATGATATCACATAGTAGGGCCACATAGCTGGAGGATGGTCTGGGTCTCTTGCTTTCTCTATGTATCCCATCTAGAGCACCATACTTCTCTACATCTTGTATTCTCTGCATCGGGACATTCTGCACTAGAGTGATTGGTAGCCTTCTCTTCTGATGATCTTCTGGGTATCCATCTATGTCATCTTTACTGGATATCAAGATCTCAAATTCTGTTGCAAGTTCTCTCTTGCACCCATCAATGAGCTTCTCATCTTCAACCTTGTAGCAGAGGTTGATGTCTCATCACTCTAGGTGATCCTCAATCTTGTCATGTTATCCCATGGGTGACTTCTAAACCCGTTTAAAGCCTTCTTCAATTTGCGCATATGTGGTTCTCTACAAAGAGTCCTGAATTCTGGCAGTTGCTCGATATACACTTCTACTTCGATTACACCATCTATCTAGTGTAATATCCACCACTAATGACGTGTGTTTGGCCACTAGAGCAATGTCTTGTCATAGTCAACTCCCTCTTTCTAAAAGAACACTCGCTTTGTACATTTTTAGTACGTGGATTTCATAAATCTTCTTGAATGTTGTAGCTGAACCATCGTCACTTGTTCTTCAAAACAAGTCTCATCATTATTCTCCTGTAGGTACACAATCTTTCCTACAAGTCTAATTTAGTTACATGATTAGAAACATTTCATAATCTTCAAAACAAATTCTTATGCATAAAGACATAGGTCATATAGTTATGCAACTATATTAGCCAATGCTTCAACACAACATTCATCCATTTCCCTCATTCATAGGGTAATGTTATCAACTTATCACCAATCTTGTAGTTGCCCCTAATGGTGGATCCGTAAGGATGGTAGAGGGGATAGGCAACCAAAGTGGTGAACCAAGAGAGCCCTGGTTCCCAAATGGATGGTTTTCACGCCAACCAAGGCACTCTTCTCTTCTGCTACCAAAGCCAAGATAGAAAGGGAGAGACCCAGATCTCCCGATAGGAGAGATCAACCCAATCACTAGATCAAATCAGACAAGGTGAAGTACGTAAAGTGACAGGTATGGAACCCTAGATATAAGGAGATTGAGACACTGTGGAGGCTTAGATATGATATAACTTGATGAATGGATCTTAAGCACAGTGATTCAAAGATGAGGTATGATTCCAGGATTCAAAGCTAGTTTAAAATGGCCAAATTTAACTGCCTTAGGAAACGTGACCCTTAAAATAGGAAAAGTGTCCCAAAATGTAGATCTGACAGTTAGGGCTTTCTAGTTATGCTTGATGAATGGATATGACAATGTCAAAGTGTGCAAGCAACCAAACGGGGGTCAAACCACAGGAAAAATGGGCAAGCCAAGAAAGTCGTGAGGGTAGGAGAGAAGGCTAGTGCTTAGGAAAATGGGCCAATGGAGTCCCCAGGGGTGACGCCCTTGAAAACCCACATTGGAATTCACCCGATCTACAATACCCAGAAATGTTTTTCCAATTGATCAAGGGATTTGATCAAGAGAATTTTTAGTAGATTTAAATGAGGGTTTTGAATTAAATTGACAGATGGGTAAACCAATGGAATGAGAAACTTGCCTTGAGATCATACATGTGTGATGAAAGTGCTTGCCATGTTGTTGAGGAATGTTCCCGCAGAGATCAAATGAGAAATTGTTGATTTTTCTTGCCACAATGAGATGCCCAGCTCCACACGTGCGCCCTCCTCTTCCTATCAAACCAAGGAAAATCGATTCAATCAGATTGAACAAGAATGGAGAAAATACAAGCGAATAAGCAATGATAACATGAAGTAGAACGTGCTAAGATAGTAATACTCCCTGTAACCAATGAAAAAGACCCAAAGAAGAAGCAGGGAGAGTCTCCCCAACCAATGTGTCCTCCTTGAAGCAATTCGACCTCCACTTGTAGATGAGAAAAACGTGGAACAAAAAAGATAACAAGATAATCTCCAATATCCCAGTGCAAAGGAAGAACAAACAGTCGAACCCCAATAGCATTCACAACCACAGGACAAGTAGATGCAATAATAATTTTCTATTCCAATAATCCAGAGCCAAAAGTCCTTTTACAATGAGAAGCTCTCTCCTTTAAAGAGAGATACCAAAACCCTAACCACCTTTTGAATGGATGGATAAGATTAAAAGATCAAAGTGATCTCATCAATGGTTGAGATGAGCTCAACAATAAAGTACATGGATCAACAATAAAATATAACATATCAATGAACAAAATCGCCCTAAGAGAGCAGTCCCCACCAAATGTCAATGATAAAACATAATAACTAGCTCATGGTGGGTCTAGGGGGTCATGTCTAGCCTCACTAGTGTGTCCCCATGGCACAATATCATCAAGTGACTAACACAAGCACCAAATTGTGCCTCCCTGGGAAAGTCGTGAGCCTCCAAAGGCTCCAGAAAACCAAATAAAGTGCCGGAGAGAAGGGTGTGGGCCCCACTGAAAGCTGAAACTGCTGGAGAATGTGTGGAAGACATCACACTCATCATCAAAACTCATCCCATGCCAATCCCTTGCCTCAGTAGCCCAAATCGAATTCTTCAGTAGCCATTTTTGTCATTTTTAAACTGCCTCGGGAAATTTGAACCTAGACAAACTGCCTCCTAGAGTGCCTGCGCTGTCAAGGTGAGCCCACCAGGCTCTCTGGGAGGGGGGTAATATGGTAAAAACAAGTGGCAAGACCACCCCCTCCAGATACAGCGCCCTAGGTGAACCAATCAAATCATCCCTCTGCTCTGATAGGCCATCTGATATGGCAAAACTGCATCAGGATAGCCAACTGAGGCCAATCATCACTGTAACTACCCGGAACTGAAAAAAGAAAGGCTCATTGGACTCAGATAGCCCAAATCCATCTAAGGTGTGTACTCATACACCCTATGGATCTCTGCATGATCATATAAAATATCCAATATGCCCAAACAAATCAAATAATAATAATCTGAAAAAGTGTTGAAAACACAAATCATCATCATAAGCCTGAAACCATTGCATAGAACCATCTGGTGACGTGTACTAGACCATATATCATATCTCTGCATCATCTAAGGTTTATCCACCTCATGTCCTCTAGTTGAACTTGGTCAAACTAGGTTTGACCAAGTCAACATGACCAATATAATGACCCAAGCTATCATCAAACTGCTGCACGTGTCAAAGGTTAAAGCATTCTCTACAACTCATTCAAGTAACAATTATAACAAGAAGTAATCATTTCTCTGGCGATCTAATAACCAATTATAAAGAGTTTTAAATATTGTTTATGACTCAGACTAGCCTTTCAAGACAATACTCACTCCCTAGTTGTGACCATTTTACTAGTGAAGGGTGAAGGCTAAAACTGAATAGGCTAGGCCAAGGATGACTACTAATGTGACACTGTGACACTTTGGATATGGAAAGGGAATACACACTCTCGCATATGCTGGATGAACAATAACACAGGGGATGGCAGTGTCTCACAAATGGGTAAGTTGTTTTCAGAGGTGCTTATTCACCTTAGCAGATGCTCACAATCCATGTCAATACAAATGAGGCCAGCAATCGTTTAGATATAGAGTTTAAGAACCATTACTTTTTAGGCCTTTCAGTTTCCATAGCCTTTGATCTATGTGTGTTTAGAAACACATTGCATAGATTTACATTTATTTAAGGCTTTCATTTCACATTTCACATTTCATAGCCAATTTCATTAGGTTTGCCTTGCATTCACGTGTGTTTAGAAACACTTGTTACATGAATGGGCCTTTCAATAGATATACGTTTGATTTCCAAAGCCAGTTTCATTTGGCATGCCTTTCATTCACAAGTGTTGAAAAACACTTTCAAGAACGGGCTTTCACATAAGATACACATTTCATTTCCATATATTGTATTGATGGCAGTACTATCTATTTCAGGTTTAGCCATCACAACCTAGGCAACTCAGAGCCGAGACACAATAAACAAGGGGAGGCTCATCCAACAAAGAGGCTAAAGTGGGGGAAGGTCCTCCATGCCACTAGTCAAGTAGTATGTCAGGATAAACAACAAACTGGAAGGTAATAGATGGGTGGAGACAGTGAATAATGAGACCAACACTAGCAAGCCAAAAGATGGTGGGAATGATCACCTCTATTCTCCCTAAGGAGGGTAAAACCGATGAGTATAGGTCAAGAACTTCTAAATCTGAGTGGGGACGTTATATATATATAAAGATACAACCAAGTCCACATATCTCTATGATCGCCAGATCATGATACTAAATGCTAAGACATGACCGAAGAATGAGTATAAAAGCAATATAACCATAACACAATAATATACCTGCTGAGTCATATACCTGAATGCACACAATCTGAACCATCATCTATCCACTGAGTACCTGCTGCTCTGGGAAATACTGACTGCTCTATAGATGGCTAAATGGCTACATCATGTTAAATTTTCAGAATTTACTTCAATCTGATCGAGGATCTTAACTGAGAGAACAACATGTACAGCAAATCTACAGCATATCAATCATGGACACAATAATGCAAGCACACAAGAGACACGGAGTTTACTTGGGGAAAACTATAAACGTGAAAAACCCCAATAACTTCCTCAGAGATAGATAGAGCAATGATACAACCAAAATACAAGAGATAGTCTTCTCCTAGCAGCAGAGCCTCCTCCTCACAAGTGCGCCACTTTCCGAATGAGAGAAGTGTGAATGAATGATCAAATAGAGATCTCCCAATCTCTATTTATACTTGTTCTGTCATGCCCAATAAACTAATGGGGCCTACATGTCTAGCTTAACCCATGGTTAACTTAATCCGGGCCGACCCCACACTTGGTGGTCTAATAACCCTTTGACCCACATGGCCGACCCCCAATAGGGTGGTCTAATAACCATTCGACCCACATGACTTATATAGGGCCGACCCCAACAAGGTGGTCTAATAACCCATCAAGTATAAGTTACGACACTTACAATATAAATAACGACACTTCCATATATAGGAATAATAACATCTCTATAGGAATACAAACACTTCTGTATAGAGGAATAATGCCATCTTTATAGGAGTATAAAATACATATATGAAATACATTCCGAAGTTACATATACATCAACACATCAGTCCTCAAATCTAAGTGTCCTGAGACTCAGTCATGGCATGGGAATAACACTGTTGTCCAATATCAAATAATGATCCATAATAGATGCTCATCTCGACATCTCAATGTAAGGGAGATGGCTGAAAAGTGTATTGAAATCTAAAAAATAGAATATAGTAGCCCGTCTACTATATATGTGATAATAGGTAACTTTCTAGATGCTTTCCATCTCTACGAAAAACATTATTAAGAGCGTGCACTGTTCCCAACATGTCAGCAAAGAGGTTTCATTCTAGATGAGCAGCAATGGAATGTTGTGCAGTACCATAGGGCACTTACATATCACATGCGTATCAGTAGTGTTTTGTTCATCAATGTAAACTCTCTAACATGCATAATACACATCCTAAATATAGGAACATAAGTATGTACACAACTGAACAATATTATTTAAGTAATTAGATATATGAGAAATGACAATTCAAATACTTATCTTTGTTTGGTTGTTGGGTGGACTCCTTCTTGATCTTTGCTTCCTTGCAAGAACTACTGGAGTCTCTAATAGTGTGTTCTACTTCATCTTTTGATTCCGAGGACCTGTGCCTTTCTTGCTTATGATCGGAAATGTTGAGCAAGTATTCTACACCGTAGATCACTTGTTCTTTGTACTGGAGTAGACTTTGTGTGTCCCTTCTTCTGCATCTTTAACTAATGCTGAAATGGATGAGAGGTTCTTCCATAGATCATTGGTCTTTATTTGTTTTCCAATGTCCAACTTTGTAGGAACTTCTCCTACTCCTTTCATGTAATATTGAAAGTCATCTCTAGCTTCACCTTATGAGGTGGAACCTCCTGAATGAACCATTGTAACTAGTTACCTTCATTTATTACAAAACATATTGTTCATCACTTGAAGAATCTTCTTTTGTTCTTTTGCTTGCGGGTTCATCATCTTCTGCAATATGTGCATGATGCCTCTTCTTGTTGATTTTCCCGGAGGGTCCTTGATTTCTGGGACAATTTCTTGAGTAATGTCCCTTTTCATCACATGTGAAACATCTGATACTAGAGAGGTCCCTTCTAGGAACATGATTCCTATTGTGTCTTCTAGACCTTTTGTGATGATGGTCCTCCCTTTTGTTTTGGTTCTTCTTAGTATGAGCAGTTAGAGCTTGGTCATCATTAGCTCCCATCTTCTCTTCTCTTGCTACTAGTCGAGCTTCTTCTTGGGTGCATTCTTCCCATAGTCTGCTAAAGGTGATCAACTTTTTTTCTGGCACATATTCCTTGAATGAATGAGTCCCATGATCTTGGGAGACCATTCAAGGTGGTCATTGTTATCACACAAAGTGTAGTTGTCTACTTGAAAGGTCCTATCCAGGATGGTAGAGGAAGACAACTAACTGGTGACACCTAAGAGGGCCTCGATTCCCTAGATAGATTGGTTGTCACGTCGATCGCACTCTTCACTTCTTGCTATCCAAGCCACGGATAACAAAGGGGGAGACCCTAATCTACTCTTGGAAAGAGAGATCTAACCCAAGCACTCAAGCAAGCAAATCAAAAAGTGAAAATGAAAAGAAGGGTGAAGAACCCTAGATTTAAGGGATTGAGCTATTATAGAGGCTTTAAGAAAGATGAAATATAAAAGTTAATTAGTTGAGTTGAAATAGCTCAGAATTAGGTGTGAATCCAGGATATAGGTGTTAGGGAAAATTATCAAAATCAACTTCCTTGGGAAACGTGTACTTAATTTAGGGGAAATGGTCCCAAGAGGTAGATCTGAATGGATGAAGGCTTCCTAATACTGCTTGACTGTAGATCTGACAATATCAAAGCTTATAAGCAAAAAATGAGCAGACAAACAACTAAAAAGGTGCAAACTCAGAGAAGGCGCATTAGCTAAAGATCAGTGCCTTGGGATTTGGGCCAGAAGGAGTCAACAGAGCATGACGCCCTAGAAAACCCACTTCATGCTTGGCATTAAGATGAAAACCCAGAAATCGTTCCCCACGATTTGAAGTTGTTTGAGCTAAAGAATTTTTATAAAATTTTAAGTGAGGGTTTAACAATGAGTTTTAATGGTGATGATTGGGTTGGATCCCAAAATAACAAAAATACTTCAAAACGTACCTAGATATGCTTGCCTATGCCTCTCTAGTTGATAATATTCCCAAAATGAGGCAATCAAGAGTGAGATCTAGCTTCCCCAAGTGAAATTGCTATTCCTCCAAGTGACCAGTGCACCCTTCCCTGCCAGAAACAATCTATAATGAGAATCAATCAAGCATGAAAGAAACTATACGGAGGAAAAGATGAACTAGTAGCATAAGGATGTCCAAAAGGTACAATAAAGATACTCTCTGAGACAAAGACCGATCCAAAAGTAAGATATGGGGTTTCCCCACAATAGTGTCCCCTCAAATCGTCCTCCTCTTCAACCATGCGGCCTCCCTGCAGAAAAAACGTTGGAGAAAAACAAGATCCACAATGATATCACAAAGAAAAGATTGTATATTCACTTGCAAGAAAATTCATCAAAGCATCCAAGAGATTTGCAAAAGATATTCTTTATTACGCTGGAAATCCAAGAGCCCAAAGGTGCCTTTACAATGAGGGGGTCTCTTCCTTAAATAGGAATGAGAGAGACCAAAACCCTAACCACTTTATGAACGAGTGGTGGAGATCAAAAGATAAAAACAATATAATTGATGGCTATGATGAGCCGGAGTGATAACACAGGGATCAACTCACTAAAAGAGGATGCGCACTCACTAAAGTGGCCCTAGGAGGGTCGCACCACATAAAAGATGACTAGGACAAATGTAAGCAGCACATGGTCGGGCTGGGAGGTATTAATGTCCTTCATTAGCATCACCTTATCGCACAATGATATAAGATATGACTCAATAACATGTCAAAGTAACCAAGTGACCAAATCGTGGCCCCCTCAATAGCTGAATAATACATCAAAATAAATCCTCAGAGTGTGTGTGGACCCTACTGAATGATGAAAGTTGTGCTGGAAGGTGTGGGATGCATCATGAATGACCTCTGAACAAACCTCATGCCAATTCCTTGCCTGATTTTCCCAAATCGATTTCCTCAATGACCATTTTTTTCCTCGAAAATCACATGTAAATCAATAAAATGCATGTAACTCTCTGGCTGGTGCCCGGGGCATAAATCAGACTGTACCAAAGTGTTTGGGGGCATGGCTATATGGTAATAACAAATGGATGGACCCCATACTCCCTCTGTAGCGCCCTAGGTGAACCAAATAATAATCCAACAGTGCTACCAAGCCATTTTATAATGGCAAATCTATGGAAAAGTGACAATATGAATGAAATCTCGTCCGAGTGCCTGTAACTGAAATTTGAGTGCACCAGAGGACTCAAAAGGTCCAAATGCACTAGAGATGAATACTCATAAACCCTGTGGCTACCTGGATAATCAATCTATAGTCTCAACCATGCCCGGACCAATAAAAATAATGGTCTGTAAATAATAATAACTATAAGAATCCATCAAACCATCAAGTGAAACCTGTGTTTGTTGCATGAAACCTTCAAATGGGCATCAAAGGACCATAAAACATCAACCTCGGACATCACTGGCCCAACTCATCTCAGATCCTGTGGTTGACTTGGTCAAACTGGGTTTGACCAAGTCAAGATGATCAAAATATGACCCAGGCTAAAAATGCCTGATGCTGCAAGTGCAAATGGATAATGTATGCTCTTTTAATATTGCTAATAGCAAGACTTAAAGTAATAAGCATCATTTCACTGGCGGTTAATCAATAATTACATCAAATATAAGTTTAAATAATCATTTACTCAAAACAGAACCTCAAGAATATACTCATTTCATAGACGTGAACATTTTGCTAGCAAGGGTGAGGGTGAAGAATGCAAGGCTAGGATAAGGGGATGACTTGACTGACTCAACACTATGATACTTCGGATAAGGGAAAAGGAATACACATTTAGGCATATGTTGGATAATAAACACACAGGGAATGGCAGTGTCTCACAAATGGAATGAGTTGTTTAGAGAGATGCTCATTCAACCTTGGCAAATGTCTATAGCTCACATCCAAGTTGGCGCAGCTCTGTGAGGATCTTTGCTAGAACCATTGTAACTAGGTGCACAGCTAACCGTAACTCGAGGTTCGAGGGAACACTTTGAATTAGTTGTCCCTTACTCCATCTCACATCACAACCCGAAAGCTTCGTGAGGAATTTAATCATTACATTTAATCATGGCCAGCAGTCTTTGGATTTAGCATACATTTAACCACTGCTTTTTAGGCCTTTAGGACCCTTTTGATTTTGCATGTGCTTAAAAGCACAACTAATTGCAGCTTGCATCCATGGTACTTTAACATTTCAATTTCCATAGCCCTCTTTCATTGTACTGAGAAGCACAGTTTTAATTTGTTTCCATGGGCTTGCACAAAAGACAAGATAATAGTTTCCATATGCATGTAATGATGGTAGTACAGTTTGTTTCAGGTTTAGCTAACACAACTCAAGCAACTAGGGGGATCATCCACAATCATGACCAAACATCAGGGCAACCGACTAGAGTGCTCAAGGCATCAAATCCAACTCACCTAAGCTCGGGAACCAACACCAGCAGGTCCTCCTGGCCCAGAAGGATCAAGGCTTCAGTAAGTTTTGTTGCCAACTCAAAGCCGAGACACAAACTAACAGGGATGCTATCCAACACAAAAGCAAAAGTGGGGAAGTCCTCCATATCATAGGCCGAGGTGTAAGTCAGGGTGAAAACCAAAGATGTGTTAATGTATTTGTAACTTTGGAAGATATTCACTTGTAGATTTTATATTGTATTCATATGTCATTATACTTCCGACGAAGAGGTATTATTCCTCCGATCGGGAAAGTTATTATTATATTTGATAGGGTTATTAGACTTCCCTAGAGGGGTCGGCCCTGAGTTAAGTTGTTAAGGGTTATTAGACACTCCTAGGAGAAGTCGGCCCAGTTAGGGTAAAAAGTCAAGTGGAAGTAAAGTATAAATAGAGAGGGTGCTCCTCTCTATTCATTCATTCACTCACTCACTCAATTCGCATAAGTGAGAGAGAGAGAAGTTTGCACAAGTGGAGGAGGAAGCTGCTGAAGACCATCTCTTTGTTTTGGGGTTTTGTATTATTGCTCATTCTATCTCTGAGGAAGTTGTGGGGTTTTCTCCTTTATGGTTTCCTCGGTGAAATGCTTTGTTCTCTTGTCTCTTATGTTTGATTTGTTGTGCATGTTATTCTCTCATATAAAATCCTAGATCATATTGAATTAAATTGTGAAAAACTAACATGGTATCAGAGCTAACCTAAGAAGAAGACACTTTGCAGCTGCGGAAGCTAGGGCTTCTTAATTTTTGGGTCTATTTCCACAGATCATCAAGGAAAGGAGGCTAGGCTAACTCTCCTAAGGAAGGGGCATCTTTCTGTCAAAGCAGAATTGGATTCTGAGCATTTTCATTTTTTGGCCTGTCACTAGTGCGGGAAATTAGGGCTTTTAACAGAAGTGGATTTTTGGAGTGCTCTCAGCACAGGATTGTTGTCCTCATCAAAATCAAAATTTAGAGACCAAGATCGAAGTTTTTGGTTGGGTAGAACCCCGGGATACGTCAAACCCTAGTTTGACTTTTGGACCAAAAAAACAAGAAAACCAAAAAGGACTAGAAACTGCAGATCCGAAATTCGCAAGTCACTTTTGAGGGGTCAATTTTTGGAATTTTCAAAATCCAAGTGTACTAGCTTGCTTGTCTCAGCAAGACGCATCTTTCTATCCAGACAAAAGTTTGAAATTTCAAGTTTGGATTTTTAGGGTTTCTCTGTCAAACCCTAGCCAGCGCTAGATCCAGTTTCAGGAAATCAAGTAGTAAGACCTAAATCTTTTCTATTTCCATTTGAAGTACTCTTTAAAGATGTCTCACCACACCAAGCTTGAGGATAAGCTTGAAGGGGCTGATAACTTCCGAGCATGAAAGTATAGGATTGGGTTTGTCCTAGAAGAGAATGAATTGGACACCTATGTAGATGAAGAGGTTCCAGTTCCAGAGGGAGATGAGGCTAAGGCCTTACATAAGAAAAACTTGGTCAAGGCCAAGAGGATTATTGCAGATTCTATCAAGGACCATCTCATACCACATGTGTCATCTCTAAAGACACCCAAGGAGATGTTTGATTCCTTGACCAAGCTATTTGAAGGAAAGAATATAAATCGGAAGATGACATTGCGGAACCAATTGAAGAATGTGAAGATACAAAATACAGAAACCATGCAGTCTTACTTTACAAGGGTCTCTCAGATAAAAGAACAACTTAAAGCTTTGGGAGAATACATAGAAAGTGGAGAAATAGTGATGACCACCTTGAATGGTCTACCCAGATCATGGGATTCCTTCATTCAAGGAATTTGTGCTAGGAAGAAGTTCATCACATTCAGTAGGTTGTGGGACGAATGCTCACAAGAAGAAGCTCGACTCGTAGCTCGAGAAGAGAAGATGGGCAATGAAGACCAAGCTCTCACAACACACTCCAGGAGGAATGATAACAAGAATCAAAGGGATAACTTTAGATCCCGAAGAGATGTATCCACCAATCGATGCTATACATGTGATGAGAAGGGACACATCTCCAGGGATTGTCCTAGAAATAAAAGTGGCTCTCACAAGAAGAAGAACAAGAGAAGACATCATGCTCACACTGCAGAGGATGATGAACTTCCCAGGAAGAGAGCCAGAGAAGAAAGTGAAGATTCTTCAAGCAATGAAGAGTATGTTTTGATCTCTGCCCTCACAGGAACTATTACACATGGAAGCAATGATTGGCTTATAGATAGTGGGACTTCCAAGCATATGACAGGATTCAAGGAATCCTTCATGAACCTATCTGAACATGAATCACCCGACAAAGTGAAACTTGGGGATGACTTCCAGTATCCTATAAAAGGAAATGGTGAAGCCTCTTATAAGCTAGACTCTGGAAAGTCTATGAAGATGAAAGATGTCCTATTTGTACCAGGACTAAAGAAGAACCTTCTCTCCATATCTGCATTAGATGCAAAAGGTATGAGGGTTGCATTTGTAGATGGCCATGTTCTTATGTGGCCAAAAGGAAAGACTATAGATGATGCAGTAGTGATTGGAGAGCAAGAGGGAGGGTTATACAAACTGAAGTGCCAACCAGAACAAGCCTTGGTCCATGAATCCATGGAGCCTAGTGAACTATGGCATAGAAGGCTTGCACATGTGCACTATAGAGCACTACCTCTTGCAAGCAAAGCTGTCGAAGATCTTCCAGAAATCTAGGCAAAGCATGAAGGCGTTTGCAAAGGTTGTGCAAAGGGAAAGAATACAAAGAAGACATTTCCAAGTAGCGAGAGCAAGGCAAAAGGAATCTTGGAAATCATCCACTCCGATGTATGCGGTCCGATGTTATCTAGCTCATTGAGTGGGTATGTATATTATGTTTCTTTCATTGATGATTTTTCTAGGGAGACATGGATATATTTCTTGAAGAGCAAAGACGAAGTATTCAGTAAGTTCAAGGAATTCAAAGCGTTGATCGAAAACCACACAGAGAAGAAAATCAAGATTTTCCGGTCAGACAATGGCGGAGAATTCACCTCAGAAGACTTCAAGAAATTATGCAGAGATTCAAGGATTAAGAGGGAGTTGACCACTCCATATAATTCACAACAAAATGGAGTTGCAGAAAGGAAGAATAAAACAATTATGGAAGCAGCCGGGGCAATGCTTCATGACCAGGATCTTCCTATGCATTTATGGGAAAAAGCTGCAAGGACTATCATGTATGTTTAGAATCGTACTCCACATAGAGTACTTGACAACAAGACACCAGAAGAAGCCTTCTCCGGCGAGAAACTAGAAGTCAGCCATCTTAGAATATTTGGTTGCCCGGTGTACACACATATTCCAACAGAGAAGAGGACGAAGTTAGATCTTTCAGGAAAGAAGGGTATATTCGTGGGATATAGTGAAAGCTCGAAGGCTTACAGAATATATTTCCCAGGATTCAACAAGATCGACATCAACAGGGATGTAACATTTGACGAAGACTCGACATATCACAAATCTAGAAAGATACTTGTTGAAGACATTGAAGAACCAGAAGCACTCAGGATCCGAGATACAACAATAAATGAAGTAAATCCAGAAGATTGTGGAGAACGCGAGGTATAAGACCCATAGGAACCTGTAGATCCACCATCTAAGAAGAATTCTCACAAGAGGAAACCAGCATGGGTACGAGAAGTTATTCAAGATGCAGAGAGATATGGTGCTCCAGAGGGAATGCATAGAGAAAGCAAGAGACCGAGACCATTCTCCAGTTATGTAGCCTTGCTGTGTGACATCATTGACAAAGAACCTTCCAACCATGAGGAAGCAACTGAGAAGAAAGAATGGAAGGATGCCATGATCGAGGAGTATCTGTCGATCATGAAGAATGATGTCTGGGATGTGGTCCCGAGACTAGTAGGGAAGTTTGTTGTGACTTCCAAGTGGATCTACAAGATCAAGCATGCTACAGATGGCAGCATAGAGAAACACAAGGCGAGGTTTGTGGCACGTGGCTTCTCCCAGAAGGAAGGGATAGATTATGAAGAAACATTTGCACCTGTATCTAGATACACTTGCATCAAATCAGTACTTGCTCCGGCTGCAGTGATGAAGTGGAAGGTACACCAGATGGATGTCAAGACAACGCTCTTGAATGGTGTAGTAGAGGAGGAAGTGTATGTGGAGTAGCCACTCAGATTTGAGACACGTGACAGGGAGACTCATGTGCAAATTGAAGAAAGCCTTGTATGGTTTGAAACAGGCACCCAGGACCTGGTATGGCAGGATAGACAGCTTCCTGACTAGTTTGGGCTTTACCAAGAGTAAAGTGGATTCCAACCTTTACTACAAGGTTGAGGAAGGGAACCCAGTGATACTCCTACTATATGTAGATGACCTGTTCGTGACAGGCGAGGATGGGTTGATTGTTAATACGAAGAGGAAGCTTGCTGCCGAGTTCGAGATGAAGGACTTGGGTATGATGCACTATTTTCTAGGCATGGAAGTGTGGTAGAAAGCAGATGGAATCTTCCTTGGACAAGGGAAATATGCAGTAGAGATACTGAAGAGGTTCGAGATGATGGACTGCAAGGCCATGACCACACCTATGGCATCGAACCTGAAGCTATTGAGTGATGCTTCATCAAAGCCGATTGATGCCACGATGTATCGTCAGATGATTGGGTCTTTGATGTACCTAACGAATACAAGACCAAATATTTTCTTTGTTGTGAACACATTGAGCCAGTTCCTGACGGATCCGAGACATGTTCACTTGATTGTTGCAAAGCATATCCTGAGGTACCTGAAGAGTACGGTTGATTATAGGCTCAAGTATGATGTGAATCAGAAGATTAACCTGGAGGGTTATGTTGATTCGGATTGGCCAGGCAGTTCCATTGATAGGAAGAGCACTTCGGGGTGCTGCTTCAGTGTGGGATCAGGTGTGATCGCTTGGTTTAGCAGGAAGCAGTCTTGCGTGGCACTGAGTACAACCAAAGCAGAGTATGTTGCAGCCTTGTTCGGCTAGTTGTGAGGCAGTATGGCAGAGGAAGCTACTATCTGATTTGTTTGATCTCCAGTTGGATGCGACTTGTATATATTGAGACAACCAGAGTTGTGTGAAGTTGTGTAAGAACCCGGTGTTCCATGACAAGTCGAAGCACATTGAGATCAAGTACCACTATATCAGGGATATGGTGCAGAGAGGAGCAGTGAAGCTCCAGTATATCACGACATATGAGCAGATAGCCGATGTATTGACCAAGCCGCTGGCCAAAGTGAAGTTTGAATACTTCAGAGAGAAGCTTGGTGTACTTCAGATCGAGGTTCCTTCCAAGGGGAAGTGATGAGTCCGGAAGACGCAGATGCACATGGGCTTTTCCAACATGGTGGTAGGTTGGTCCTCCCATGGCCGTTAAAGTAATTGTCGGGCTTTTCCAACATGGTGGTAGGTTGGTCCCCCCATGGTCATTGATGTAATTGTCGAGCTTTTCCGACATGGTGGTAGGTTTGTCCTCCCATGGTCGTTGATGTAATTGCTGAGCTTTTCTGAAATGGTGGTAGCTTGGTCCTCCCTTGGTCGTTGATGTAATTGCTGAGCCTTTCCCAGATGGTGGTAGGTTGGTCCTCCCATGCCGGTTGATGTAAGTGTTGTGTGATGTGCATCTGGGTTGTGCTCTGTTGATGATGAGATGATCTGAAGATGATGAGGTGACAGTATGGTACACAGGTTTTGCATAGGCATATAATCAGTCCTGGGATACTCCTTCAAGTTTTGCAGTGGCATATAATCAGTCCTGGGAGATCTTGTTGCGGGTTTTGTAGTGACATATAATCAGTCCTGGGATGCTCTTTCAGGTTTTGCAGTAGCATATAATCATTCTTGGGAGATCCTGCAGGTTTTGCAATGGCATAGAATAAGTCCTAAGATGTACCTACTCGATGGCTTGCTCGAGGAGATGATGAAGACCTACATGGAGGTTGGGCCTACATCCAACATGAAAAAGGGCTGGCTCTACAGATCATCAATAGTCTCTAGAAACATTGTTGTTGAAAACTCTGGGCACTGCACTACTCTGTATAAAAATGGTCACCTCGGTCATCAAATCTGAGGTCATGAGGCTCAGTCTTGGCATAAGGTTCACTATGTCTGATCTGGGGCTGCTCTGATATGTGAGTGATCATCAAAAGGTATTGCTCATCATAGGCTGATCGCATCAAAAGTTGTAAAGGCCTGGCTCAAAAATATACAGGAATCTGCTCTGCAATCATGGTATCTCGGCTACTATGGATGTGATAACAGTCATAACAATCTCTCCTTCTTCTACTTTGTCTTCAATTGTTTCAAGCTTCTCCTTGATTTGAGAGACCCTTGTGAAGTAAGATTGCATGGTCCATGAGTGTTGGATTTTCACATTCTTGAGTTGGTTCCTTAGTGTCATCTTTCGATTGATGTTCTTCCCTTCAAATATCTTCGTCGAGGCATCAAAGATCTCCTTGGGAGTCTTCAATGATGATACATGAGGGATGAGGTGATCTTTGATGGAGTCTGCAATGATACTTTTGACCTTGACCAAGTTCTTCTTGTGGATTGCTTTTTCCTCTTCTCCCTCTGGTTCTGGAACCTCCTCATTGACATACTTGTCCAAATCATTTTCTTCTAGGACAAGTGAGATTCTATAATTCCATGCTCGGAAGTTGTCAGCGCCTTCAAGCTTATCCTCAACCTTGGTGTGATTTGTCATTTTGAAATAAGAACCTCAAATGGAAATAGCAAAGAATTAGTTCTTACCAATTTGAGATGCCCAACTTGGTTCTGGGGCTGGCTGACCTAGGGTTTGTCAAAGAAACCCTAATTTTCCAAACTTGGAATTTTGAATTTCTAATTGGACATAAAGATGCACCTCCTCAAGGCGAGTTGTCCAGTGTATGCCTTTGCTTGGATTGGTGGAGGGAAACCCCAAACGTTTGAAGCCCTAGTTTTCTACCGGCACAAATGACTGGGTCAAAAATGAAAATTCTTCAAATTGAATTATGCTTCCTCCAAAAGATGCGCCCTCTTAGGGCGACCTAGCCTAGCCCTCTTTTCGTGATGATCTGTGGAGAGAAGACCTTAAACTAGGAAGTCCTAGTTTCTTGTTGCTACACAATGCCTTCTTTTAAGATTGGCTCTGATACCATGTTAGAGTTTGCACTTTAATTCAATTTAGTTAGATCTTTGAACTGAAAGATAGACAAGCACAGCAAAACACAAAAGACACAAGAATTTTCCTCGGGAAACCATAAAGGAGAAAACCCCACAACTTCCTCAGAATTAGATTAGTCACTAGTACAATATCAAACAAGATGGAAAACCCAAAATATAAGATGTCTTATGCAGCTCTCTCTCTTTATCCTCCAGCGAACTTGTCTTCTCTCTCACTTGGTGGGAACTTGCTTGAGTGAGTGTGAGTGCCAAATGAGAGAGTGACTCTCTCTATTTATACTTTAAGTGAGAGTGACCTAATTCCTCAATGGGACCGACTTGTCTAACTAACTGGACCGACCTGTCCTAGGGAGACTCAAAAATACATTTTACATTTGACCTTTGGGGAGCTATTTCCCCAACTTACAATGGAGGTTTTACCTCGATATTCTTGCATGACCAAATACAATAATAACATCCCCTAACGGAGGAAAAACATCTCCGACTGAGGTACAATAAAAATACAATAATATAATAATAATATACAATGAATATCTTCCTAAGTTACATTTACAACAACAAAGCTAAGGGGAAGCAAGGGAATGACGAAAGGGGAGATTTGTGGTTCAAGATCCCAAATATGCTTCATTTCCTCGCTTTCCTGTAAAACAAACACTAAAAACCAGCCAACTAAATGTTATGGAAGAGTGCCCAAAATCACTTTCAAAGTATTTGGGCAATGTTAGAAAATTATGCTAAAAACTACTCTAAGTTATGCTAAATACAAATAAAACAATAACTAAGATAAATTGGTTTTTTAGACCAATTTACTTAGGATCTTGGGTAGCCTTTATAGGGAAGCCAATGGAAAGCACTTAAATGCTTGATATAATCTTTGAAAAACTCACAAACTAATCTACTTTCAAGATTTTAAGATATATCAAAATTTTACTTGCAAAGAATAGTAGATTAATCTACTCTAGATCTAATACAAACTTCAATCTTTTCAATGCCTTTAGATCTAAATATAAAAATTAGACCTTACTAAAATTTGAATTAAACACTTTAGATCTGATAATAAGAAACAAGTAACCGAGAGAGTAGTTTAAATTTTAGAAGGAAGGATGAGAAAGAGCTTCCCTAGCTTGAATCTTGTGAAGAGGAGGAGGTTCCTGTGGGACAAAAGAGCATTAGATTCATAAAAATTTGCGAAGAAGAAAACGCAGCTGAGCTTAAAATCCTCCTTCGCTTTTGATAAGCTGCAATGCTTCACAACTACACAACCCATGATCAAATCCAGTATATTTTGATAAAATAAATTTGGGAGAGCCTAAGTATAACTGACTAATTTTGGCTACTCTTTGACTTCAAATATAAAACATAGATAAACAAGTTGAAACTACAAATGCTTACCCTATGGATTAATAGTAATCTTTTAAGCTAGAATAGATCAATGAGATTGCAAAAAGAAGCAAAACACAGAAGGATATCACCTCATATGTGGATCAAGCATTCCCAATCAAGACAATTTCACCATATGGACCTCCAAAGCCTCAACTTATTCAAATTCTTTGCACAAATGCAATACATTACAACAGCAGCAAAGGTTTCTTTCATCCGTTTGGAATGAGGGAGCAAGCCTTGCTTAAATAGAGAAAAGGAGAAGGAGAGGGCAAGTTCATGAAGCTTCTAGAGCTTGGGGGGCGCAACCATTGATTGAGGGATGGACTGAGCCTTGATCTAAACTCCAACTCTCACATGGATGAGTGATGTGGTTGCCACCTCATAAGAGGGGCTCCTCACTTGCTTTGGAAACTCCATCATCAAATGGGAGCAAGCCATCTCATAAGAAGTCACCCACCTTGAGGAGAGGGTGCATTTTTACTTGGAGTTTAACTCGTTCTGACCTGAACTGATTGCCAATCACCAAACTCTTGATTGATTCCATCTCCAATAATGATTGCCAACTGTACTGGCCCTTTATTTGGCCTCAATCCCTCCATTTTAGAGAAATTGATTTTTCTCCAAACTTTATTATTTTAATTAAAAAATTATCTTTTAATTATGTATGCGAGAATTTTATTAAAGTGAATAATATTCACTCAAAACTTAGGAAAAGTGGGTTTTGTGGGTGCTTCGGGTTAGAAAACGAGCACCCCCAAGGAAAAAACAACCCCTAGGCCACACTTTTATCATATTTGTGGTTTTTTAATTAAAATCATTAAAAAACCCCGTAAAATGGGAAAAATTAAAATTGTCCAAACTAAAAGGAAATCCTAAGGGACCTAGTGCATGTCCATATGACTCAATACTGATGGATAGCATGTGAAAAATACATAGACACATAGGCTTTAATAACCTCCTAAGGTTCGACCACCATGGTAAATACTCCAGCTTTGGAGGTATTAGTGAAAAAATCAGGAATTATACGCCACTGAAGCGCAACGCATAATTCCTAAGGAAAAAACACTCTAGAGTATCCCCTTGATAGCCAAACCTAAGGTAGGCCAAGCCTTTTACAAAATGACCATGCTTAGACCAACTTATTACAATTCCCCCATGGGGGTCTGGACATGCAATTTATTACAAAGGGGCCAAAATGGCCTTGAAAAAGTCTTCTGAACTTCTGAACACTGATGGTGAACACTTGCTATGTTCATAAAACTGGTGGCTCACAAGAAGTCCAACTATGGTACAAAATAGTTGGTAACACCATCAAATACTCCTTAAACAAGAAATCACTCCACATGCAATGCCTGCTAGAATACAATTCATTCAATGTTACTCGTGTATATTTATACTTTCTCATGAGAATTCCTAAGGCGTCTATGCCATCTACCCCTTATTATTATATTATTTTTTTAACTACATAGTGGGGCTATTTATTACCCACAACTACCAAATAGGCCTATTCCATGACTATGGCCACATTAGATACATTATCCCCTTAGGTACCTCCCTAGGTAGCCCATATTTTCCTCCCTAGTTACATAACATTCAAAGCACACATCTCAGGAAGGAGAGCATCTCACTTTGCAAGGAGGAGGTTACGGGTTTAACCTCCCACCTAGAACTATCTAGAGCAACTCATGCATAAAGGAAATAGATTAACAATAGAGTGCTTGGCTAGAGGAATGACATGTGGCCTCTTGACTTGATCGAAGAAGAGGAGCGCTCCACATTTGAAGCTTTTATGCACAAATCTCTAGGACTCCTTGAGATCTTTCATGCTAAAGAGGAAGAGGACACATGGCATTTCTAGACCCTTCTCATAATATTTTATTAACATTTACTGAGAAAAGAAGGATCTAAGAATTTCTAGAGTTTTCTCAATTATATATTATTGTAAATTAGTTAATGAGGAGCTCTACAATAGGAAAACTCCTCTCATTTAGCAAATCAGAAATTCAAGTGCAGAAAATCCCCTTAGAAGGCCAAGGGCATTGTAAATTGCAAATTAAAGGGAGGAAAAGCGTTTGTGAAGCATGCTTTCTTTTGCTGGGGTATAAATCACATTGATGCTTGGGCTGCCACATCAAATTCTGCTGGTATATCTCTATTTCAAGATCTGTTCAACTTCATACATATATGCTAGGCTGTTTTCATGTTTGAGAAGGATGTTTTGGAGAGGCATTCCTGCCTTTTTTATCCCTTGATGTAATCAAGACTGTTAATGAAGATTAAGGCTGTTGTTCACTGCTATTTGATGACTGTTCCTGTTTATTTTTCTTTTTTGGTTGCATTATATGTTCATTGATTTTGAGTTGGTGATGAAATGGCATGTTAATGAGCTCATCATACAGTTCCATGTATCAATGTGCTTGATTTATATGGTGATGTTCAAGTATAACATAACTTGCTGATTTCTTTTTTGCATTACGAGCTTCTTCATCAAGAAATGTTTTCATTCCATTTGCCCAAAAAGGCAGGGCACTCGTTCTTGCTTGTCTTCTCATCCTTTTATCTAAAGAAAATCATAAAACACACCAAATCACTAATCTGATTTTCAGATCTGTGTTAATAGGAAAGATTAGTGATTTGATCTAGGGAATCTCCCCTTGTACGGGAGTAGAGCAAACCTAAAGTGACAAGAATGACCATCAAGGTGACAATGGGTGGTGTCATCAAGTTCTTCCGGGCTTTGTATGTGGACAATTGGACTTATCTTTTGTGCTCTTGGGGCTAACAGGACTAGGTTTACATCGTACATCACTGACAAGGGGAGTGCAAAATGCAAAAAGCAACTCTAGCTACCTGAATAATAAATAAAAGAATAAAAACATCTTAGAGAAAAAATCTACCACAACACCAAATAAGAGAAACTAACCTTTCCCATCCCTGATACGACGCTTTATTAGACGCCCATCCCCAACCATATCACGTACCTGCCACAATACAAAACATTTAATCACAACATTACTAAGAACATTTCTAATAAATTTGAAGTCTAAAGTGTATGATAGAATTCAACAGCTCTAGCATGTTGGTAACCGCTTTCTAACCCAAATATAGGATTTAAGATGGAAACACATGAGGGTTTAGTAAGAGTAAACTAAACTATGGTCCTATGAATAACCACAAAACATAAAAACTCAGTTGTGACAAATCTTATCGTTTGTACCAAAACTATTATAACACTTCCAAAAGACACATCCTAATAAAGGAAATTTAATGAAAAACATGTGACAAATCTATCAAGTAGCAATCTATCCAACTTAAAAAACATATGATATGATCAAAAGCCTTTCACATGCTAGCTCCATTCAAAGATTCCATGATAAATAGTTAACAAGGAAAAGCATTAACACAATCAAGTACCATTACTCTGTAATGAACACACACACATATATCAATAAATAAATTAATAATAATAATTAATGAAGTGACACATCCTAATCGAAAGGCATGACCTATGAACCATGGTGACCAGTCAATACATATAAGTGTACCATCCCTTCGCATTGTAAGCATCATCTATTCATTCATACGTTATTTATTATTACTTATATTTTCTATCCTATATGGGTTTTTGTTTATAGTCCTTATGTTGGATATATGTTAGTGAGTGAACATTGTTCATTTCACTGATATCAGAGCTTCATTTCTGATCCATCTTTTGACCACACTTTATTCAGACATTGTTTAATCTAGCTTTTGGTCAACCCCATCTTTTCAGAGTTTCGCTAAATTGCGAGGTCATTGTCCACAAATCTAGCCCTTGGCCATTTACATTTCAGAAATTACAGTGGAATAAACAAACAAAAAAATCTGCTGCAAAGAAAATCTCCAGGAAACTGTAAAAAGCAAATATTGAAAAAAAACAAAAAATCTAGCCCTTGGCCATCTACATTTCAAAAATTCTAGTGAAATAACCGAACAAACAACAAAATCTGCTGCAAAGAAAATCTCAAGGAAACTGTAAAAACGAAAGATTGAGAAAAAAAATCAGAAATCAAAGAAAACGTATTTCACAAGAAGAAATTTATCAAGAAGAAATCAATACTCGATGAAGATAAAACAGGGTAGAGACATATAAAATTTGAAATAAGAAAAACTTTAAAATTCGTGTAATTGGCAACACTCATTTAAATAAAAAAGAAAAAAATTGGTGCGATATCTTAAACTACTCACCCAACATAGATGCAAGTAGGTGGAATTCAATTGTTGCAGCCCCAAAAATCGACAAAATCAAAACTATCAAGAATGGATCAGGAAATCAAATCTGGATCTACATATCATCATTGACACAGTTGCACAAAGTTGTGGACGACAAATGTAATAAATTGATTAACCATTGTTAGGGGTTGGCATTTCAATATTCTTAGGAGGATACTACTTGTTAGTTGCTACAATCTGCAGAGAAAAACACCCTTGATTCGTCTGATAAACAAAAAACCAAGGACATAGCCACCAAAATCATGTCCCATAGAAATCAGACCATCACACCCACGATTCTGTAACACGCAACCAACATCTGTGTTGTTCTCTACCTCTCAGGGTGAGTCTGCTCACACCTCCATTACCATTCTTCTATATGCCCTTGCAACAAGAAAAGCGAAAACAAAACCATATGGACCTTCATCGTGTACAAACGAGTTATAAAAGTTGACCAATTCATATCATTTCATGGAGCCGTGACCTCTCAAATTTTAGACTTATTTACTTTATTTACCAACATAAGGGTAACATAATATCAATATTTTATCTTTCCTTAAGTGATATAAATAGAGGGTTATAACATCAAAGTTACATCCAACCATATATATATATATATATATGTATGTGTGTGTGTGTGTGTGTGTATACCTCAACAAAGAATTATCAAAGGTATAATACTTATTAAATGATGGAAAATTTACAACATGAACTAGAATATTACCAAGAGTATAATAAAAAATTACAATTGGAGAATGACAAGGAGAAATTCATTAAGGGCTTAGCGGAGGAAGATAATTCTCGCTTGAAAATTTATAATAAGAGTTCATCAAACATATCAAGGAATTAAAAGTTGAGAACTAGTTCAATCAGAAATTACAATAGGAAAATCAATTTGTTGAATCGTGCTACAATTTGTTGGACACTTGGAAGCAACCATCATAGCATCACCTTCACTACCAGATAGCCTCATCTCTGAGCCAAAACAAAAATGCATCCCCTGCCCATCTAAATTTCTAGCAATGTGATCCTGCAAGCGCAATCCTTTTGACAAAAACCCATGTGTTGTGATGAAAAACACAAGTGTGAGCCTCATGCAACATGAGGGGTAACAGGATATATAGAAGATTTCATTAAGTCAGTTTCTAAAAGCAATTATGGAATAAAGCAGGGCATTGATTTTTTATAACCAGTAAAATTCTATATCTAATAAGCTTTATAAAAAAATAAGAATAGTTTTAATTCCCAGAATAAATAACATGCAACTTGATAACATCATTGTAGGAAACCTCCTCAAGTGCAAAAGGATGAACTTTACATCAGGGCAATTCTATTGCATTAAATTCAATAGTGTTCTACATAACACTACAAGCAGTTTATGATTTACTCTATACTGTCAGGGAAAAATGTACCTGAATAATTTGCACAATTTCTACTTCAAACTGAACCTCTTCAGAAATATTTTGCAATGATGGCATGGCAGAAGCATCTGTTATGTAAGAACCATTAACATATATGATTGCCTTCTCCCGTCTAGTCATAGTTCCAATGCCCTTTTCTAATCCTGCAGGCACCTGTGTCAACATTATCTTAAGATATTTCCTCTCCTGAAAAGAAGAATAATAAAAAAAATTCCAAAGAATGATGAAAATGCAGGATATCTAAAATGTGAATTACACGGTGATAAGCAAAAACTACATGGTTTTCTAACTGAGTAATATTAGATGTTCCAAACTTCCAATGCCATTTTACCAAAATTTTACACTCTTTATCGATCCAGATATATAAATGCTAGGTCTTATCCCTGTCTATTCAAGCACTGCAACCAATAGCCTTTCAAGGAAATCAAAATAGAATACTCACAAACCTCTTTCTTCCCGAAAGTAAAGTGCAAAGGTTCTCCTTTGTTGAATGAAAAAAGTGTACTCTCATCATGAGTTCTTGCTGTTATCCTATTAATAACATGACAACCAGAATTGCCTATAAGAAACAACACAACTTTAAAAGTTTAACCACACATGATTAATCATTCCAGTAAAACTATCGTGTGTTCACTCATCATGAGTTTTTCCTGTTATCCTACAAATAACATGACAACCTGAATTGCATATCAGAAACAACGCATAATTTTAATCATGAATTATGAATCATTCCAGTAAGACTAGAGGAAAGTTGATAAAAACACAAAAACAATCAGCAATCACGTAATATTATTGTTGTCCAGCTAAAAGCATTTATATAGGATTATTGCTCTAATTTCAAAGCCAAAAATATAGATCATATTGCAATGGCTCTAAGCATTTGCAGGTGATGTATGGTAAAGGAAATCCAAAGTCAAATCCTTACAAAATAATATCTGTTACAAACGACAAATCTACATGCATCATAATGAAACGCTGAAAGGCATATCTAAGGCTTTGAATATGCAATGGCTGTATGCAAAGTATAATCAATTATAGGAAACCAGATAGCTATCAGACAAGAAATCATGAAGCATTAAAAGGATCACAAGTAGTCAATAAGTCTCTAATCTATTGCAGGAATAACAGTAGATAAAAAGTCACTAAGCTTTCGCAGGAGATGCACACCCTGAGCTGTTATTTCTCAATACAAACAAGTGTTCTACAACACTGTCCTCCCAGAATCTGATAATCTTCTCATGGATTTCAAATGGAAGAGCCCAGTTTCTTTAATGCATGTTTTCTAAATACTTTTAGCAGTAATAGAAGTAAATACACACATGCCAAATACTTTCATAATGTACCCTGATTAATTGATCTAGCTTTGCAGTATTGCATTTTGTTACCGCCTCAAAATGGAAGTCTTATTCCGCATTTTCATGAACTTTCTTATCTCAACAGCACAGCAGAAGTTCTTTGGAGTTCAGTGGTAGTTATAGGTTGCAGGGAAAGACTTGGAAGCCATGCACCTTGTTCTATCTTGCCTAAGCACTTTTCATCATCCAAGGGAAGAACAAGGGTGTAGAGTGTTACCGGGCAAACTAGCAGGGTTAGTTCCCGATAAGCAAAAATAAGGAAAGTGACCAATGTCACCTCAATCACGATCCTAACTTCTTCGGAAGTGAATAACCTCCAAGGAGAAGTACCCTTTGATAACCTGTAAGACACTAGTATGTTAGAAAGTGACAACGAAGGAAGGTCTTCCTGCATGCATGTGTCCTTGCATGCAGACGACATTAATTGGAAGCCAATTGTATTTTAGTTAACTTTTCCTAAGTTTACGTTGGAAAATTAATTAAAGTGATCTAATTAATTATTGACTTAATGAAACGCCTTTTATAAAGTGTAAGTGAATTATTTAAAGTGATGGCAAGATCTAATCTTGGCCATCCAATCTCACCGGGAGATCTCAACCTTAGATCTATAGTGAGATTAGGTTATTCGCTTAGCATTGAATTATAAAAGAAAGATCAATTGGTGGAGAGGACACACAATTGCATTCCAACAGAGACAGAGGAAAAGAAGTGTGAGAGAGAAGTTTTTCAGAAGAAGACGGAGGAGTAGAAGGCAGATTTGCAGAGGCAGACTAACAGAGTGAGAAACAGCAGCAGGCAGAGGTGACAATACGGAAATCCGTACTGTACAGTTCGTACAGTCGTACGGATTCCGTACAGCAGGCCGTACGGATCCATATAGCACGCCGTACAGGCCGTACAGCAGCAGCAACACTGTTGCATTGCGATCCGTGCCCACTTACAGGTTTTTCTCACTATTTTTCTCTGTGTTACGATTCTGCCAATTAGGCAGAATTTGATTTCTGATTTGTACCGCTCCATATTTTCTTAATAAAATAATATCTCATACTGCTGCACCGGTTTTCCCATCTTGGGTTTTGTCTGGGGGTTTATACCCAAAAAGGCTAAGTTGTCTCTATTGATGTGATTGTTGCTATATTTCTTTCAATATTTATTATTCCGTTGCATAGTGAAGAAAGCCATGTGTGGTTATTGGTAGCAATTAATTGGCATGCTTTTAGCCCTAGTTGGGTTTTAAGGAAATTTACATGGTATCAGAGCTCTTCTGAGCAGACTGCAAGAGAGAGCAGCAGGTTGTTTGGATAGATCATTGCATATCTATCCAAGGGTTTACAGCTACTATTCATTATGGTCGTACAGTTGAGAGTTGAGGATAGACTCCATGGGCCACAGAACTTTCTTACTTGGAAAGAGAGGATCACCAGGATCCTTGATGTCAGTGATGCTGATGAGCACATTGATGATCAAAAGGTAGATCCCATAGATCCGGCAAATTTGGCTAGGTGGAAGAAGATAGATTCCAGAGCTATGTTGATCATCTTAGATGGGATGAAGGACCATATACTCCCTCATCTGTCTAGGAAGAAGACCGCATTAGAGATGTGGAAGGCTTTGGAGAGTCTCTACTAGAGTAAGAATGAAAACCGAAAGATGGTGCTGCAAGAGAGATTGCGCAGTACTAGGATGGCCAAGGGTGAAGGAATGGTGCCTTATCTTACAAGGCTCACACAAATTAGGAATGAGCTTGGAGCAGTGGGCTCTAAGACTAAGGATGAGGAGCTAGTTCGTATAGCTCTCAATGGATTTTCTAAGCCATGGGACGTCTTTGTTAAAGGCGTGGTGGCTAGGGAGAAGCTCCCTGACTGGCAAAGATTGTGGGATGACTTCGCACAAGAAGAGACCCGCATGGGTCAAGGTTCAGCTTCATCCAGCAGTACTACACAGATCATGGATGAAGAGGCTCTAGCCCTATCAAGCAAAGGTAAGGGGAAGGCAAAGAAGAAGAAAGGTGGCAAGAAGAACTTGGACATGTCAAAAGTCAAGTGCTTCATTTGTCACAAACAGAGACACTTTGCTTCCCAATTCCCAGATAAGAACAACAACAACAACAACACTCTGATGGCAGGTTCTACAGAGGTGGATGATTTCAGCAAGAGTTTTGAGGAGGATTTTTGCTTGATAGCTTGCATGGAAAGTTCCATCAGTAGCAGTATTTGGTATGTGGACAGTGGTGCATCTTGCCATATGACAAGACATAGGTCTTTCTTCAAGAGCTTGAAGGAGGGTGGAGTAAATCTCCATATTGAGTTAGGAGATGATGCGCGGTATCAAGCACAAGGTGTTGACACTGTATCGTTTCAGAGGGAGTCTGGAAAACCCATCAGCTTTGCTGATGTGTTATATGTCCCAGGGATGACGAAGAATCTCATATCAATTTCCACACTAGAAGACAAGGGTTTTCTAGTGACTTTCTGGGACTGTAGACCTATGGCTATACCTCTAATTTCCAACTGGAGGAAGATTGATGCATCGGGATCAGAGGAGTTTGATCCAACACTGATGTATCGGGATCATAGGAATTTGATCCAACACTGTATAGGCAGCTTATCGGGTCGCTTATGTATCTAGTCAACACTCGACCAGACATTAGCTTTGCAGTCAACTCTTTGAGTCAGTTCATGGAGAATCCTCGAAGAGTACATTGGACAGCTGTGAAGCACATACTTCGCTACATCAGAGGTACAGTGGAGTATGGATTGGTTTATGAGCGCAATGGGAGTATACAGTTGGCAAGTTTCACGGATGCTGACTGGGCAAGATGTGTAGAGGATCGGAAGAGCACTTCAGGTTGTTGCTTCAACATTGGGTCAGGAGTTGTCTCTTGGTTCAGCAGGAAGCAGAAGTCAGTTGCATTGAGCTCAGCTGAGGTTGAGTACATGGCAGCCAACATGGCTACATGTGAGGGGATGTGGTTGAGGAAGTTGCTCTCAGGATTATTCGAGAGTGAGCTAGAGACTACTATAGTTCACTGTGACAATCAAAGTGGTATCAACCTTTCTGAGAATCCAGTGTTCCATGACAGGAGTAAGCACATTGACATCCGATATCACATCCTCAGAGATTGTGTTCAGAGAGGAACCATTCGGTTGGAGTACATATAGACAGATGAGCAGGTAGCAGACATATTCACCAAGGCACTTTGCAAACTCAAGTTTGTGAAGTTCAGAGACAAGTTGGGGTTGTTACCGAATCCCTTCCTCGTTGAGAGGGAGTGTTAGAAAGTGACAACGAAGGAAGGTCTTCTTGCATGCATGTGTCCTTGCATGCAGAAGACATTAATTGGAAGCCAATTGTATTTTAATTAACTTTTCCTAAGTTCACTTTGGAAAATTAATTAAAGTGATCTAATTAATTATTGACTTAATGAAACGCTTTTTATAAAGTGTAACTGAATTATTTAAAGTGATAGCAAGATCTAATCTTAGCCATCCAATCTCACCAGAAGATCTCAACCTTAGATCTATAGTGAAATTAGGTTATTCGCTTAGCATTGAGTTATAAAAGAAAGATCAATTGGTGGAGAGGACACACAATTGCATTCCGACAGAGACGGAGGAAAAGAAGTGTGAGAGATAAGTTTTTGAGAAGAAGACGGAGGAGCAAAAGGCAGATTTGTAGAGGCAGACTGATAGAGTGAGAAACAGCAGCAAGCAGAGGTGACAATACAGAAATCCGTACAGTCCGTACTATACAGTCAGTACATCCATACAGTCCGTACAGTCGTACGGATTCCGTACAGCAAGCCGTGCAGCAACAGCAACACTGCTGCATTGGGATCCGTGTCCTCTTACAGCTTTTTCTCACTATTTTTCTGTGTGTTGTGATTCTGCCAATTAGGCAGAATTTGATTCCCGATTTGTACCGCTCCATATTTTCTTAATAAAATAATATCTCATATTGTTGCACCAGTTTTCCCATCTTGGGTTTTGTCCGAGGGTTTATACCCAAAAAGACTGAGTTGTCTCTATTGATGTGATTGCTGCTATATTTCTTTCAGTATTTATTATTTTGTTGCATAGTGAAGAAATCCATGTGTGGTTATTGGTAGCAATTAATTGGCATGCTTTTAGCCCTAGTTGGGTTTTAAGGAAATTTACATGGTACAACCAGACAACTATATTTTCTATGCAATTTGTAGTTAGACCAATGCCTAAATGGAGTCAAAATAAAGATAACCTAACAATTAATCATTCAATGTCAGCGTGTGCAAATTGGGCAAAGCAAATGATCAATAGAATCACAAATTGTGCTAGGTTTCACCAAAGACCATTAGACCACTAAGATCATTTAATCATAAGAAAGATCACTTAATTCAAGGGTATTAACCCACTTATACCAACGAGTCATAAACATGTATCATGACAGTCCAAGAGAAAGTATAAGCGAAATACAAATAAACTAAAGGTCAATAAATCAGATTAGCATTTATCCAATAGAGAAATCTCACCAATGTAAATCTATGACCACTCACCAATTAAATAAAAAACAAGTAGTAAACAGATTTATTCAATGAAATGCAGGGTCAACCCATTCACCAATTGAGAATAAGCAAGTATCTTTAATCAATATGCTACTCGTGACCATATTTGAATAGATCACAATGCAAGAGTTCTCTACCAGAATTGAACCTATGACCATTCACCAATCAACTATACAAATCAGATATGCAAAGATCATAAGCATGTATGTAACCAATAATATATTCAAGAGATATCATAACCACCAATAATTGCCGTGCAAATAAATCCGAGAAAATGTAGCATCAACTATCATAAGATATCAATAGATTCTATGCAAAACTAATGCTTTATGAAGTAGCTAACCAACTAAAGGAGTAAGGTCAACTTTCAGATCTGTATGTGAAGTATTCAGAACCACAGTACCGAGATAAAAGTCGTGTTTGAGAGAAAGTAAAACTCAGAAAACTTCCATAAAACCAGACTTCCTCTTGATGAACATACTCAGATTATAAATTACTAATTTATTAATTAAATTTTATGTTTTCTGTGTGTGCAGGTGATAAAGACTACCTAGGGCACACAAGGTCTGCAATAAATATTGTAGACCTGTGTTTGAGGTTAGGTGGGGGATAGAGATGAAAGGAAGGGCAGCCAAGGATGGTGAAGAAGGTAGATGGAAGGGAAGGAAAAGGGAGCTGCGAATGGAAGGAAGGGAAATGGTGGGGCTGCAGCAAGCGGATCTGAGGGTTAGCAGAGAAGGAGCAGCAGAGTTCGGTTGGAGCAGGTATGAAGCAAAAGAAGGGGCAGCGAATAAGGGAGAGAGGAGGCCGAGGGTGCTGGATAGGATAGAAAGGGAGGCCGAGTTCACTAGAAACGAAGGCGATGGTAGGGGACGGAGGAGTAAGGAGGAATAGGGGAGGATAGGGAAGTGAAGAGGGAGGCCGAGATGGAAGGAGCAGATCTGGAAAAGTGGAGAAGGAGGGCAGCGGATAAGGGAGCAGCAGGTCTGGAGAAGGGGGCCGAGCTGGGATAGAAGGGGCCCGAGGGTATGAGGAAGGCAAATGGAGGAAGGGCGAGCTGGCAGCAGAAGAGAGTGAGGTTTTCTAGGGAAGAGAGGGTAGGTCTTAGCATTATAGGTCTGCAGAACTGTAGTAAGGGCTAACAAAAACTCAGAATTTTAGGTTTTTTTTTTAAATATTAAAATTTACAAAAAATTATATTAACATAAAAGGATACAAATTTAACCTGAAATATAATATTTACAATAAAAACAAACTCAGAAAATTAGTTAAGAGAACTAATCTAACATAATATACACAATTGCCAGAACTCAGAAATTTGGTTTAGAAGAGTAGATGAACAACATTAGGGCATCCTTAGTGAAATTCACCTAACCCTAGAGCATCAAAGAAGATCACCCTCCTCTTGAGATGGTGCTTGCCAAGTTTGGAAAGCTAGGGCTTCTTCAACAACTTCAAGTGTTGGTTGATGATGCCCTAGATAAGACAAACTTTGGAGAACTAAAACTCAAGTTTACAATGCTAGGGTAACTAAAGATCAGAAAATGACTTATTCTAGGGCAAAATGCAACTCCAATGGCTACCATTCAACCTTAAGCAAACATACATCGAACATTTAACAAAAAGACATCAAGAGAAAGACTTAGACACCTTTTTGTGCATGTCTCAAGCAAACAACTCTTAGTATCACCTTAGCAAAGAAACAAGAGCAAAGCCTTAAAAGATTTGTCCCCAAATTAGCAAGCATGATCATCCTCAAGAGGTGCACATCACTCAAAGAGCCCTAGTTAAGGCAAAAATCAGAAATAAAAGTGTAATCCCATAAAGTTGATGTGTAAAAATGAAGTGAGGAAAAGTTATTTATACTTTTCACACTCACTTTTACAAAAATAATTAAAATCCAGGCCGACATGCCTTTTTAAAATGTCAATTTGAAATTAGAAATATCAACTTAAAATTAAAACAAAAATAATATAAAATAATCAAAGTAGTAGGTAAATTGGGGTGTTTTCCCCAGATTTGACCCACACATGACTAAAAAGGATAAAAATTAGCAAATCGGTCCGTTCTGAAGGCCAGACTTCGAAGGGGGGGTCGTCATGCCCCAACTAACCCCAACAGTGATGAAAACCCTCAACACCCCCCCTTTATCAAGCATACAGTCTGCTCTCAAAGGATGACGTCATCCTCTACAGAGGAGCCCGGAAAAAGGGCGCTAGTGAGCTGGAGGGCCAGGAGGGTGTTGGAGGTGCTCTGAAGGATAAGTATGCGCCTCAGTGCTGAAGAATCTGATGCTGGAGTGATAAAACAAGGTCGGGGTCATGTGACCCAGTGATCCACCCTTGGAAGCCACGGACACCAACCTCAGGGTTTCAAACCATTTCACAAGGTCGTCAGCGATGCCACTAAGCCATAGTACTTCCAAAGGAGAAACCAGAGGGTATGGCCATAACCCCTACCTCAGAATAAGCTGGCTAAACACCCCTCCTGGCCAATGTAAGGTCCCCTTTTTTGAATTTTATTAAAATAGTGAATTTTTCAACTTTTTCCACTAGTTTGACCTTTTACTAGTCTTGGGTTCTTGACCTCCAAATGCTCCCAAATTGTTATAGAAGGTGTATGAATGGTTTTAGTGCATAAATATGAGGTTCATGGATGATTTAGAGTCATCAATAAGCTTCTACAACTCCTCTTTAAGTTATGGCCAAAGTAGGGAGTTTGACTAGCAATTTCTCTTTGACTAGTATTGGTCTCTTGGTCTCCAAATGAGACTCTGAATGCTTGTATAACGGGTCTGAAGGTATTTGAGAGGTATTAAGAGATATAAAAGAGGCTGATGGATACTTAAAAACCCTTAAAACACTTCTGCAACATTCATTTACAATCTGGACAAAGTAGGGAAGATTACTAGTAATTTTGAGCTTCAAATGCCCCAAGGGTAGTGGACAAAGATGGCTTCCCAAATGCTGTTAAACCCTTCCAAATTTCTGAACGGAGGTATGGTACTGATAAGTGGCTTTAATGAGCTCCCCCATGTATCCTTAATTAGTTCTTATGGCCTTCTTCAACTCCTTAAAATCATATGTTTATATGCAAGATTTCACATAGGGGGAAAAGCTAGTTATTTTCACCATGACTTATGAAATTCGAATTTTAGAAGCCAAGGGCTTATGCTCTGTTAATGAAACTTCTTCAGAACTTTAATAACACTCCATACATCAACAAAATCACAGAGAATAACTGATATAACTCGAAATAGTGTCTTTCCAAACTCCAACAACAAGATCTAGGGGAAATGGAATCATTTATGCATTGTTTGGTATTTTTACATAACTCCACTTAGTATTTCGACCTGAGAGTCTCATGAGCAGTAAAAACAGAGTATATATATCATATTACAAAGATGTGGGGCCTCAAGAGCTATCACAAAGATTCAACTTTTTTCCACTAGTTCGACCTTTGACTAGTATTGGTCTCTTGGTCTCCAAATGACTCCAAATGCTCCCAAATTGTTACAAAAGGTGTATGGATTATATTAGGATATAATTATGAGGTTCATGGATGCTTTAGAGTCTTCAAAAGGCTTCTGCAACTCTCCTTTAAGTTCTGGACAAAGTAGGGAGTTTGACTAGCAATTTCTCTTTGACTAATATTGGTCTCTTAGTCTCCAAATGACTCCAAATACTCCCAAATTGTTACAGAGGGTGTATGGATGATATTAGGACATCATTATGAGGTTCATGGATGCTTTAGAGTCTTCAAAAGGATTCTTAAACTCTCCTTTAAGTTATGGCCAAAGTAGGGAGTTTGACTAGCAATTTGGGGTTTAAATCCCCCTTGGGTAAATGCTGGAAATGGCTCTCTAAGTGCTATGGGACCCTCTCGAGTTTCTGAACAGAAGCAGGGGATTTTTAGGGGACATTAATATTATCTCATATGCAGCACCATTCAGTTAATTAAGTCTGATACAACACTCTCCAATCAGATGCAAAAAGACTAGTTTCGACCTTGGGGGAAATGATAGGCAATCTTCTCCAAATGCTATAAAAGTTAACAATATGACTCCAAAAGCTTATGCACTAAACATGAAACCTGTATAACAGATAAATAACAGTCCATCCATCAATAATCCATCAATGGTTCACTTATCCCTTCGAATTTACCAACACATTATTGGCATACATCAACATAGTGGGGAAAATTACACCATTTGCTCATTAATGATCAGATTTACATAATTCCACTTGGACTCTCGACCTGAAACTCTTCTGGCCATGAAATATAGAGCATTTACATCAGATGATAAAAGAATGGGGTATTAGAAGCTCCCCCAAAGAGAACAGTAGCTCACCAAAGGCGCAATTCCTCAAGGATCATGAATATGCCAAGAAATAGAAGAATAGTTGTAGAAGCAAGCTGAAAGAGATGTGACCATGACCTGCCCGGTAGCTTCAACCTGTAACAAAAGATTCCATTAAAGCTCCAAATGAAAGGTCTAAATGGCCTTTCCAATTACCAACTAGGATGGGAATCTTTCACCCTCGAAATTGGTGCCAAGGCAAGTAGAGTAGCACTCCACTAGCTCTCCTCTCCCAAAATGCAAAATGCAAATTCTAAAATAATCAAAAGCTACTCTCCTTCTTTGTTATTGTCTTTTATAAACTTCTAAGGTCCCCCATGGGTCGAATTCCTCCCAAAAGCTTCATGCCAACTCAAGTTGGGAAGAGATTCCCAAGTATGCCACTTGTCCTTCCAATTCTAGCCCTCTCCTTCTCCAAATTCGAATTGGTGTCTCTTTGGCTGCCCTAACTCACTTGAGCGCCCTCTTGGAGGCTAGTTTTAGCCCTGACATGTCATATATGTCAGATGTCACCCTTCAAGTTTGATTTGTGTCATAGGTGTCATAGCATCTTCATCATTCTTGTCATAGAGCTAGGGAATCGAGTCCAAGTGTCTCACTAGCTCCAAAGTGCCTCTTCCTCTTCCATGGGAGTTACTCTTCCACTCCAATTCGACCTTAATTGATTCATGCAAAGTATATTGACCTTCCAACTAATCCCAAGAACCTTGGGCTTCTTATGGATTCGAAATGACAAGAGGAGGTTGCCATGTGGCATAGAAAATCTAGCTTGTGTGGATCTCACATCCTCCATGTGTCTCCATGATCAATTGCCACTTTGATTTTCCCTTGTATTTATTTATTTAGCTCATTTATTAAATATTTATGCCATTCTAATGTTCAAACATCATTTATTATCCCCCTTATTTCAAATCCCAAAGCTTCCACCCCCCAACCTAGGGAACTAGTAATTTTCCTCCATGGCAGTTCATTTGGATGGGTATATTACAACTTTGAATAGGGAATTTCTCTTAATGTGACCCACCTCGTCCATTTGGATCTAATTTCACATTATTACTAACTTGGACTTCATTCTTGGCATTTATTTGACCCTTAGCATCTATTTGACAAACTATCATGAGTATGGCCAAGGGGCTTAGGCCATTGTGACCCAATGCAAAATTTTGGGACATGGCAGCCAAAAAAAGGACACCCTCTCCCTGGGGCACCTCTGCAGGTGCGTTGGTGTTGGTACCATTGTAACATAGAGAAGGAGTATGTTTGGCTTGACGGAGGTTCTCTTAGAGACACATTCCTCCATGAGAATTCATTTGGGCACACTTGACACATTTGTGGCTTTGTTGCATGAAACTCCAAAACTGCCCAGGTATCAGTACCGAAAACTTGCGGAAACTCGGAAACACCTCTAAAACCCCCAAATGCCCATGAGGGGCATGGGACCCATAGGAAGTCTCAAAAACCCTAATCTATTGAAAATGAAGACAAAATACCCTCTAACTTGTCTCTAAACCAATGTTTTCATACTCAGTCAACACAGACTTGGACACGGAGGAGTTGATCAAGTTGACCCTTCACCACTTTGACTCAACCCTTAAACCAATTCAAGTGGTTGGTTTGGTACCAAACGGGCCAAATCACCTTGGAACCGAACAACACACAAGGGTGACTAAGGCACAACTAGTTACTAAACAACATACATCACAACCTTTGGCTGAGGCACTACTAGTCACTGAACAGAAGACTTGATATAGATCCAATTGTGTTGGATGATATTGATCCAAGCTCAGAATGGGTAGAGGAGTCTCACCTGACAAAGTTTGATCTTGATCATGGTTTTGATGCAAAAGAATTGGGGTGGGTTGATTTGGATGTGGATCCAACAATAGTAGGTGATGCAGGCATAGATCCAGACATGCCAAGCACTAGCCAACGTAGCCATGCTTCTACTAGTTTTACTACTACTCTTACAAAGGTCCCTGAGCACTCCGAGAAGGCCGAGGACACCAAGGATTCTAAGACAATGGTGATACCGAGGATATCATTTCGAACAATGGTGATGAGTTTGATGATTGATCGAATTGATCTTGTAGGCGTAGCATGTTTTTTAGACTCTAGAGGCCATTTAGAGCCTCAGATTATGTATTTTGCTTCAGATATGTATTGCATTCAATTTCATTTTGATATATTCACCCTCACATGGTATATAGATGAGCAAATTGTGCTTATTTTGTCTCTAATGGTTTGGAATCCTTAAAATTATTTTTTTCAATTAAAATTTTAATATTTTATGTATTTTTGAGTAAACCAAATCATTGAATTCAAACCGGTCCAAGCCAGGGCAAAAGTCCAGGTTGACACTCGGTAGACTCCAAGTCCTAGTCTAAGCTTTAAAACATTGCTCTAAACCCACCTACAAATTACCTGTCGTTCTTATTTAATCACAACATAAGTATCTAAAAAAATTGATACATATATACAAACACACACATCATGTCTCCCCCAACATACCCATTCTAGAGGGTCATGTTTCTAGGTGTTCCCATTTCTTTAACTAGTACACGTTTCCACATTTTGTGCAACTTAGATTTGGGGCATAATAGCATGGCTTACATTCCTTATTGCAACATTGATGGAGAGCCTCATTCCTAGGTTGAAACCAAGACTCGAGATCGAGTGGATGGATGGTGTTAGCAAGAAGCAAGCCCTAAAAGGTGAGCACCTTCCATCAAGAGGTGTCTAAGGTGTTACGCCCAAGATCCTTTGCAGTGCACCTTACTAGATGTGCCAAGGAGGGGGGTCCTTCTGCCATTGCAGAAGGCCAAGTTGGGGTTGCTTTATGTAAAAGTGTTGATCTATCGGTGCTCAAAACCCCTTGGTCGGTCATGCAAGGTCCTCTTGGTCCTCATTTCAAGGTGTACTGGTCTTCTAGATTTGCTAAATACCCCTTAATGGGTGGTAACTCTTCATGGTGTCCAACATTTATGGCCTGGGTAGGAATTGGTGCATTTTGGGGTGACTCCATTAGAACATATGACTTAAGAGCCCTTAGCCACACTCATGATTTGATGCTTTGTAAAGGTGATTGCACTTGTAAGGATTGTCATACCCACTCCAACACACCTCATGTATACCCACTTGGACCTTATTTTATTGTATTACCCCCTCCCATTGGTCATCCTAGTCAAAGATGGAATAGTTCACCACCAAGAGCAAGTTTTGAAGATTGTACCAAGCAAGGAGGGCATTGAACGGAAAAGACACTTTGATGGGGTTAAGTGGTGCATGACGCTCCTTCCAAGCTCAACTTTTAATCTTGTTGAAGCTTTCATCATCTCTTTATCATTATTTTATGTTTTATGAGGTTTAGTCCCAGGATTGTGGGTGACAAACCCTAAAATTTGATTTTAACCTAGGTCGCACGAAACAGGGAAACGGGGACGAGTTTCCGAAATGGGGACACGTTAGAAATGTGACCCCCCAAAATTTTGGAAACGGGGAAACGTGATATATATATATGAGCAAGGACATTTTAAAAAATGAATGTGAAACACAAATCATAAATCATACATGTCAGCGAATCATTACCTATATTGGGATCCTATTCATCAATAGCACCCTATGCCTCCCTCCTCTACGCTCTAGCCCTTGCCTCTAGCTTAAATCTCAAAGTTGATCCTCCAAGGACATTAGTCAATGACTCAACACCCTACAATTTTGATGAAACTTCCTAATAAAATCGTTAAAATAAGGTAGAAAACGCTTCCCATGCTTAATATGTGATTTTGCTTCAGTGAAGAGTACATTTTTATTTAGGTCATGATAAAAGAGTTCAACAATCAACACCACCAACATCAAGGTATATACAGGGGTTGATGTGCTTGATTAAATGTCAATCCCATACCCTCATACATGATAGAAATTGATGGAAACTTTGCAATCCTGAAATCCTGAAAACTCTTAAGTCTGTTGAATTTTGAATGGAATCTAAAATTCTACTTTTTGCATATGAAGTCCGATGAGGTTGGGACCACTCTCAAACATCCTGAAACAATGAATGGTAATGTTAAAATTTAAGTAAAAGGCTAGAAAATGAAATATAAGGAGAATGTCACTTTTACTTTAAGAATTTAATATTTCCATTTAATACTACCAACTACTATTGAATAGAGTGAAATTTTTCATCAGCCAAACAAATTTTTTTTGGAAACGCGGCCTTATAGACCACATCCATATCGGAAATGCGTTTCCGTAGGAGGGGACACGTTTCCATCTCGGGAAGCGCATCCGGCCGTACAAGACGCGTTTCCATGCTGTATGGTACGCGTTTCCATGCCGTAAGGTACACGTTTCCAGCAAGAAACAGCCTAGGGACGTGGGGGGGTGGCGTTTCCTGCAACATGGATTTTAACTCAAAATTAGGCAAGTCAGCCTAAAGTAGGGAAAAGTTAGAATTTTTCCCTATAAATATAGGACCCTCCTCTCATTTGTAACTAAGATCATGGGATCAAATAGGACTAAATTTTATTCCTACTTGTGTATATGAGACTTTCATGTGGTGCACACCTCTCTTCTTGGCTCTTCTAGGGTTTCTAAGTATAATACTTTGATGTTTGAGGCTTATTTGCAATCTTTCAAGGCTAATCCAAGGAGGAGGGATTCTAGGGTTTGCTTCTCTTTTCTTTTCTCTTTGTTAAAAGTGGTAAGATCTTGAAGCTCTTGTCTTACATTTCTTTTGTATCCAAGGTAAGAGTATTCTAAGGTCTCATCCATGATAGCTTAGTCTTGATGGTGAGCAGGGAAAATTTTAAGGATCTACAAGCACTAGGCTTTGAGACACATGACAGGTAAACTCATCTATGTAAGTTGAAGAAATCCATGTACACAGGCACCCAGGACATGATACGATAGACGGGTTCCTGAAGAGCTTGGGCTTTACCAAGAGTAAAGCGGATTCCAACCTTTACTACAAGGTTGAAGAAGGAAATCCTGTGATTCTAGTGTTGAATGTGGATAACTTGTTCTTGACAGGTGAGGAGAAGCTCATAGCTTAAACAAAGAGGAAGCTTGCCACAGAGTTTGAAATGAAAGGCCTGGGTATGATGCATTACTTCTTAGGTCTTAAGGTGTGGCAGAACCCAGAGGAATTTTTCCTGAGTCAAGGAAAGTATGCGGTAGAGATCCTGAAGAGATTCGAGATGATGGATTCTAAGGCCATGGCCACACCTATGGCATCGAATCTGAAGTTGGTGAGTGATACTTCTTCAGAACTGGTGGATGCCACAGTGTATAGACAGATGATTGGCTTGCCAATGTACTTGACGAACACGAGGCCAAACTTATGCTTTGCGGTGAACACTCTGAGTCAATATATGGTAGAGCCGAGACATGTTCACCTAGTTGCGGCAAAGCATGTGCTAAGGTACTTGAAGGGTACAGTTGATTATGGCCTCAGGTATGCATCGGATCAAAAGACAGGTTTATGTCGATGCAGATTGTGCTGGGAGTGTCACAGATAGAAAGAGCACATCAAGGTGTTGCTTCAATTTGCGATCGGGTATGATCTCATGGTTTAGTAGGAAGCAGACGAGTGTGGCACTCAGTACAGCTGAAGTCGAGTATATGGCAGCTTGTTCGACAAGTTGCGAGGCAGTATGGCTTCGAAAGTTGCTATCAGGATTGTTTGATCTCGAATTAGAGATGACTTGTGTCTTCTGTGATAACCAAAGTTGTGTGAAGTTGTCGGAAAACCTTGTGTTCCATGACAAGTCGAAGCACATCGAGATCAGGTATCACTATATCCGGGATATGGTGCAGAAGGGAGCACTGAGACTCCAATATATAGCAACAGAAGAGCAGATAGTCGATGTGTTGACCAAGCCTATGTCAAGGGTGAAGTTCGAGTACTTCAGGGACAAGCTTGGAGTGGTCCAGATCAAGAGGGAGTGATGAGCTCGGATGAGGTAGCAGGTAGTCACGAGCAAAGTTTGAAAAATCGAAATCGGACTCGGAATCGGTCGAGGTCAACTCGGAATCGGAATCGGAATCGGTAATGAATCGGTCATAAATCGGTCGATTTGAATTTAATGAATCGGTTTGCTCAAAAATACATAAAAATAAAAAATAAAAAAAATTTAAGAAAACAACATTTTCAAGATTCTAATTCATGATTCCATAGCATTAGAAACAAAATATCCAATCTCTACTCATGTATATACCAAATAAGGGTCAATATATCAAAATGGCACAAAGTGTATTGTGCAATACATATCTAGGAGACTGGAACTGGCACAAAATACATAATCCATGAGGCCTATAGGCTATATGGCCAGTAGAGTCCAAAAAATAACATGATATATAGTCAACTACAATGTACATCAATCAAACTGATCAAAGTGATCAAACTCATCACCACTGCTACGGCGAGGAGTAGAAGTAGAACTAGAACTAGAACCAAAAGAACCAAAAGCTGAAGGACTAGCAAAGGCATCAACATCTGGCTCAATCTTAGGCTCCTCAGGCACAAGTGCACGGTCATCTACCACTGCAATAGTAGTACTGGCTGAATGCCTACTCCTACATCGTCGTCGCCTATAAGTAAGAGGTCCTGGTCCACTAGTGCCTGGAATATCAGGATCCACACCTATATGAACTGATGGCATCGACAATAGAGGATCTGCATCTAAATCATCCCAAGGCGCCAGCATTTCCTCCATCTCAATATCCATATCAAGACCAAACTCTAGCTCTACGGTCTCCACTACCCAATCTGAGGTTGGATCTATATCATCTAACATAATGGGATCCGTATCAAGTCTTTTGTTCATCAACTGGTTGCGTTTGAGTCGCAAGTTGTACTGCACGAAGACTAGATCATTTAACCGTTTATGCTCTAAACGGTTTCTCTTCCTCGTGTGAATCCGCTCAAACAAAGACCAATTGCGCTCATACCCAGAAGCGCTGCAGGTTTGACTAAGGACCCGAACTACAAACTTTTGCAATTGTTTTGTATGATTACCAAATGACTTCCACTAGTTTGCTGCAATTGCAAATGCGAAGAGTCAAGGCAGTTAATTCAACAAATTAGATTGTGAATTTGGCTAACAAATTAAGAATCCAGGTATTTACATTTTACAATTTAAACTTTAAACTTTAAAGTTAAACAACATAATTTAATAAAACAATGGAATTGTTTACCTGGTTGGCCATCCTCTACTGCAGCCTTAGCCACACTGTTGGCGAAGAGACCTGTGGCGTCTCTGAAAGAGGTGATCTGTCGATGTATCTCCAATTGGGTCGCCACACTTGGGACCATGCGCTCAAGGAAAGTATACAATCCATCCGCTATCTCCCCACTCGGATCAGCATCAATGTCATCTCTATATTGATACTTCGGGTTCAGGAAATACCCAGCTGCATGTATAGGGCGATGGAGTTGATTGTTCCATCTCCTATCAATGATCTCCCAAATACGCCCATACTTGGCTACTCTATCTTTGTATGCTGCCCTTATCTGCTCCTTTGTCTGATCCATAACTTCATAAATGTATCCCATGGCCAATTTTTCCCCATCCACCAACTGCAACACCTTAACAAGTGGCTCAGTAATTACCACAACCTTTGCAGCTTTTTTCCAAAATGAAGAGCTTTTAATTTTCTTCTTAATGTCTCTTCCTTCTCGTGTGCTAGCCCAATTAGATGAATTCCATTCATCACTTGAAAACATCTTCTCCTCCAAGTTTTGTTCTTGGGAAATGAGAGATTGCAACGTGAGGAAGTGAGTTGCAAATCTAGTAACTGCGGGCCTAACAAGCTCCCTGCCCCCTGTGTGTCTCCTCATCAAGCTCAATACCCAACCGTGGTTGTAGATGTACTTCGTGATGCTTTTGGCATAGTCCACAGTGAACTTGATCCAATCCTGTTTGCATACATCCTCAAGCATGAGGTCTATGCAATGTGCCGCACATGGGGTCCAGAATATGGTTTTATGCTTTTCCTCTAACATCCTACTAGCAACAACATAGTTAGAGGCATTATCGATGATGACTTGCACAACATTAGCAGACCCCACCGCCTTAACAACCTCATCCAAAAGATGAAATAACAGTTTTGCATCTTTCACCCTATCGGATGCATCATGTGATGACAAAAACATGGTTCCCCGTGGGCAAGAGACAAGAAAGTTAATAAGGTGTCGGCCCCTTTGATCTTTCCATCCATCCGACATGATAGTGCAACCTGAGTTTACCCATGAAGCTTTGAAATCCTTGAGGTATTCTTCTATGGAAAGTTTCTCTTTTTGCAAAAGAGATCCCCTCAAGTCATGCATACTAGGGCCTTTGAAGCCCTTATTGGAAGCTACAACGACATCCCACATAGGTTGGTAATAAGAAGAGCGAGCAACATTGAATGGGAGATTAGCATCATACCACCATCTTGCAATGTACTCACGGGCAACATCTTTGTACTGCTTCTTCCAGTGCTCATCTAAGGTGGGCTGAATTTGTGTTGGATGCTGCATCTGAGAAGCTCCGACACTGGCAGAAGTGGTGGGAGGTGTGAAATAACCTTCAATGCCACCCCTCTTTTTGGCTTTGCCCTTATCTTGTGTACTCTCGGAGGGCAGAACATACTGGAAAGGATCCCTAACAGTGGTAGAAGGGATAGATGAAGAGCCTTCGTTTGAACCTGAACCAGGGGCATAGGTTCCACCCATCATTTCAGCAATCCTCCTCTTCCTCCCTACTTCTTCCTCTATCTCTCTTTGCATAGCCTTTCCCTCTTCAAACTTCTTGAATTATGCTTGCATCTCAGCTTTAATTTGCCCAATAACATCCAATGGGGCTTCGCATGCCTTAACTTGGCCTTTGATGGCAGCCAAGTACTGTTTAAGCCTATAAATGCCCCCACCCTTGATCAATTTCATGCAATACTTGCAATAAATGTCCCCCTGAACAACATCGGCATGGATCCATGCAGGATCTTTTGCTTTTGGGGCCATGATTCTATACTGCACAATGCAAATATGTATTCTGAGAATCTGATTTGCAAACAAAACAAAAAAAAATTAAATGAATTTTTAATTTTTTAACTTCTGTTAATAAGAAAAAATTAATTTTTAATTTCTATTTGAATGTTATTAGAGTTCAACTGTTGAACTAGGGGCAACTGTTGGACTTCTGAATTTAAATTTTAAAGTTAAAACTTAAAACTATAAAAAAAAAAAAAAAAAATTATTTCTATTTCAGTGTTTAAAACTTTAAAGTTTAAACTTTAAAATTAAATTTAAAAAAAAAAAAAGTGTAATCGGAAAAATTTTTACCTTCCTGTGTGAATTTCTGTTGGAAATTTGGAATGTGCAGTTGCACAATGGCACATTGTAGTGTTGCACACAGTGCACACTGCACACACTCCACAAGTTGGAGTCCACGTGCACACTCGAGCACTCCACAAACCACCACTCAGCCACTCCAGAACCGGGTCAACCGGCATAGTGCACACTCCTCCACGACACAAGAGAGTCGAGACCACTCCCTCCGACGACGACCTCGCGGCTCCTTCAACCACTCGGGCAGCACAAAGACCACTCCTTCCTCCACGACACACTCCAGTGACCAGTCTCCTCCATGACCACAACCACTCTGGCGGCTCCTTCAAGTTTTCAACCACTCCGGCGGCTGCTCAGTGCTATCACAGGACAGTGAGGGCAACAAATGAGTTGGGTTGGGGGCTCAGGGTAGGGTAGTCACGTAGTGTAGGTTAAAAAATTAAAAAACAAATTTTATTTTATTTTTTAAATCACCGTGTAATGCCCCGTGGGCCCACCTTTCAAACCGGACGATTTTTAAAAAAAAAGGTCTAACCAACCGATTTGGCTGGACGGACCGATTTATGTAAAAAATCGGCCAGTAAAACAAATTTATGTAAAAAACCGACCACTGATCTGATTCTGAAACTGGTTTGAACCGAATCGGCGAATCGGCCGATTCCGATGCGGATTTTGTCGATTTTTAAAACTTTGGTCACGAGTCATGTGACGTAATTAAGTCTCCTAGGCTACGAGAGGATCTAGACGAGCGGTGAGATAACGCAGGTAAATGCAGTGTGCAACGTTATGGAGCTCGTGGGATGGACCCACCAGATGGCTTGCTCGGTTCATGGAAGAGAAGAGTTGCATCTAGTATGAAAAAGGACCAACTCGCTGCATATCTACATCCAGTATGAAAAAGGACTGTCTCTGTAGTGGTGTGCATCCAGTATGAAAAAGGAATAGCTCTGCAGGATATCTACATCCAGTATGAAAAAGGACTGGCTCTGTAGTGGTTACTGGTCGTATCTCCAAGGGTGGTATCACCAAGGGAAATCCCAGTGTAGGTTCCCGGATGTACTAGGTTGAACTAGTGTAGTAGGCTCTACAACGAACTAGATTGGGCAAGTGCATGTTCACTGGTGGACTCTAGTGTGGTTGGTTGTATATCCAGGGGTGGATCCCAGTATGAGTGGTCGATCACCAAGGGGAAATCCCAACGTGAAATCCCTAGATTCGATCTAGGCCACATCCAGCATGAAAAAGCGATGGCTCTGTTGAAAGTTGCATCCAGCATAAAAAAGGGTTGGCACTACAAGGCAATCCAACATAAAAAAGGGTTGGCTTTGTGAAACTTCTTATGATATATAGATTCGGGAGATGTCAGATGTCAATACTCCATGTACAAGAAGTGCAACAACTGGAAGACAATGGTGACGATGTCAGAAGAATACCTTCCTTGTTAAGAGGGAGTGTTAAAGAATGTAACTGTTATCACATATATAGTAGCCGGGCTACCATACATTAGTTTTCTGATTCCAGTACACTTTTCAGCCAGTTCCCTTACATTGAGATGCTGAGATGAGCATCTATTATGGATCATTATCAAATTTGGACAGCAGTTTTATTCCCCATTGCCATGACTAAGTCTCAGAACACTCAGAGAGATGACCGATGTAGCCATTATACCATTTGTACAGAACAGTCAGTAGTGCCCAGAGTTACAGTGGCAGTTTCAGAGGACAGATGATGGTTCAGAGGATGAGCATTCAGGTATATGACTCAGCAGGTATATCATAGTGTTGTGGTTATATTGCTTTTATATTTATTCTTATAGCATGTCTTAGCACTTAGTGTCATGATCTGGCGATCATATAGATATGTGGACCTGGTTGATCTTATTATATATATTCTATTGTCCCTACTCAGACTTAGAAGTTCACTATTCATACTCATTGATTTTACCCTCCTTAGGGAGAATAGAGGTGATCATTCCACCATACCTTGGCTTGCTAGTGTGGGCTCCATTATTCATTGTCTTCATCCATCCATTACCTACCTTTTAGTTTATCACCCTGACTTACTACTTGACTAGTGGCATGGAGGACTTTTCCCCACTGTAGCCTCTGTATTGGATGAGCTTCCCTGTTTATTGTGTCTCGGCTCTGAGTTGGTGACAAAACTTACCTATGGTGAGTTGGATTTCCTTGTGAATTCCCCCTAGTCACTAAAGTTGTGTTGGCTAAACCTGAAACTTTTAGTGCTGCCATGAATACAAAGTATGGAAAATGAAATGTTATATCCTGTATAAAAAGCACGTTCATGCAATGTGTTTTTAAAAACACATGAATGAAAGGCAAGCCAAATGAAAATGGCTATGAAATAAAATATTATATCTCTTGTGAAATGTAAAATACCTAGGTAAACAAGCTGTCTGTGACACACCTAGAAGTGCTCAGGTAAACAAGTGCCTTAAAAACACACCTGCAGCAAAAAGCCTAAATAAATGTAAATCTATGCAATGTGTTTATAAACACACATAGATCAAAGGCTATGGAAACTTCAGGCCCAAAAAGCAATGGAACTTAAATGCTATATCAAAATAATTGCTAGCCTCATTTGTATTATGGATTGTGCGTATCTATTAAAGGTGAATAAACCCTCTTTGAACAATGCATCCATTTGTGAGACACCGCCATTCCCTGTGTTGTTGCTCATTCAGTATATACTATGGTGTGTTTTCCCTTTCCCATATCCAAAGTGTCACAATGTTAAGTTAGTCAACTCATCCTATTAGCATAGCCAGTTTATTTCAGCCTTCACCCTTCACTAGCAAATTGATCACAACTATGAAGTGAGTATGGTCATGAAAGTCTAGTCTGAGTTATAATAATAATTAATGACATTATATATTTGAATTTAGATCGCCAGTAATGATTACTTTGTGTTATAATTGTTATTTGAATAAGTTGTAGAGCATGCATTAACCTTTGACACTTTGCAGCAGCTTCTAAAGATAGTCTGACTTATATTTGGTCATGTTGACTTGGTCAAACCTAGTTTGACCAAGCTCAACCATAGGACATGAGATGGTAGGACCTTGTGATGATACAGATAGATGATATATGGTCCATGTATATGTACATGATGGTTCTATGCATCAAATACAGGTTTATGATGATGATTCATGGTTTTCAGCATTATTTGATCATTTACTGATTATTATTATTTCACCTGTTCCGGTATATTGGATGTATTATATGATCATGCAAAGATCCATATGGTGTAAGAGTACACATCTTTGATAGATTTGGACCTTCTGAGTCCAATGAGACAGTCTACTTTCAGTTCCAGGCAGTTACAGTGATGATTGAGCCTCAGTAGGCTATCCTAGTGCAGTTTTGGTCTATCGGAGAGCCTGTCAGAGCAGAGATGGATTTTATTTGGTTGACCTAGGGCGTTGTGCTTGGAGGGGGTGGTCCAGCCACTTGTTTTTACCATATTACCCCCCTCCCGGACACACTGGTGCCCTCATCTTGACAGCGCAGGCACTCCAGGAGGCAGTTTGGGTAGTTTCACGCTTCTCGAGGCAGTTTGGGATTGGTAGAAATAGTTACAGAGGAATTCGATTTGGGCTACTGAGGCAAAGTTTTGGCATGGGATGATCAGTGATGATAAGTGGGATGTCTTCCACACCTTCTCCAGCAGTTTCAGCTTCATCGGGACCTACATCCATCACTTATGGCATTTTTTGATGATTTATGAGGCCTCCTAAGGCCCACGATTTGTCCATAAAGGCACGATTTGGTATTTTGATGACTATTTTATTATTATTGTGCTATGGGGATTGACCAAGGGTGTCTAAAATTACCCCTTGGACCCACCATAAGCTTATTGTTATATTTTGTCATCATGATCTCGTGGGATCCCCTCTCCTAGGGCGATTTTGTCCACTTATTGTTATATTTTATTAGTGATCCATGTATTTTATTGTTGAGCTCATCTCAACCATTGATTAGATCTTTTGATCTTTTAATCTTAGCCACTCATTCAAAAAGTGGTTAGATTATGGACTCTCTCCCTCCTATTTAAAGGAGAGAGCCTCTCATTGAAAAGGGGACTCGTGGCTCTGGATTATTGGAATAGAAAATTATTATTGCATCTATCTCTAGTGTTGTGGTGAATGTTTTTGGTGTTCGTTCGTTGATTCTTCCTTTGCACTGAGTTATTGGAGATCTTGTCTTGCCATATTTTTGTACCATCTTTTTGCATCTACAGGTGGAGGCCGAATTCATCTAAGGAGGACGTATTGGTAGGGGAGGACCCTCCCTACTTCTTCTTTGGGTTTCTTCGTCGGTGACAGGGAGTATTACTATCCCAGGACCTTCTATTTCATGTTACTATTGCACTTCGCTTGTATTTCCTCCATACTTGACCTTCTGATTGAAATCGCTTTCCTTGGATTGACAGGTAGAGGAGGTCGCACTTGTGGGCTAGGGCATCATTTCGGCAAGCAAAATCAACAATCTCTCATTTGATCTCTGCGGGAGTCTTCCTCAACAACAAGGCATCTCATTCACATCACTCAGGTATGATCTCAAGGTAATTTCTTTCCATGATCTATCCACTTGTCTAAAATACTTCAAACCCTAATTAATCAAAACCCCCATTTTTACATTTTTTCAGATCTACTAAGATCTAGTGGCTTCTTGGGTAAGATATTTAAAACCCACCTCTATAGTATCCACGGCATCCCGGATCTATAGTTTGGTGAGGATTGGCCTCCATTTGACCCCCTTCCCAAGGCAACTTAGCCTCTCCAAGTGAGGTCGCACTCCTTGGTTTGGGTGAGTTAACTTAGATCTAGTACATGGGTAGTTGAGATTCCACTTGATCTGCAATCTACATATCCAATAACCTACCCCTAGACTATCACATTTGTGATTTCTACCTTGTGGGCCCTATTCCACATTTTAAGGGATTAAAACCCCATTTTGGACCACTTGGTATCTTAAAACTCAGATCTAGTAAGATCTAACCCTTGGATTGCCTTGATATTCTAGATCCACATTGTCAATTGCTTAAACTACTTGGATCTAAATTTTGGATGCCTTTGGACTTGTCTTGATCCCATTTATCCCACTTTTAACCCTCCTTGGGCAAAGTCACACTTCTTGGGGAGATTGAGTTTGTCCACTTGTAGGACGTGGGTAGTTGAGATTTTGGTGGATTTGGAACACACATACCTTGAAACCTATATCTAGTAGGTCATTTTGTGAAATCTTGCCTTGGGGATAGCATTCCTTGTTTTAAGGGATTGTGGTCCACTTAGGTCACATCATGAATTATTAGATCTATATAGATCCATTCATCAAACCTTTAGTACCCACTTGTCTTATGTTATAGGGGTCATGATCTACAAGTTAACTTCACTTTGACTGCATTTATCCCAATTCCCAAGGCACTGATCTTTCTCCAAGCTCATTCGACTTTCCTAGATTGTTGAGTTAACTTGTGGTTTAATCCTTGTTTGGGTTGCTTGAATCCCCTGATGTTATCCTATCTCATCATCAAGCTTATCTCATGTACTGGTTAGCCCCAATTCAATCCCTAAACTACCCTGCATTGGACATGATTCCCAAGGCAGTGGATTTTCTCATAATTGATTAGTACTTTAATCCTGGATCTCATTTCAAATACAATAAGTCACTCTCACATCAACAATGAACCAAAGCTATACTCATTGAACCCATTACTTATCCTGTGACTTCATCCTTAGGTCTAAGATACACCATACACCTTATAATACTTCACTCATACTTAACTTTTATTTGGTATTTTGGTTTGATCTCTCCTATCGGGAGTAGATCTGGGTCTCCCCCTTTGTTGTCTGGGCTAGATAACATAAAGTGAAGGTTGCCTCGACTGGCGTGACAACCATCTATTGGAAGTCGAGGTGATCGTGGTTGCACCTTTAAGTTGCCCTTTCTTACTGCCATCCATTAATGGATACATCCATTGGGGTAACTACAGTTTAGGTGATAACAGTAACTTCGGAAGATATTCTTATTTGTACTATTTGTGTCATTTGTGTCATTTGTATCATTTGTATTGTACACCCTACGAGCATTATTATTGATGTAATTGATCATGTAAAAGCCATTGAAAGAGTCAATGTAAACCCTAACTGTTAGGTCGGCCTAGAAAGATCTAGAAAAGAATATTTTATTGTAAATTTTACAGGTTGACCCAGTTAGGAGAGTCAAGTCGGCCCTGTTTGGTAAAAAGGTCAAGTCAATTGATTAGTATAAATGAGGAGTTCGATCTCCTTATTTGGTCACCACTTTCACTCATTGAGTTTGCATCACTAGGAGAGATAGAGTCAAGTGAATAGTTGCTTTTGGAAGTCTTCTTGTTTTGGGTCTTTGCACAAGGGATACTATTGTACAATCTGACAAATCTATATAGAAGAAGTTTGCTAGGTTTTTCTGCCCCAAGAGGGTTTTCATAGGATAAATCTGTTGTGTACTATTGTCTATGTTGTGCTTGTTTATCTTTCAGTGATCCATATTGTTATTGCACTTAAAATTTAACACGATCGAGGGCGTCAAGCGAAGCAGACTCACGCATATTTTTATTTCTCACAATGTTGGGCAAATTAACGACAGGAGGTGCGAGGACAGGGCAGATACGAAGTTTCATTGTTCCTAAGTCAACATTTGAATAGACAACGTTGGCTCGCGGACTAGGGTTAAATTTAAAGGATTAAATTCATCCTCCAATAAAATTAGGCAAATTTTGATTTTCAATCTTGAAAATTGACGAATGCGGTGACTTAGGGCCCAAGTGAGGAGGGGTCAAGAGGGGCAGGTTGTCAACTTGGAGGGAGAAAGAAAGAAGATCGGGATCGTCCATGGGGATGGGGATTACCAAGAAATGACAAATGAAGGGAAGTAGGTCCTGACTAAATAGGACATAATCCACCACACTCACACCTCCACTGTGAGCTAAACAACTGATGAAGCATGACTCTAGGAAGCAAGGGTGGTTGTTAAAGATCAATAACTCATGGGATTCTCCAAGCCACAGGAGGTCCCTACCATACCATGTGGTGGGGATGGCTCAATTCACATCCCGTGATCACCACTTATTACATAAAAATTTGAAAAAGACAAAATAAATAACAACAAATGCTCATGTGAGAGCTTTATTCTTCCTACCTACACTAAATTAACATGACACTAGAACCTGTTAAGTGTATGCATATAGCCAGTGGAACCATTTCAGAATCTCATCCTTGACAAAACGTTTCGCCTCGTGTTTGGTCATTAACCAGAATACAGTTTCATAAAATAGAATGTGAATATGAGATGGACATGCCATCAAAGTATAAGAGACAACTCCCCTATGGAGATGGGAGACATACCTCAAATGTGCAGATAGGTAATGTGATTGATCACAAGCTATGTCAACATAATGCTACAGAGGGCTTAAATAATAAGTAGGCAACCCCTCTTCAAGTTGAATTCTGTCATCCCAAAACTTCTCATGAAACAGACCTGTAAAATAAGAGTTATTATCTTTGATGAAATAAAATTCAAGTAGGTCCAAACCTTCATCGTGAAGTTGCTCAAGCTGATCTGTAACACAAATACTGCTATCTTGAATAAAATGAACTCGATGCAAGTCTGAATCTTCACAGAAAAACTATTCCTGAACATCATCGCTGACATAAACTTGAGGCAGCTTTATATCTTCAATGTTTTCTATTGTAGCAGTGTCGGGAGGTTGTTCAGCTACATCTTCAAACAGGGTCCTTGTATTTTTTCTTCAATGGGATCATCCATTACACTTTCTCTAAGCTGCCCTATTTGATCCTCAACGTGCTCTTCAAGCTATTGTTCTTTTTGTTCAAGGTGGACCCTAGGGAAGAGAGCATCGTATTCTTTAGCAAGCTGCTCAATCTCATCAACAATTCCATCATGCCAGCAAAGGAGAAACCTCTCAAAAAACTTTACTACTGAATCTATGGATTCATCCAAAAGGCCATAGAACCAGAATATTGCATCTCCTTCCAAGGTTATAGCAAAAACGATCATAATATCATCCTCATGATGAACATTAAAATTAGACATTAATTTGCAGAGAGATGCAATATGATGGGTGGCTGAAACCCCGTCATTTCCATGGAATTCAGGAAGAATGTCATGCACCTTCCCACGGTCGTAGCACTCATTAGGAAATCCATGGATTTTTGAGAAATCCAGCGGGCTATAAGCTTCGTGCAAATGAGCTTAGTGCAGAAGATCACACGGTTTTTCTTTATCATCATCCATAAATCAAATAACGAGGTACTAAATCTGAAAATGTATATAGTCATACCTCATACCAAACTGTGGAGTCGCCAAGGTGAGCTTGAAAGCCTTCCAATGAGTGTGCTCGCCTTTACACCCAATAGGATCTTCAAATCTGCAAAAGGACAAGGGCTCTGTCCCTTCGTGGAGTCGCCAAGTGAGAAGAAGAATCTGCGATGTAACCTCCCACAAATGTCAATGAAGCACAGCCTTCAAATTTCGGGAACTGGACTTTGTCCCCGGCAACAGCGCCAAAATGTTGTCACCCAAAACTGACATGCGTGTGCTGAAGCCCAAAATGTAAGCACACCAACTCGATGACAACTCTCAAGAGAGAAGCCAATGTCACCACACTCCTCTCTCCTCACTTCAGGTTTGCTCTTCCCCAACTCAAGGGGGGTATCCCTAAGATAGGATCGCTAAGGCAGGTGCAACGGAGGGCGAGGTGAATCGAAGAGGCTGCCTTAGAGAAACAGTTGTAACAGAAAAAGGTATTTTGAATAAGCGATGGGAAAGAAGGGAGGATCAATCCTCGGGGAAAGACCAGTGTCAGTACCAGAAGGGAGAATGGAGTCAAAAGAGGACTCAAGGCAGCCTTGTGCTTCATACAAGTGAGAAATGCTAGAATGCTCAAACAATCAGATCTAAATCAACATTTCGTACAACTGAATACTAATGTCAATCCAAATATTAATCATTTAAGCATAATTAACCAACTTAACAACAGTAAATGACTAATCTATTGTGCTTCAAGAGCCTTCACAAGCTAGATTTGCTCTACCACTTATAATGAAACCCGCAGCTATGAAAGAGATGCTCAATCTGTCCTAAAAACCCAGCATGGTATTTTCTATTAAGTTCGAGGGAAGGAAACTCCCAAAAGTTCTCCATCCTTACAATGAAAAAGCCCAATCTTTTTATAGACCCAATCAGGCTCTCACTTCTTCTAAAAGAAAATAAATAATAATAATAAAAAATAACGAAAAAGTGAGATCCACTTTTTTCTCAAATAATGACTAAAGAACTATTACATGAATGAATAGGACTCCCCCTTCACCATCCACGTGAATCAAAAGATATTTACTTTTATTAAAGAGAACTCTTAGCCAACTAGATGCTCCATGCTGCCAAAGCTGCCCATAACAAGAGTCGACCTGTACTCGAATGGAGCTTGGAGCAATCGGCCAAAAAATCCGATCCACGAAATCGTGTTCACGCTGGCTGCAACGACATCAAAAGAAAACTCCACGTGTCTAGAACGAAACCCAGGTGGCTTCAACAATGAACTTCGCGGGACTCCATCTGCTGTCGGTTGCCCTAAGGAAACGTTGGGCCAAACTCCACGATTCGACTGCCAGAAGGAAAACACAGGTCACTATGATTCGGCTGTCAATGGTGATGTAGGTCAAAACTCCATGTATTAATGAGAACACCCCCGAGCAATTTCCTAACATAGATAACACACAGAGTGCGAAACTTCTCCTGTGCAAACGGCTGCCAGACGTAAAACAACTCGTCGATAACTGAGTCATGGCCCGCTAGAAACAGGGAAACAAGGCCAAACGCAAATGCCAAGCAGTTCCACCAACTAATTGAAGGCCATCTAATCGCTTCATCTAATGTTGATCCTTCATGCATTGGCCGACGAGAGGAAAAAAGGGGATCCGGGATCGATCTGAAGAACTCATACCACATGATGACCCACCAGTGCGATCGAGTTTAAAACTTGAGTTGGCGTTTCCAGGCAGACGACCATTACAGCTTTTGACAGAGTAATACCGGCTGTCTCATGGCTGCTGACAAATAAATGATGAAATGAGCCAAGTATTCAGCTCGAATATCAATTTTGCTTTATCTCGAGCATCTCTATTTGCTAAAATTTTAAAGCCCTCACTTATTTTGCCATAGCTTGATCGGCTGCACCTGTCTGGTGCAAAAAGTCATCCCCAGATCTTTTCTTGCATATTGACTGATCAATAGTCTCTGCAGAGGCAATGTTGCGAAACTTTAGGAAATCCAGCTTCCTCACTGTCAATAATGGCAGGGAATGTGGCAGTTGGGGTTGGAAGACAGAATAGCCAATCCTTTTATTTCTTCACAATCTGATATGGTACCCACGAGAGCTTCCATGTCATCAACATGCACAACTACAACTTCAAAACCTGAATGTCTCTCCAAATTTTGTATGCTTATTTTGTCATCAACAGGAGAAACAGTCTCTAGATTCCCTTTTCTAAATTCATTTTCCTGTAAATTTAAACAAATGTCTTCCTCTTTTGTATGGGAATTGCACGCCAGAGAATTATCTGAATTCATTCCATTTTCATGTCCCATCGCCAGCAGCATGTTGCCGTTGCAATCTCTAACCAAATCCTCATCCTTTATGTCATTCTGAGAGTCAACAACATGCATGATAAAGGATGCATTGCACTTATCATACTCTGATTCAGCATCAGTTCTTAGATTTCCAGAGTTATGCCTCATTAACTGTTGTTGCTGATGCTGCCAGGTGATGAAAAATGATCAGAAATGCTGAACAAAAACAAAGGAGCAGACCATGAAATCTTCAAGTGACCCCCCTGTCAAAATAGGAGGTAACAGGGTCTACGTCAAAAATCATTGTGAATAGTGAACTGAGATGAGACCAGGGGCGAGTAATAGACTGCATTGTAGATATCTCTATTAAGATGCGCTAACTTGTTGAACCAGATCCACATGAACCTAGAAAGCTTGTCTGAAGCTATCAAAGAGACCCTAACTTGAAGGGAGTCCCTATTTAGACAAGCCACCCCACTTGAAACTCTGACCCCACCTGAAGATCTGGTCTATTATCGACGGGCGAAAAGCCAATGATAACTTGTTATGTCTTGGACTGGCTAGATAGGGCTTGCGTGTGTCTCAATAATAAAGAGGATGTCGGATGGACCGAGAGTGTTGTTCATCATGCCCAACGACGACTAGAATGGTCCATTGTCATGCCAGCACCCTACTTAAATGCCCAAGCCTTGTCGCCTCTTCCAATGAGCTAGTCATAAAGAGAACCCAGGTCGAGAGTACCTAAGGGGAGGGGAATCCTGAATAATATCTTCAAGATCTCTAATGACCACCCATTTCCCTACCAATCATGTGCTTGCTACCAACTTTTTGGCACATTTCAACTCTGTACCATAGGAGCTAGTAAGGTCCGCATCTAGGAATATCCTACTGGGAAGGGAGAATAGCATTCGCTTGGCTCTGAAAGCTCGGATTTGATTACTTGTTGACCTGAATTGGATGAAAAGTGTGGAGTTGGAACCCATCCAAGCATGCTCGATACTGATGTCCTTATATCCAATGTGTCATGGAGGAAGGAGATGCTTATAAGTAGGGGATCTGTTGAGGAAATGGCGGGGGGTAATCCCACATACTCTAAGGTTAAGATCTCATGTTCGACAAAGGTATTCTTCATTCAACCTAGCTTGTATCACCTCCTCAACCTCAGCGAGCGAGAAGAAGGGAGGGTGGCGTGTTCCCTTTTCCAAACCACCTGAACACAAGAGTTACGGGTTTGATGTTTCATGTCCATTTCTTATTTAAACGAGGCCTACTATGAACTCATCTCTTCTTGCATATTTTTGATATGTTCGAAATTTCAAAATGGGAGTGGGGGAGTGCATAAGTGGGTTTTGCAAGTGTATGTTTTCTTGGTGTTTCATTTCAAAAACCAATCGTTTGAGATTAGTTACCTCATATTGGAGCTTATTGTTTTCGGTTTCAAGAAATTCCATCCTCAACGGATTTTTAATCTAGGATGTCCCTTATGAAATATCTGACTCCATGGCAATATCCATGGGCCTGTAAATTAGTCCTAGAATGTTCTTGCATTTATCAAGGGCCTCACATTGTTTGCTTGGAGATGAGGAAACCAAAGGAGTGGGTAAGGATTTCAAGGTAGAGTCCACCATGGCCTCAACTCTATGGATAGGCAGAGAGATCGTTTTTTGTTGTTGCTCGCCGCCAAAGAGATAGTTGGCACAGCTGTCAAATTGCCTCCAAATCGCACAGCAAGCTACAATTGTCAAATTGCCTTCAAATCGCACAACAAAGATACAATCATCAAATTACCTCCAAATTGCACAGCAAAGCTACAACACCAGTTGATTATTCAAGATTCATAGTGGAATAGTAAGAAGTCAAGCAAGGGATCCCACATCGAGAAGATAATCCAAGCAAAATTAGGATGGCCTTTGAGACCGATGAATCAAAACCTAAGCTGTTGGGAGCAGGGAGCGGGAGCGGGAGCGAAGCGAAAAGTGAAATTTTCAAAAGCTCCTATTTTAGTAGCGTTTCGGGAGCGCTTTTTATATAGTATATATTTTGATATATTTTGATGGATTTATATCTAAAAAACATGTAGGATGTTGAATTAGCTGTAAAAAACATGGATTAAACCATATAATATCAATCATCTAGTAGTTATAACTTATAACGTTGTCATCAAATGATCAACCATAACAACTTTTATAGGAGGTTGGCAAAGAAGGGCGATACCATAACATTGTCATCAAATTATCAACCTAGTACATGAGATTTTAGTATAGGAGAGGTAGGGAGCGCCTCGAGAGCTTTCTAGGACCGATCTTCTGAAAGGAGCGAGAAGGGAACGAGCTTCGGGAGCAAGAGCGAGGAGGGAACGCTCCCACACAGCAAAGATCAAAACACAACATAGCAATTTTCCATGTTGTCAATTCATGGACCATTGTTCTAACTAAACTCAAAATATGATACCGTTGCTTTCCACCAGAGGGAGGTAGTTGGCACAACCGTCATTTCAAGAGAGGAAGTGAATCCAACATCCAAAGCGCACAGCAAAGCTACAACAAAACATGGTAGAGCAATGAATCCAAGGTTCCCCATGTCGTCGCGGACCCCTGTTCCGACAAAACTCAAGATACAATTGGACCCAAAATTAAAGTGTTACAAAAATCGCCGATATATCGGCAACATTGCGATATATCGCGATGCTAACCCCTCGGCGATATATCGGTCGATATATTCCCCAATTTTCGGGCGATTTTTACCCGATATTATCACGATTTTTTGTCGATCTTTTCGAAAATATCGCAATTTATTGCCCTCCTTTTGCTCATCTGCCACAGTTCAGAAAATAATTTTGTTATTCCCATAGAAAAAGGTCGCCTTATTTAGTAGTAATTGGTACTGTTAAATGGTAATCTTTCATTTTCTATCCTTTTACTTAAATTTTTAACATTACACTTAATTGTTTCAGGATGTTTGAGAGTGGTTCCAACCTCGTCGGACTTCATATGCAAAAAGTAGAATTTTAGATCCCATTCAGAATTCAACAGACTTAACAGTTTTCAGGATTTTAGGATTACAAAGTTTCTACTGAATTCTATTATGTATGAGAGTATGGGATTGGTATTTAATCAAGCACATCAACCCCTCTATGTACCTTGATGTTGGTCGTGTTGATTGTTGGACTCCTCTGTCATGACCTTAATAAAAATGTACTCTTCACTCAAGCAAAATCACTTATTAAGGATGGGAAGTTTTTTCTACCTTATTTTAATGATTGGATTAGGAAGTTTCATCAAAATTGTAAGGTGTTGAGTCGTTGACTAATGTCCTTGGAGGATCAACTTTGAGATTCGAGGTAGTGGCAAGGACTAGAGCCTAGAGGAGGGAGGCATAGGGTGCTATTGATGAATAGGATCCCATATAGGCAACGATTCATTAACATGTATGATTTATGATTTATGTTTCACATTCATATTTTTAAATTTCTTTGCTAATTTATTAATCTAAAATATACATATACATATATAGCGATTTAAAATATACATAGAGTCCATGATGACCCCCATGCCCGTTAGGGCCTTCTAGCTCTACAGCCAGAGCCATTGCCAATGTGATTACCTCTTCCTGTAAAAGAGATAAGAGGGAATCAATAGTTTATTTACTTGATTCAGGACACAATTCATTTTTTATGTGTGATGTATCACTAGACATCTTATACATTTTATATATCAGTTTTATTTCCATATTCATGTGGCAAAGTGTTTATTTGATGTTCTTGTTGCTTTAGTCTTTATAAAATTGAAAAAAAAAACCTAATATTTTTGTATTTTTTAAGTTTGCCGATATATTGCCGATGTTTGCCGACATTTTCGCCAATAAATCCGATAATTTCTTTTTGGACCCTCGGCGATATATTTGCCAACACGATATTTGTAACACTTCAATTGGTCACTGCCAAGTAGTTGACACAGCCTTCATTTCAAGAGAGGAAGCAATCCATCCAACAACTTGCCTCCAAATCGTACAGCAGAGCATGATTCCTTGCAAACACCAAGGCTCAAAACCCATCAAGCCCAAGGATGAGTTACAAGATCAAAACACGATAGAGAAATAATTGCAGACAAAAATTATGTTGGAATAACTAAAAGTAGACTATTCGCTTGAATGATTGTATGCTGTATCAATCCACTATGATTGCTCTATCTCTCTATCAATAGGCGACTAAGAGTATACCTATGGGAACAAACAAGCAAGAATGTACTAGACTTGAAAGAAGGTTATGGTATATAAATGAACTTCATCTTTAACATATTAATGAAATTTGAGTGCAGATTTCCTTAGTTCATCATACTATAATAGAAAGGTTTGGAGTAACTGTTGTCACATATATAGTAGCCGGGCTACCATACATTATTTTTCTGATTCCAGTACACTATTCAACCAGTTCCCTTACATTGAGATGCTGAGATGAGCATCTATTATAGATCACTATCAGATTTGGACAGCAGTTGTATTCCCATGCCATGACTGAGTCTCAAGACACTCAGAGAGATGACCGATGTAGCTATTATACCATTGATACAGAGCAATCAGTAGTGCCCAGAGTTACAGTAGCAGTTTCAGAGGACAGATGATGGTTCAGAGGATGAGCATTCAGGTATATGACTCAGCAGGTATATCATGGTGTTGTAGTTATATTGCTTTTATATTGATTCTTATAGCATGTCTTAGCATTTAGTGTCATGATCTGGCGATCATATAGATATGTGGACCTGGTTGATCTTATTATATATATTCTATTGTGCCTACTCAGACTTAGAAGTTCATTATTCATACTCATTGGTTTTACCCTTCTTAGGGAGAATAGAGGTGATCATTCCACCATACTTTGGCTTGCTAGTGTGGGCTCCATTATTCATTGTCTTCATCCATCCATTACCTACCTTTTAGTTTATCACCCTGACTTATTACTTGACTAGTGGCATGGAGGACTTTTCCCCACTGTAGCCTCTGTATTGGATGAGCTTCCCTGTTTATTGTGTCTCGGCTCTGAGTTGGTGACAAAACTTACCTATGGTGAGTTGGATTTCCTTGTGAATTCCCCCTCGTCACTAAAGTTGTGTTGGCTAAGCCTGAAACTTTTAGTGCTGCCATGAATACAAAATCTGGAAAATGAAATGTTATATCTTGTATGAAAAGCCCGTTCATGCAATGTGTTTCTAAACACACATGAATGAAAGGCGAGCCAAATGAAAATGGCCATGAAATAAAATGTTATATCTTTTGTGAAATGTAAAATACCTAGGTAAACAAGCTGTCTGTGACACACCTAGAAGTGCTCAGGTAAACAAGTGCCTTAAAAACACACCTGCATCAGAAAACCTAAAATAAATGTAAATCTATGCAATGTGTTTATAAACACACATAGATCAAAGGCTATGGAAACTTCAGGCCCAAAAGCAATGGAACTTAAATGCTATATCAAAATAATTGTTGGCCTCATTTGTATTATGGATTGTGCGCATCTGTTAAAGGTGAATTAACCTTCTTTGAACAACTTATCCATTTGTGAGAAACCGCCATTCCCTATGTTGTTGCTCATTCAGTATATACTATGGTGTGTATTCCCTTTCCCATATCCAAAGTGTCACAGTGTTGAGTCAGTCGGTCATCCTTTAGCCTAGCCAACTTATTTTAAGCCTTCACCCTTCACTAGCAAACTGATCACAACTATGAAGTGAGTATGGTCTTGAAAGTCTAGTCTGAGTCATAATAATAATTAATGACACTATATATTTGGATTTAGATTGCCTGTAATGATTGCTTTTTGTTATAATTGCTATTTGAATGAGTTGTAAAGCATGCATTAACCTTTGACACTTTGCAGCAGCTTCTGATGATAGTCTGAGTTATATTTGGTCATGTTGACTTGGTCAAACCTAGTTTGACCAAGGTCAACCACAGGACATGAGATGGTTGGACCTTGTGATGATACAGAAAGATGATATATGGTCTATGTACATGTACATGATGGTTCTATGCATCAGATACAGGTTTATAATGATGATTTATGGTTTTCAGCATTATTTGATCATTTACTGATTATTATTATTTTACCTATTCCGGTATATTGGATGTATTATATGATTATGCAGAGATCTATATGGTGTATGAGTACACATCTTGGATAGATTTGGACCTTCTGAGTCCAATGAGACAACCTGTTTTCAGTTTCGGGCACTTACAGTGATGATTGAGCCTCAGTAGGCTATCCCAGTGCAGTTTTGGTCTGTCGGAGACCCTGTCAGAGCAGAGATGGTTTTTATCTGGTTGACCTAGGGCGTTGTGCATAGAGGGAGTGGTCCAGCCACTTGTTTTTACCATATTACCCCCCTCCCGAACACACTGGTGACCTCACCTTGACAGCGCAGGCACTCCAGGTGGCAGTTTGGGGCAGTGTCACGCTTCCCGAGGCAGTTTGGGATTAGTAGAAATGGCTACAGAGGAATTCGATTTGGGCTACTGAGGCAAATTTTTGGCATGGGATGATCAGTGATGATGAGTGGGATGTCTTCCACACCTTCTCCAACAGTTTCAGCTTCATCGGGACCCACATCCATCACTTATGGCATTTTTTGATGATTTCTGAGGCCTCCTAAGGCCCACGATCTGTCCATAGAGGCACGATTTGGTACTTTGATGACTATTTTATTATTATTGTGTCATGGGGATTGACCAAGGGTGTCTAAAATTACCCCTTGGACCCACCATGAGCTAGTTGTTATATTTTGTCATCATGATTTGGTGGGATCCCATCTCCTAGGGCGATTTTGTCCACTTATTGTTATATTTTATTAGTGATCCATGTATTTTATTGTTGAGCTCATCTCAACCATTGATTAGATCTTTAGATCTTTTAATCTTAGCCACTCATTCAAAAAGTGGTTAGATTATGGACTCTCTCCCTCCTATTTAAAGGAGAGAGCCTCTCATTGTAAGGGGGACGGGTGGCTCTGGATTATTGGAATAGAAAATTATTATTGCATCTATCTCCAGTGTTGTGGTGAATGTTTTTGGTGTTCATTCGTTGATTCTTCCTTTGCACTGAGTTATTGGAGATCTTGTCTTGCCATATTTTTGCACCATCTTTTTGCATCTACAGGTGGAGGCCGAATTCATCTAAGGAGGACGTATTGGCAGGGGAGGACCCTCCCTACTTCTTCTTTGGGTTTCTTCGTCGGTGACAGGTAGTATTACTGTCCCAGGACCTTCTATTTCATGTTACTATTGCACTTCGCTTGTATTTCCTCCATACTTGACCTTTCTGATTTAAGTCGTTTTCCTTGGATTGACAGGTAGAGGAGGTCGCACTTGTGGGCTAGGGCATCATTTCGGCAAGTGAAATCAACAATCTCTCATTTGATCTCTGCGGGAGTCTTCCTCAACAACAAGGCATCTCATTCACATCACTCAGGTATGATCTCAAGGTAATTTCTTTCCATGATCTATCCACTTGTCTAAAATACTTCAAATCCTAATTAATCAAAACCCCCATTTTTACATTTTTTCAGATCTACTAAGATCTAGTGGCTTCTTGGGTAAGATATTTAAAACCCACCTCTATAGTATCCACGGCATCCCGGATCTATAGTTTGGTGAGGATTGGCCTCCATTTGACCCCCTTCCCAAGGCAACTTAGCCTCTCCAAGTGAGGTCGCACTCCTTGGTTTGGGTGAGTTAACCTAGATCTAGTACATGGGTAGTTGAGATTCCTCTTGATTTGCAATCTACATATCCAATAACCTACCCCTAGACTATCACTTTTGTGATTTCCACCTTGTGGGCCCTATTCCACATTTTAAGGGATTAAAACCCCATTTTTGACCACTTGGTATCTTAAAACTCAGATCTAGTAAGATCTAACCCTTGGATTGCCTTGATTTTCTAGATCCACATTGTCACTTGCTTAAACTACTTGGATCTAAATTTTGGATGCCATTGGACTTGTTTTGATCCCATTTATCACACTTTTAACCCTCCTTGGGCAAAGTCGCACTTCTTGGGGAGATTGAGTTTGTCCACTTGTAGGACATGGGTATTTGAGATTTTGGTGGATTTGGAACAAGCATACCTTGAAACCTATGTCTAGTAGGTCATTTTGTGAAATCTTGCCTTGGGGATAGCATTCCTTGTTTTAAGGGATTGTGGTCCACTTAGGTCACATCATGAATTACTAGATCTAAATAGATCCATCCATCAAACCTTTAGTAGCCCACTTGTCTTATGTTATAGGGGTCATGATCTACAAGTTAACCTCACTTTGACTCCATTTGTCCCAATTCCCAAGGCACTGATCTTTCTCCAAGCTCATTCGACTTTCCTAGATTGTTGAGTTAACTTGTGGTTTGATCCTTGTTTGGGTTGCTTGAATCCCTTGGTATTGTCCTATCTCATGATCAAGCTTATCTCATGTACTGGTTAGCCCCAATTCAATCCCTAAACTACCCTGCATTGGACACGGTTCCCAAGTCAACGGATTTTCTCACAATTGACTAGTACTTTAATCCTAGATCTCATTTCAAATACTATAAGCCACTCTCACATCAACAATGAACCAAAGCTATACTCATTGAACCCCTTACTTATCTTGTGACTTCATCCTTAGGTCTAGGATACACCATAAACCTTACAATACTTCACTCATACTTAACTTTGATTTGGTGTTTTGGTTTGATTTCTCCTGTCGGGAGTAGATCTGGGTCTTCCCCTTTGTTGTCTGGGTAGATAACATAAAGTGAAGGTTGCCTCGATTGGCGTGACAACCATCTATTGGAAGTCAAGGTAATCGTGGTTGCACCTTTTGAGTTGCCCTTCCCTACTGCCATCCATTAATGGATACATCCATAGGGGTAACTACAGTTTAGGTGATAACAGTAACCTACGTTAGAGTTATGAAACAATCCCTAAACTCTAACACAAGTTTCTCCAAAAGTTTCTATTATAACATTAATAAAAAAATTAGCTGTTCAACAAGTGCAACTTCCAGATTTGATATTCAGTCGTTTGTCTTCTTCATCTATTGTAATTTATGGCTATATTGACTTGTTGATTTGACATAAGTAATGGGAATTTTTGTTAAGTGATTATTGAAGAAGTCAAGAATCGTTTTGCTGCTGTAAAAGTGAGTTTTCAGATTTGATTTATGCATGACAAGATTGCCCTAAAAAGCTGGAACTTATCAAGTCACATTGGTATCTTTTCTCCTGGGATTGCCTAAAGATTGGGTTGTTAAAGATTGAAATATTGTATACTTTCCACTTTCGTTTTGTTCTGTATTTCGTAACAACCCTATGGCTGAAACTTTCACAGGGTTAAGATCCAGGAAACCTCTAGTTGAAAGGAGAAATTTCTGCATTCCGGATTCCGAGAAATTTCTACATGATTTCGGAACATTTCAAAAAATTCTATGCCCAACGCTCCTCCAATGCAAGGTGTCTTCCAAGCAAGTAACAAACCTCCATGTGACCAGTATGAAGAATGTCACCAAGTTGTCTAAAGTTTTTCTTGCTCCAAGGAAGAAGGCCACATAAGCATCCATACAAGGTCTAGCAATCCAAGAGCATGCCACCTCCACATATGCATGTCCATCACAGAACAAACAGGAGTTATCCATACACCATGCAGCCCACGTCACATGAAGCACCCAAGCATGGTTTACACATTTTCGGAGTAACCCTAAAAGCTAACAAAGATTTCATACCAAAACATACCAAGCTTATGGTGTTCTCCCTCTTCATGATGATGAAGAATTAAACAGCAAAGACTTAAACAGGTAAGATTTCTATACCACACAAAGCAAGGTTATTAGTGCCAAAAAGATCTAGTGCCTTGCATTAGGCACTAGGGAACCTACCTCATGATTGCATAAAACTTAGCAGAGGATAGTTCCAAGGAAATCACATTATTTCTGGGCATTCCTTTTAGCCTTAATGTTTCCAATGTAGGCAGTGAGAGATGTCTAGACTCTAGATTGGGCTCTTTAACTCGAGTTGATATAGGCATAAAACAGTTTCAAAAGCAACTAATTCAAAATGTTTAAGGAGATTCAGAATGAGTTCCTGTACATCATGGAAAAGTTAGAAATAGTACAAACAAACAATTTTATGTTGCTTATAAGAAACTGTTTCACTTTTGAGGTAACCGATATTCAGAACTTAAAGGTCGAGCCTAACAATCCATCAGCATCAAAGCTTTCAAAAATGAACCTTTGTTGAATTTTTAGCTACTTTCATAAACTGGTAATTATGAGTATAATTTTTAAAATTTTCTTTTACATAATTACACACGAAAGTATCAACCACAGTAAATTACTTATGAGCAGCAGTATAAGATTAACCAAATGTGATAGTAAACCAAATAGAGCACATAACATCACAATGGACATGAAAGTAAACACATCACATCAGTCATGCACCATGGACACCAAAATTTACCTTGGGAAAACCCTCTTTCTTTCAGAGGGAAAAAACCCAACAACCTTTCTTATGATAGATTCATGATAGAAGAACAGGTATACATCAAATGACCATGAACATCAAAACCCTTTCACATATAAGGATATACATAAACAGAGAGACCAAGTACTTATCTTTTCAAGTAGGGCATGTAGCAGTAGCATCTACTTTAGCACTCTTGATGGCATTGGTCATAGAAGCAATGTCCCCAGCACAAATCACATTGGCATTGCCATGCTAGATCACATAATACTGCTAACACCAGGCCTGTAGAAACTAGGACCTCTTTCTCTTCATCACATAATGCCAACCTGTAGCAAGAATAGATCAGAACTGAAGCATGATATATCTGACTGTATCATGATAGATCTGATTGAAGTAGGAATATCTGAACTATACTGATAGGCCTGGTCTGTAGCATGAAGATCTGAATTGTAGCATACTAGATCTGTACTGTAGCATAATAGAAATGAACTGTAGCATACTAGATGTAAGCTCCGAGCTTCAAGAAGCTCTGTAGCAGACCATTTCTGAGACAGTCATTGACCAAACTGAAAGTGTAGTTGACTTTCTGAGATAGCCTTTGACAAGAATGAGCTGTCATTGACTGTGATGAACTGCCAAACCCTAGCAGAACCCTGATATAGCTTTCAGCTGCCCTAAAGGTGATTTCGGTGCCTCTGGTTAGGGTCACGGCCCACATGAAAACAGCCTCAGGTACGTGCATTAGGGTTTGTGTACTCTGATTAGGGTCATGGTCCTCCTGAAAACAACCTTGGGTACCTGCGTTATACCTTGGATGCCCTGATATGCTCCCTGGATGCCTTGATCTGCCTTCGAATGGTCTGATCCTATCTTCGTGTGCCTTCTATATAAGCCCTTAGGGCTGTCGGTTCATGATGCTAACCTCTAATCAGAGCTCAGGGGCTAGCAGCAAGCCCTACCAGGGCTCTCGGTGCTGGAACAAGTCTTAATTAGGACCATGGGTGGTAAAGTATGCCCTTTCAGGGATCTACGAACTTGAACAAACCTTCTATAGGCCATGGCTGCCAACAAAAAATTCCTCCCGAGGTCAAGACACATACTAACACTTCTGCGGCTGCCTCACAACTAACATAAAAAACCCATCAGCTGCCATGGACAATCTGATCCAGACCTCGTTGATGAAGAGAGAGAGAGAGAGTATACCAGCATGTACCCACGAATTTTTACTTCTAGGATCAGAGATAAGAGATCATGAATGTGTCTTGTTCAAATGAGAGCACTCTCTATTTATATTTCACCTTTGAGGCTCACTTCCATATATTTAGGAATAAACAAATAATAAAATTCACTTAGTTAGGGTTTTACTTTTAATATTTTAATTTGCACTCTAACCATTCATAAAATAACTTGACTTTTATCTTGGTCTTTTGGTCCTTCATTAGTGAGCTTTTGGTCCCTCATTGGGATTTCATGACCATAACTCTTTAACCAAGTCATCTTAGAGCCTTCTCTTGGTCTTTATGACCCACATGTGCCAACTCAAGGTACATTATCAAAAAATAAGAAGGATTATTCTTTGATTGACTTAGAAGCAACATTAAAAGCTCCTCTTCTAATTTCTCATGAAGGCTTAACTTCTAGTGCCTTCTTGGTCAAACGTGCCCTAGAACCCTTAGGGTCTTTAGAACCTTCTGGCTTGAGTCCTTGTAGTTGTGACTCAACCATTAAGTATTGGTCCTCTTTTCAATGGTCAACTTGCCTTCTAGAATCTTCATCACAAGAAGGTTTTCTGTTGATGATATCTCCCTTGTATGAGGGGATCTTATGTCATCAACATCCTGGTCCCTGACCAGGTTCTCAGCCTCAAGCTGATGCCAATTCTACCAGAGAATGGCTCTCGATGCTGCCCAAAAATCAACACCTTCTATAATATAGCCCATCTCAAATTTGAAACAGAAGTATAATTTAAATTCACAAGATACAAAAGAAGGGGAATATGGCATAAGTGAAGAGTTATCTACTATGGAAGAATCAGAACATGCAAAAACAAGAGCACTATTGTGTATCCCAAGAAGAATTAAGAGAATGAATCAGAAGTTTCAGACTTTCAGTTCAGCTAAGTCAACAATTTCACATTAAATCTTCATTTAATCATGCAGTTGACTCTAACTTGATCCATCCAAACTAGTAATTATTGCAAAGACAACAGGATATGCTTTAGGAAACTAAAAAACAACTAAAACAAGCCAATATCTGTACTCCATCTCAGAGAGAAAACCAAACAACCACTATGAACCCTGCACAAAAGAAGAAAGGAACAGAAAACAACTATAATGCACCATAAACAAATATAGCAATACATTTGAAGGGAAAAAATTAGAAGTTCGAAGCTAAAACTAACCAAGCTTTGACTTCATATGGCTCCCTAGCTGTCTCCCAACCTTCACCTTCAGTCAGAACCTAATAATTGCATACTGATGGAACTCAGAATTCGACTCTGAAACTTTAATTCAAAGAAAACAGTAAAAACAAACTACATTAAGATGAGTTAATATGAAAGCAGTTCCTTTTACCTTATTGGATATTAGCATCTAAAAACAAAAAATCTTAAGACACTTCTGTCACAAAGTACATCTTTCAGATTTGGAACAAGTTTCACAGACAAAGTTACATTTTTTGTATGGCCCCACTAACATTTCTTACAAACTTCTGAAGCATGTTATTTTCTTCTATTCTTAATGCAGACAGTTTACCTTTATAAACAAGACCATTTACACAAACAACGCATTACCAAATCAAATAATCATCAACACCACTACTTTGACAAGCTATAATAGTTCGCAAAGATGTGAATCAGTTTTTCAGCTTTTTGAGGGTAAAGTAGATTTGGACAAACTAAAACAAACTACAAAATCAAATAATAAATATATCAAATAACAATGACCAATTTATTTAAGGTATCCCAATGCCAAGACTTCAAATTTCAGGATCAGTAGCTCTTTACAGAATTTAGGCTGCCTAGAAATTGATCACAAACTATCTTCACTGGGAATTTGAGGGCACAAGAAGTGCATGGGATCAGGCATCAAGGCCCATCTCGACTTCTCCCTCCCCCCGGGGTTAACTTGCCATCATACCAAGCTATCTTGGGAAGAGGATTGCTAGAAAAGGCTTATTTTGCTTATGAGATTTTTGGAATCGAGAACAACAAATATGGCATGTGGAGAAATTTAAATCGTGCTCAAAGACTAAGAGGAACTGACAAACTAACATTTCTGGCACTATGTAGAATGATCCTTGAAAGTTGTTGCTATAAACTCCAAATTCAAGATTTGGGACCTTATTAGAGGGACTGGAAATCGCGCAATGGGAAGTCCTCCTTGACCTATGATACCAAAAACTTGTACAATAGCTCAAGACCTCGGATTCTAATTTCTCCATGCTTAAATAGAAAGTGTGAACTTATGGCTCTGAAGAGAAGTATCAAATGAGATGTCAAACTCTCCAAAAGGCAAGGAACTCATTTAAACAGAAAGATTTGGGTTGGTAGGTGCCCCATTAGGATTTGGTGACTAAACAACACTGAATAAAGAAACATCTCTGATTCATTTTCTGCTCCATATCAAAAAAAAAAAATTAGAGGGGCGTGTCTTCTGGAGGTGTCCAATTGTTCAGACCTTTTGGGCATGTTAAAAGCAAAATTCAGCTACCTGTTCACAACCACCCTTGCTTCGAGAGGTCCCCTCTTAAGTGACAATTGGATGAAAGGGATCATTGGAGAGGTTTACGGCATACACTCGGATTGTTTTCTATTTCTTTTCTCTGGAAAAGCAGGTGCACAACTTTTAAAAGAGACAATTCCCACCTACAACTAGGAGAATTGAGAGCATTCAAAAATGATCCAGCAATTCATGTCAAAGCTAGAGTTAATAAATTTCGAAAGGAGATAGACTCCTTGCCCTCTGGGGCAGAGGCCCATATGTTAGCCTAGCTTTAATAGAAAGAGAATCTTCATGTAACTCTTATGTCTATTTGTTGTGCCTCTAGTGCATTTTTTAAGCAATATAGTTTGTAATTTTCAAATCAAAATAAAAAATAAAAATATAAAAATTATGATAATCAAATAGTGATCTCAGAAACTCAAATCTCAATATATAAATTAACGACGACTTGTATTCACTTAATAAGTTACAAAATATTCAAACATTTAATCTCAACCTTAAGGGCATTGTCGATGAAGACCAAAGACAACTCACAATCATATCACCCCTTTATCATTTCAATCCTTTTTGAGATCTATTATTTCTCATACATAAGCTCAAGTTAGGGTTTTTGTCACCTACTGAGGGCACCCACCCCAACAAGGGCAGTGGCCTAAACAACATGGATCTCCCTCCCAAATTTGTGCACTAGCACACAAATATAAAAATTATGATAATCAAATAGTGATCTCAAAAACTCAAATCTCAAAAGATAAATTAACGAGGACTTGTATTCACTTAATAAGTTACAAAATATTCAAACATTTAATCTCAACCTATAACATTAAGGGCATTGTCGATGAAGACCAAAGACCATTAACAATCATATCATCCCTTTATCATTTCATTCCTTTTACGGTTTTTGTGACCTACCTAGGGCAGCCACCCCAACAAGGGCAACGATGTAAACAACATGGATCTCCCTCCGAAATTTGTGCACTAGCACCCTAAGGGTTTGCAAGGAATTAAACCCATCTATTCAGACCGTGTAGTGTTTCAAAGAAATTAATACGATTCACTATGGCATAGAGGAAGAAATGTTTTCAGCAAAGTATTTCTAAATGCTTATGAGTTTAGAGTGACAATAGGAGAGCACATAAAGCAATATTTATGAGCACAAAGAATGGTATAGTCCAACAATTTACATATGTACATAGAATGATCATTAGAATGGAGTACAACTTCCAACATCGATGATGCCCTCTTTATCCTAAGGTTGTCAATAGACATTGAGACAACAATTGGAGACAACTACCCCCACTAACCATGACCTCCTATTCATACATTCATAACCTCCTAATATGATAGCATGACCCTCTTGCACAATTTATGAAACAACTTATTATATTTTTAGTACATTATAACCTTTTGACCACGTCCTCAACTATAATGTCACTAATATAAAAGACACTAAACGACAAGCCCAAGAGGTTAGTTTAACCAGTTGTCACCAATATTGTTAGGCATTCTGCTAGTTCCATGCTAATAGGTGCTCAATGTGAATCCCCCAGGGTGAGGCATGCTATTCTATGCAAATGGGTTTACTAGGGATACCATTCACTACCCTTGGCTTTCCCCACAAAATTTTCCTCAGGAAAAAAAGAAACTAAATGACAAAATAGAGTAAAACACAAAATAGGTCATCACATCAACACCTAAGCTAAAATTTGCCCCCTCCTTTATTTTGGATCACACATCACTATTTCCTATTAGAAAATCTACATCAACTAGAGGTGCATCAATGAACATTAAAATTTAATATATGGAATTGCTTTTGACAACATCATTAAAGATAATGTTGTTGTTCATGATGTTCATACAAGTGCCATCTTCTTGGAACTCTTCTTCAATTTCCTTCACTTCATTTATTCATAAATGACAATATTACCATGAACGAATCTATATTTTCCTAACCTAATCTACTTGTTCTCTTACCTCAACTTCGCAAGTTCCTCTGAGCTCTTTCATTTCATCCCCTGTTCCTCAAGCCACATTAACTCTTGTCTGCGCGTGTGAATTTTCCACTTTCAATTCCCCTTTAAAACAGTTGGAGTTCTTACATGTCCCTTCCAACATTCCACTATACATTGTAAAATATCCATAGTAGGAGTCAAACACAAACCAACAACATATTGGAAGGAAACACACTAGGTGGTTAAACCTTCTTTTCTACGACCATAATCATTTCTTTCCTTGCCTTATTCAAAATCTCCTCTTTCCATGTTCAATCATCATATTGGGCAACCTTTCATGGCTCTCCTTTGAGTTCATTGATGCCACAAAGGAAGAAGTATCTCGATTAGTTCCATATGTTTTTTTATCAAAAGCTTTAACTCTATCTTTGCATAGACCAAGTTCTTGCACTAAACTAGCCAAGCCATGAAAAATATTTCCAAGAGATATTCCAATTATTTCACCACTCTAGCCAAGCTCCTAAGGAAGTCAAACAATTTCGCCCTACCCTCCATGGTTGATGAGGACAATTGCTTTGGACCAAAAATCCGACTGGCCAATTCTCATCCTCTTTTCATTATCATTGTCTATAAAAGGGCATAAAATATAAGCATGTGCCTTCATTGCGCCTCAAATATGTTTATTTCTTTGTGGCACTATCTAAAACAATCCACAACATTTTCTTCTTCTTCTTCTTCTTCTTCCTCACAAACTAGAGGTCCATTATCAGTTTCTTCATTCTTTTCATAATTGATCTTAATTACCTCTATGAAGATTTCTTTGACTTCCTCAATTTTGTTGCCCCCCTGTCATGGCATAGTCTCAATCTCATTATTCCTTTCACCTAAGTCTTCAGTTTATGTTAATTGCAAAATCTTTTGATTGTAACATACAAGGGATGTCTTGTTTGATACATGCTTCTTGGTCTTCTTCTTGTTCCCACTAATTGGTTTGCTACTTCTACGCATTGGTGCAAACTAAGTCTCTAAACATTCCACATCATTGCCCTTTTGCAGTCCACCACAAGAAGGATGTAGTGGTAGTGTGTTTCCATCTTCACTTGGCGTTGCTCTTTATATTGATGAGAAGTCCAAATCTGCCACATCGTTTGTCTTCACAAAATTGACCTTGGTGGACATGGCCTTTTCCTTTTTGCCACCAAAACCTAGGCCTTCATGCTTGACCCTTGGTTTAGCTATAATGGGGCTTACAATTACCTGAATTGTCTTGCCTAGCCCTTGGCCATCATAGCCCATCTGTCTTAATACATTGGAACCAATGCTTCTAGTATGTTTTCTCAAAATCACTCAAGTGCTCTCAACAAGGGTCTATGGAGAGTGGGCTTACCATGATTGGCTCAATCATGGTGTTCGCTTCTACAATAGCACTCAATGGTTCTTGGGTTTCCTTGGTCTCTTGGATAGCTTTCTATAGCTTCGCCAATGCCTCCTTCACAACAAATTCTTGGTATTGCTGAGCCATCATCTAATTGAACCTCTCCTCTTGCCAATTCTCCAACTAAATTACCTTCTCTCCCAATTGCTCAAGTTGAACTCTTCTCTTGTCCCAATCTTCCATAATAGTAGTGATGGAGTCTTCGTATTCAACAAAGTGATCCATTAGAGGAAATTTGAGGTCTAAAATGGGCCTCCTTAGGAAAATAATAGTTAAAATAATAAAATAATATTTATTAATTTTGGAGAAAGAAAGAAAAAAACTATTTTTTTGTTCGTATTTTCAACATATCTCCCTGTGTTTTTACTCAAATTTCAAGCGGGAGCACTCGTTGGATGCGTAATTTTTCAAGTATTTCTTGTTTTGGGGGCAGCGGGGTCCGTCAAAAGTATGCAGTGTGGGTACTCGTTGGATGCGGAATTTAATTCCGCATCCAACAAGTGCTCCCACTCAAAATTTGAGTAAAAACACAGGGAGATATGTTGAAAATACGAACAAAAAAAATTAGTTTTTTTATGACAAATATCTCAAGTCAACCATTATGGTTGACTTGTTTTATTGAAATTCTATTGGTTCTTGAATTACAACTCATCAAGAAATTATGGTTTGCTCATTTTCTTATATGATGGCTCGTTTTCTTATAAGGCCCATTTTAGACCCCAAATTTCCTCTGATGCTTTAGCAAAGGAAACTATTTTTGCAACGGTTTCAAGGTCCTTTTCTACTTTTGTTATCCACTATTCAAACATCTATACATTCACTTTCAAGTCTCTTTCTCCTCTTGGATCTACACATCGATGACCCTTAGATCTCTCTCTCTCTCTCTCTCTCTCTCTCTCTCTCATGAGTGCTTTACCCAAGTTGGGTCTATTTTTTCCTCAAAGTACAAGTAGCTACTTCACAATCAAGGATTTATATGCTCCAATACCAATATGATCCATAACGTGGGACTTACAGCCCACACATTTCACCAACAAGGGTAATCTATGGAAATAAGGACTTTCAATGTCTTTGTCAATTTTGTTTGTTATTCTCTAGCAATCTGAGATCAAAATTGTGTATCCACAGCTCTAATTAATCTACTTGTATCGTTGTGCCTATTGTCACACCATTTAGCAACCTTGGGTTTGCAGGGACTAAACGATTGCTAAACCGGTGGAACCTCGGTACAGTGCCTTGGTCGCTTGGGTAATGGAGTTTGCTCACCCCTCTTGCAATAGAGCCCTTGATGGATGATGATGAGCCTCTGAAGGTTGCCAAACTATCCAAAAGACCTCCACAATTGAAATGTGCTCTTGATGATCCTAGCTCCAACCTACAAAACAGAACGAGTTTGAGATCAAGAAGTCACAATGACAGTCCAAGATCAAGCAAATCGATTTACTTAACAAGTTAGATTTCATAAGTAGGCAAGAGAGAATAAAAAATTGTAGTGAAGGATGCAAATCGATTTACTACAAGAGAAGTATTTCTCAAGCTAAGTCCCAAAAGTGAAGCACGATTTGAGACCTAAACCCACAGTAAAAAAAACCATAGATATCACCTAACCTACGAAGAAATCAAGCCATCAACAAGAATCTACTAGAGAGCAAGAGGTGAAATCTCATTACACTATGGACAAGAAAACATAAGATAGAGAAGACTTGTTGCAAAAATATCAGAGTTTTATTACATAAAATTTTCTCCTCCCTTACACCATGGACAAGAAAACATAACATAGAGAAGAGTTGCTAAAGTTCCTCCAAGAAGACAAACAAGAAGAGACATCATGCTCACACCGCTGAAGATGATGAACCAACAAGAAAAAGAACCAAAGAAGAAGAAAGAGATGATTCTTCAAGTGACGAAGAATATGTCCCGATCTCAGCACTCACGGGCACTGTCACACATGGGAGCAATGATTGGCTTGTAGATAGTGGAGCTTCCAAGCACATGACGGGATCCAAAGAATCTTTCGTCAATCTATCCGAGCATGAGTCACCTCATAAGGTGAAACTTGGGGATGATTATCAATACCCCATAAAAGGAAGCGGAGAAGCTTCCTACAAGATAGACTCCGACAAATCTCTGAAGATGAAAGATGTTCTATATGTTCCAGGATTAAAGAAGAACCTTCTCTCCATATCAGCACTAGATGCTCAGGGAATGAGGGTTGCATTCGTCGATGGCCAAGTCCTAATGTGGCCAAAAGGAAAGACAATAGATGATGCAACTGTGATTGGAGAGCAAGAGGGAGGTTTGTACAAGTTGAAGGGCCAACTTGAACAAGCATTGGTTCATGAATCCATGGATCCAAGTGAACTATGGCATAGAAGGCTTGCACATGTGCACTATAGAGCACTAACTATTGCAAGCAAAGCAGTTTCAGGACTTCCAGAAATCCAGACAAGACATGAAGGCATTTGCAAGGGATGTGTGCAAGGAAAGAATGTAAAGAAGGCGTTTTCCAGCAGTGAAAGCAAAGCAAAAGGAATGTTGGAGATAATCCACTCCGATGTATGCGGTCCCATGTCATCTAGCTCACTAAGCGGGTATGTATATTATGTTTCTTTTATAGATGACCTTTCACATAAGACTTGGATTTACTTCTTGAAAAATAAAGATGAGGTATTTAGCAAGTTCAAGGAATTCAAATCCTTGGTCGAGAATCACACAGAGAAGAAGATCAAGACCCTACGATCAAATAATGGCGAAGAATTTACTTTGAAAGAATTCAAGAATCTTTGCAGAGAATCTGGGATTAAGAGGGAGTTGAGCACTCCCTACAATCCTCAACAGAATGGCGTTGCAGAACGAAAGAATAGAACGATAATGGAAGCAACGAAAGCAATGTTACATGACTAAGATCTTCCGATGCACTTATGGGCAGAAGCTGCGACGACAGCGATGTATGTATAGAACCGTACTCCTCACCGAGTACTAAATAACAAGACTCCTGAAGAATCTTTCTCCGGTGAGAAACCAGAAGTCAGCCATCTCAGGATATTTGGCTGCCCAGTGTACATACACATCCCGAAGGAAAAAAGGACAAAGCTAGATCCTTCAAGAAAGAAGGGAATATTCGTAGGATACAGTGAAACTTCAAAGGCCTACCAAATATACTTCTCAGAATTCAAGAAGATCGACATCAGCAGAGACGTAACATTCGACGAAGACTCAGTATACAACAAATCAAGAAAACTATCTATCGAAGAGATTGAAGAACCTGAAGTTCCCAGGACTAGAGACCCAGTGATGGAAGAAGCGATTCCAGAAGATCATGAGGACCGCGACATAGCAGAACCACAAGAACTTGTAGATCCACCACTTGAGAAGAACTCCCACAAGAAAAGACCAGCATGGACACGAGAGGCAATACAAGATGCAGAGAAGTATGGCGCTCTAGATGGGATGCATAGAGAAAGCAAGAGACCTAGACCATACTCCAGCTATGTGTCCCTGCTGTGTGACATCATTGATAAAGAACCTTCCAACTATGAGGAAGCAGCAGAGAAGAAAGAATGGAAGGATGCCATGATCGAGGAGTACCAGTCGATTATGAAGAATGATGTCTGGGAGATAGTTCCAAGACCAGAAGGGAAGTTTGTTGTGACTTCGAAGTGGATCTACAAGATCAAGCATGCTACAGATGGTAGCATTGAAAAACACAAGGCGAGATTTGTGGCATGTGGCTTCTCCCAGAAAGAAGGCATAGACTACGAGGAGACATTTGCACCTGTAGCAAGATACACTTCCATCAGATCTATACTGGCATTGGTTGCAGTAATAAAATGGAAGATACACCAGATGGGCGTCAAGACAGCATTCTTGAATGGTGTAGTAGAAGAGGAAGTGTACTTGGAGCAACCACTTGGATTTGAGACACATGACAGGCAGACTCATGTGTGCAAGTTGAAGAAAGCCTTGTACGGATTGAAGCAGGCACCCAGGACGTGGTACGGCAGGATGGACAGTTTCCTGATGAGCTTAGGCTTTACCAAGAGTAAATCGGATTCAACCTTTACTTCAAGGTTGAAGACAGAAGTCCAGTGATACTTCTGCTATATGTAGATGACCTGTTTCTGACAGGTGAGGATGAGCTCATTGCAGATGTGAAGAGGAGGCTTGCCGCAGAGTTTGAAATGAAGGACCTGGGGATGATGCATTATTTCTTAGGCATGGAGGTGTGGATGGAATCTTCCTTGGACAAGGAAAGTATGCAGTGGAGATTCTGAAGAGGTTCGGAATGATGGACTGCAAGGCAATGGCCACACCAATGGCATCGAACTTGAAGCTACTGTGTGATGCTTCATCAGAGACAGTTGATGCCACGATGTGCCGTCAGATGATTGGTTCGTTGATGTATTTAACAAACACGAGACCAGACATATGCTTTGCTGTGAACACCCTGAGCCAATTTATAACGGATCCGAGACATATTCACCTGATTGTTGTAAAGCATATATTGAGGTACCTGGAGGGTACAGTTGACTATGGGCTCAAGTATGAGGTAAATCAAAAGATTAACTTGCATGGTTATGTTGATTCGGATTGGGCAGGCAGTGCCACAGATAGGAAGAGCACTTCAGGATGCTACTTCAGTATGGGATCCGGTATGATCTCCTGGTTTAGCAGGAAGCAGTCATGTGTGGCAATGAGTACAGCCGAAGCAGAGTATGTTGCAGCTTGTTCGGCTAGTTGTGAGGCAATATGGCTTCGGATGCTACTGTCATATTTGTTTGATCTCCAGTTAGAGGCAACTTGTATATTCCGTGACAACCAGAGTTGGGTGAATTGTCCGAGAGCCCAATGTTCCATGACAAGTCAAAGCATATTGAGATCAAGTACCACTATATCAGGGATATGGTGCAGAGAGGAGCAATGAAGCTCCAATATGTGGCGATAAATGAGCAGATAGCCGATGTATTGACCAAGCCATTAGCCAGAGTGAAGTTCGAGTACTTCAGAGAGAAGCTTGGTGTTATCCAGATCAAGGCTTCTCCTAAGAGGGAGTGATGAGACCGGAAGACGCAGATGCACTAGAGCCGATTCTTGCATGGTGGTAGACGTAGGTGGTCCTTGGGACGTAATGCACCTGGGGTGCTCCTGACTGTTCTCCCATGTTGGTAGATGCAAGGCCAGTTCTCGTATGGTGGTAGGCGTAGGTGGTCCTCGGGACGTAATACACCTGGGGTGCTCCTGACTGTCCTCCCATACTGGAGACGTTGAGAGGTCCATCGGTCATAAGACACTTTGTGTGCGCCTAGGCAGGATCTCGCATGGTGGAAGACATAGGTGGTCCTTGGGACATAATGCACCTAGGGTGCTCCTGACTGTGCTCCCATGCTGGTAGATGCGGGCTGACCGTTGAGAGATGTAATGCACTTGGGGTGCTCCTAGGCTGTACCCACTGGGTGGGAGACGCAGGTGGTCTGTTGGACATGAGGTGTGCATCTAGGTTGTGCTCCGTGTATGATGATGAGATGATCTGGATACGATGAGACGATAGTAGGAGACGTAGGTGATTGTTGTGGCAATGTAATGTGTGGTCCTGGGTTGTACCTACCTGATGGATTGCTCGCGGAGATGATGAAGACCTACATGAGAGCTAGGCCTACATCCAGCATGAAAAAGGGTAGGCTCGATAGAACTTCCTATGATGGATAGATTCGAGAGATGTCACTAATCAATGATCAACGGAATCAGGACTGTTGCAGCAACGACGATGATGATCCAGTGTTGATGATGATGTTCCAGCATTGAAGATGATCCAGCGATGATGACGTTGTCTAGAATTGTGTCCAGGGTGATGATGACTGTGATGAGAGAATAGCTTCCTAGTTAAGAGGGAGTGTTGTTGTAAATGTAACTTCGGAAGATATCCACTTGTATTCTATATTGATATTATTATTGTATTTTATTTGTACCTTCGATGGAGATGTGTTTTCCTCCGTTCAAGGATGTCATTATTATATTTGGTCATGCAAAGTCATTGAGGTAAAACATCCATTGTAGGTCGGGACATTAGATCCCCTAGAGTCAAATGTAAAAGGGATTATTGAGTCTCCCTAGAGAAGTCGGCCCAGTCAGTTTTAGTGAGGCTAACCTAGTTAGGTAAAAGGTCAAGTCAAAAGTAAAGTATAAATAGAGAGCCTCGCTCTCTCATTTGGAGACACTACTCACTCACACAAGTTCGCATAGCAAGAGAGAGAAGACAAGTTCGGTGGAGGTGAAAGAGAGAAGCTGCAGAAGACATATATTTGGGTTTTCCATTTTTGCTTGATATTATATTAGTGGCAAATCTATCTTTGAGGAAGCTGCGGAGTTTTCTCCTTTATGGTTTCCCCAAGGAAAACTATTGTGTCTATTGTATTTTGTTGTGCTTGTTATTCTTTCAGTTAAAGATCCTAGATAATATTGAATTAAAGTGCAAACTCTAGCAATACCAATCAAAACCATGCCATAGGCCACAATCTAAATAGTCCAATTACATGCTACTCCAGATAATTAATTTTTAGCTTAGGCTTCTTTTATCTTAACTTAGGAAAAAAATCCATAATTAAAGCCTATTAATTCATTATTTCTGAAAATGACATTTGGAGGGGTCCAATTGGCCTCTAAAGGCTAAAGTTTGTTGAATGGTGATACAATGAGGCCCCCATACTGGTGGTTGGTCCTATTGCCCAAGTCAAACCCGAGTTTGACCAAGTCATAAAAGTTGACCAAAATCATCTTTGGTCAAATTTTGTGAATGAAGTCTAATGATGATAGAACATAACCAGAGCCTACAAGAGGATGAAATAACACCTTTAATGATCACTATTGAAAGCATATTAGAGCTACAAATGCATACTTTATATAAGTGATATTACAAAAACTTATGAACAATGATATTATTATGAGATGGTACGATACAACATTACAATGAGGGTTCTCGCTCTTATAAAGAGTCTGAGTGACCAAAACCCTAACCCTAATATGCCTAAAACCGTAACTTTTAACCTAAAATCACTAAGGTGACTTTATTACATTTGTAGCCTTATATTTTAACACCCCCATAAGGTGTACAGTGCTAAAATCAAATGCATATACTAAAAAACACATAAACTGAAAACAAAACATCTAATGGAAGCTTCTTCTTCAAACATAGTTCCTAGACCAGGTTGACCTCCATCAAGCTGCCTTGTAACCCTCGGAAGGGTGTAGTTCCTGTGTTGAATTCCCGAGTTCCCGAATTCCAATTCCTCGAACTCCGGAATCATAAATCTCCTGAAATCAATTATTGGACATCAATCCACATGTATGTCGCATAACCTCATTAGTAGACTGCAATCCACGTGCATGTCTCAACCAATAAGGGATCTTTCCCTAGATCCAGAACTACCAAACTCTCTGGGAAACCATTCTCTTCAAAATCCTTTAATTGATCCCTTTCCTGTCTTCAAAGTATGGGCCTCTTAAAACATCAAAGATTCATCTTCCTTTCCCTAGATAGTCAAATTTGTTCATACATGATTCATTTTTACCACAAATGATAGAGCACAGCAAGGACAGCCAAGAAGTGCACAGCTCTGCCACCTATGATGCACGAAACTCCTAAAATGCCCACATAATGGTACCGAAAACTCATGGAAACTCGGAAAATTTTGGGAAACCTCCAATGGCCCATGAGCGACTTGGGACCCATAGGAAATCTAAAAAACGCTAGTTTACGGAAAATGAAAACCAATTAAATTCTAAATCATTTATAAACCTACCTATAAATTAACCTCTAATTCATATTCTACTGTTAGATAATGTGTTATTGAAAAAACTATATATATATATATATATATATATACCACGTTTCCCCTGACATACCCATTTTGGGGGGGGGGGTCACGTTTCCAAGCATTCCCATTTCCAAAACTTGTACACGTTTCGTGCAACTTAGTCTGCCATTAATCTGTCAAAGATCTTGCTGACAAAATAGTATTCTACCGTAAGAAGATAAAAATAACTAATGGATGTTGAAATCTGTGCAACAAGTATTTTCAAAAAGGCTAAACATTTATTGGAATACACACGTTATAAATACCTGTTGGAAATCTAATTTTCTTCAACACCCTGGGCAATGTTGTTGGGGTTATTGTAGCTACGGGATGTATTCTTGGCACGAAGGCCTAAGAGAATAAGTGAAGAACACAAGTCGGAGACCCAAAAAGTTCTAGGAAGCCCCGGAAAACATGGAAACAAGAAAAGTACACGTTGGCCCTAAAAGTAAATTAGAAGAGGCTTGAGCATGTGTAAATAAGAGCTCAAGCAAGTCATCTGTACGACCACATATGTTCTCTCACGCTTTTTGTGCAAGGCGCATTTTTTATGATATACTAGGGTTTCCTGATGAGAGACGCATTACCTTGTACTAGGGTTTCTGCATGAAGGGTGCTATTCTATGTTGATCTGGGTTTATCATGTACTTGCAAAGGACTTCTTCTAAGAAAGGCTTTGCTGGGTTTTTCTCGAGTTAGGGTTTTCCCAAGATAAACCTTGTGTCTCTTGTTCATGGTTATCTTCTATGATTCTCTTCATTTCTGCTATATTTGAAGTTGAAGTTTTCAGTGTATAATGATGTTATGATCACAGTAAAGATAAAGAATATCATAGGTAATTATCAGTGACTGAAAACCTATGAAAAATCCACATGGAACTAGAGCTGGTTGAAGTATAACTTGTTCAAGACACGGATTTTAGCAAGATTACCAGGTCGTACAGTTCTGAGGGGATGTTGGGCATTTAGAAGGCAACATTGGAAAAACTAAACCCACTAAAAAGTTCGCCCTACCTCAGCATATCTTTCTTGGGGAGCAGTTTTTCAGATTACAGTTTTTCAGAAATTAGGCTTTCTAGACTGTAGAAACCTAAAAATTCATTGGGTTGTTCGAAGTGGATGTTGGGGATCATTTTAGCACCCTAGAGGTCGCCTCGGTAGCGTGCATCTCCCTGTGAAGTCAGATCTTGATTTGGTCAACCTTCAAATTTGACTTATTTTGCTAGTGACAAGGTTGACATTTATTTCTGGTTCAGATTTCTGGTTTTCTGCAACACAGATGGTGACCAGTCTAAGAATAGAAGACAGATTGGAAGGCGCCATTAACTTCAATTCCTTGAAGGCCAGGATACTCTTCATCATGGAAGAGAATGAGTTAGAAAATCATCCAAAGGGTAATATCCCAAATTAAAAAAAAATGAAACAGAAAAGGATAAGTATAAGAAGAATGAAGCGACGTTATACTTCATATTCTTGGTGTCTCTAAGTATGGACTAGAATAATTTGTATTTGGCCATGACCAGGTCTCTCTGTTGCATTTGAAATCCATGCTGAAGATGATCCGGGAGTGAGAACGGCGAAGTTTAGTTTAGCCAGAAGCCAGCATGACAATTTTGTTCTGGGGGAGGACTAGCTAGTTGTCGATCTAAACCCTCTTGTCCGAATCCAATAGGCTTTTCAAGTTGCCAATTTCCAGTATTTGTTCACAACATCAACATCGCATCACATCCCTCCAAAATGGGCAATGGCAGAATAAATCCCCCACCAGCATGCATGAAGCACTACAGTTTCCCCTTGTTCTGCGCCTCATGGGTAGAATTACACAACACATTGACATTCAAAGGAGGAGGATACACAGCATAATAAGAGAAGACAGTATTTAGTATTTGGAGGCGAGGGTAGAGAGGGTCAAACAAGCGTGAGAAATGGTCTTGTATTGGCTCATCATGATTTCAACACAGATATTCTCTCTGAATCGGTACACTTTTATGACACAAATGATGATCCACCATACAGGATGGCTATACACCCACTCAACGATAGCATTATCTGTTCATTTTCAAATGGCTACAGAAGGTTTGAATTGACAAGCGAGGATGAATCAGAGGCTAAAAATAATTGAGCTCAAGTCTTCAAGCATTGGATCAGCTAGAAAATGAGGACCAACAACAATCTTTAGTCTTTAGCACAGAACTCTTTCTTGCTGCAGGAGGTGAATTGTATGCAGGTTTGTGATACTGCCTCCTGGTGGAATTAAGGCATATCCTGAAGAAATTCATTTGAGAGGGTTAAGCTCGGATTCAGCAGTAGTGGTTGATGTTCGAAAGGAAGAACTATACAAATTTGACAGCATACCTCCAAGGTCTTCAGTGATCTTTGCAAGTAGGCGGGGATCAAGAGGGAGATGAACAGGGAGGAGCAAAAGGATCCTAGTCCAGTTGTTCAATATCCAGACCAAGAGGAAGTCAACAATAAAGATAAGTATTTAATGTCTTGAGTAATAAGCTCTATTTACTTAAAATGATGTTATGTTGCTAAAGTGATGATTAGCATAAATGATTAATTGGTTTTGGTTAACTCTTGTCATGTAAGTCTATTGTGGAAGTTCACACATGGAAAGAAGGAAATTGGATGAGGTGGATTCAAATTCAAAGTGGTGACAGGAATGATACATGTACCAGAACTAAAAGAGTTGCTTGATGAGGAATATAGCATGATGTTCCGAGATGGACAGAGGTCTCTATATTCAGATGGAGCAGGGAATCCAGATGCAAAGGAAGATGGATACTCAAGTGCAGAGCGAGCTTCGTACTCCAGGATTGATGATGAGTTTGGGCTTCAGAAGAAGCAAGATACTCATTGGCAGACGGAGTTGGCTTCAAGTTCCAGGACAGCAGGATGGCTTCTATGGCTGCGATGTTGATGTTTGCAGTATTGGGCAGGTGTTCCCCCTATATTAGCCATGTGACTTGGCTAGGGGTAAATGGTCTGAAGGCAGGGCAGTATCTTCTCCCAGACACCCTATGACAGGGTGGGGAGATTAGCCCTTGCATGATGAGTAGTGTTGATGCATCGAGCAGGTGTTCCCCCAATATTAGCCATGTGAGTTGGCTAGGGGTGAATGGCTCAAAGTGGGGCAGTGCCTTCTTCCGGACACCCTATGACGGGGAGGGAATATTAGCCCCCAATTGCTCACACTGTCCTAGGGGTTGATGCATTGAGCATTTCCCCAGTATTAGCCATGTGACTTGGCTAGGGGTGGGTCAAGTGGGACAGTGCCTTCTCTCAGAGACCAAGTGGGGTGGAGAGATTAGTCCCTAAATGCTCGGAGTGGGGCAACGTCTTCTCTCAAACACCAAGTGGGGTGGAGAGATTAGTCCCTAGATGCTCACTCATCACTTAAGCAAGCAAGAAGAAGACCATTGAACCTATGAGGAATGTGCAAGAAGAATACCTCCCTAGCTAAGAGGGAGTGTTGATGTTATTGTAGCTACGGGGTGTATTCTTGGCACGAAGGCCTAAGAGAATAAGTCAAGAAGACAAGTCGGAGACCAAGAAAGCTCTAGGAAGTCCCGGAAAGCATGGAAACAAGAAAAATACACGTCGGCCCTAAAAGCAAATTAGAAGAGGCTTGAGCATGTATAAATAAGAGCTCAAGCAAGTCATTTGTACCACCACATATGTTCTCTCACTCTTCTTGTGCAAGGCGCATTTTTTATGATATACTAGGGTTTCCTCATGAGAGACACATTACCTTGTACTAGGGTTTCTACATGAAGGGTGATATTCTATGTTGATCTGGGTTTATCATGTACTTGTCTTCTTCTAAGAAAGGCTTTGTTGGGTTTTTCCCGAGTTTGGGTTTTCCCAGGATAAACATTATGTCTCTTGTTAATGGTTATCTTCTATGATTCTCTTCATTTCCGTTGTATTTGAAGTTGAAGTTTTCAGTGTATAATTATGTTATGATCACAATAAAGATAAAGAATATCATAAGTAATTATCAGTGACTAATAACCTATGAAAAATCAACAAGCGTCTGTAGGTTCTTCCTTGATAAACCTGACAACATGGGTTGTGTGACCCATCTTTTGCTTTAAAATTCCTTTGCCATTAAAAAATCCAGGACGATAATCATATTTGTAGTTAGGGTATGAAGAAGAACCCATTATTTCTCACAACATCTTCATGGTTGTATGCTTAGATGGTGGTTGGAGGGTACATGATGGCAACTTTTTCTCCTTTGGAGACTAGTTTAAGAGTTCGATCCATTACTTTACTTGTGGTGGTGGCTATAGAAATTTGTTTGATAAACCAACAGACGAATATGGCTCGATTCTTTGTATACAGCTCGTACAGACAAACGACGGTTGAGAAGATAATTGCGTGAGGGCGAGGAATTTCGAAGAAGTGGTCTATCTGTGGTTGGTGGGCCGCATTAAAAACGACAATCCTAGCGACTCAAAAGGCAGTTCATAGATTAGCAATTCGACGACTCAAACGAAAAAAATTGCGGGTCTGCAGCAGAAAAATCCGATCCTTAATCGATGGCGACTTCTCTTTAATGTAGCGACAAGTCCCTCATAGTAGCGAATTATGAACGACGGCTTAGACTCTCATGACAACGGTTCTTCAATTCGACGACAATCTCTTTTATTCGGGCCTTCAATTTGTGTTGATTTCCAGTGGTTGCATATCGTGGGCATCTTTATTTTAATTAAGTCTTGGGTGCTTGCAAAAATTTGTCGTCACTTTCACATTCAGGAGGCTAGTTGCGGATTCATCCTCGGTGGTGGCCCTTTTATTTCCACTTCATTAGCGTGGTTCTCAATCATGGCTATGATCCTTCGACAATGGAGACACAGCTTCTTCTATTGGATATGCACCAATTTGAAACCATTAATATCACAACCTTACTTTCTTTAAACCTGCTCTAATACCATATTACAAAAACTAAAGAAGCTGGAACCCTAGCGCAGGTTACATCACCAAACCCATGAGAGCTCAATATCACACAACAGAATGAATGATGATATTATTATGAGGGAGTACAGTACAACATTACAATGAGGGTCCTCTCTTATAAAGAGTCTGATAAGTGATCAAAACCCTAACCCTAATATGACTAAAAACCTAAGATGACTAAAACCCTAACCTTTGACCTATAACCACTAAGGTGACTTTATTACATTTGTAGACTTATATCTTAACATGAGATAGGTGATTCATCACATAGCTTCATCCTAGGAAACATGCATAACATAACATATAGCATAAAGTTAGTGTTTTAGCTTCATCCTAGACCAATCCTTCATTTGACTAGCCTCTTGATTTTAACCATCCACTTCATCCAAGAGAAGAGTAATTTTTGCAATATTATTGATGATAATCTAGATGGTGGTATGAATATAAAACACTAACTTTATGCTATATGTTATGTTATGCATGTTTCATATGATGAAGCTATGTGATGACTCACCTTTGACCCTAACAACCTAACTCAACCCCCCCCCTTAATCTGACTTTTTCTTTTTGGGCTCCTTCTTGGACTTGTCTTCTTTGATTTTTTGGACTTTTCTTGTACATTTCTTCTTTTGTAAGACCTTGTCCCTTTCATTTTTCTTTTAAGGCACATGCAAGTTTAGAACTGCTTCTTTTTCTTTCGTTTTCTTCATTTTTCATTTTTCACTTGGTCTTCATTTTCTTTCTTCATGCAGGTACAAGAAGTCTTGGACTAGGAGCTGCTTCATGTGCCCTTTATGAGGCACTGAATGGGGGAAGAAACCTTTCGTGCTTTAGGACTAGGGAGCTAGCAACTGGCCAACCTTAGCATGTAGTCGATCAACAAGAATTTACAAGAAGGAAAGCATACGGAGTCGAAAGGCGGTAATCCTAGCACATACCCAATTAACAAGTCTTTACAATAAGAAAAACATAAGGCTTCGGAGAACTTTGTTGCACACACTAGAACCGAGCCACCAAGGGATAACATGGAGTCCATCATAATAAAGAGGTCACGGAAGGGAATTCTTGAGTCACTCTGTCAGATCCAAACCAAATGGCTTTAAACAAGCATGGGTGATATGAGATGGAAGATGGTAAGGTCAATGATGGAGCCAAGAGAAGGGTGTGATCCATGCAATAATCAAGAGACATACTAGATAATGATATGTGCATAAAACAAGAACTACTTCTATATACTACACTATCCAGCGTTCCTACTCACCATTCTCATAACAAATCAACAAGTGTAAAAGTAGCATTTACAAACATCTAGTACATCTACCAATATAAATATAATACATATAACACATCCTCTAGGCATGCATCTGGTACAATAATCATGATAACAAGTAACCATTTCAAGGAAACACATGGCAACTGATACAAAATATCTCATCAATCAATATGTAACACTACTCTGTCAATCTGCCCTACTCATGCAATACTGATCTTAGCCCTGCTCTGCTCGGCAAAAATGAGGGTAAAGCACCCTATACATATGGTGGTATAACAGTGTCCAAGTCTCAACCCAAGACGCAAACCAAAATTTGTTTATAACCATCAATAGCTATAGAAGAATGGTTGCTTCCAAATTTGTTCATTGCTTTGTTTACTTGCTTGTGGTGGCCAAAACAATGCCCAACAATCGGAAGCAAGTCCACTCCATTTCCAAGCCAATTACATCACCTGTCAAGATTTTAGTATAAAAACATAGGTCTAACAATGACTGTCAATGCATGCTTCAGATATGAACATTAACTCATTGAAAACACACATTTACACTAAAAAAATTACAGGAGAAACATATAAACACAGCCACAAGTTAACACAATGATTTTACCCTGGAAACCCCATACCTCAGGGAAAACCAGCAATGCTTTGTGTTATTCTTTATTGCAGGGTTTAATGTCTCAATACAACTTTCTGGACTACCTCTCAAGATCTGGTACAGACTTGTACCCTACATAAACGCTATCTGCAAACTCCAGAACACACTTGGCCATTGTTTCGGCCCTAGAAAAACTAACTCTGCAAATACCCAACTTGGTAATGCACTCCTTGATCACCTAGACTCCTCTCTATAACTCAGAGTGAATCTCCCTTGTAATGCTCCTCTTGGTGGCCCTAACTTGGCCTCCTTGATCACCTTGCTTGATTTCACTCCCTCTCTTTTGGATAGTGAGAATCACTCGTGATGCATAACAATGACAAAGACCCCTTACTTTATAGCATCAATTACAACCAAATACCATGGGAGACAGAATACTATAGACCCAAAACCATGTGACACTAAAACCATAGACTCAAAATACTACGGGCCCAAACCATGTGTCACTAAAAACAAGTGAAGCACCACTCGTTGGGGACTCACGGGTACTCACGAGTCTCCCCGAGTGACCTCCCGCAACGGGTAATCGGCCCAAACTCGGCCCTATACTTGCGGACTTGTCGCACTCACTCCCCGAGTGACCTCCCGCAACGGGTAACCGGCCCAAACTCGGCCCTATACTTGCGGACTTGTCGCACTCGGCAGAACCGACAGAGCCATGTCGAACTCGACAGCAGACTCATCGAACTCGGCAGCAGACTCGTGCGAGGAAAAAAGGGTCGAGCGCCAAATTTTATGGCCGTGAGTTGATTGTTCCGACTAGCTCTTGGCCACGATGGCTGGCGGCCACGGCAATTTGTCCACAACGCTTCCAATGGTGGGCCTTGGCAATGTCCACGACACTTCCAATGTCCACAACGCTTCCAATGTCAAGGCGTCAATGCAATTCAGGACATGGAGGATCATAGGCTTGAATTCAATTAATTTGGTCTTGCTTTCATCAGGAAAGACCAGTATTTGCAAGTGGGCTCTGCCTTGTGCCTCTCGAGGGCCATTGATACCGTTTAATACTTTGGTATAAGGTTCATTAATTAAGTAGGGGATATGTTTTATATATATTATTATATTAATTATATATTATAACTTATAATGTTTATTATCTTTTATTTCATTACATTATACTAATTTAAAATGTGTATTATAAAATATTTATACTTAGAAAATATGTATAACATACTTCCGGGTAAGTCGACTGTTGGTTTTTTTTTTAATTTTTATTTTCTATATGTTATAGAATATAAATTATATATATATTTTTTATTTATATTGCTTTGTTACATATATATATATATATAATATAATATATATATAGTTTTTTATTGAATTTTTGGTATATATTATATTTTTTTTATTTTAAATTTTTTTTATGTTATATATTTTATATTTATTTTTGTTATATATTTTATATTTTTTAATTTTTATTTATGTTATATATTTTTTATTTATTTTTGTTATATATTTTTTATTTTTAAATTTTTATTTATGTTATATATATTTTTATTTTTGTTATGAGACAATGTTATGAATTATTGTATAAATTGTCGTTTTATAGCTTATATGGATTGGAAATGCTTTTAATCTCTTTTTTGTCTAAAATGTAAAATATTTGTTTTTCCTATTTGTCGAGTCCTGCCGAGTCTATCCTGAGTCTTTCCCGAGTTTTTCCCAAGTCTACGAGTCATATGCCAGCAGAGTCTTTACCGAGTCTGAGTCGTGCAACATTGCTAAAAACCATGGGCAGACTCAAACTTAGTCAAACCACTTTTACATGACTTAGGTGTTATAACACCACCTTTGCAACATTGTCTAGGAATACAACTTGGCCCCTTCCATGTTGCTAGACACACCCAACATGGAAGTACCTACCCGAGCTACAAACTCTAACATCACCTACTCTAGCAAAAATTCAAATATGTTTGCACTATCTCTTGGAGATACAGATGAGAAAACCAACATTCCAATGACTTGCTTAATCTTTATTGTCAACAATTGTAGAGTTACAATGCAATGGATTGGCTCTCTTGAGTCTTGACCACTTAGCTATTTATCTAGCAAAGATTTCTTCCACAACCTCTCCTACTCTACCAACAAAACCCCTTCTAAATCAATTTGATAAAGGATATAGGCTACACCATGCTTGGATGGGTTGTTACAAGGCCAAGTGTCCTTGTCCCTTCATTTTCCATTATCCAATGTTCTTCTCTCCCACTTTGTCTTAAGTTGGCAACGTTCCACTTCAAAGTTCCGTCCATTCATGTCTTTTTTGTTTTAGCACTTGCATTGTCATTGTTTGAACTCTCAATTTTGTTGATTGCTTGTAATAACTAAGTCTCATTAACTATTAGTTGTTTGTTTCTTATCCATTTTGGAACAAGGTTCATCAAATGGATGTCAAAAGTTCATTCTTCACAGAGACCTTCAAGAGGAAATATGTATGCAGTAGCACCAAGATTTGTTCAATATGGGCATGTTGCCGCCGGATTGCGCACCTGGTTAACACAGCAGAAATCTATGCTACTGCTCGGTGCACCCTGGAGGGCAAGTCTCGAGTCAAGGCTGTCACCTGATCTTGACTCCTCCGTTTAGGCCAACTCCTAACCAAAGCCAAGGGGGGTAGTCCCTACGGAATGTTTATAAGGCTATTAGAATGTTTCTGGTAAAATTAATTAAGGATGTATTTTAGGAGTTTGATTTGTGAAGGTATGATTACAAAAGTCTAAGTTCGTTTGCAAAATAGTTGTTTTATGAATATGCTTTCAACAGCAGAAATACAAGACCATCAAATACGTAAAGATACAGCAACAGTTTACGATATTAAGCAAAAGTAAATAAATGGTGTTGTTGGGGACCAATGCCAAATGGAGTCAATACATAAGATAGAAAATGCTGCTGAAAGTAAATGTTTTGTCTCTTGGTTGCTTTTAACTTATTAATGATTCGAATTTATTTAGGGAAAAGGGGGCACTCCCGAGATACCGTGAGGTACAGGGAATAATGTCCGGAAATTGAAGGATGGTGGCTCCTCACGAAGATGTGTGGGCTGGAATGGAGTCTCTAGGGAGGTGTTCAACACTACACCAACAAGGGCGTAGCCTAACTATTCCCTAAGGTCGCCTCCCAGTTGTTCCTGCTTCTTCTGAGAAATTTGCCCACGCAAAGTTCAATTAATAGTAGTGTTGGATTTTCACTATGTGAAGGATCGTAGATTTTATTAGGTGAGTTGTTTAAATTAAATGTGAAGATTTAAAGAATGGTTTACAACTCTTTCTGATTTCCCACAGGGCAGGTAGAATGCACGCAAGGGGAAAGAGCATATTTTGAGTTATAAGCCAAATATTTATTTCGGTTTTATGCTTGAAAATAAAATGCTTCTAAATGAAAGACAGAAAGAATGAAGCACTAAATCTATGTGTCACTTTTCTGATCAACCACCACTAATCGGCAATTCCTTTGTGTGGTGGTGAGCATACTTCGTGGCAACGAGATTTGTGTTATTTCTAAGTTACTCTTGCGAAATGAAAAAATAACATAAAAGCAATAAAATAGTGTAAGTATACAACCCTGTAGTTAAAAGTGTTTGTGTGTGATTGGTGTTTCGTTAGAAAAATTTAAGCCACCAAAAAAAACTTGACACTGCAAATTCCCCCAGGGGGGATGGGATGTGGGCGCTGAGTAGTCCACTTGCTCTCATTTATAATTTTTACAAAGATGGTAATAATGAAGTGTCGCTTAGTCCATTTACAATTGGATCTAAGGGCTTACAATTTTATAGAATGATATATAGACAAAAGGGGGTCCACCAAGAGTCTTTTTTGTACTTTCCGGCAAAAATTTATCAGAAATTTGCTCTCTTTTATTTCGGACCTGCTAAAAACCAGCGAGCTAAAAAGATGTAAATTAGTGGTTAGAACATATAAAAATACAAGATCTATACTTGCAAAAAATCTTGGAAAATATTAAGTGTTTTCAAGTATAGAAATGTTAGATCTAGATCTATGAATTTAGCTTTAAGATTTAGGAAACAAGAAGCTTCAAATATTCTTTTAGATCTACACTACTTGCTTCAAACAGAAAGGGAAAGAAGTGCTTTTAGATTTTAAAGAAGATGGTGGAAAAGAAACCAAAGCTTGTTAGCTTCTTTGAAATGGAGAAGGAGCTTGGTGCCTGCAAAAGATGAGATCGTCACTTGGAAAAGAGGTGATCCACTACCAAACTTGGAAAAACAGTCAAGACAAGATCTAATCCCGAAGCTTAGCACCGAATCATGTAGAACATCCAAACACTCATACACACAAGAGATTAAATCTAGTAGATTAAAAGGCAAGAAATCAGAAGGGCAAGAGTACAACCAAATACTATTTGTTGCTTCTAGATCTCTAAACTATCCAATAAAAATAAGCAACTCAATAGCTATGAATGCTTACCCTACTAGGATCCAAGATCCTTACCAAGCTAGATCAATCTACTATTGTATGTGAAAAGCAAAATTGGAAATCTACAATTTTACTTCAACCAAATGCATGCATGAAGAACAATAGCCACCACTTTGACCTCCAAAGTCTCCAAATATTATTACTCAAAGAAATATTACAAATCACAAGAGCAGAGGTTTAGTGCATTCCATCATGAAGTGAGGAAGCTAGACCTTGCTTAAATAGCAAATGAGAGAGAGGGGGGCGAATTCATAGAGAGGGGGCGCATTCCTTGAGAGGGGGATGTGAGATCCCTTGATTGATCCTTGATTGATGTGAAGAGGATACTCCAACGCATGAGATGGCAGCCACCTAAGAGGGGGACCCCCCATCAAACCTTGTAAACTCTACCACAACAATAGAAAGATGCCACATATGGAGAAGTCGCCCAAGTGGAGGATCCCAAGAGAGGACAACTCACCTCCTCCATAATATTGATTGGATCCATCAAATATTGCATGAGATATTCACTAAATGCCAATGCCAACTCAACTGGGCCTTCACAGTGACAAATTCCACTGATTTAGGAATTTGATATTCTCTCATATCTTTATTTTTTTTAATTAAATAATTCCCCAAAATTAATTTTGAGAGAATATTTATTTAAGTGAAAAATAATCACTTAGAACCAAGGAAAAGTGGGTTTAGGGGTTTTGTGGGTGCTCTGGGTTAGAAAACAAGCACACCCATGCCAAAATTCACCTCCTAACCACACTTTTATCACTTTTTTATTTTTTCATTAAATTATTAAAAAATCTCGTTAAACGGGAAAAATTATTTTTGTCCGAATAACTTAAAAATCCTAGGGGACCTAGTGCATGTCCATATGACTCAATGTTGATGGCTAGCATGTTTAAAATACATAGACACATAGGCTTTAATAACCTCCCTAAGCTCGACCACCATGGAAAAATACTCTAGCTTTGGAGGTATGAGTGAAAAACTCAGGAATTATACGCCACTAAAGTGCAACGCATAATTCCCAAGGAAAAAACACTCTAGAGTATCCCCTTGATAGTTAAACCTAAGGTAGGCCAAGCCTTTTACAAAAGTACCATGCTTAGACCAACTTATTACAATTCCCCCATGGGGATCTGGAGATGCAAATTTTACAAAGGGCCAAAAATTTGGCGTGATGAACTCCTGAACTCTGACAATGAACAATGTAAGTTGTTCAAGCCTTCTGAGGTTCACAAGGAATGCACCTAAGTACAACTTAGGTGGTTACAGGGAATACACCATTGGTTTGCAAACTCAAGAGGTCTTTATATGGACTTAAGCAAGCACCTTGAGCTTGGCATCAGAAAATCCACACCACCTTTCTAAGTTATGGTTTCTTTTGCTGGGAAGTACGGGGTGATCTCTATATTTTCCATTTGAGAGTCAAACCCTCATTATTGTGTTTTATATTGAGAGTCTCATCCTAATAGGTGATTCACCGTCCATGGTAAACGAACTAAAGCTATCCGTGGTTAAGGAACTAAAGCTACAGCTCCAAGACTCCTTTCAAATGGTTGATTTAGGCCTACTTCACTGTTTTTGAGGACTTCAAACACTCAATCCTCCTCTAGGATTTCTCTCTCTTCACCTTAGTATCCATTATTCCTTCTGCAATGTTTCAAGGTGATGGATTGTAAGAATGTCAACACCCCACTTCCATCTAAGATGAAATTTCAAGCCCATTGTCATTCTCCCTTATTTGATGCTACAATCGATATGTCTCTAGTGGGTAGTCTACTCTACCTTACTCATACACAACCAAATATAGTCGTTGTTGCCAATATGTGCACCATGTATGTGTAAAATCCTTATAAGAGTCCCTAGCTGGCCATCAAACATGCACTATATTAAAAGCACTACTCACATGGACATCCAGTTTTCTTTTTCATGGCTTCCCTGATATTGATTGGGCTGGTGATCTTCATGGGTGGAGGTCCACTTTAGAGTACCTATTTACTCTTGGTTCTAGACCAATTTCTCGGTGTTCCAAAAAGCAGCAAACTGTGGATCTCTTTTCCACAAAAGCTAAATATGCTAGCACCGTTTTTACAAGGAAGCACCATATATAGATGCAAATGATTCCTGAACAATTGGATCTTCCTCAAAAATACTCCATCACTCTATTTTGTGCAAATCAAAGCACTATTCAGCTTGTTCAAAATACTCAAGATCATTAGTAAACTAAGCTTATTTAAATCTAACTGCACTACATTTGACAGCTCCATTCTTAGCGCAAACTTGTGAAAATATTTGTACATTCAATAGACAAAGGTCTTCACAAAACCCCTACCAGATGCCACCTTTACCAACTTGCAGAAGCATATTGGTACAAAAGAATTGCAATTAAGGAGGGATGTATGTAATGTCCTCTTTGTGACCCCTGTTTAGCTTAAGGGGGGATGTTGAAAATAGTGTAATCTACACTTTTGGCCACAACCAACCTTGTATTTCTCTTTATTGCAGATTATAGTTTGTGTTGGTTCCACTCAATTCTCTCACTGTCTCTTGTGACTCTCAACAGCTTTGGCATCTCTTATTAATGGGGTTTAGAAATACTTTACTTCATGGGCCTTGTGGTGCTCAGCAAAATTTGATACTATTATGATCATGATCTGTGTTCCTCTCGTGTGAGATTTCTTTATGTTTTGATGGTATCTTAAATTCTAAGTGGTGTGCCTTTTGCTACCCTCATTTCTTTATGATATGCTCTATCCGATCACACATACTCATAGCGGCAGAGGGATCAACTCCAGACAGATTCAGAACAAGGCGCTCCCCGCCCGTTAGATTACCTCCCAGCCCCAACTGAGCAACCAAAGATCTATTCCAAGCTTCTTCCCTTCGACCTCGGAGGGTAGGAGAATGCCTCCTCACTTCTACATCCCCCGTAGGGTCGTATAGACGGATCCCACTATGGTACTTGAGCACTCTGACAGTGAGCCAATGACCAGGTCGTGAGCCAATGACCAGGTCGCCCCCATCGTCCCCGATCATCAAACCCAACAGACCTTGACATCACTGGCCTCATCTTCATCTCCAGATCTCTCTCTCTCTCCCCTCATTGACTAGTATTGAATTGTCCAGTTCAATCTTGGACACTCACTTTGTACTACTGCACCTATGATATTGTTATATACTTTTTTTCTTTTGGTGTTGGCTAGACCTAGCGATTATCTTAGTCAAATACTTATATAGGCAATATTTTTACTTCATGTATCTTTCTTTATCTTGCTTTCAACATTCTCTAGGAGTTGCTTTCGACTCCCACATTGTACTCTTACTGGATGTATCCTCTAGTCCCACTGACCTACTTTTATAGTCATTCAGTGGACATTAATACAATTATCGTATCTTATTTATCTATATTATATTGTTTATCTAATAGATATGCAAAGCATAATTCAAAGAAAATGTTGGCTAAATAACCAAGGAAATTAAACATGATCATAATAAAACATGTGAAGCGGCAAGCCTACATGAAGAAAGACGATGTTCACGAAGAAACTATGGGTAATATGGCTTTTGCTAATATTTAATAAAAAATTAATAATATAAGTCTTGAGCCCTAAAAAGATAGTTATCCATAAATAAAAGGCTATTGAGATACTTTACGAACTATTTTCTTTAACTATTCTATGGAACACTTTCTAGTACCAATGTCCCATAAACATCTTTTCATCATTGGACAACATTGCTATACTACCTTGTTCACCATCCAAGTGTATACTACTATTTCAGGATTTTCCTTTACACATCAAACAAGGGTAGTTGCTTCAATTTAAGAAGATAGTCTCGAATCATCTCACAATTTTTGTAGATTTCCAAGATAATTTACCTTCTCTATAGTTTTCCTTTCTCATCAAATGAAGTTTTGTTTCAATCTAGACTCTATGTTTTCTCTCTATTATTGTTATGAGTCGCCAAATTGGATGGATAAAATATTACTTTGCAGATTCATATTTCTTACCCTTGTCTATATAACTCATTAGACAACTTCTTACCCTTGTCTATATAACGATTATCATGAAGCTCATGAAAACTTTATTTTTCAACAGTGTAGCATTGTTTTAAAAGCATCACTGAGATGTAGCCGAGAAACTAGAAATAAATATTTACAACTAATTATTCATTTTTTTTATATAGAATGACAGTGGACACAGGAAAATGTTTTATCACTAAATACATCTTTCCAAAAGATAGATGGGTTAAAGCCAGTAAAACATACCCTCTTAGTAACGCCCAAATCATCAGTTATAACCTGGAAGAGCATAACCATGAGCATTAGTGTATGGACTTTATGGTATTTTTAATAAGAATTCAGATTCAGCCCAAGACTTGTAAAGTTTCAGTTTTTAAAACTTGAATGAAATCACTAGCAAATCAAAATCCAGTATTACTGACACAGAAAAGCACAGGTATGACTCCAAGCTATGACAAAAAGAAAATAACGATGCACATACAGAACGTATAAAAACCAAATGCAGCATTTCAAAACAAATGAACACAGAATTGTATCAAACTGTGCTATTTTTCCAACATGTGATACATTTGCGTCTCTTCATTCAATGCACATTTTTCTCTACCTTGACTTTAGTCCTAAATAGAAGTCAGTCCTATTTCTGTGGATAATCCGGTATTTGTCTGAATAATTCGGTATTAAGTCAACATCTTCTGTGTATTACAGATGTGATTTCAGCATTTTATCTTCTTGGGATGGTTATTTCCAGTGATTAATTGTCTTGCTGATTTGACACACTTAAGAGAAAAGTGAAAACTGGAGATAGTATTGGAGGGATTCTTGCACTTGGAGGAGCTAGGAATTGTTGACTAACCCTAGCTAGGGCATCTTGGGTGGTTGGATTTTGTCCTAGCCTTGAGAGGAGACGATGGTATGTATGTACTTCACTCATTGAGCATATATATATGAGATTTCCATCTGTCCACATGTTGTGTATATTGCAACTTTGATTTCAGCATTTTATCTTGTTGGGATGGTTATATCCAGCTCTTAATTATCTTGCTGATTTGATACACTTAAGAGAAAAGTGTTAAGGGACTCAACACTAAGATTGAAGATAATAGTACAGCCATCTATTCTTGTTGTGTTTGCTGTTACATCTACTGTATAAGAAGAGTTTTCAGATCTAGTTTATGCATGTGAAGTTGCTCTAGAGGGATGGAAACTCATTGGAATGATTGGTATCTTTTCTCCTTAAATTTCCATGAATTTTGGGGCTACTATAAGTGAATTATTGTGATTGTTCCGCTATTGTTTTACACATTAATTTGCATCAGTCCTAAAGGCTGAAAATTCTAGGGTTAAGATCCAAGTAACCTTCTCAGAAGAAGGTGAAATTTCAGATTTGCATTTCTTGCCCAGTGCAAATGAAATTTCAACAAAAAGGATACCCAACAAAGATCCATTGGGAAGACTTAAAAAAGAGCAAAAATACATAGGACATGGAATATAAGTGCTTCAACCTCCGGGACATTACATAATAAAGCTACCTGATAGAAAAGAAGGTGCTGAAAACCCACAAACAATAATGCTACAAAAGATATAAGTGGAAAAGAAACCCCTAGAGGAAGCAGTAGTATTACACATACAACTTCAACCAGGATGAAGCAATCACAATTCATGACAACTTTAAACTAAAGATCCTGCAGAGAGCAAAACAGGTTTTATGATTTATCTATTAAAAGAGAAAAGAAAATAAAAGCGTTTTGTCCAAAATAAGAGCCATTTCACATGATTAAGGTGTGATACAAGAAAATGGGAAGAACACAAGGAAGAATGGGAAAAGAGGGTATGTCAAGTGTGGAGAAAGGGACTCGTGGACCAAGCAACATTTCCGATTACAGCATTCAACCACACCAAGGAAGCAGCAAAATTATAAAACAGTAGTTGAAAGTCAGCAACCCAAGAGGGGCATGTACAAAAAAGAAGAAATTAAAATTTGTGTTAATGTCCACTAAAGACCAAATTAGGTCGAAGGGACTAGTTATTAGAACCAACAATAATATCCATGCCAAAACATACAAATGAAAAAGGTTCCCCCTAGAATAATATTAATGAAACGAAAAATGGGTACAAGGGCAGCACGATACGAAATGACATAAGCATAGCCATATGCGTAGGTTAACCTAATAAGGAAAACCCACAAAATGAAGGAGATCCAATGAAGAAAATATAGCCTGCATAAAGATGCAGCTGCTATAAATGGGGAGGAGGGATCTAGCCCTACTCATCGTCTAAAACAATAGTGTGGATGCCAACACGAAGTGGTTATTGGATATTGTCTTTAGAGAGTGACCTAAACTAACATGGTGTTATAGCATGAACTAGCAAGTAAAGTTAAAGCCCCAAAGAACATGGCTATCTCAACCGCAACATAGAGGTGTTACACACTATCACCTCGATTAACCACGTCTCTACACTTCCGGTTGGCTCTTCTCCAACCCGAGGGGGCTTCCCTAGATAGGATTTGTTAGGCTATCGCAATGAGGGCACTAGGTGATTTCGAATAGTTAGGACTTAGGCCTACAAAAACTTGGTCTTTTTGTAGTATAGTTTAAAGGGGTGATGGGAGGACTATGAAGACCAGTGCCAATCCCAAGGACATATGGAGTCTAGGGATGATTCCCCCTCAAGCCTTGAAGTGTATGTGTTTGGCTGGAACCTCTACAACAAAAACCAAGACAAGTCCCTCCCTCAAAGCTATTGAAGTTTCATGCCAATACCTTTTACCTCCTAATTTGTACATTAGTTGGATTTTCCGTGAGCCACTAGAATTGTGAACATTTCCAATGTTCATCATCAGTGTTCAGAAGTCCAGAAGTCATTTTCAAGGCTATTTTGGCCCCTTTGTAATAATTGCATGTTCATACCCCCTTTGGGATATTGTAAAAATGTACTAGCATGATAGTCTTATGTAAAGAGCTTGGCTTCCTAGGACTTCGACATCAAATGTGATCATTCCATGGTGTTTTGTCCTTGTCAATTATGCAATGCTGAATAAGATGTATAATCGACGAGTTTTTCACCACTCCTCCAAACTGGAATGGTCGTCTTGGTGGTTATGCCTTAGGACGTTATTAAAGTTGTGTCAATGTTTATGAGCTTGCTAGACATATAATTGAATCAGTATGAACATGCACTAGGTCCCCCGAGAAGTTTGAGTTAAATCTAAGAAAATTATTTTTTCCTGTTTTACCAACTTTTTTAATATTTTAATTAAAAAATCCAAAATATGATAAAAGTGTGGCCTAGAGGGTGTTTTTGCCATGGGAGTGCTTGTTTTCTAACCCGGAGCACCCACAAAACACCAAAACCCACTTTTCCTAAGTTTTGAGTGATTATTAAATCACTAAATAAAAATTCTCTCCAAAATAATAAAAGAGAATTATTAAATTCCAAAAATAAAGATATGGAGAAAATCAATTTTCCCAAAAAAGAGGAAATTGATCCACATAAAGTGCCAGTTATGATGGCAACCAGTATCGGATATGATTGCAATCAAGTCCAGTCACTTTCAGTCAACAATCGGAGAACACCAAGTGATTGTCTCTTGGGAAATGTGCCCTCCTCTTGAGATGGGCGACTTCTATGAGTTGGCATATGTTCATTGGTTTGTGATTTTTCCGAGCCTAGGAGGGGTGCCCCTCTTGTGAGGTGGCTGCCACCTCCTCAAAGTGCAACAACCAAGCATTAGTTGAGGCATAAATCAATGGAGATCACTCCCTCTTCATAAGTTGCACCCTCTCTAACCCTAGGAAGGATCTAGAACTCACCCCCCTTTCTGGTTTCTCTGTATAATGAAGGATCTTGCTCCATTGTTATGGATGGATGCAAGGAACCTCTGCTGTGAATTGTAATGCTTTGCCTTTGTGCAACTATTTGAATAAAATTGAGGCTTTGGAGGTCTAATGGTGCACGTCTAGGATTGGTGATTTCTTATGAGGTAATATTGTTTAAGTTTATGCATGCTAGTTTAAACTTGGTAATCAGATCCAGCTTAGAGGGATTTTTCTTAAGCACATAGGGCAAGTATGCTACAGTAGTGGACAAGGGCTTCCCCGAGTATTTTATGCACACCTCTATCAAAGGGTATTAACTCAGTGTTATGGCCAACCACAACCCGCTCCAAACGCTGAAATGGAGTTCACGACTAGTGGCAGTCCGGATCCAAGCTCTTGGTTTTCTAATTGGTTGTTGCGGTGTTAACTTCCACTCGGAATTGTAGGAGGCCCGCCCTAGTTGATGATTCCCGCAACCTGTAAAATATCATCACAAACGGAGGTAGTGGAGGGTGACACGATACAAAATTGGCAATAAAAAAGGCCGCTCCTTGGTTCCGCTATCAGCAGAATTAATTTTTGGTGAGTCAACAGGAACGCAGCTGCCAATTGACCAATATCACCAGCCTCACCACAGTGAGGACGAATTTGTCATTCCTTTAGAATCACGAAGACTATTGATTGTGTACAAATTGGCTACGAAACCAACACCCCTCGGCTTCGTCTGCTACCTCAGCCTCGACCATAACTTAATTTTTTATTTGCATGCCCAGGTATTGTCAACTTGTATGCCAATAATTCTTCCAGTAGGTAATCCATACTCCAACAGCTGCATCATACTCTGTAGCTGCTATCGCTCCTAAATAAGTGATGAATTCGACCAAATATATAGCTCAAATATCAGTGTTGCTAATGATGCCCTTGTGCATGCTTGTAGGTCTTAAAGGACTGTACTTCTGCTGGTTTCATCCCTCCAAAAACGTTTCCAGGTCTGCAGCTGAGGAGGACCACCGGATGCTACAAAATGGTTACGCTACCCACGGTCTTAAGTCACTTTTCACTAAAGACAGACTGCCCAGAAATGCCTTATTTTAGGATATGGCCCCTCAGCAACCCATACAGAAAACCCCTAGATTACTTGATCATTTTAAAATTACTGAGCACCATTCGCAGATAGCACAATAAGATGAACTAGGGACCTGTCTCTTCAAGGTACCTTCATAACCCTGCTCTACTTTGATAAGGAACAAATCCCAAACCCCTTTGATGTCTTCACTTAATCTATCAAAACTGATTTTAATTGACATGAAGATCCCTGATCATGTTATAAAAACTTTACCTCTCGAACCCGTGCTATTTCCAACTCATGATGACAGCAGTTCCTAGAGAGGGTTGCATGATTTGCACTCAATATTTAAATTCTCCCGCATCAGAAATATTTTGAAAAATGACAGCTTCATCCATCAATTTAGGTGTTCTTTTATTATTGACAGGCCTTGGAGAAATGTCTTTTCAGATAGAGTTGTACTGCTTGGTAAGACTCTTGCTATTTGGATGAAGAGGCATCCCATTGCTTGGAGTCCCTCCTTTTCGTAGCTGTCCATAACACTGTCCCAAACTCTCCTGTGCAAATAACCATCTCCGGAACAGAACCAACAGCCTGATCTTCACATCAGCATGAACGATCCTACAGTGACTTGGTGCTTAACAAAAAACTCAAAAATTTTACCCCTACAAGCTAGGAGGTAACAGGTGGACAGATCGGAGGAATAGAACGATCATAAATTTACTTGTGGCTTGCCCTAAAGGAACCATGTTCCTGAAATCTGTTGATGCATCCTCACATGTGAAAGATGCAAATCTGATATTTACATTGTTAGCAGAGGTTGTTGAAGAAGTGGGGGCAAAAAATGTTGTCCAAGTAATCACCGACAACGCAGCAAATTATGTGGCAGCAGGTAAATTGCTTTGTACAAAATACCCTACTCTTTTTTGGACCCCTTGTGCTGCCCATTGTATAGATTTGATTTTGGAGGACATTGGGAAGTTGGAGTGGGTGCAAGATGTGGTTCATGAGTGCAAACAAATCACCAAGTACATTTATAACCATGATTGGGTGCTGAGTCTTATGAGAGAGCACACAGAAGGTGAGCTTAGTCGCCCTGCTGTCACATGGTTTGCAACCAACTTTCTCTCCCTCCAAAGCCTTCTTAATGAGTACCAAGCATTGAGACGGATGGTTAGTAGCAGGGAATGGATACATTATAAGGACAGCACAAAACCAGATGCAATGGCTATGAGCTTGTCTGTCCGTATAGATAGTTTATGGGAGGAAGTCACTGAGATTGTCAGCATGACAAAACCACTTGTGAGAGTGTTGAGGATCATGGATGGTGACAAACCACCAATGGGGTATGTTTATGAGGGGATGGACAGGGCCAAAGAGGCCATCAAGGTCTTCTATAAGGGGGATGAATCAAAATATCTTCCTATATGGCATATTATTGATTCCAGGTGGGACAGGCAACTACATTCACCATTACATGCAGCAAGGGCATATCTCAATCCGAGCATATTCTATAATGAAGGGTCTAAAATTCAAAAGGATCCTGAGGTGATGAGAGGTATGATGATATGCATTGAGAGGATGTACCACAATCAAGATACTCAAGACTTAATCAATATGCAACGAGATATGTACAAGGAATCACCTGGCATGTTTGGATTTAGCTCAACACGTCTCAGGGAGAAAAAAAATGCCATGTAAGATTCAATTTGTAATTCGTTGAATTTTATTTTGCTAGTTTTGTTTTTAAAGTTTGACATTGCAAAACTTGTAATCTTTGTTTTTTTTTTATAACAACCCAATGGTGGATAGATTGTGGCGCTGAGGCACCACAACTACAGGAATTCGCCATCGGAATATTGAGTCAGCCTTGCAGCGCTTCAGGTTGTGAGCGCAATTGGTCAGTATTCGAGCACATCCACACCAAAAAGTGCAACAGGTTGGAGCATGAGAGGTTGGAGAAGTTGGTCTACATATACTACAACCTTCAGATACTCACAAAACAGCTGCAGGGAAAGGATTTGGATCCAATTTTATTGGATCAGATTGATCTAGTCTCTGATTGGGTAGTGGAGGATGAAGCTCCTTCTGATTTGGCTTGGCTTGATGAAGAGACCGAGGGTCCCTCTGGTGTACCATTTTCTGAAATGGAAACGCCAAACACACCTGCATCACAATTGATTTTTCCATCTAGTGATGTTGTCACTAGCTCTAGTAGGGCCTATACTAGGCGTTCCACTGCTCGTAGTCATGCATGAGAATCGAGTTTGGACTTGGAGACACTATCTTTTTTTATTTTCTAGTTATGTTTACCTATGTATTTGAACTTGGTACGATTTTGGAATGTGTTCAAGGAATCATCTTTCAGTTCACTATTTTGCATACAAATATGGAGTGTCAAATGTTGTATTATTAATTTTTATGAGATGATCTAATGAATTTCTCCATAGAATTGTTTTTATAACTTATATGGATTAGAAATGTCATTATCTATGTTTTTTGTGCTTAAAAGTTACCACATTTTTAATTTTTTTCATATTTTTCATATTTGTCGAGTCTTATCCGAGTCTGCCGAGTCCCAAGCCAGCCGAGTATTTGCCGAGTCCGAGTTTGACTATACTGAACTTAACTACCAAACCTATTCACCAAATCATAATTATAACTAAATTATTAAATGAGATGGATTAGTTTGAGTTTTATTTGAAAATTCACATGCTTCAAACAAGCATGTTGATTCCTCACCAATAGGATACGAATTAAAACAACATTTAAGGGGCAAAATCATTTTAGAACCTTATTCCCACCTAGTTTTTCATTCATAAATCACATATCACCTCTATATTTCACACATATGCTCCTCCATCGAAACTTGAATGATGAGGACCAAACTGGGTAGTATTTCAATTAGAAGAATCGTTGGTGCTATGCCAATATATAGAGAGCTATTACAGATTTTCCTTTTAAGTAAATGTTACACTCAGTGATTCACAGGGGATGTTTCCCATGTCACCAAAATGTAGCAAGCGGGGATGCTTCAAGGACATCACGGGCCGTCCCACATTCACAGGGGATGGCATGGGGACATCCCCTGTCAAAAGGGGACACCCTCCCAGGGCCATCCCCTGTCAAAAGGGGACACCCAGATGTCCCCTATGGGGCCTAATTGAACCCAGAGAGGCATAGAAATAAAAGAATTATTTTTTTCTTTTTAAGATGGACCAAATATTTGTGAAAATCCTCACAGCAGATCTAAGAGATGATGTATACCTCACAAGAGTAATTATGATTAAGCAGGAAAATAGAAGAAGAGTGAACAATACAGTATAATAAGCAACAAAATAATATGGTACAGTAGAACTCGAATAGAAGCAATAACACACACACTAATTAATTAATCACGATATGGACAAATAAATAGTACAATGCATGAGGAATTCGAATGCCTAAGGTGGCAATTTGAATTAGCCTTCATGGAGTGATCAAAAGATCACTGGAGTGTCATCGGAGCACAACTGGAAGTCTTCATCATCATCAGTGGAGTCATCAATGCTCAAGTAACTGTCAACCATCAGTCAAACTGAGTTTGGTAGGTGTAACTGAGTGTAACTAAGTGTAACTAAATGTAACTGAGTATAAACTGAAGACAACTGGACTGGTAGGTGAAGAAGGGCAAGTTGCTTCCTAAAATCAAGAAAGAAGGGCGCATTAAGCAGCTGGAGGGCTAAAGCTGATCAATGAGAAGCTCTCGGGGGCTAGCTAACTGAGGGCTAGGCGCTGGACTGATGACTGGAATGCATGCAAATGCATGCAAACCCTAAAAGTGAATGCATGACTGAAAATGTAAATGATCAAAATACTGGTGGGACTAGGATGGAGTATAGGAATATCCTAACACCCCCCTAATCCATCCTGGGCCCTGGTAACTAAGACAAAAGGTCACCCAATACAATGAATAATAACAGTCAATAAACCAAGGAAGTGGGGAAATTTTCATGGGAAAAATACCCCCCCCCCTCAAAACAGACTGTAAGGCACACATAAAAATAAATGCTCCAAACTCAAGCAGGTGTGATGCTTGGTCATATGTCTGGAGGTATCTTCTTCTTGGGAAGAACTGGATCATGCTCAAAAAACATGTGCTTGTACTTGCTCTTCAGATCGAATGTGATGAGAACAAATCCAAAAGTATGAGGATGATCCTTGAACCTGTGATTCGAATCAGCTGAGGTAGGATCAAAATCATGAATATGCAGATAGTCTTTTGTCTTCTCCTTCGAACCATCATGGGTAAGATTATGCCAAAAAGAACCATCAAATAATAATTGCTTGAAATCCAAATCAGATTTAAGACTTGAAGAATAGTTTCTTGAGATCTCCTTTGAACCAACAGGGGTGAGATCAAAACTATCACATGCATGAGAAATTATCCCAAGCGAATGGCAATGGTTTCTTGAGATCTCCTTTGAACCATAAGAGGTGAGATCAAAACCAATGGATGCATGAGAAATTATCTCAAGCAGGTGGCAATGGCCATATTCTTCAATAACCTTCTGAAAGCATGTGCTAATGATCATATAGTAGTAAATAAGAGATGATTGCTTGAGAGGAGCAAATGCATTACCTCCAATAGCTGATTTTACCTCTGAAATAATCATGTTATCATGATGCAAACCAACAGACTCTGGTGCAAGAGAGGATTTAGGACCTTCTGCAATATCTAGAGTGTGAGCTGGCACAGAAAGAGAAGAAAGTTGGAGCATGAGTGGAGAATCTGCAAGTTCTTTGTCAACAACTTCAATATGAGATGATACTGGTTCATGATCTGAGAGACCATCAAGGGGAGCGAATGCATCACTTTGCTTGCTTTTGAAGGGGTTTGGACCAAATCCTTCATTCTGTTTGCCGAATCTTTCATCTAGGTGAGCCCATAGCTCTTTTGGAGTTTCAATATCAATAATGAAAGGGTACAATATGTACTTAGGCATAGTAAGCATCATACTTCCAAGGTGCATGTCACCTTTATTCAACCAGTCAATCTTCTCTTCAGAGGATTCAAACTCTCTTTCAAAATAACAATCAAAGAGATCATGGCTCTTTAAATATGCTATCATATTCGGTTTCCATTCATCATAGTTGAATAGAGAAAGAGGAGGGATTCCTTCTAAATCATACATTGAAGCTGTAGAAGACCTGCAAAAACAATATAGAATAACTCCAACTGCTACTGCTGCAAAAATGCAGAAACTGCAGAAACTGCTGCAACTGCTGCACTCGAAATCTTGGTAATAACCTGCAAAAAACTCTCAAGAATGGAGATAAACAATATTCTCAACATGCTCTGATACCATGTGAAAATCCTCACAGCAAATCTAAGAGATGATGTATACCTCACAAGAGTAATTATGATTAAGCATAAAAATAGAAGAAGAGTGAACAATACATTATAATAAGCAACAGAATAATATGGTAAAGTAGAACTTGGATAGAAGCAATAATACTTCACACACACTAATTAATTAATCACAATATGGACAAATAAATAGTACAATGCATGAGGAATTCGAATGCCTAAGGTGGCAATTCGAATTAGCCTTCATGGAGTGATCAAAGGATCACTGGAGTGTCATTGGAGCACAACTGGAAGTCTTCATCATCATCAGTGGAGTCATCAATGCTCAAATAACTATCAACCATCAGTCAAACTAAGTCTGGTAGGTGTAACAGAGTGTAACTAAGTGTAACTAAATGTAACTGAGTATAAACTGAAGACAACCGGACTGGTAGGTGAAGAAGGGCGAGTTGCTTCCTAAAATCAAGGAAGAAGGGCGCATTAAGCAACTGGAGGGCTAAAACTGATCAGTGAGAAGCTCTCGGGGGCTGGCTAACTGAGGGCTAGGTGCTGGACTGATGACTGGAATGCATGCAAACCCTAATGATGCATGCAAACCCTAAAAGTGCATGCATGACTGAAAATGTAAATGATCAAAATACTGGTGGGACTAGAATGGAGTATAGGAATATCCTAACAATATTTGGAAAAAAATAATTTCATTTTTGTTAAGTCCTCTGTCTCAAATCACCAAGATAATCATGTTGAAACTTACTCAGTGTAACTATAGAAAAAGTAAAGTTTGTTGGAATCCATTGGAACAAAAATGGACACTGCAAAATAAATATTTTCTACAAGAATATCTAGTTCAGAGCGAGGGAAACATACTGCCTAACATGTAAATAAGATCTGCCAACTTACAAGTATTCCAACAAAAACTTGTAGAAATGGAGATTACAAACTTGGATCAGCTTAAGAGATAGTTTCCCAAAATTACTGATTTGCAAGTAATCATGATTCATTAATTATTAAAACTCCCTGAGATCTTGGAGGTCTCTCTAGCCATTATGAAACTTGTTCCCCGTCCCCAGACCTTGGTGAAACATGGGATAAATTTTACATCAAGAGTAGAATTTACGTAAATCCTCAGCCACCTTCAATCCGTAACGGATGTAACATTAACATGCCTGTTTTATATAAAGTCAGAGTTTCGGCTTTTAGAAATATTGCCTAGCCTCAGGTTACAAACTGACCAAGGGAAAACGAGAGGGCAATGAAAATCAAATTAAATCTAATACTGCATGGAAAAAATGCTGATAACAAGGGCCAGGGCTCCATCCATCCACATCTCCCCATTGAGCACAGAATTTTGCTAATATAATACAGCAGTTTGTAGGAAATTTATGATTCTTACCTTGACCTTAAAGAAGTCTAGTAATTCAATCTCAAAAAGAAGCTCTTCACTCTTTGGAAAGTCCTCAGCAACTTCCACTGGACAGTTCTCGTCCCCATAATGTAACTCAGGTTTAATCCTCAACTGCCAACATATCAAAGCATCAGCATAAGTGTCTTTTAGAAATATTTATATGACAATCTTACATATTTAACATTTACTGCATGTTGAATAAATCAAGCCAGTAAGAAAATATTGAACTTTCAAGGTATATATGTGTATTCCCAACTAGCTAAAACTAACAGAAATACATATTGTTCCCTATAGTATTTGATCTTGGTCATCGAGTACCTCATGCCGAATTCAATAAGAATGTCAATGCAAACTTGGCTTTGGACTAATAAAGCACACCACCCTTTCCTTTGAGCATGCCCTACGACCTAAACAAATCTTACTACATATAGATACTTCTATGTATAAACAAAGAAACTACATACAGATACTTCCATACAATGAATGACAATAGAAGGGGAAGGCTTACATGTTACAACAAAATTTATAGGTGAAGTTACTCATGGAAGCACCATATACCATGAATTGAAATTCATTGTCCGTGAAGAAACAGAAAAGCATTGATTTTAAATTTACATCGCTGCTTTAGAACTTAGATAAAAATGACAAGGTACTTAGAAATTAAAAATCTAAACTACACCTCAAAGTACTGGAAATTGTAGTAAGTTATATGATATATATGTTTAACGGTTAACCACAAGCATTCATTGTATTACAAAGTGTAAAACATAGAGGCCAACAACATATGAGAAAAGTATTTTGATTTTAGCAGATGAATGCTGGTATGACCAAATGCATAGTAGAACTCACCATAGCAACCTCGCCTTTCAGCATTGAAGGGATGCCTTCTTCCCATCCGAGGATCATTTTGCTTTTCCCCAGAACCATCCTCATTGGAAAGCCACAACCTGTCATGTCTCGGAAAGAAACTTTCAGACTAATCTACTAGAACATGAGATAAGACTTAAAGCTAGAGAGCAAAAAAGTCAAAACTACTTAGATAAGAATTAAAGAAATCCAAAACCAACTTGATATCAAGAACTCGATTTGAAACAAAAAATTGCAAGAAAAGAAATGTTACAAGGGTAAGCTCTAACTGACGTCAACTATATGCTGGGGACAGCCAATAAATTATTAAGAAAAACATGCCCGAATTGGACGTTCCAATCCCTCAATGGTCAGGCAGGCCTTTTCTCTGGTCTTGTTGGCAAAAGACTGGCAAGGAAAGGTCTCTTTTTTTGGAAGGATTTGTGGAATCATGATCACTGACAATGGCACATGAGTGTGCTCTTAACCAAGCCTGAAAGCTCACTGATCCAGAGAAAATTATTTTAGAGGGCTTTTGTCGCATGATTCCAAAAGATTGTCTTTTCAAAATGCAGTTACATAGGTCAAGATCATTCTAGAGGGATCTGAGGTAGAAGAATGGGAAGCCCCTTTCATTTATGTGACCAAGGATCTTTATGATATGTTAAGGCACACATTTAGAATTGTCCCCTGCTTGAACAAAAGGTGGGGTGAAAGATCTTGTGGTGTACTAGTTCAGGAGGTGCCAGCATCTGAAAATCACAGTCTTCTTTTAAACACGAAGTTTTGGGCTGGCTTATGCTCCATCAAGGTTTGCTTGTGTATGATTGAGGTTGCTTGTGCTATATGCGGCAAGAATGAAATGGTTGAGCATGATTTTTCAAGATGTTGGTCTCCCATAATATTTTGGTCATAGTTTCAAGTTGATTTCACTTCCTTGTCACTACCACACCTTCATGGAAAGGTCCTCTTCTAGGAAACACTTGGACAATTAAGGATATCTACAAATCCTTGTGGCACACAGTTTGGCTGATTTCAACTGACTTTCTATGAAAACATCGGCGTAAAGTTAGCTTTTCAGGAGGACCCCTCCCCTTCAGCCTAGGGGAAGATTTTTGCTGGGGTGACAGTGGCATTTATCTTCCGAAGTTGCAATTGTAGCATTAGTGGATTAGGACTTTGCCACTTAGGTGCATACACAAGCCGTGACAGATTGCACTCATTCTATCTTTCTCTATAATGAATACAAGCTGTGACAGATTGCACTCAAGCTATCTTTCTCTATAATGAATACAAGTTGTGACAGATTGCACTCATGCTATCTTTCTATAATGAATACCCTACCTTGCTATTGTAATATCCCAACTGATATTTGCTGTCTTTTTATAGAGTTTCTGATATAGTTGTTTGCTTGAGGTCATGTTACCCAATACTTAAAGAAAATATGAATGAATGTGCAGAACTATGATTGCATGATAATGCATGCAATGTGCATGGGGTTGCATAAACCCTAAAAACCCAAGTAATCAAATATGTAATAAGATCAAATCAGATGATGCATGTACATACCAATGGTTTGTGCTTGAGCTGTAGAACAATATAAGGAAGACATGCAAGTCATGCACTAAGAATAGACCAAGATATGAGATGTCCTCTTCAAGATAATTCGCCCATGCAAAGATGGTGCCTCCTTCAGTCTTCAGATTGAATAATAAGTGCTCCAAAGATATGATATGGCTCCGAGAAGTATGTATTAGGCTTATAGTGGCCTTCTGATCAATATGGAAGCTGCATGCAAGCCATGCACTAGGTCTAGGTCATAAAACGTGTTGCTCCCTCAAGGAAAGTCACCCATGCAAGGAGAAGCGCCCTTTTGGAATGAAATTCACTTATAACTTTCTCCAGAAGATGATGTAGAAGCCTGTATTCAGTAACAAGGCTAATAATGGCTCTCCGGGAAGAATGGAAGAGACATGCAGACCAAATAGGAATTGTAGGTCAAGATATGAAGATCCCTTCCTTTGTCCAATTCGCCCATGCAGAGAAGGTGAGTTCTTCTTGATCCAATCTATGGAATTTAACCTTCAGAATGATGTACTGATGAATAGCAGTGATGGACCTATATGATCCAACCTTGGAAGTGACTAGGGCAGATAGATTTCACTGCAAAAATACACTTGTTGGCTAAGGGATGCGCCCTCAACCCTAACTCGGCTCACAAAGCTCTCAACTAGAATCTCAAGAATCAATAATAAACTTAGCAGACTGAGCAACTCGCTTTTTCCTTCTTTTGTCACTTTGACATTGCATGCCCTAACTTTTGCATGCCCTGAGTCACTTTTCTTTTCTATTTTGCAGTTGAGATGCATGCACTGCTTCTTGTATGCATGCAACTCAATTAATCTGCTTTTGTTGCATGCACTATGAAATATGGCCCGCATGTAATGCATGTAAGTTGTTCCTTGTTCATGTGGCCCTCTTTTATCTACTGATGACCTAATAAGTTAATAACACTGATTAAGATCTTCTTTTGCTCTGAATGGTATCAGTCCTCAATCAATTCCCTGCTTGTCAGTACCCGCTCGAACCTATGGGAATTAGATAGGTTAGCGGGATGGTCCCTGGTGCTTAAGTAGAAGAGGACATTACTGTTGATTTTTTAGCAGCATCGAGAGCCATTCTCCGAAGGGAATGGAGGCACCTGGTCAGTTACCAGGGTTGACAACATTCAGTCTAGGACTGAAGCTCAGCCTGGGGCTGAGAACCATTCTCCGAGAGAATGGGGAACCTGGACAAAGACCAAGGGGTTGATCAAAATAGTCTGGGACTGAAGCTCAGCCTGGGGCTGAGAGCCATTCTTTAAGAATGGAGGCACTTGGTCAGTTACCAAGTTGTTGACTTCGATCAACCTTCAACCTAGGGATGAAAGCCATTCTTTAAGAATGGAGGCACTTGGTCAGTTACCAAGTTGTTGACTTCGGTCAACCTTCAGCCTGGGGCTGAAGAACTTGGTCAAGGACCAGGACATTGATTCAATCAACGTGAAGACCTAGATTGCATCTAGGCAAGTCTTGTACTCATCTCCTTGATCAATGGGCTATATGACCATCACAAGGGACTGGCCACCCCTTGATGAAGAACCTAGCACATGATCTTGGTGTTAATGAGGAGAACAAGGCAACCAAATAATATCTTCCTTCTATATGATGATGTACTTGAATGGATAACCAAGAGACCCATTGATGGTCCAAGGACCCCAATGGGTGACCATGTGACCTTTTGTTGGTCCAAGTACCCCTATGCGTGACCTTGAAACCCTTGGGATGACCAAGAGCCCACTTGTGAAGGGCCAAAAGACCATGTTATAAGTTAATGGGTTAAAAGATAAAAATTAATAATTAATAATTAAACTAATTAATTTTTAATTTTAATTTTATGATTCCTAAACTTATGGAAATGACCCTATTGATGCTCTATAAATGATGGAGTACTCTCATCTGTAAATACAATCTAAGATCAACTTCATATTTGATTCACAAAGTCGTGGGGCAACGTTTCCTCTCTGAAATTCAGCAACAGCAGCAGAGACAGTTTTATTTTTTGTTTTATCTTAATTTTTGGACAGCCTAACTTGTTAGGGCTTCCTCCCTTGCAGCCATAAACTGATAGGAAGGGATCTGAGCCCTGTTAGGGCTACCAAACATTGGTTGCAGGTGTGCTGAGTGGAAAAGAAGGTAGCAGCAGGTCTGTTCATTGAAAGAGGGAGTAGACCCAAATTTGTCCCAGGACTGTCCCTCAAACCTGAGCCCTATGCAGGGCCTCCAAGTGGTAGATAGAGCTCTGTAAGGCTCGTTTTTGAAGCAGCAAGGAGGCCGCAGTCCTGACAACCCTCTCATCAGTAAACCGAGCACTAACAGGTCCTTTCACAGTCAGTTACAGTAAGCAGCAGTAATTCTCAATCAAGCTCAGACACAGAAAATTCAAAGACAGTCAATAGAAACTATAGAATTCTTCTTTGGTCAAACATCATTCTATATCAGCAGCTTACATGGGTAATGATTGATGACTGTGGTCATCTTGTACAGACTTGATTGTACAATGCCCTAGAGGCAAAATTGTTGTAAAGGTCTATGTAAAGATTCAGCCATCTCATATTAAGGAAGATATTCTTTGCTGGGGTTTTTATACCTTAAAAGGTTTTCCCCATGGTAAAAATTGTGTTCTTGTGGATGCATGTTCTTCTATCTTATTTATTGTTGATGTTCTACTGCTGATTTGAAGTTCTAAGTCAGATATAAATTGAAAAGAAAACTGTTACTGCTATTAAATCTCAGATCTATGTTAAAAATTAACATGGTATCGGAGCTTTGGACGTGAAGAGCACAGTTTTTGGAGCAGGCTACTGTTGCCCACGTGATCCAAGTAAAGATCTGAAAAGTATAAACTCTTTGCAGACTTGTTTCAGCAGTCCACACTCATGGCTTCAGTCTCTTTCAGGCTTGAGGACAGACTTGAAGGTTCATCTAACTTCAACTCCTGGAAGGCAGGGATATTGGCTACACTAGAAGAGAATGATCTAGATGATCTAGTCATCCATGTTGTAGATGAACCCACCTCAGCTGCAGGAAGGGCAGCATTCAAGAAGAAGCAAGACAAGGCAAGAAGAATCATTTATGATTCAGTCAAAGAAAGCTTGATGCCTTTCATAACTCCGCTGGACACTGCCAAGGAGTGCTTTGACACCCTGACTAAACTGTATGAGAAGAAAGCTCCCAGTCAGAAAAGAGTCTTAAAGAACAAGCTTCGGACTTTGAAGATGGAAAAGGATGAAAGTGTGGCTTCATTTTTCTCGAAGATTTCTCAGGTAAAGGATCAACTCCTAGCTATTGGCATTACTGTAGATGATGACGATCTTGTTCAAATTGTTGTTGACGATCTTGTTCAAACTGTTGTTGATGGTCTCCCTAGCTCTTGGGAAACTTTTCTCTCTGTTGTAAACGGTCGTGAAGTCCAACCAGATTTTGAAATATTATGGCACGATCGTTTACTAGAAGAAGGAAGGACGCAAACCAGAAACGGTGGCTCCAAGGAAGGGAATCTTGCTCTTGCCGCTAAGACAAAGAAAGGCAAGAAATTCTTTCACCAGAAGAATAAGGGTAATGTTATCAGCTAAGTTGCACTTCGATTATTTCAAGTGAGCATGTGAAGAGAGAACAAGTTTACTTGTTCAGAATCAAAAGATCAGAAGTCCTAGCAGGCCACCTTGGCCCATTTTTTTTTAATAAAGTCACATGTCCATGTCCTGCGGGGAAATTGTAAAAATGTCATAGCATGATGGTTTTGTAAAGGACTCGGCTTTCCTAGAACTTAGTTATCAATCCGACTAACCCAGAGTGTTTTTCCCCTTGTCAATTATAGGTTGTTGAATAAACGACTTATAATTTTCAAGTTTCTCACTCATACCTCCAAAGTTGGGGTGGTCAGCATGATTTCTCGATCTTAGGAGGTTATTAGAGTTCAAGTGTCAATGTATATTACCATGCTAGATATTAAAATTGAGTCGTATGGACATGTGCTAGGTCCCCCTAAGTTTTTTTTAATTTCCGAGAAGAAGAATGTTTTCCGTAAAATTATACCATTTTTTAATGGTTTAATTTGAAAACTTCAAATTGTAATAAAAGTGTGGTCTAAAGGTGGATTTTGGTGTGGCAATGCTCGTTTTCACAATCAGAGCATCCTCTTTACCCTAGGACCCATTTTTCCTATGTTTCGGGTGACTACATCATCTCTGGGAGCATTTTTTCTTAAAGATGCGACAAAATGGCAAATAAATGCTACAAAATTATAAAATGACCCAAAGTATTAAATAAAAAATATAATAAAAAAGTGATTTGGCATGTGCCAAATGAGTTGGCATGCCATCACTTATGAAAGGCGACTTCATATGGAGAATAAATCACATGTTAAATTATCAAATCAAGTGATATGGCAATCGTATCAAGGAAGGGCGAGTTATCCCATGAAAAAGGGGGCACATATCTCATTCACGAGAGCAAGCTTCCCTTGTTGGCGTCTTACCATTGGATGGGTGTAAATCCCAAGGAGGGAGAGTGCACCTCATGAGAGGTGGTGCCCATTCCATGAAGACAACTCTCAATCCCATCCCCCTATTCTCTCTCAAACTCACCCTTCACTCTCAGCTAGTGATGCTACCCCTCTCTTTGCTCACTCGCCCTCTTGGTTTGAAGTTTCTATTTAAGCAAGCTCTCTTCCTCCTTTGAAGCTAGTTGGAGTTGTGGAGAAGAGTAGTTTTGCTTGTTGTAATTGTCTTATGCTTTGCATTGTTGGAAAAAAGAGTTCAAGCTTTGGAGGCCTATTGGTGTAGTGTGTGTTAGATTTTCACAATTTAAATTCAAGATTATCTAGGATCTTATCTGAGAGAATAACATGCACAGCATTTAAACACAAGAGACAAGAGACACAGATTTTCATCGGGGAAACCATAAAGGAGAAAACCCCGCAACTTCCTCAGAGATAGAATGAGCAACAATACAATAAACCCCAAAAGTAGAAACGGTCTTCAGCAGCTTCTCTTCTCCACTTGTGAGAACTTGTCCTTCTCCTCACTAATGTGAACTTAATGAGTGAGTGAAATGAGCAAATAGAGAGGAGCACCCTCTCTATTTATACTTTTACTTTCACTTGACCTTAACCCAAACAGGTCGGCCCCTAGGTGTAACTGACTGGGCCGACTTCTCTAGGAGAGTCTAATAACCCAATGATGACTCAACTCTGGGGTCTAATGCCCCGACATATAATGGAGGGTTAACCTCACTAACTTTACATGACTCAATACAATAATGACTCTCCTAACCGGAGGAATAAACATTTCCGTCGGAGGTACAATAATAAAATACAAATACAACATAAAATATACAAGTGAATATCTTTCGAAGTTACAATTACATTAACACTCCCTCTTAACTACAAAGGTATTCTCTTGACACAGTCATCAGCACAAGTCTTCGTCATTGGATCATCATCAAAGTTGGATCATCATCGTCACTGCTGCTGCAATCTCAACCATCAATCTCCAATCTACTCGTCATAGGAATTTCTACAGAGCCAGCCCTTTTTCATGTTGGATGTAGGCCTGGCCTCCATGTAGATCTTCATCATCTCTGCGAGCAAGCCATCAAGTAGGTACATCTCAGGACTGATTACAATGCCTTTGCAACACCTGTGTACATCTCAAGACTGATTACGATGCCTCTGCAAAACCTGTGTACATCTCAGGACTACTTACAATGCCTCTGCAAAACCTATGTACCCTACTGTCACCTCATCATGTCCAGATCATCTCATCGTCAACGGAGCACAGCCCAAATGCACATCACACATCTACCAACATGCGAGGACTTTCCTACCAACATGTGAGACACAGCACTTACATCAACCGACATGGGAGGACTTTCCTACCACCATTAGGGAAAGGCTAAGCACTTACATCAACCGACATGGGAGGACTTTCCTACCACCATTTGGGAAAGGCACAGCACTTATATCAACGGCCATGGGAGGACTTTCCTACCACCATGCCGGAATGGCCCAACCCTTACATCTACACCATGGGAAGACTTTCCTACCATCATGTGAGAATGGCTCGGCCCTTACATCTACCAACATAGGAGGACTTTCCTACCACTATGCGAGAATGGCCCATCTGCAGCTGCATCTTCCGGACTCATCACTTCCCCTTGGAAGGAACCTTGATCTGGAGTACACCAAGCTTCTCTCTGAAGTATTCGAACTTCACTCTAGCTAGCGGCTTGGTCAACACATTGGCTATCTGCTCGTCCGTCGCAACATATTGGAGCTTCACTGCTCCTCTCTGCACCATATCCCTAATATAGTGATACTTGATCTCGATGTGCTTCAACTTGTCATGGAACACCGGGTTCTCAGACAACTTTACACAACTCTGGTTGTCGTAATATATACAAGTCACATCCAACTAGAGATCAAACAAATCGAACAGTAGCTTCATGAGCCATATTGCCTCACAACTAACCGAACAAGCTGCGACATACTCTGCTTTGGCTGTACTCAGTGCCACGCGAGACTGCTTCCTGCTAAACCAGGAGATCACACCTGATCCCATACTGAAGCAACACCCCGAAGTGCTCTTCCTATCAATGGCACTGCCTGCCCAATCCGAATCAACATAACCCTCCAGGTAATCTTCTAATTCGCATCATACTTGAGCCCATAATCCACCGTACCCTTTAGGTACCTCAGAATATGCTTTGCAGCAATCAAGTGAGCATGTCTCGGATCCGTCAAGAACTCGCTCAATGTGTTCACAGCAAAGCAAATATCTGGTCTCATATTCATCAGGTACATCAAAGATCCAATCATCTGACGATACATCGTGGCATCAACCAACTCTGATGAAGCATCATTCAATAGCTTCAGGTTCGATGCCATAGGTGTGGCCATGGCCTTGTAGTCCATCATCCCAAACCTTTTCAGGATCTCTACTGCATACTTCCCTTGTCCAAGGAAGATTCCATCTGCACTCTGCCACACCTCCATATCTAGAAAGTAGTGCATCATACCCAATCACAAACAGGTCATCTACATAAAGAAGAAGTATCACTGGGTTCCCTTCTTCAACCTTGTAGTAAAGGTTGGAATCCGCTTTACTCTTGGTAAAGCCCAGACTAGTCAGGAAGTTGTTTATTCTACCGTACCACGTCCTGGGTGCATGTTTCAATCCATACAAGGCTTTCTTCAATTTGCACACATGAGTCTCCCTGTCATGTGTCTCAAATCCGAGTGGCTGCTCCACATACACTTCCTCCTCTACTACACCATTCAAGAACATTGTCTTGACATCCATCTGGTGTACCTTCCACTTCATCACTACAGCCAGAGCAAGCACTGATCTGATGGAAGTGTATCTGGCTACAGGTGCAAATGTCTCCTCATAGTCTATCCCTTCCTTCTAGGAGAAGCCACGTGCCACAAATCTCGCCTTGTGTTTCTCTATGCTACCATCTGCAACATGCTTGATCTTGTAGATCCACTTGGAAGTCACAACAGACTTCCCTACTTGTCTTGGAACCACATCCCAGACATCATTCTTCATGATCGATTGGTACTCCTCGATCATGGCATCCTTCCATTCCTTTCTTTCTGTCGCTTCTTCATAATTGGCAGGTTCCTTGTCAATGATGTTGCACAGCAGGGATACATAACTAGAGAATGGCTTCAGCCTCTTGCTTTCTCTATGCATTCCTTCTGGAGCACCATATCTCTCTGCATCTTGAATTGCTTCTCGTACCCATGCTGGTTTCCTCTTGTGAGAATTCTTCTCACGTGGTGGATCTACAGGTTCATGTGGGTCTTCCATCTCGCGTTCTTCATGATCTTCTGGATTTGCTTCATTCATTATTGTATCTCGGATCCTGGGTTCTTCTAGTTCTTCAATGTCTTCAATAGGTAGCTTTCTGGATTTGTGATATGTTGAGTCGTCGTCGAATGTTACATCCCTGCTGATGTCGATCTTCTTGAACCCTGGAAAATATATTATGTAAGCCTTCAAGCTTTCACTATATCCCACGAATATGGCCTTCTTTCCTGAAGGATCTAACTTCGTCATTTTCTCTTCCGGGATATGTATGTATACTGGGCAGCCAAATATCCTGAGATGGCTGACCTCTGGTTTCTCGTCGGAGAAAGCTTCCTCTGGTGTCTTGTTGTCAAGTACTCTACGTGGAGTACGATTCTGTACATATACGGCTGTTCTCGCAGCTTCTGCCCATAGATGCATTGGAAGATCTTGGTCATGAAGCATTGCTCTTGCTGCTTCCATGAATGTTCTATTTTTCTTTCTTTCTACAACTCCATTCTGCTGCAGATTATATGGAGTGGTCAACTCCCTCTTAATCCCTGAATCTCTGCATAATTTCTTGAAGTCTTCTAATGTGAACTCTCTGCATTGTCTGACCGAAAAGTCTTGATTTTCTTCTCTGTGTGGTTCTCATTCAAGGCTTTGAATTCCTTGAACTTGCTGAATACTTCATCCTTATTCTTCAAGAAATATATCCATGTTTTCCTAGAAAAATCATCAATGAAAGAAACATAATATACATACCCATTCAATGAACTGGATGACATTGGACCGCATACATCTGAATGGATGGTTTCCAAGATTCCTTTTGCGTTGCTCTCGCTGCTTGGAAATGACTTCTTTGTCCTTTCTTTTCGCACATCCTTTGCAAATGCCTTCATGCTTTGCCTGGATTTCTGGAAGACCTTCAATTGCTTTGCTTGCAAGTGATAGTGCTCTATAGTGCACATGTGCAAGCCTTCTAGGCCATAGTTCACTTGGCTCTACTGAGTCATGGACTAGGGCTTGTTCAGGTTGGCCCTTTAATTTGTATAAACCCCCCTCTTGCTCTCCAATCACCACAGCATCCTCTATGGTCTTTTCCTTTGTCCACATGAGAACTTGGCCATCTATAAATGCAACCCTCATGCCTTTAGCATCTAAAGCTAATATGGAGAGAAGATTCTTCTTTAGTCCTGGTACATACACGACATCTTTCATCTTCATAGACTTTCCAGAGTCTAGCTTATAAGAGGCTTCACCACTTCCTTTTATGGGGTACTGGTAGTCATCCCCAAGTTTCACCTTGTGGGGTGACTCATGTTCAGATAGGTTCACAAAGGATTCCTTGAATCCTATCATATGCTTGGAAGCCCCACTATCTATAAGCCAATCATTGCTTCTGTGTGTGACAGTGCCTGTGAGAGTTGAAATCAGAACATATTCTTCATCACTTGAAGAATCTTCACTGTCTTCTCTGGTTCACTTCCTTGGAGGTTCATCATCCTCTGCGGTGTGAGCATGATGTCTTTTCTTGTTGTTCTTCTTCTTGTGGGAGCTACCTTTGTTCCTGGGAGAATCTCTGGAATAGTGTCCCTTCTCGTCACAAGTATAACATCAAATGTGAGAAAGATCTCTTGGATCTTCCAAAGTTCTCCCTCTGATTTTGGTGATGGTGTTTACCCTTCTTATGACGAGGATGCTCCCTCTTGTTGTTCTTCTTCCTGGTGTGTGCTGTCAGAGCCTGGTCTTCATTACCCATCTTTTCTTCTCGAGCTACAATTCGAGCTTCTTCCTGTGAGCACTCCTCCCACAGCCTACTGAAGGTGATCAACTTTCTTCTTGCACAAATTCCTTGAATGAAGGAATCCCATGACCTAGGAAGACCATTCAAGGTAGTCATCACTATTTCTCCATTCTCTATATCTTCTCCCACAGCTTCAAGTTGTTCTTTTATCTGAGAGACCCTTGTAAAGTAGGACTGCATGGTCTCTGCATTTCGTATCTTGACATTCTTCAATTGGTTCCTTGATGTCATCTTCCTATTTATATTCCTCAAATAAGGTGGTCAAGGCATCAAACATCTCTTTAGGTGTCTTCAAAGATGACACATGTGGTATGAGATGGTCCTTGATAAAATCTGCAATGATTCTCTTAGCCTTAACTAGGTTCTTCTTGTGTAAGGCTTTAGCCTCATCTCCCTCTGGAACAGGAACCTCTTCATTCACATAGGTGTCCAATTCATTCTCTTCTAAGACAAGCCCAATCCTCTACTTCCATGCTCGGAAGTTATCAGCCCCTTCAAGCTTATCCTCAAGCTTGGTGTGGTGAGACATCTTTAATGAGAAACTCAAATGGAAATAGAAAAACTTTAAGTCTTACCACTTGATTTGTTGAAACTGGATCTGGTGTTGGCTAGGGTTTGACAAAGAAACCCTAAAAATTCAAACTTGGAATTTGAAACTTCTGTCTGGATAGAAAGATGCGCTTGACTGAGGCGAGCAAGCTGGTACACTTGGATTTAGAAAATTCCAAAAATTGACCCCTGAAAAATGACTTGCGAAATTTTGATCTGCAATTTCCGGCTTTTTTTTGTTTTTTGGTTTTCTGGTTTTTTTGGTCCAAAGTCAAATTAGGGTTTGACTTTCCCGGAGTTTCACCCAACAAAAAACTTCGATCTTGGTCACTAAATTTTGATTTTACTGAGGAGCTCCTTCCTGTGCTAATTGCACTCCAAAATTCCACTTCTGTCAAAAGCCCTAATTTCCCACAGCAGTGACAAGCCAAAAATTGAAAATGCTCATAATCAATTTATGTTTCGACAGAAAGATGCGCCTTCCTTAGGCGAGTTAGCCTAGCCTCCTTTTGCTGATGATCTGTGCAGAGAAACCCAAAAATTAAGAAGCCCTAGCTTCTACAGCTGCACAATGTCTTCTTCTCAGGTTAGCTCTGATACCATGTTAGATTTTCACAATTTAAAATCAAGATTATCTAGGATCTTATCTAAGAGAATAACATGCACAGCATTTAAACACAAGAGACAAGAGACAAAGATTTTCATCGGGGAAACCATAAAGGAGAAAACCCCGCAACTTCCTCAGAGATAGAATGAGCAACAATACAATAAACCCCAAAAGTAGAAATGGTCTTCAGCAGCTTTTCTCTTCTCCACTTGTGCGGACTTGTCCTTCTCCTCACTAATGCGAACTTGATGAGTGAGTGAAATGAGCAAATAGAGAGGAGCACCCTCTCTATTTATACTTTTATTTTCACTTGACCTTAACCCAAACAGGTCGGCCCCTAGGTGTAACTGACTGGGCCGACTTCTCTAGGAGAGTCTAATAACCCAATGATGACTCAACTCTGGGGTCTAATGCCCCGACATATAATGGAGGGTTAACCTCACTGACTTTACATGACTCAAGTACAATAATGACTCTCCTGACCGGAGGAATAAACATTTCCGTCGGAGGTACAATAATAAAATACAAATACAACATAAAATATACAAGTGAATATCTTATGAAGTTACAATTACATTAACAGTGTGTTTGTTGGATGATCATGGCTATGTATGTCTAAGATAACTTGTATTTGATTAATTTTCTCTTACATTCATGTATGGTGGATCTAGCCTTGGTAGGATTGTTCTCAATTGATAGGAAGAAATTGTTTAATAAGTTTATTACTTAATTTCTTTTGATCATATATGTTTAAAGACTTAGATCTAGCATTTTAATAAGATTATTATCATGTTGCTCTAAATTTTTCTATGTATGTGTAACTAGATCCCATAAACCATGTTGCAAGTTTCCTTTGAATAGCTGCAGGTAACTGTGGATAGGAGCTTGAACAAGCTTGTTCACTCTCTCTCCAAACTTTCATGTCGCTTAGTCCAATAGCACTCCACTAGAAGCCTTTACAGTGATTCTCATCTGGCATCAGGCCTATCTCTCCTTCTCCTTCTCCTTCAAATAAAAAGCAATATCTTCTCCTTGGTTACTTGCTAGACTTATAGATCTATGCTTCAAATTTCAATTACTAAGTAGATCTGATTTATGAGTTTAATTTATGCCTACATCTAAAGTCCTTTCGAAGTTTTATCATAAAAAGTAGATCTAGCTAGGAAGCTATTTCATTTTGCAAGTTCTTTCAAAGTACAATTTTTAGCTTGCATATTAAATAGATTCTTTTGGGTTTAATAGATAAATCTAGCAAAGTTAAAGTGCTCCATTGGCTGCCGTCAAAAGCAAGCCAAGATCCTCAAAAGGACTTGTCCTTTTGAGTTATTTTCATTCAATTTTTACAAGTAGATTAGCCTAGATTTTTTCCATATTTTTTGAAGTTGCCCAAATCATTTTTAAAAGTGATTTTGGGCATTTTCTAACACTAATTTGTTTGTTGTCCTAAATTTATTTTTAGCATGTTTTTGGACTTTAGTGGCAAAAAATCGAGTTTGAGGCCATTCCAAAGCTTCCCGGAACTTCCTAATTTCACTGGGCAATTTACACTTGCAATTTTGTAAGCTTTTGGATCTAGATCTGTAAAGATCCAAAGCATTTCTTTCTTCCAAGTTTATTGTAAATCATAAATAAAAAGAAGAGCAAGTGGGCTACCCAGCACCCACACGCCAACCCCCCTAAGGGGTTTTGCGTCATTGTGTGATTTTGTTTTTTTTGCTTAATAAGTTTTATTTGTTGTTTAACAAATCAATATAAAGTTAAAATTTAACGTTTAAAGTGTTCGATCCAAATATCGGCCTTCAAACTCACTTAGGACATAGGAGTACCTATTTTTTTTATTTCGCAGGCAGTATACTTTACGTATCAAACAGATTTTATTATTTCAAGTATTTTGCCAAAGAAATCAATACTAACCCACCACGCTCTACCAAAGTACCTGTTATCACATCCATAGTAGCCAGGCTACCATGATTTGCAGAGCAGATTCCTGTATATTTTTTAGCCAGGCCTTTACACAATTTTGATGAGATCAGCCTATGATGAGCAGTACTTTTGATGATCACTCACATATCAGAGTAGCCCCAAATCAGACATGATGAACCTTACGCCAAGACTGAGCCTCATGACCTCAAATTTGATCACCAAGGTGACCACTTTTGTTCCATACAGAGTAGTGTAGTGCCCATAGTTTTCACTGCAGCAGTGTTTCCATTGACTATTGATGATCCAGATGGCAGATACAGGTATATGGCCCAGCAGATATATGGATGTGCATTGGTTATGATTGTTTTGCTCTTTTGGTCATCTTAGTAGGCTTGACTTGGTATCTAGTGGTCATGATCTAGCAGTATATATATATATATATATATATATATATATGTTATGTAGACATGGTTGTTTTAATGATTATAAAAATGGTCTGATTACTCAGAATTAGAAGCTCTTGTTTATACTCATTGGTTTTACCCTCTTAGTAGAATGGATGTGATCGTTCCCACCATTTATCGCTTGCTAGTTTTGGCATCACCTGTCACTTTCCCCATCCATCCGTTCTCTCCCATTCTTGGTTTCACCTTGACTTACACCTCAACCTGTGATATGGAGGACCTCCCCACTTTTTGCCTCTGTGTTGGATAGCATTCCTGTTGTTTTGTGTCTCGGCTCTGAGTTGGCAACAGAACTTACTGAAGCCTTGATCCTTCTGGGCCAGGAGAACCCGCCGGTGTTGGTTCCTGAGCTTAGGTGAGTTAGATTTGATGCCTTGACCTCTCTAGTCGGTTGCCACGATGTTTGGTCCTGATTGTGGATAATCCCCCTAGTTGCCTGAGTTGTGTTGGCTACAACCTGAAGCAAGTTGTACTACCATCATTACATGCATGAATGAACTATTGCTATATCTCTTGCACAAAGCCCATGGAAATATTTTAAAACTGTGTTTCTTAGCACAATGATAGAGGGCTATGAAATGAATTGAAATGAAATGTAAAGTACCATGGATAAAAGCTGCAATTAGTTGTGCTTATAAGCAAACAAGAAATCCAAAGGGTCATGAGGCCTAAAAGGCAGTGGTTAAATATATGCTAAATCTAAAGATTGTTGGCCATGATATTATGTAATGATTAAATTCCTCATGGAGCCTACGGGTTGGAATGTGAGATGGAGTAAGGGACAGCTAATTCTAAGTGTCCCCTAGAACCTCAAGTTACGGTTAGTTGTGCACCTAGTTATGGTGGTTCTAGAGAAGATCCTCACGGAGCTGTTTCAGCTTGGATGTGAGTTGTAGACATTTTCCAAGGTTGAATAAGCACCTCTTGTTGCCGTCGGATTACACACCGTCTTTGTCGCAGCAGAAATCTATGCTACCGCTCAGTGTGCCCTTGGTGGCAAGTCTAGAGTCAAGTAGGTCACTTGGTTCTTAACTCCTCCATTTAGGCAAAATTCCCAACGAAAACCAAGGGGGGTAGTCCCTATGGAAAGTTACTAAGGTTGTTAGGGTCTTCCAATTAAATGATGGGTTGTTTATTAATGTTTTGGGGAATTTGAAAGTGGGGTTTAAGATGTAATTGCAACAATAGTTTAAGTAACTTTATTAGCATAAAATGAAAAGATCACTGTAAAATGAAAAGATCACTGTAAAATAAATAGATGCACGATGGTTTGATACTGATAAAAAGCAAATAAAGTGCAAGGACCAGTGCCTTGTGGAGTTAGATAGAGTGTGAGATTTATAATGCTGAAAAGGGAAATGTTGTGCAATGTCTCTTGGTTGATTTTAAATTATTAAGGGTGAATCTTTATTAGGAAAAAATGGGAACTCTCGAGATATTGTGAGGTACAGAGAAGAATGTCTGGAAATCTAGAGATTGGTGGCTCCGTACAAGGACATGTTGGCTGCCAAAGCCTTGAGCGCGTGTTCAACACTACACCAAACAAGGTTGTAGTCTAACGGTGCCCCAAGGTCTAAGTACAGTGATCCAGCGCCCCCAGGCAAAATTTGCCCACACAAAATCTATTTCGAAGTGCCGGATTTTCACTAATTTTATTAGGTGACTGATTAAGTTAAGTGTGAGAATTAAATAGTGCTTCCAACTCTTTTTGGTATCCCACAGCTTAGACGAACTACTGGTGGGTAGAGCATACGCAGTGTAGGCAAATGATTTATTCAAATTTGAAACAAGTAACCATTGACCCTCCAACAAAGAGCGCTCTTGACTTGCTTTTCAGCTAAGTTCAAGAGACTTTGGGTTCTTTTTATTTAGCAAATAAACTATGGAAATAAAAGACAAAACTTAAAAGGAAATATATGATGGCCAAACTTATGCGTCACTTTTCTAATCAACCTCCACTAATCAGCAAATGCCTTTGGGTGGAGGTGAGAGCATACTTTGTGGCGACGAAGAGTGGTTTTATTTCTACTTTACTTTTGCAAAATGGAAATGATTAAAATACGAAATATGAATCAAAGTATACACCCTGCACTAAAATAGTGAGTGTGTGAAAAATTGTGAGTTAGAAAAAATTCATACACGAAAATGACAAAAAGTCAAATCCCCCCAGGGGGGATGGGATGTGGGTGCTGGTTACCCCACTGCTCTCGTTTAAATTCTTTACAATTTGTATGCTGAAAATAAAGTGCTTCTTAGCCCATTGAATTTGGATCTAAGAGATTACAATAGTGTACAAAAGTGTTACAACAAAATGGGTGTCCACCGGATGGTATTAAGCCCTCTTTGATGGTCTTGGTCACTCCAAATCTTCATTTTATGTGCAGGCCTGCTAAAAACCAGCAATCTAGATCTCAGTTTCAGATTACATCCTTTTTCAGGGAAGAGTTACTTCTCTGTCGTCTATTGGATCCAGGGTGGATCTAGGGTTTCTCTATCCCGTTTGCAGAAAAGATTTGGAGTATCTTCCTATGTGTTTTGGTCTAGATCCGGAGTGTTTATCTGGAGGACCATTGTAGTGCTGTTGTAATCAAATTATGCAATAAGAAGAAGACAAACATTTGCTGGTTTTTTCCCAGTTGGGGTTTCCAGGGTAAATCCTTGTGTTTATTTTGTGTGGTTGCATTTTTGTTGTTCCGCTGTGTATTTATGGTTTCTTATACAATTGTATTTTCAGTAATTAATGTTCAGTAGTTAACTGAAGAACACATTAATAGTCGTTGCTAATCAAAAGCTGTATAAGGGTATAAATGTTAACATCGATAAAATTTGACCATACTCTCATTCCTGAAACTCCTTTTCCTATTCCCTCATACTTGCAACTTGGGGGAACATTAGCTTAAATAGAAACTCGGTTTTTGGAAACATTGTATGAAGGTGTTGCTTGGGAGAAGTAGGTTGATTTTGGTAGATCCTTGTCCCATAAACAGATTAAAAATTTAATTTTGGCATGGGTGATTTAGGAAGAGAAATGTAGTAAATTGATGCACTGAATTGTATCAAGGCTTGTTAAGTTGCACTTAGAAACTCATTTTGTATTATCCAGAGACAATTTAGTCTTAATTTTGAAATGCCATGCTTTCTATAATTTAATTCCAGCAAAACACCAAGTTACTCAAAATAAGTCTTCATGATATGTAGAACCCGAGTTTCCCACTGAGGTGAAAGCAAAACAATCTTGACAAGCTTCAACATGACCATAATTGAAATATTTTCAATTTAGTCTCTTTATTTAGAAAACATAGCTAACTCAAGATTGTTTAGGTCATTGCAATTAATGCAGATCATGTAGTGTGATCACTAATATGATCCAAAGTCCCAATCAAGTATGAGAGTTAATGTAGCTTGTCTATCATGAATGCTACTCTGATTACAAATTGACCTTCTAAATACATGTTATAACTGCAATTCTGACAAGTGGAGCCTTATGAACCATGTAAGCACCTTTTGACGAATAATTCTATAAACAAATAACTTTAGACAAACCTTGAACAGAAATGCATATAAGTACTTACCTCCATACTCTGACCTCGTGGACTCAACAATAACCCCATTTTCTGTCCGGGTTGTATAGTGGAATGTAATCTGCAGTGAAAGGAGACACATGAAAAGAAAATCAAACCAAAATAGAACTATTTGCTATTTGGCCAAGCTAGCACCAAAAAACCCATGCATGCAATACATTCATTCAATAAGACATAATAAGATGATGCAATAAGCAAGCGACACAAATGCAACAGATGAAACAGAATCAGTGAGATAGATCTATTCCCATCAGATGATTATCAAGCCATGAAATGATTAATTATTCTACCAAAGTCATCTAAAAGATTAACCTGTTAACCTAATGAATTATAACATGAACCCTGTGGATGGTCAAAGAATGGGTTGGGACATTTGGAGGAAGGCAAATAGCAAATGAATGAGCAAAGAATGTGTTTGGACATTTGAGAATATTAGCTTTCGGGGTTACTCTAAAAAGTGTTTACACCATGTTTGGGATGCTTCATGAGATATGGGATGAATGGTGTATGGTTAGCCCTTGATTGATTCATGATGGATATGTACATTGGAGGTGGCTTACTCATTGGTTGCTAGACATCATATGGATGCTTGATTGACATTCTTCCTTCGAGCATTGGAGATCTTCAAATAGCTTGGTGACATTCTACATGCTTGCCAAATGGAGAAGTTGCTTGCTTAGAGAACGCCCTGTAATAGGGGAGAATCATTTGGGAGTATTGGTTTTCGAGGCTACTCTAAAAGTGTTTACAATTTGCACCATGTTTGGGGGTGCTTCATGGCCAAATGGAGGGGTTGCTTGCTTGCAGAGCACCCGACATTGGAAGAGGATCATTTGACATTCCGAAGGAGGGCATTGAGCCCTAGACAGCATCAGTTTGCTTGGATGCTTGCATGGAGTCTTGAGGTTGACTTGGGGATGCTTGGATTGTGACAAAGATCACATAGGTGGAGTGGACCCAAAGGAGCACATGGCCTAGAAGAGGCATTGGAGCATTGGATTCCTTGGCGGAGAAGCATTCGTCTTTGGATGAGGAGCACCCTTGTCTTGGAGTCTTACTTGTGGATTGTCATCACCTTGGAGCATGACATGTGTCACTTGTAGGAGAAGCGCTTCACATATGTGGACCTACTTGCATCTTGTAGGTTGCTTATAGTAGACTAGGTCCACTTGACTTGCAGACATCCCTTCACTCCTCATATAAATAGAGGTAGGAGGGAGTCATTCTCACTGATTCATGTTTGGGGGCGTAAATATCATATATCTTGGCTTTAGAGATCTATGAGGAGGAGCGCTAGTCTCTCTCTTTCTTTTTCATTCTTCTTTGTACTTTAACTCTCTTGTCTTGAGGCACTAGGGTTACTTGATCATTCTTGAAGTCTAGGGTTAGGATTTCATCCATAAGGAAACAGTGGAGTTAGGGTTTGGTGATAAACCCTACGTTGTACTTGTTGAGGAGGAGAAAAGGAGATGCCTTGCATGAAGCCAAGTAGGACTTGCTTGTGTGACTCTAGCTTGTTGGATTGTCTTTGGTGGAGCTAGGGTTTTTCATGTTTTCCCCTAGCTAGGGTTTTGGAGAGGTTGGAGGGTTGTAACAACTTATCTGAAGCTAAGAGTATGTATTTGAACATCGTATCTTATATATATGTATGAAGTTTTCAGCAGTCCAAAAGTGTCTTATTGCAGATTTGATTTTCAGATATCACTGACTTCATGATTTGGTAATGTCTAGCACTTATATGTCTTGCTGATTTGACATAAGTTGAAGCTGAAATTGTTAAGGGTTTAGCATTGATATTGAAGAAAATATGACAGAATTTACTGCAGTAATTATTGCTGTCATAAAGTGATTTTCAAATCTAGTTAATGCATGATAAAGATTGCCCTAGTAGGCTGAAATTTGTGGCATAAGTTTTCTCTTGAATTGTCTAGTGGGTTGGGGTCGTTAAGAAGTGAAATATTGTCTGCTGTTACTGCTGTTTTACTATATTTCAGATCAGCCTGAAGGATGTAAATTCACATGGACTAGATCCAAGAAACCGCTAGAAAAGAGGAGAAATTTCTGAAGTTGCATTAATTGCCTTAGAACCAGAAATTTCGACAAGGAGGACAGCAAATAGCAAGTGGATGAGAATGACCTTTGGGAGAGAGGTGAGTAAAAAGATGAAGGGAATTCCTCTTTTTGAATCTTCAATGTCTTCAAAATTGAGCTCTACAACTCTGGATCAAATGCTGCTATCAGGAAGGTGGTGAAAGTTTTCTGAGGTCCAAACCCAGCACGGTTTCAAGTCAAAATTAAGAGAATCTAATGCCCAACCCAATTTAAAAGAGTACTGTAAATTTCACAAAAAATTCTCAGACCTTGAAACACAGTATGAACATCAATTTACAGGCACAAAATTAAATAATCCATGCACACCATGAAATTTAGAGACACAGAAATTTTTGGCAATAATGCCCAGGAAAAACCCAGAATGGGAAAACCTGTTTGAGAGGGAGGAATTTTATTTCTTCAAAATTTCAGAAGTACAGCAGTGTATAAGTCAAGAACAAAACTTATCTCAACCATCAGAACTCAGCAGGCTGTCTCGAAAAAACATGTTACTGCTGCCTTGATTTCTGTGCAGCCGCCACATTGAAATCTGTGCCAGAAATGACAGCGTACGGACAGGAAAAACAGGACTGTACGGTCCTCGAAAATCATGCCATGAACTGTACTTCACACCTCGAATTTTGTGCTAACTGCCTCGAAAGTCGCGCCCAGAAAATTTGCCTGGAAGTTCATGCAGATGCTGTATGGTCTCAGCAATAAATTCTGTTGTGTGGCCTCGAACTGTGTGCCCAGTCTGCCTTGGGATTCATGCTGTGTAATTAATGTTGTAAAGTCTTCTTGGTAATCGTGCCAATGTTCATCCTCTCATTCTGCATCCTGCTCATCTCAAGAAGTCGAGCTCTCTCTCATTTGCTTGAATGAATAATACCTCTTCACATGAACTTTGTATTTTAATGAAAAATGAAAGGGTAGATGAAAGGCCATCTAATCCAAGGGCTCAAAATGAGTTAGATGGATGGATGAGATTAAAACACAAATTCTCTCCATAAATTAATTTCCACTCAACCACCTTTTAATTTTTCATAAAGTGCACTTTAATCTCTAAAGTGCATTTAATGCTCATCTCAAGTCATTAATACAAGGGTCATGTGAACTTTACCCCTTTTCTAGTGACTTAGGAAAAATCACCTAGGGGAACAACTTCCAAGGTACAAAAATTCAACACTCCCTCTTACCGAGGAAGTTGTTCTTCACCACTCCCAACTTGTCCCTGAAGAAGACAAACTTGCCCCACCCCAAGGATTTCGTCAGAATGTCAACTACCTGCTCATCAGTGGAAATGTACCGTAACTCAACAGCTCCTCTCTGAACATAATCTCGGATGAAATGGTATATGATCTCTATGTGCTTTGACCTGTCATGGAAAATTGGATTCTCAGAGAGCTGGATGCAACTCTGATTGTCACAGTATATCACCATGGGCCTCAGCTCCTAATCAAATAAATCCACCAATAACTTGCGAAGCCACAGTGCCTCACAACTAGCCTGACTGGATGCCATGTACTCAGCCTCAGCAGAACTCAAAGCAATGGACTTTCGCTTCCGACTGAACCACAACACTGCTACCGAGCCCAAACTAAAGCAACAACCGGAAGTGCTCTTCTATTCCATCACACTACCTGCCCAATCTGAATCCGTGAAGCCCACCAAACTAACTCCACCCGAACTCCTGTAGTCCAAACCATAATCCACTGTCCCTGCATATCTCAACACATGTTTCGCAGCTACCCGATGCACTCTCCTAGGCTCCACCATGAACTAACTGAGAGTGTTTACCTCAAAACATAAGTCTGGCCTAGTGTTGACCAGATACATCAGTGACCCAATGAGCTGACGATATAAAGTGGGATCCACCAACTCTCCCTCATAAGCATGAAGCTTCTTCCAATTGGTGATCATCAGTGTGGTCATCGGCCTGCAATCCTCCATCTGAAATCTCCTCAGAATATCTGCATCAACCCCAAATAATAATGCATCAACCCAATATCGGTCATCTCATACTCTGAAGCAACATCTCTCTTGCAAACTGCAATGAGGTGCTCCTCCCCTGTGACAAATAAATCATCAACGTACAACAGAAGAATGAGAGGATCACCACCAACCACAATGTTATAAAGGTTGGGATCAGCCTCACTCTTCTGAAATCCCATCGTCAACAAGTAAGCATCAATCCTGGAATACCAAGCTCGAGGAGCATGCTTCAGACCATACAAGGCCTTCTTCAACCTGCACACATTAGAATCTCTCCCATGGATCTCAAAGGCCTGAGGCTGCTCCAAATAAACCTCCTCCTGTAGAAGACCATTGAAAAATGTGGTCTTCACATCCATCTAGTGGATCTTCCAACCCATCTCTGCTACTATGGAAATCACTGCTCTAATAGAGGAATATCGAGCAACTGGCGCAAAGGTCTCATCATAATCAACTCCCTCTACCTGTGAAAACCCCTATGCCACAAATCGAGCCTTGAACTTCTCCACACTGCCATCTACAGCATGCTTCACCTTGTAAATCCACTTGGAAGTCACTATAGACTTTCCCTCTGGTCTCAGTACAATCTCCCATACATCATTCTTCATGATGGAATGGTACTCCTCCATCATGGCATCTCTCCAAACCTGATGCTGCGAGGCCTCCTCAAAAGTGGAAGGCTTTGAATCAGGAAGACTAGCAACCAATGCCATACCCAATATGCCTGGCATCACAACTATCCTCACTGGTTCCTTGGGCTTACCAAATGACTCCGCTTCCTTCAAGGTGTCACGACGCCACTTGGGCTTCCTCTTCCCTCAAGATGGCTCCCAAACTGGTCTCTCATCCTCTGAAGAACTGCTAGAAGTAGATGGCCCAAAAACCTGTGGACCAATAGCTGATGAACCAGCCACTGGTGAACCCTGTGATCTGATAGCTGCAACTGGTGAACCTGTAACCTGAGAACCAAAACCTGTCCCCAAAGTAGCTATGGGCTGAACCACTGAATTTGTAGAACCTGTGGCCCAGTCACTCTGGAAACTTGTGATCCTATACTTTGAACTGCTGGTACCTGTGTAACTGCCTGAGGTGTGGATGCCTGTGACTCCTCCTGCTCTGACTATCTAGACTTCCTGAAGGCTCGCTCCTCCTCAAATCTCACTTCCCGCCTCACAACAACCTTCCTCTGGGCAGGACGATAAATGCGGAAGGCTTTCGAACTCTCATCATAGCCCACAAAGATTCCCTTCTCTGCTGTGGCCTCCAACTTTGTCCTCTTCTCAGAAGGGACATGAGAGTAAGTCAAGCAACCAAATATGTGAAAATGACCAACCTCGGGCTTCTTGCCTGTGAACATCTCCTCGGGAGTCTTTCTTCCCAAGGCACAGTGGGCAATCCTGTTCTGAAGGCATACAGTTTTACTACAAGCCTCGGCCCAAAGGAAGAAAGGAAGACTTTGATCATGAAGCATGGCTCTCGTTGCTCCCACAATAGCTCTATTCTTCCTTTCAGCCACTCCATTCTGCTCAAGAGTGTACGGTACTGTCAACTATCTCTGTATGCCCTCCTGTCTGCAAAACTCATCGAACTCCTTGGAGGTATACTCACCCCCATTGTCTGATCTAAGTGCCTGAATCCTCCTCCTAGTTTAGTTCTCCACAAGAGCTTTAAACTCTTGAAAACTCCACAAGACTTCATCAGATTTCTTGCTCCTCAAGAAGTAGATCCAGGTCTTCATGGAATACTCATCAATGAATGTCACATAGTACTCAAAACTTCTCAAGGAAATAGATGACATAGGACCGAACAAATCTGAATGAATCAAATCAAGCACCCCTGCTGACCTTCTATCATTGCTCGAAAAAGCAGTCTTGGTGTACTTTCCCAAAGCACTCCCTCTGCAAACATCATTGTGCCCCTTGTTGAACTCTAGCATACCTGTAACCATGTCCCTCAACAATCTCAGAGCTAGATGATACAGATGAGCCATCCTCCGATGCCAAAGCTCACAAAGATCACTGTTGCTGCTATGTGCCAAAGCATGTTGGAGCTGAAATAAGATCTTGTACAGCTTCCCACATCTGACTCCAATGACAAAAGAAGTAGATGGTCCTACAGTCTTGGGGAAAACAAGCACATGTCCATCCAAGAAACATACCCCAAGTCCTCTATCCTCAAACGTGGAAACTGATATCAAGGTCTTTTTCAGCCCAGGGGCGAACAATACATCCCTCAATATCATGGAACTCATGGACTCCCTCTGAAAGGTAACAATCTCACGCCCAATAGCTCTGACAACTATGTCATCCCCTAACACAACCTCCACATCTATACCTGTCTGTGAAAGCTCAGAGGACATCTCCCGAGCACCTGTCATATGGCTCGATGCTCCACTATCAATGTACCAAGTGTCGGTGGTGGAAGCACTTAGAGAAAAGTTGGTCAACAAAGAATACTCCCTCTCATCCTCCATATCAACGCTGGTGATAGAAGCTCTCTCAATATGTCCAGTGTAGAGAGAAAACTCCCTCTCAAACATAGCTGCATACTCATCAATCTCTGTTGAAGCTGTGGTCTGCTGCTTCTTCTTCTTCTTGTTCGGACACTATGAAGCATAGTGCCCAAACCCCTAACAAGCAAAGCACTTGACTTTGCTCAAATCCTTCTTCTGTCCACCCTATTGCTGTTGCTTCTTAGCCCCACCCTGCTTGGGGCCCTTCTTGGACTTCTTCTTCCCTCTTGCAGTCAAAGCCACATTCTCCTCATCCTCCTTACTGTTAGAAGAGCTCCCCTGCACAAGACCTCTCCGGGTCTCCTTCTGCACAAAGTCATCCCAGAGTCGATCCCAGGAAGGCAAGTTCTCCCTGGCAACTATAGCCTCCACAAAAAAGAGCCCAAGGTTTGGTCACACCATTCACAGTTGTCCGCACTAGCTCACTGCCAGAAACAACCTCCCCAACTGCTGCAAGTTCATCTCTCACCTGAGATATCCTAGTAAGGTAGGATGTTACTCCCTCGGCTTTGTTCATCTTCACACTTTTCAGCTTCTCTCTCAAGACCATCTTTCAGTTCTCGTTTGACCTCTGGTATAAGCTGGTCAAAGCATCCCACATTTTATATGCACGGTCTTTGCCTGAAATGTGTGGGATTACATGGTCTTTCGCTGCATCAAGTATGATCCGTCTAGCCTTGATGTCCTTTTTGTTGAAAGTTGTTAGTGCTTGTGCATCAATGGATGCGGGAACTTGAATTATATTTGCTTGTGTACTGTTCACCACTTCACTCCAAAGTTCATCTTCCTCCAAGATAAGCACTATCCTAGCCTTCCATGGAACAAAATTCCCTACTCCATCTAGCCTATCTTCCAACCTAAGTCCGGTAGCCATTTCAATGCAAATTCAAGATCCAACAAGGTGTTGCTCACTGACAAAAGAAGACTACTGACAATCTGAAAATTTCAATGCACAAATCTGCCCCCAAGCTCTGATACCATGAAAGTTTTCTGAGGTTCAAACCTAGCCCGGTTTCAAGTCAAATTTAAGAGAATTTAATGCCCAACCCAATTTAAAAGAGTATTGTAAATTTCACAAAAAATTCTCAGACCTTGAAACACAGTATGAACATCAATTTACAGGCACAAAATTAAATAATCCATGCACACCATGAAATTTAGAGACACAGAAATTTTTGGCAATAATGCCCAGGCAAAACCCAGAATCGGAAAACCTGTTTGAGAGAGGGAGGAATTTTATTTCTTCAAAATTTCAGAAGTACAGCAGCGTATCAGTCAAGAACAAAGCTTATCTCAACCATCAGAACTCAGCAGGCTGTCTCGAAAAACGTGTTACTGCTGCCTTGATTTCTGTGTAGCCGCCACCTTGAAATCTGTGCCAGAAATTACAGCGTACGGACAGGCAAAAACCAGGACTGTACGGTCCTCGAAATTTGTGACCCGAACTGTACTTCACACCTCGAATTTCATGCTAACTGCCTCGAAAGTCGTGCCCAGAAAATTTGCCTGGAAGTTTGTGCAGATGCTGTATGGTCTCAGCAATAAATGCTGCTGTACGGCCTCGAACTGTGTGCCCAGTCTGCCTTGGGATTCATGCTGTGTAATTAATGTTGTATGGTCTTCTTGGTAATCGTGCCAATGTTCATTATCTCATGCTGCATCCTGCTCATCTCAAGAAGTCGAGCTCTCTCTCATTTGCTTGAATGAATAATACCTCTTCACATGAACTTTGCCTTTTAATGAAAAATGAAAGGGTAGATGAAAGGCCATCTAATCCAAGGGCCCAAAATGAATTAGATGGATGGATGAGATTAAAACACAAATTCTCTCCATAAATTAATTTCCACTCAACCACCTTTTAATTTTTCATAAAGTGCACTTTAATCTCTAAAGTGCATTTAATGCTCATCTCAAGTCATTAATACAAGGGTCATGTGAACTTTACCCCTTTTCAAGTGACTTAGGCAAAATCACCTAGGGGAACAACTTCCAAGGTACAAAAATTCAACAGGTGGTTGGCCTGTATCAAGATTCAGCACAAAGAATGGAAGAGGAAGACCAAGGAAGGTACAATCACATACAATATGCAATGAAAAGAAATAAAATAAGGGTCCTGACAAGAATATTATTGTAGCAGTGGACATTCCTGAGTGGAAAGGTTTGCATTCTCAATATAGGGCTTGCAGCTCTTGCTGCACACCAACATTGGTATTTTTGCTTCTTTGCTACAAGGCCTGCTCAAGATGCTAATGGGAAATAACACGGTGGGTTTGAAAACCTCTTCACAGCAACAATAAGCATTGTTTTAAAGACAGCAGTTCAGGTTCTCATACTACACATTTTTGTGCAATTATGATGGACTTGGTAGATGCTTGATTCAAGTCTTAACAATTGGAGTGAAAACCTTTAAAATGGTAGCAATGCATTTCACTGATTTCGGGCATAAACCATGGTAGCATCTCAATTGGAATCAATATAGCCAGGGGATTTCTGATAAAACTCATTCGAATATATATGGACAAAACCCTAGCAGACAACCCCTAGACACCAAATAAATAAATAGTAAATACAGATGGTATGTATAATGGTAAGTTAAAGAAGAAGTCAAGAATTAACTTTCTGTTTATCTGTGCATGGGACTTGTTTGGATCAAGCACATTTCAACTGAGGAAATGGCAAGTTATGGTTCTTAGCCCAAGTTTGGTCATCAAGTCATTTTTGTCATGTAGCTACTTTGGCGCTGTAATACAAGGCACATGTAATTGATAAAGTTATAATGTGCTCAAATGTAGTAACTACCTTATGGGTTTCATAAGAGGACCACAAAATCAAGTGAAGAGCACATCACCAAGAGATCATTATTATGTAGTCCTCGATAGGAAGTCCTGATTAATTGGAGGTGAACAGTTGCTTCACCAACCGTGTTGTATGTTTGACTTCAATGAATATAAGAGACCCTCTTTTTCAAATGGAGTTATCATCACAAGTGGAGGCATCATTGTGTATTGTACTTCATAGTTCATACCTCCATTCTACTGATCACTTGTACATATGTATATGGACTGCTGTGTTGAAAAGAAAATAACATCATTGTCTGTGTTCTCATAAATATTGCTATTTATGCTCCCCTATTCATTTAAGTCATGTGCACACAATATTTTCTGTGTGCTCTGTTTCATTGTCACTAGTCTAAACTCGTAACCTCAGGGGATTCGTTCAATATTCTGATGTCGTTGTTGTGATTAGTCATAAAATGTGCAGAAGCATGTACTTAGCAAATTGGTGACTCTTGGACTAGGAGGTTAACCATGTGCAAGGACAAGACATCAAGTTATCTTAACTAAGACTCTGTGCACGTGACTTCAAGATAATCTGGGGACATGCAATTTTTGGAGAGCATGGGAATTTATCAGGTCTACAGAGACGATGTTATAATTCTTTATTTTGAGTTGTTAAATGGCATTTTAGATATGATAATGTGAATTAATGCCAAGGAGGAAGTATCAGCAAAGCAAGGTTTCTAGAAGTCCGAGACTACAACATTCTACAAGAATTGCAACATGTCAAGAAATATAGCCACTTCTTCTGATGTTGCTGTCGACAATGTTTTGGAAAAGTTAAATAATGAGGAACTTGCAAGCTTGGTGTCAAACTTGTTTTCTAGATTAAACCTCAACCCACAGACAGAATGGAGAGATGAGGAGGATATTTCTATCCGGATTTAGAGACATACAAAGGCAGAGCAAAGACCTTTTCCTTGTTGAATAAGAGGCAAACCATAACCACATTCATCTTCTATTAAAAGTATAAGGCTTTCATAGTTAATATGGCCTAAGCTTTAATGCAAGAGTTGACTTCTGGTGTTGTCCTCAACCATTACAGCTTGATGTTTGTTGTTGTGGTCTTAAAGTTGTATAAGCCACCTTATTCAATACCTATAGCAACCATTTTATAACTATCGTTTTTGTCCTTTATGAGGCACTTGTCTTCATCAAACTCAACATCAAATTGTTGTTAGGCAATCTGCCATACTGAAAAAAGCTTCTCCTTCAATCCTAGTACATACAACAAATCATGATCTTCTTCAACTCTTTTGTTATGCATTTTATAAGAACATTGCCTTCAACTTTCACCGTCTGTCATCTCCTAACACAAAGTTTAGCCAGTGACTTTTACTGTCATCTAACGTGACAAAACAGTCTTTGCTATGTGCCATATGCTGAATGGCCCCCAAGTCCATATACCATGCATCTTTAGATGCATTTTTTATCTTTTTGGAAGCACCAAAGGGCTTAATTTCTTATAACTTATTTATTAACATCCTGCTTTTCTTCAACACTATTATTTAAGTGCATTTTTTCTCAAAATAAATCAAACTTCTTTTCTCTAAAGTCTGTTTCAAAATGTCCAGGTTTTCCACAATAAAGCACTTGTATCTCCTTGAGCTAGTCTTTTGTTGTTTCGTAGACTTTGAAAGGCTTTTGAGTTTTGACTCAATTCTAAGGGCTTTCCTTTTGTTACCACACAAACCAGAATCTTAAGAATGAGGCCCTAAAATAAATGATGGATTATGGATAGCTAAGAGGGAGGCCAATGCTCTTTAGGCTAGCTCTTCTCTAACTCAAAGGAGGAGTCTCTAAGATAGGATTACTAGAGTTTAACAATGGAGCACAAGGTGATATTGAAGAGTAACTCTAGCAAAACAATGTGTTTTTGTAAATAAGAAATATAAGAGTGAAAAAGAGATTGGAAACCAGTGTATTATCCAATGGGCAAATGGAGGTCAACCAAGAATCACATGAGGGTTTCTTTGGAAAGATTAGAAAGGGCTCCGGCTAGTGTTGTAGTGAACAAACCTAGCTACTCTCTAATGGCTGGGTTGATTTATGAGATCAACAAAGGGAAACTTCTACAGCGGAAAATTTAAAATGGAATCAAGGAGGAAAGCTATCATGGAAGGCATTGGAAAACCAATGACCTAGCGCAAAAGATGTGCAACCAAACTACATTTCCAACTGATGACAACCACATAAAAGATAGAGAGCCTATTCATTTATTACCTCAATGCCATTGACAATTTTAATATCTATCAACCAACCAAACATAAGCAACAAGAAAAAACCTTCAATGGAGCACTAGCATCAACCATCCATAAGAGCTAAAAGATATTTCATTAAGTCTAGTGGGACTTTTCCCCGAATCCAAACATGTAAAACTTCATCCATGAGTCTTCTAGTTATTCATTGGAGAGGTGTGATGCCTTAATGGAGGATGTTACCAAGATTGATTCTAGAGTTGCAGCTAATGGGAGTATTATAAAGTACAGAAGCAAGGCTTTTGGATTCTCCCAAATTGAGGGAGCTTCCCTTAACGATACTCTTACTTCAGGATTCTCTCAAGATAAGGAGATAAGGTAGTTGGCTTAGTTGAAGATAGTTCAGTTGTTAGAGGATTTGAGGTGCATAAGGGATTACAGGTTGATGATAACGTTGCATAATTCAATGACTATACCATGAGCATTGCATCCCATAATCAATTTCATCTTGCATGGAGATATGATTATCTTTGCAGGTTGTCTTGGTTAGCTTATGAAGCGGTACCCATTGATGTTGACCCGTGTTGCTGAGCATGATGGAGCATGGCAGTTGAATGTTGCTCCAAGGAGACATTCCTATATATACACAAGTGGTCATTATTCCCATAGAGGATCAAGATGTTGTGATAGCATGGTTGACAGCTTTATTGCAGACAGCAATAGTTGATTTCGAGACCGCAACCAGTATTGATTTGCTGATAGCGGATTTGGTGGAGTAACAGAGGGAGTTAACAGGTGTTGGTGTAAAAACTTTCCTCGTAAAGAGAGAGTGTTAGACTTTCAGGTTACTCCAAAAGCATTCCACCATGTTTGGGGTGCTACATGCAATTTGGAGTACATGGGGTATGTTCATCCCCTGAATGGTCCAAGATGGATTGGAACATGAGTGATGATTTGTGATGGATATGCACACTTGTGATAGCTTGCTCAACGGATGCCAGACCTCAGGTGATCATTGGCTCAATGTTCTTTCCTAGGGCATTGGAGATCTCTCACCTAGATAGTGGACGCCCGACATGATGGCCACGTGGAGGATTCACCTGGTGGAAGAACGCCCTACAAGATGTGAGCATTGGTGCATTGTGGACTCTAGAGGAGGAATACTCATACAAGACCTAGATGGCATGTGGCAGCTTGGTTTCCTAATCAAAGAATTGGAGATAGCTCAAGGACACCCAGGGCTTTGATAGTGTTCTTGCATGGGTAAGTTGCCCCAGTGGACTACTTGACTTTGGAGGATAGATGGAGTCCGTGGAGGCTCGGGATGGAATGGTTTGGACTTGCCTTGCATAGCTACATCCCCTTGGGTCACGATTGTGCACAATATCATCATTAGAGCTTGACACTTTATTCTAGGAGTGGAGCACTTCGCTTGTGTGTGGCTTACTTCTGTTTAGTAGGCTTGCTTGAAAGACTTAAGCTAACCTAAGTTATATCGTTGGCCTCCCTTACCTCTCATATAAATAGAGAAAGGAGACAGTCTTTCCAAACTATCATCATTTGTACACTTCTCTTTGTACTTGTCTTCTAGGAGAGATTAGCTATAGTTTCCTCATGAACCCTAAGAGAAGCTAATGGAAGGGAAGGAGGACGCCTTGGTTGGAGTTTGCTCTTGTGGAGGAGACAACGGTGATGATCTTGGCTTTCTCTCTCTCTCTCTTGGATCTTCACTTGTGCTTGTTTATCTCTCTCTCTTGAGGGGCTAGGGTTTCCTGGCCTTCTTGTGCATCTTGGAGTTCTAGAGTTAGGGTTTTACTTTTGAAGATTAAAGATTAGGGTTTTGAGAGAAAACCCTAGGGTAGATTTGTGAAGAAGAGGAGGAGCACGTCTTGCCTTGGAGATAGTATTGGAGGGATTCTTGCACTTGGAGGAGCTAGGGTTTGTTGACTGGCCCTAGCTAGTGCATCTTGGGTAGTTGGATTTTGTCCTAGCCTTGAGAGGAGACTATGGTATGTATGTACTTCATTCATTGAGCATATATATATGAGATTTCCAGCTGTCCACATGTTGTGTATATTGCAACTTTGATTTCAGCATTTTATCTTGTTGGGATGGTTATTTCCAGCTCTTAATTATCTTGCTGATTTGATACACTTAAGAGAAAAGTGTTAAGGGACTTAACACTAAGATTGAAGATAATAGTACAGCCATCTATTGTTGTTGTGTTTGTTGTTATATCTACTGTATAAGAAGAGTTTTCAGATCTAGTTTATGCATGTGAAGTTGCTCTAGAGGGATGGAAACTCATTGGAATGATTGGTATCTTTTCTCCTTGAATTTCCATGAATTTTGGGGCTACTATAAGTGAATTATTGTGATTGTTCCGCTATTGTTTTACACATTAATTTACATCAGTCCTAAAGGCTGAAAATTCTAGGGTTAAGATCTTGGGAACCTTCTCATAAAAAGATTAATTTTCAGATTTGCATTAATTAGTCATTGCAAATGAAATTTTCAATAGAAAAGGAGAACCTGGGAGGGTCCAAAAGAGCAAGAGGAGAGTCAGATTCTTCATGTTAGAGGAAGAAAGACTTGAGCCATATCTGGTGCTTCAAGTATGACAAGCACGATTACTATTCTTCTTAGTGACCTATAAGGAAGAAGGGGACAAGCAAGCAACAACAGCAACAGGAGTTTGCAGGAAGTGAAGAGGTATCAAGTGTGAAATAGTTAACAACCAGAATTGATACTACCTTTGCCATGGTGTCATGTCTTTCAACAAACACAATTTCCAGTTTTATATGGTATTTGGACACTGGAGCTTCCAAACATATGACCTATGGCAGAAAGTTCTTCAACAGGTTTCAAGAGCAAAAGAAGGATTCCATGTGGAGTTGGATGATGATGCCACAGATCTTGTGAAGGGATTGGGCTCCATACCTTTCTAGATTCCTTTAGGTGATGTTCTTGAGTTAGATTTGTCTTACATGTTCCTAAGTTAAACTAAGAGTCTTCCTTCAGTTTTTTGCATGACAGATTTAAAATGTTTCGTTGAGTTTGTTGGTTAATAAGTCACCATTAGAGATAATAGCCATGGATCTGGTCATGTTTTTGCCAGAGAAGTACAAGAAGGTGAACTTTATAAGCTACTCACAAGTCCAGTTGAGCAAGTATGGCAGGACACCATGATGGAAGAATGTGCCTCCAGCCTTGAGGAGACAATTATGTTGACTCAAACCCAGTCGACAGGGGTCCCACTCACTGTCAACACATACCGCAGTCTTCCTGAGCACCGGCCCGGACAGGGTTTATCCCGCCCAGCAACACCTGCAGAGCAGATGAGGTCTCACCCGAGGCGTCCAGGAAGAGCAGACAAAACCATGTTTCCGCTGAATGAAGGAGGATGGTTGCGGCTATGATACTTAACTTATTGCAGCACTAAGACAGAGATCTTCAAGCATTCAACATAGTATTAAAGCGATATTCAACCAATACATTCATCATTGCAACAACAATAATTGTAAAGCAAGTATCGCATCAAAGAAGCATGACATTATTCGTATAGCGCAATATCACATTATCATAACTAAACAAATTGAACGCAGGGATTGCACCAAAATAGCTTCATCATATTATCATTGTCAACCCAAATACAATGCCTCTGCAAAAACTAGATCTCCGCAATGACTCTTGACATCAAAACATACCCAGAAATCATACAACATCAAAGCTTCACAATCTTCTCCCATGAAATATATCGAATCTATCTCAACACCTACAATTCTTATCTATATATAGGCTTTCGCGTGACAACTCTTGTCCACTTACTACCGACTTCCTAACTGACACTATGGACAAATGATCCAATATTTAACTAACTTATCCAAAAACGACCAAAAACCCTCATTCTGCGGTATAGCTGACTCAACATTACATCTCATATGGTCCAATGACCCAAAAACCCACCTATTGCGGTACAAACAACTAAACAATACATAAAATAATAGAGTCTTCTTCCTTCCGTGACCTCGTCTGACGTGTCGCAGCATCGGCGATGCTGCGATTCTTCCTTACCAAACCACTTGCTAATAGGCCCCCAACACAATCTTGTGGCTCGCCCTTGAGCCACGTCAGCAGGACATAGTGTACTCCGTCGTTTTTACTTTGAAGTCCTCATACGGCTGTTCAACTGTCCGCACCACCTCCTTGGCTTCCGTAACCGTTGCCTGACTGTCAACCACGTCGTCTGCAGATGGGTGATCTGTAAGCTTTTGCACGACCTGCTGTCGACACTTCTGCACTGCCTGCAGAGCTTCACTAGCTTGCATCATAAATTTGCCGCCGATGTCCTGGAACGCTTCTAACTGGGCCACGCATGTCTTCTGTCGCTCATCCGCCTTGGCGACACGGTGTTGCAAGTCTTTCAGCTCTTGAGACTTAGCAACTTGCTCCAATGGTGGCATTGTTCGCATTGCGGCTTTTAATGTGGCCAACTGTCCCTCCACTTTCTGACGGTACTTAGTTAGCTGCTCAACCTGCTCGTCGTGAACAATGCGGCCCCAGAATTGTACCATTTCGGCCGTGAGCCTGGTTGCCTGCGTTTCCAGCTCCTCCATCTGAGTGGCAACTTCCTCAATTGCCCTTCTTCATTCATCCACTTCAGCCTGAGGCGTACCCGGTTTCATCTGGGCCTTCAACTCGTGATTCTCCTGTCGCAACTGAATAATGGCAGCCCCCAGTCGCTACACTCAATGGAGCACATCTACCTCTTCAGTGGGCTCCGATACAAGTTGATAAGCTTCCGTGATCGCCCAGTCAACCCGTACACTGTCGTCCCACATACGAGCCTTCTCCACAATAAGGAAATCATGTTCCTTTTTCAAGCCTTCGATTTCGCGGGCCTTCTCAGCCCGTTCTTCCTTGATGTGTGCTTCGAGGTCATCCATGGCCTGCCGTGCAGAAGCAGCCCGGGCAGTCAATTCTTCGATAGTGACTGCGCATCGGCCTCGCTTGCCTGCAGTCAGACACACATACCGCTGATCTGCCGCAGTCGGTCTGTCGTTTCCTTGCTGGTAGTAGCCTGCAGAGTGGTCAATCCTTCCACGGGCAAGGCATTCACATTAATGGTCACCGTTTTCAACTACTGCAGCAACGTGGTTACTGCCGCATCTTCAGTCACAATCGCAGTTGGGGGAATCTCCACATTCTTGACCCGCGGCTCAGTACCGATTGTGTCAAAGGTTGATGTTGCTGCTTTCTCTGGTGCTTTGCCGGAAACCATGTCATACAAAGATTCTAACCGAGCGGTGATCGCATGGAATCCTTCGTCCGCTTTCCTTGCCATCTTGTCTGCTGCTGCAGAGGATGCAGTATTGATCGCTGTAACCAGGGGGCCCAACTGTGCCTTGGCGGGCAAAGACAATCCGTTGATCGTTGCATGCTCCTGATACCTTTTCGAGCAGTTCTCTTCAAGCTCCCAGTCGCTTTCATCTCATAGTGTTTTGGTCAATTGGTGCCTGGATTCATGGTGACTCTGCTCATCCTGTGCCGATACCCGATCATCTGGGCCCAACGCCGGGCCACCGACTTCTATCTCTGCTAAACTCATGGGTTGTCGCCATGCCTCCGGCCACTCGTTCACAGTAGCCTCCAAATCTTCGGACGTCACCTTATACAAGGTCGGCAACCATTGCCGACCAGGATCACGGCGGGCTTGGATATGTATGGTATGCGGACGAATTGCAAACGCCATGACAGGTTTGAACCGTGCTACAGTTTCTTCAGATATTCGCAGGACCTGTGTTGTCGCCGCACAAAGCATCTCCCAATACAGCCTGTTACCACCTAAAGTTGCACTTTAGTTGGACTTCAGTGAGCCGCCAGTGTTGCACAATTACTTGTGCCTTTTTCAGAGTTCAGAAGTTCCAAGTTTGGCCTTTTCAGGGCCCATTTGTCAGTTTTTGTAGTACATGACTGTGCCCCACGGGGTTTGTAATAAGCGTACTAGCATGGTGGTCTTTGAGTGACTCGGTTCCCTAGGACTTGACAACCAAAGAAGGTATTCCAAGGAGTTTTTTCCCTTGTCAATTATGCCTTGCCTTTAGTCGAGTATAATCGATGAGGTTTTCTCCTGCTTCTCCAAAGCTGGAATGCCCAAAGTGGGGGTTAGGCCTTAGGGGATTATTAGAGCCCATTTTGTAACATGTATAAACATGCTAGGCACTAGAATTTTATCGTTTTGTCATGTACTAGGTTCCCCTGAAGTTTCAGTCGATTCCGAGAAAAAATATTTTTCGCATTTTTTAAGCCATTTTTTAATGGTTTAATTAAAAAATTTCAAAAAGTGATAAAAGTGGTATTCGGAGTCGGAATTTGGCGCAGGGATGCTCGTTTTCAAGCTCAGAGCATCCTCTTTACCCTAGTACCCAGTTTTCCTGTGTTTCGGGTGACCAAAACGCCCCGTGGAGCAGTTTTTCCTATCAGAGTTACATTTTGGCACTTTAATGCTAAAAGTGCAACAAAGTACACTGGCAAATAATTAAAATATTAAGAAATGACTATTTAGCACATGCCAAATTGACATGGCATAAGTCAAATTACATGAACGACTTTATGCTATGGACAAAGCATATGTTATAATTTTATTAAAAAGTCAAAATGTGAATTTCTTAATGGAGGCATTCGCTCAACCTTCACATGGGCAGCCGTACGACCGTACGAGTGGAGGCATGGAGAGTGTGTTCGAGAGAGTGGGCCACCCACAAGTGACATGGCATATCCAAAGGCAAACCTTATGTTTTGAAGTCAAATATTTAAAGGTTGGGCGAATTCTGATTTTTACATGCTACGCATTCAACTCTCACGTGGACATCAAATGACTTGGCATCATTTGTATGATGGGCTGTTGATATGTTAAACCTTATGCTATAACTTTGGAAGGGTGACTATATCAAAAGACAAAAGCATGTGTTGAAGTTCGAATTAAAAGTCTAAGGTGGAATTTTTTCATTCACGTGTGCTCCCTATACCTTCACGTGGATTGGCCGTACGGCTTTCATAATGGGTAGTGTAAGTGGTGGGCTCTCCCATCTTATGAGGTGGCATGATCAACATATGTTCAGCTGCTAATTTTATCAACCAAACAAAGCTCACGTGAAAAGCTATGAATTGTGGAAACATCCACTTACCATCCTCATCCTCACGCATGAGATACTTTCACATGAGGGCAACTTCCATTTTTCGAGCTTTTGTCCAAGTATGGTGGTGCTTCTCATTGGCTTATGAGCTTTGCTTGCTCTACAAGTTAGGAGTTTGGTCTCTTAGGGTTTTGCGCCCTAGCTTCATGCTATTTGCTATATATTGAGGAGCTTGGCTCCATTGTAAGGATCAGAAAGTGTGGAACCTCTGCTTATATTTGTATTGTAATATTTTTCTGAGTTTAATAAAGAAGGCTTTGGAGGCTAGTCTGGTGATTGTCTTTGGTTGGATCTTCATGCTTGTACATCTGAGGTATACTGTATTATGTTTCATAGCTAGTATTGTTGGGATTATATGTCTTTAAAGGGAAGCTATCTTCTATAAGATCTGTAAGTAATACTTTATAGTTTGCTTATTCATGTTGATAATATTAGGAGGCTAAGAGTAATGTAATTTCTTGTTTGAATTCATTGCATCGTTGCTTTCTTTTAATTATCTACACATATGCTCTTATCCCCTTGCTAGTTGTTTGCAGCTGTCTACAGGTAGCCTAAGCTGGAGAAGTCCACGAACATGTTAGATCGTGCCTTCTTTCAGTAAATACGAACCAAGTCTCGATCTTACCGGTGCGTCAGGGAGCTTGACTCCATTGCCCATTCTTCACTTGCTCAAACCCCCATGGGTTCACTTTTCTAGATCCATTTTTTTAATTCTATCTCGGTTACTGTCCTATTTAAATCTAAATCTTGCTTCAAAGTTCATTTGATTAATAGATCTAAGCAAGTAGCAATCTAAAGAGTCTAATAGCTTCATTGTTATTTAGTTCTAGGTTGCTAGCTAAGTTAGAAATTTTTGCATTTTTTTTGTAGCAACGTCAAAGACACTTTTTAAGTGTTTCTTGGCATTTTTAAGACTAATTCAGTTCGCTGGTTTTTTTTTGTCTTTTAGCAGGTCCGAACTTTTTAAAGCTCAAAGTCTGAGATTCGGAGGTGTCCGTAGCCATCCGGGGAGCTAGTTTTACCTCCCTTACATCATTCTAACATTTGTAAACTGTACTGGTGCCTAGTTAAAGGACCAGCAGTGTTTCTTGAGCTTCATGTGTAAATCATAAAAAATAAAAAGAGCACAGCAGGAAATTCCAACGCCTGAACCCAATCCCCCCAGGGGGGATTCGCACCCTTCCCTTTTTTATTTTTATTTTTTTTTATTTTTCGTTTTAGATTAGTTTTCATTCAAGCAGTAGTTATTAAATAAACACACTCAAGCACACAACGTCCTCCAAGGACCCGTTTATCATTTTATATGCTTTTGTGTTTATTTCAAATTATTATTCTGTGCTTAAAATTTAGTCCTAAAATTAACCCCCCTTGCTTTATGCTTGGGGTTTAGTGTAGATTAATCATCCACTCATACCTATTTAATAAAACGACCAACGCCCCAAACTCGGAGTATGCTCTTGACCACTACAGCTTAGTCGGAACAGTTGGCTCAATCAGAAACGGGTGCAAGGTAATTAGTGTTAATAGGACAATCCATTAGAATTCAATACTAAGAACTCGGGAGGTTGCATGGACTGAATCCACAGAGTCAGCAGGTTCTTAAGCGGGTTCATCCTCGCCTGGTTGGACACTTGGTAAGGTTGCTAGAGCACTCAGTTCGAAGTTTAGGTTTTCTTTTGGGCCAAACCAAGAATCAACCCACTCCTTAACTACTCATTTAATAACTATAAAATTTACCAACCGAGCCACTGCAATACTTTCACTGAGACTACACAAGCAACCCCACACAACAGTACTTACAAGCATTTTTACATTCTCGGCACTGGTCTTTAATTTTCTGTGTTTAAGTCAATCATAAATGTCGTGAATGCTTATTTATCTTATGTTGGGTTAGCTATTTGATTTAATTCACAAGCAGTGCTTTGTTGTTATAATTTTATCATCTCGTCATCTTTAACTCCTAGAATAGACTTTTATCTTTTGTTATAGATTAAAAGCCTTAGATTATTTTTCATAGGGACCACCCCCCTTGGCTTCGCTAGGAGTAAGCCTAGACGGAGGAGTCGAGTAATCAGGTGACAGCACTTGACTCTCACTTGCCCCCAAGGACACACCGAGCGGCTTGAAGGTTTCCTGCCGCGTTCCCCCCCAGGTGTGTATTAGGCGGCAACACAGCCAAAACTGCAATTGGCAATCTCGGAGTCTCTCTGGCTCCCGTACATACCATAGATTTTAATATCGCGCCCCCCGTCGTTCTGCTGCAGTCGGATAGTCCATGCCCTGGTACGTGTCGGGCTCTTTCCATGCGACGAAGGCGATCAATAGCAACATCCAACTGTATGTGAAGGCACCCTTTGCCGATTGGACCGCCACAGCGTCCTCCATCAATTGATTCAAGAGATACAGGGACCAGTTCATTTGGACCCCTTCCGCACATTGCTCTGCGCATGCAACAATCCCCGAGTTGCACTGGTTAGGTCGACCACCCCTAACCACCTTGCAGGATAGGATCTTAATGCCCGTGAGTACCGCCTGATCATTGCAGTTACTGGTGCGATACCCACGCCATCTATTTCTAGGCCATATTTCTGTGCCAACTGCAGCGCCCACTTTTTGTCGTTTGCCTTCCCTTGGATGAACTACACCAGATCAACTCCATTCTTAGGCAAGCCAGTTATGTACAAAATTAAGTCGATGGTGACCGGGACTTCTCTGTCCAGCCACAACGAACCACCATGGAAGCACGCAAGGAGCTGCTTCACGCACGCATTCACTTCCGCCAGCCGCCCAAAATGTGGCATGTTAATAAACCCTAACAAGCCGGCCTGCTTCAATCCTCATGCCCAGTCGTGTGCAGTCGGTGTCGGGGAAAGGCACGTCTCCGGCACATAGGGGGCGGATGCAATGTTAGGGTAGGCCACCATATCATGGTCGTCGTAGCGCAGGCGCATCAACGTCGGCCCAATATCCACGGAGCACTCCATTCCAACCGGGAGCGCTGGCATCTTCACACCGTACTTCTGTCTTGGGTTTATCTTGCGTGGGGTGGCATCCGGCCGAACGGGAGGGATATACCAAAGGATGTCACCGGCTGACAGTCCCGTCCATGGGGCAGACTCACGAATGGGGCGACTGGACTGTCCAACCTGTTCCTGGAGCTTCACCTGTCATTGCAGTGAAGGACCGAAGCACCCTCTTACTCTGCGGGGACTCAGAGTGCTAACCTCCCCGTCGCTTCTTAACGATGACTAATGCTCCCCCCGGCATATTGGCAACTTCGACTCCAGAATCAACAGCTCCAGATGACACAACTTCTTGCTCAACCACCACCGGGATGAACGGAGACTCCACTTCGCTGCTAATCTCGACAGTCTCCAGTTCGCCTGGCATACCTCACAACACCTCATTACATGCTTAGCAGCACCTTGCTCAATTCACGACTGCACTCTGCAACAACACTTCTCAACTGATTTCTCAGTGTCTTCCGACCAACTCCGATCCATTTTTATAGCATCCATCCAAATCCTTCGTAATCATCACGAAATCATGCATTAACTCAACCAAAATCCTGTATTAATGACGCAAATCCACCGTCAATCCTGTCCGTCGATCGGTCGGATCCACCATTAATGCCCATCATTCGAACAAGCGCTGTTAATTATCGGTCTTAACTTTTGGCATTTATTGCTGATTTGACCCAGTCGCAACGCTGCCATGTGTCTCTGACTGCTCCAAACTTGCGGCAGAAGCCTCCCTGCTTCCGCATTTCATCCATGGTGCTGCAACATCCTGCCACCAATCAATCTACTTTTTTTTTTTCGATGCGACTCAGGCATCGCGGTATTCCAAGCCCAACTGATAGGGCTTCAACCTATGACCATTCACCAATTTTGGGAGCATCGCCCCGTCCAGCTATTGCAGCTGAACCGCACCCCCTAAAGTAATACTACTGATGCGATACGGACCAAGCCAATGCATCTGCAACTTTCCTGGATGTTTCATAAACTTGCTGTCGTACAACAGCACCAAGTTGCCCTGCTGAAACTGTTTGTTTTTTATGTGTCGATCATGCCATGCTTTCTGGCGATCCTTCTCTACCCCCTGATGGACCCCAGCGATGAAACGATCTTCCTCCAACTGCACCAACTGCTCTAGACGTTCACCTAGCGCCACTGCATCATCCAGGCCTATTGCGGCCGCGATGCGCAAACTCAAGACATTATACTCCATGGGCATAATTGCTTCTTGTCCATACACCAACGTAAATGGTGTCTACCCTGTCAGTTGTTTACATGTGGTGCGATAGGCCCACAATACTGCTGGGATTATGAGATCCCAGTCATCGCGGTTCACGTTACACACCTTTGTCAGCGCATGCTCCAATACCTTATTGAAAGCCTCCACCGTGCCATTCGCCTGCGGATGATAGGGTGTACTCTTCTTATGTTGTATCTGCAACTCCTCCGTTAATGCGTTGATGGTGCGATTAAGAAGGTGGCTGCCTTGATCGCTCAATAATATATTGGGGCAGCCGAAGCGAGTGACAATGTGGTCAAAGAGAAACCGCGGGGCTGTGGCCATGGAGCAATCAATGACTGGTGCAACTTCTGCCCATCGAGTCAAATACTCTGTCACGGTGATAATATAGCATGTACCCGTGCGCTTCCCTGGTGGATTGATCGGTCCTACAAAATCCACCACCCATTTGTCGAACAGCTGTAATGTCAACTAGGGCATCAACGACATCTCATCGCGTCAGGATGGTTTGCCAGTTCGCTGACAGACATCACAGGACCGCACATAATCTGTCGCATCATTATGTAGTGTGGGCCACCATAGCCCAGCACGCAACACTTTCCTAGCAGTCGCCCTACCGCCATAGTGTCCTCCGGCTATTCCTCCATGCGCTTCTGCTAATATCTGCGATTGCTCATGCGGCAAGACACATCTACGCAATACCTCATCAGCACCCATTTTGTATAACTCTCCTGCAATTAGCTGGAAGTCTGCAGCTTTGACTACCAACTGCTTCTTCTGGCTAGTGGTGAACTCGTCTGGTGCAGTACCTGTTGTCAGAAACTGAATGATTTCCGCAAAGTAGCCATCTGCAACCTCAATACGAAATAGTTGAGCATCTGGTAAAACATCTTCAATGTTGGTCGGCTCCTCTCTTGTATCGATCCGCGAGAGATGATCAGGACCGGCATTCAACTGGCCTGGCTTCACAATGACTTCAAAATCGAACTCCTGAAAAAGAAGTAGCCAGCGGCATATCTTCCCCCCCAACACAGGCTTATTGACTAGGTATTTCAACACAGAATGGTTGGTGAAGATTTCAAAGTGCCCACCCAACAAATAGTGCCTGAACTTCTGCAGCGCATAGACCATTGCCAGACCTTCTCGCTCGGTGGTAGTGGAATTTCTTTCTGCAGAGGACAACTTCCAACTTGCAAAAGCAATAGGATGATCAAGGTCGCCTTCTCCTAGTTGAACCAATACGACACCCAATGCAATCGATGAGGCATCAACATGGACATGGAATTCCTTACTCCAGTCCGGAAATACCAAGATCAGTGCCGACGCCATCTTTGCCTTCAGTGTTTCAAAGCTAGCCTGACATGTCGGGCTCCACTAGAATGCCGCATCCTTCTTCAACAACTTCTTCATAGGGGCAGTAATCGCAGCATAACCCCTGATGAACTTGCAATAATACCCGTGTGTCCCAGAGTCGCCCGCAACTGCTTAACAGTGGTCGGTGGTTGCAAACTTAAAATGAGCGCAATCTTAGCCGGATAGACCAACAACCCTTGCTTACACATAATATGGCCAAGCAAGATCCCAAATGGTGCACAAAAGATGCATTTCTTCAGATTCAGCGATATCTGGTGCTGTCGGCATCGCTCGAGCATCAACCGCAGATTTGCTAAATGATCACGGACCAAATGCGCATGAGGTCAACGCAAATGCGCACTTCACCAGTCTTCTTATCCTGCACCACCATAGGACTAATCCATTCCGACTCCTCAACTGGTTCAATAATACCAACGTCCAACATGCGATCCAGCTCAGCCTTGACCCGCTCCTTATGTCGCAGATTCAATCGATAAGGTCATTGCCGGATCGGCTTAGCGTCTGGTTTTAATGGAATCTTCATTTCTCCTAAGTCGCCCAGAATCCCCTTCATGTCGGAAAACTTAGTAGGAAATATGTCCTGAAACTCATGGAGCAAATCAGTGACCTTGCTTATTAGCTCATCATCCCAGTAATCCCCGACATTTGCAAACTTCAGAGTGTCTTCTGTCCCAATATTGATCTTGCGGAGCTTCAGAGGCTAACTGATCGGGTCGCTTGGCACATCAGGTGGTACCACAGCACGACTTCCTTCTGACTCTGGGATATTCACATTCCGCAGATCAGCACCATCTTCTGGCCCACCACTGATATTGAAACACTCCATGAGAGACTGCATCTGGCAGTGCGTGTGCGGATCCGTGGGATATGCTACCAGGACAACCTGCAGAATTACATCACGGATGAGCTGTAATGCATTATTAACCTCTGGATCGGCATCCGCATAACTGAATGTATGGGTAAAACACACTGTGAGCTCTAGCCAAGTAGAAATTTCCCCTCGCAACTTAGCTGTAGTATACCATGAACGTGGCATCTCATCCAAAGTATGGATAAAAGCATGGACCCACTCATCTTTTGGTCGCGATACCCATAGCCGCTGACATTCCATCAAGTAACCACCTGGATCAGTCCAACCATCATACTTTCTAGTGTGGTAAACCTCAGTATCACCAAAACGTACCATCATCAATCTTTGGCATTTCGACCATCCATCAATTGATGCCTTGTGTGTCGCCCACCAACGTGCTGGAGCAACCTTCAATGCCAACAAGCGCTGTGGTTTCGAAACTCTTTCTTCAAACTCCTTCAGAAAGTCAAATAAGCCAGGTAGTCCTTCAAATGTTGGTAGTGTAACCGTTTCAGTTGCGACACGGCATAATGACTGTGTGACCAATCCACACTTACAGAGCGACACTTAGTGCAAGCGGTTCTGCCAATATTCCAGTGCATCATCAGAGTCGGAAGACGCAGAGCTGTCACTGCGCCATCCGAGCTCAGCGTTGGCAATCGGATGTCTATAATCTTCAGAAATATTGAATACATGGTCCCATCCGCTGGGATAGTCGTCCTTCACTGGCTCTATGTAGCGGCATCCTTCAGCCAAATCCAACGGGGCGATAACTCTGAGATCGCGATTTTCAAAAGTCATCATCCGTCGCTTGAAGTTGATTACAGCTCCACTATCATTAGCCCATCCAATCCCCAACAGCGCGGGATAAGAGCTGCCGCCTTCGACAACTTCTACGACATCAAAGTCGGCATAGGTTTTCATACCCTTGATATCTACCATGAGCCGCGGAACTCGCCCAATGGGTGTTACTTTCGCATGGTTAGCCAATCGGAGCTATACAGGAGACCAGCTCAATGGGGGGCTCCCCATCTTCTGTCAAACCTACTTGGTCAAGATGTTGACATCCGAACCAAGATCCAGAATAACTGAATCAACATCATAGTCGCCAATTTGAACATTCATCCACATCTCCTTACCCGTCTTCCGTCGTTGCAAGGAATTAACCGCGAGCTCTTGTCGATCCTGGGTCGGTCGTCGCAACAAGGCTTCAATCGCAGCAAGAGCGTCGGGATCTTTTGCCAGGGACAAACAATGTTCCAAAAATGCTCGAAGTGTGCTGGACCACCGCGACGGGCTAACCTCCGAAGTAGCATCAAAAGTAGAGGGCATGTCATACATGACGACTTTACCTCGGTGGTTCCCTAAGGCCCGTCGTGCCTGAAGAAACGTCTCCCGTTCCGCATCAATATCAAATGATACCTTCTTTTGTCCAGCTAACGGATCGTTGAGCTGTCTTCTCTAGTTGTCTTTCCTCCTTGACCACAGCAATGGAAGCATCTTGCGGTCTTGGTTCTGCAGAAATTGTCGCGATGTTTGCACCCTGCTGCTGATTCGGTGGTACGTTCCCCGGTTGATTTATATTTTGATTTAAGTTCTGATTCGGCCGCGGATTCTGGTTCTGCACTGGTTGCTGTACTTGGTTCTGAGCGGGCTGCTGTGCCTGGGGCTGTGTCTGCAACTGGGGAGTGTTCCCTGCCTGCCATCGTGCAATCAACTGTGGACAATTCTCAACTGTATGATCATTAACAAAACAGAACGTAGACTGGTTCTACAGCACTGGGCAGTCTCGCTAATAGTGTCCCCATACCGCACAATGATAACATTGAACAAGTCCGCAACCACCTCGTCCTCCTCCGCGACCAAATCCTTCGCCACTTCCTCCCTGGTATCTTCCCCGGAATCCTCCCTGCTGCTGGTACTGTGGTTGGTTAAACTGTTGCTGCATTGGTGTCGGTTGCATCCCTTGCCCTTGTGGTGCATACAGCGGTTGTTGTACATATTGTGGCTGTTGTGGAGCCATCTGCGTCGGAGCATATTGCGGCATGAACTACAACGGTTGTTGTTGCTGCGGTACAAACTGCATCTACGGTTGAGGTAGCGGCTGGGCTACCTGCAGTTGCGGTTGCGATTGTTGTACGGCACGCTGATCGTCCTTGACGTAGAATGCATCATACATTATTTCTTGTAGCAACCCATATGCACGGCAATCTTTGTCATCGTGACCCACCGACTTGCAAAATGTGCAATAAAGATTTCTCAGGGTTGTGACCATTTTCTGCATATAAGGGCAATTGTCATGACTGTGCCCATACGCCTGGCAGACGCGACACCACGGCATGCTGCCGCCATTCAACGGGTTTGGCGCACCTGACACCAAGTAATTGCGGAAATCCGGGCAATTGTCCTTCGTATGCCCCTCTCCTTGGCATCGTTTACACCATACTTCATCGCGTTGTTCCTTACTTTTCTTCAAATCTTGCAACTGTATAGTCAAGTTAGCAAGCTATGTCTGTATCTGCGACATCTCGGCTGCATTATCTCCAATCGGCGACGCCTCTAATCGCATTGCAATCTCTAAAGCTTCACTGGGCGTCGAGATGTTTTGTTGCATCAACGGAAGCCGAATGTGTGGTAGCAGTGCCACAATGAACCACTCTTTATGTTGGACGGCGCTCATATCGAAACTAACCTTTGCCATCAGCGTCTTGAATCATTGGTCGAAATCCCATACTGTCTCATTGGGATACTGCTTAATTTCCTTCAATTCTTTAATATATTGAGCCTCAGACTTGGGCCTTCTAAATTCGACAATTAGCCCATCCCGAATCTCATCCAGCGACTTCTTTGGGGCTCCTGTAGGGACTAAAACGAACTTCATAAACCAATCTAATGCACGACCTCGCAGAGTCGTCGCTAACTGTCCTTTCTTAGCAACAGCATCGGTGATCTGTTTTATGGTCCAAACCGCTTCACACAAAAACCAATACTGTTCTGGGTTGTCTGTGACCACACTCCCGTGGAACAACGGTAACTTAGCATCATCGCCCGCCATTCTGGGCTTCCTTCCTCCTTTCGCTGTACTACTACCAATTAACTTCTGTGGAATTGACGAACTTGGCGGTGTCGAAGTGGTATTTCTTGCTATCTGAGAAATAATGAGCGAAGGTGTGGGTACGTTGGTGCCGGGGTTTGGTCCTGCCTCTATCCTGGGCGTAGCCTGGTTGTCCTTGTCAGGACTATGAGGTCGCTTCGTCCCGTGTGGCCTTCCTTCACAGTCTTGCGGTTTGACCGCAGCAAGACCTTCTCCCGTCCTCTGCCTCTTTTACTGTCGGAACCTCACTTCTCCCCTCGTAAGACCACTTTCTTCCTCGGCTTCACTCACAATCTCATCATGACCTGCACCCATCTACCCCTTACCATTCCATGTACCGCCCCCCAATAGTCGCGGTACCCACGACCTCCGCCCACCAGGCTGTGTACTGATCAAGATGCATCTTCAATATACCCTTTTCACAAATAAGCATCTTGATCGACAGTTGAAGCGACAGTAAAAAACCTGCCCCGAGGTTCGCAGAAAAAATATCTTTCGGCTTCACTATAGGACTTCTGAGTATCAACTGCAAACTCTGTGATATAGCCTTCTAGGATGCTATTGAACCACACTTCGACAGCCCACGATGCTTTATTATCAACTTCCTGCAGTTCCTGAATCAATTCGGGGGTCCAGGTCGTCGGTTCACCACCTTGGAAGTTCCTCTTTTGGAAGGTCAACTTTGCCAACCATTCGAACAATAGAATCGAAAATTCACAGAAGAACCATTCGTGCGGACCGTCGTGAATGTATCTACCCACCCACTGATCTACTGTCAATCGAGTGTTCCTGCTTTCCTCTTCAGCGAATTCCTGCAACTTCTGATCAAACCATTATTGGATCTCCGGTTTCGTCGGGTGCCACAACATGTCCTCCTTTCACTCCGTACACGGCCCCGGCAACGGAACCATTTGTCGACTCAAACCCAGTCGACAGGGGTCCCACTCACTGTCAACACATACCGCAGTCTTCCTAAGCACCGGCCCGGACAGGGTTTATCCCGCCCAGCAACACCTACAGAGCAGATGAGGTCTCACCCGAGGCGTCCAGGAAGAGCAGACGGAACCATGTTTCCGCCGAATGAAGGAGGATGGTTGCGGCTATGATACTTAACTTATTGCAGCACTAAGACAGAGATCTTTAAGCATTCAACATAGTCTTAAAGCGACATTCAACCAATACATTCATCATTGCAACAACAGTAATTGTAAAGCAAGTATCGCATCAAAGAAGCATGACATTATTCATATAGCGCAATGTCACATTATCATAACTAAACAAATTAAACACAGGGATTGCACCAAAATAGCTTCATCATATTATCATTGTCAACCCAGATACAATGCCTCTGCAAAAACTAGATCTCCGCAATGACTCTTGACATCAAAACATACCCGGAAATCATACAACATCAAAGCTTCACAATCTTCTCCCATGAAATATATCGAATCTATCTCAACACCTACAATTCTTATCTATACATAGGCTTCCGCCTTACAACTCTTGTCCACTTACTACTGACTTCCTAACTGACACTATGGACAAATGACCCAATATTTAACTAACTTATCCAAAAACCCGCATTCTAAGGTATAGCTGACTCAACATTACATCTCATAGGGTCCAATGACCCAAAAACCCACCTATTGCGATACAAACGACTAAAAAATACATAAAATAATAGAGTCTTCTTCCTTCCGCGACCTCGTCTGACGTGTCGCAGCATCGGCGATGCTGCGATTCTTCCTTACCAAACCGCCTTCTAACAAATTACAAATCCAATTGTGGAATCCCGAATCAATGATTATTTCTTGATTACAGTTGAAGCGAGTAAGGAAGAGTGCTCGGATAAGTTGTTACAGAAGGATTATCTCGACAAGAGGGAGCTGACCTTGATGAGACCCTTACTCCAGTTGTCAGAGGATTCTCTAAGGAAAAGGGAGTTTCCCTAGATGGGCTAATGCATGCAACACCTATTTTGGATTTCAATATCAATGAGTTTGTACTCATGTTAGGCCTCCTTTCTGAGTTTAGAGTAGATTTCAATTTGTTAATTGATAGATCAAATACACTTGTCTTCACCCTGTATACAAATGAGTTCACTATTGCAGGAAATTTAGAAGAATTCATGATGTGGTGAGAGAAGATGTTGACCAATGAGGATGGCATGAAGGGCAAAGAAGGTTGGCAAGTCGTTGATGCAGTGTTCCTTGTACAGAAGATTTTTACCTTGAAGATTCTAAAGAGAGTTCAGAGTATAGAAGGAAACAATGACCTAGATTCGTGTTTCTTCAAGTCCGTTGATGGTCAACTATTTGACCAAGCCCTTAGTAGAGGGGAGATTCCAGATGCAGGAGTATCTTGTGTTAAGCAGAGAACACATTCCTCAGGAGTGTTGAATTTAAAGTGTACGGCAAAGTACCATTAATCGCAACAAGAAGTAGAGGTGACCTGTGTGCAGATCTGTACAACAACGAGGCAACCTTCCTCCAGTAGAATTCTGTACAGAGATACAGCAGTTTCCTACAGCCCCCCTTCTGCAATTCCATACAGCAGAAAAGAGGGCGCGAGAGCATTTATGGAAGAGAAAGAGATAGAGGGTGCATGTGCCATCCTCAGTTTAGTTCCAGTTTAGATACCTTTTATATTTAGCAGTTCAGTTCTATTTCTAGTTTTGCTCTAGTTATAATTTGCATGCGTTAGGCTTATAATTTATGTTTGCATGCATTAGTTAAGTAAGGTGCATGCAGCCTAGCTCAGTTTAGTGAAGCACATGCAGCCTAGTAGTTAAGACACAGACCTCAAGGAGGATGCATGCTTGCATGCCTCAGATCATCTCCAGTAGAGGCAATGTTGTGCATGTGTCAAATTCATTGTACCTACTCTTCTTCTCAGTTTATAAAAAAGAAGGCAGGGAGATTTTTCAAAGCAGGGTGGTTTATTTATTCAGTTTTCAATGTAGGAACCAGTGGGTGAAGGGTAGAGTTTGAAGATTTCAGTGTAATTCCTGTTTCAAGATTAATAAACAGTGATGTGATTTGAATTTCAAATCTTTATGCTTGTTGCTACTTTCTTCAGCTTGATGTGTTTCAGTTCCTAGTAAAATCAGATTCCAGTTTTGATAGAGATTTCAGTTTTCTGTTTTCCTAAGTAGGTAGGTTAGAAATCAGCCTAGGACTGTTACCATGTGCTGAGGAATTTTAACTAGTGTGAGCTCTATTGGTCAATGCCACTATTGCCAGGACGTTGTTGGTAATCCAAAATATTGTGCAAATCCCTGTTTTGATTCCCACGGGGTCAAACACACTAAGTCTACACCACCCACTTTAGACTGGGTATGATCCTTGGAATGAAGGGAAGTGCCTAAGAGTTTCCCAGGGAGTTATTTCCAAGGAAAAAAATACTGCACTAAGCACACAAAACTCAACCAACCAGGTTTGCAACTTTGCATCACTCAACCTTGTTCACACAGTTGTCATGTTGGATAGTGTAAATGGGAGAGAGAAAAGCACTCACTAAATGATGCTTGTAGATTTCTGCAAAAATGGACACTTGCTACTTGTAGTCACGAAAAAAACGTGTTAAGTTGTTAACTGATATAACTTCTCTCATTGACATTCTCCACATACCATATAAACCATTTATCATCAAGGGAGATATCTACAATCAGTTTCCGTAAATACCTGGTCTCCTTCTTGAGGATGTGTCGACCCCCCACCAGGCCTGATAAGAGCTTTCATCAAACTACCTGGGGGGATTTCCTTTTTCCTGCTCGAAACAGTAGCATGTGAGCTAAATCAGAAAATGAAACAATATCAACATATACGATTGATAGTATGCATTGGAAATAAAATATTATGAGTGTTCCGAAACATAATCTTAAGTAAAACTTAAAAGCCCCAGTTTCTTAACCTAATTCTTCCAGCTAAGCATATTGCTTGACTAATCAACGGCTCCTTCAGACTTGCACCGTGCGCATCAATTAAGATAGTGTTTGAAGTGAATTCACACAGCACAACTGTTACGTGCTCTGTTAATTATAGCTTTTGACAAAGATTAACTAAATCATATCGTTTTTAAGCTATTTCATAAAAGTTAACTGCACATGTTATATCAAAAAAAAATATTCTCTAATAAATATATGTTAACAGCCTCTAGTGGTTGCAACTCGGCATATTCAATTTACATGAATTTCAAACAGAAGCCTCTATCACGAACTGGAACCTTTGCATATTTTTATTGGCTTAAATGTACTTCACAACAGAGACATGACAAGAAAATATCATTAGTTGTGCAACCAACAGATGCCAATCCCCTGGGAACATGGGACCCTGCCCTGGATGATCATGGCCAGCCTCTTCCTGGTGCTGGCATGGTTACTTCGTAGTTTAACTATACTTGGTGCTGCATCCCTTTTTTAATTGCTTTTATGAATCTTTGGACTATAGACTTTTAGCTGGCGGGTGTTTTGTCTTAAGCCAGCCCGCATTTCTGAGTTTTGCTTAGATTTTGCTTGTGCTTGCAGAAGTTGAATTGTCAACCAGTTTTTTTCATTAAAGCCCTGTACAATCTGTTTATATTCATAGTGAAAGGAAGCTTTGATTCAAAAATAATTATTAATAAACTACATATATGTAATATGTAGTTTTCTAGAGTGTTATAAGCCAGTTACATTGTATTATACTATTGTCAGATTGAAGAAGGGCACAAAAGGGCACACTTAGAAGCACAATTCAAAAATAAAATAAAAGCTACAAACCTTTTTTTCTCCGTAGATCCCTTCCTCTTAGACATGAAACTCTCGGCTGAGTTGCCCTCCATATTCACTTGGTCTGACATTCCAGCGATAGACGACCCTCTTTGCAGCTTAACTCCGCCCGAACCACTATTAGAGACAAAACAAATAGCTGGTGACCCACAGAATAAAACTATCCACTGTTTACCTCTACTTACCCAGTAAACACAAACTGACAGACATATTTGCTCTGAATATCAATATTACAAAGAAAAATCAATGGCGCCTCTTGCAGACAATCTGCTTTCCAGACAATAAAATTTTTAATTCTGAAATTCTGGGGTTCAGAAGATATATTTAGCCATTGCACATATGGCTAATATTTCCAATGGCTAAAACTGCCTCCTTTACAAACGATAAAAACAGAAGCAATAAATACTCATAAATTTCCATCTATAACATCTAAACTTCCCGCCGAATTTCCATGAAAAACCTCAATTTTTACCTGTTCTTAATAAAATTGGCTGTTTTACTAAACTTATCCTGGATTAAATTACACATATCTTTAGGATTTAGCGACGTCTGTGAGCAATCATATCCTTTTTGCTTACCTCCAAACACCTGACTGTCACCAGATCAAGAGGTAAAATTCAGTCCAATCCAATATCACGGCTGCAAGTCCATTAGACGCGTAGAATCCGGTCTTGTTTTCCGGTTTCGGGAGAAGAAGGGGAAGAGCCGCCAAAACAACTTTATGAATAAACGCGGTCTCGGTAAAATGTCAAAACCCGCTTTGCAGTCGTTGATTAAAGGCGTTTAATGTCATCAAGATGGTAGATCCAGACATGAATTGCCGTCCTCGTATTTGAAAATTGTTAAGACATGCAGGTTTTCTTTCTGGTTTTTTATAAACGGGGTGGTTTTTTAATTTTATTTCTTAAAAATAAAAAGTTACTTACTGTTACTCGCAAAACATCTATAAACATCTCTATAGCTGTGAGTTATCTTTCTCATATATTCAATGAGTATCTTGTGTTAGCTATGAGTTATCTTTTGATATATTCAATGAGTATCTCTTGTTATGACTTGCATGCTCCATCAAGTTTGTTGCATGGTTATTATTCAAGGATTTTCTTTTTTAAATCATGAAAATTATTAACATCCATAATTAGGTATAGGTATGGAAGAAAAGATTCTACATTAAACAACGATAAAATAATTAGATAACTTGATACTCATCTATCCGACATGCTTTCATGATGTCCATTGAATTGGTGTAAAACCAATCTTCAACTGGAGTTGTAGCAGCATGATAATCACACCCTTAATGATGATTTTCCTTCCAATCACTACAAACACCTAGAAACCACTACAAGCACCTAGAAAGTGATGCCCCTATGCATGGCCCCAATTCAATGAGTAAACTTATTAGCTCATTCACTTAAAGGTGAACTTGGTGACAGATACCTTTACCTAAGCATTGTTAGTAACCATCCACAATATCTCAAACTATTACTAGCACAACCACTTAACTTGTGGTCGGTGAACACCGATAGGTCATAAGTTAAGTGTCATGAGCAAGTTATCTGTTACTTGTTCTCCGTGCTTAGTTGTAATCACCTGTAAATGGGTTGTTTGTCACTACATGTTATCCATGCATGAGTTAGGGGTTATCTATGGATCAACTACCAGTTATTTTTTATATTTCTTATATTTATAATTGGTTATTTTGAATTTTGAACAACAACCATAAAATCATTATGGACAGTGCACTTGTCCCATCCTCCTTCAATCTAGGAAAACATAGATGGTAGTCCACCCCAAATTCTAAGATATTAATACCTATCGGTGTAACAAGTGATTATTTGGCAAAGAGGCCTTTAGTTCAACAACACGTTTCCTCTTTAGGCTCCCATGTGTAAGAAATCTAACCACGTTTTATCCTACTACTAGCACAACCACTTAACTTATGGCTTGTGAACACTGATAGGTCACAAGCTAAATGCCACAAATAAGTTACTTGTTCTTCATGCTAGTTACACAAACTGCCTGTTAACAAACTACCTGTTTGCTAAAGAACTACCTGTTATCCATGCATTAGTTACCAGTTATCCATTATAGCTATCAGTGATTTTTTATATTTTTTTTGTTATAATTGTTTATTTCGAATTTCTAACAACTGCCATAAAATCAATTTGAACAGTACACTTGTCTTATCCTCATGCAATCTAGGAAAAGCATAGGCTCTAGTCCACACCAAACTAAAAAAAAACATACATCGGTGTAATTATGGTGCCTTCAGTAGTGGGGTTCTTCCTAATTAATTCCATGGACAAATGGGCTTAGTACCCCCCACAATACCAGTACACCCTAAACCCCATCTTACCTATTTAGAAAATGTTATGAGGAGTCATACACTTCTCCATCCATTTTCACAAGTTGGGTGATAACTTCATCCTTCCCAAAGTAGATAAAACTAAAAGCAACAACAAAGAAACCCAAGTTTCCTAATGGATAAAAATTATATTAACACCAACATAACCATAACAACAACCCAATTTCTAACATGCTTATTACCATGCCCATCGTCTGACACCCTTTTACCTATAACACAACTAACATATAGCACATAAAACCCTAAGAGTACTTTCCTTGCCCTCTAATAACTAAAATCAACAACTTACAATCCTTTCACATTTGGTAACAAAAAACATCAAGGTACTTGCTTTTCATACTAATACCTAGAAACAATTGTTTACTTTCCTTAATAACTAAGAACAACACTTTCCTTTCCTGGTTCTTTCATTTCGCAAAAGGTAATTTGAAACCACAGGTTTAGGGTAATTTTATTTAGGTCATGTGATAGGCAATGACTACCTTAATCTAACCCCTTTGAGCCTTCCCGCTGATTGGACATTGGGAGCAATATTTGTCTAAAGTAAATAATTATTTACCTCTTTTCCTATGTCACAAGGCAGTAAGATTTCTAAGCTAGGTTATCCTCACGGAACTAGAGTCCTTCCTTGGAGTATGGTTCCATCACTGTATTAATATTCATTTGTGTTGCTCCCAACATCTAGCCTAAGTCGATGTGGGTCCCAAGAATTATACTCCTATAATCAATGTTAGTATTCAAATAAAATAAAAGTCTTTTAATGCTTTTTGAGTTATTCTTGGCATATGAACCTAGTTAGTGTGTGTCCTAAAGCAAGGCTATAACAACATTGCATACTTTATTGAATCATCCCATTGTTAATCTAAGTAGGTCATGCAATAATTTCAACAATGTGTATACATTCAATCACCAATAAATCGTTACAATATGCAAAATAAGTAGTACTCAAGAGGGGTGTTAAAAGAAGTTTGTTGGCATTTTAATTTGCTACCAAGCTCCTATTGTTGTTGTTAATTTTTACACCTTCACATGCCTTGAGCATCCACATTTCACAGGTAACTCAACATTCACATTGCACTCTCTCATTGATTATGTTCATGCATTCTTTTTCAAGTCAGTTACTAGCATCGGTTGGTCTAGCTACATTCCCCGCCCTATATATTTCCATAACCAACTTCATACCACTCTATCCTAACTATGTCCCATTCTCCCACCACTATCTCACTTTTCCAAGGTCCAAGTTTCCTATTATTTATGATGCATGAGGACGTCTAACTCTTTTTTTTTGGGGGGGGGGGGGGGCTGAGGGGGGGTGTGAGGGGGGGTGGAGGGGGGTCATTGATTGTCATCCCATCTTGAAATGTTGTCAAAATCTCAAAAGACTTGCCACCAAATCTAAACCAAATGCTACCAAATCATAAAAAAGTTATGTAGACAACATAGATGATGGGAATTAAACATTGTGGAATGAGAATTGATGAACGAAAGGAGTGATCAATTGCTAATAAATTAAATGCAGTGATGGTGAATCAAGATTGATCGAAGACATTACATAACACAATGGATTCACTCATGTGGTTAATATATGTGACAATGATTACAGTAACAAAATGGAATTCTCTCACGTTGTGGAATAGTGAGAACCTTGCAATATCCATCGTTACCGCTACAAAGAAGTAGAACTTCAAAGCTCTTGAAGCGTGGAAAGAAGCTACATAACTTCTCTTTTCAATATGCTACTACATAATTCAAAGTTAAGCACAACAGTGGGGGGATTGAATGAAATCTTGTAAAATTCAAATTTTGTGAAGGAAGGTTTAAAAAACATGATGTAAAAGCTTAGTGCTAAAGCATACAAAGCAATCAGGCATAACATGGCCATATACTCATGATGAGTGGAAGGATGAAGAAGTTTTTAGGAGAGCCAAGTCTTTGGAAGAAGTGAAAATGAGAATTAGGAAAAAAGGACCAATTGTTGTCACACCATGAGAAACATGAAACTTACATGGAGGAGAGGAAAGAATTAAAATTGAGAATGAAAAGAAGCTTGAAAGTGAATTAGATTAAAAACAAATGCACAATCTAAAGAAGAAGAAGCAAAAAAAAAAGTGAAGAAATCATAAAGTTGGAAGAAGAAAGAGTGTGACTTGAAAGTAAAGAGAAGGCCTAAGAAGGGGGAGAAAGGAAGGACACATGAAGAAAAGAAGCTAGAAGAATCTGAATATCAAACATAAAGGGAATCAATAGACATTAGTTTTGGGATTAAATAATAGAATTTATAAGAACGAGACACATTAACAAGGGATGCATGCATAGAAGAAAGTGATAAAGGGAAGAAGTAAAGGATGGAAGAAATTTGCACTTCTAGCACAATTGATAACACAGTGCCTTTGGGAGATTCATCTATGCCCCTACCTACATAAGAGATTTCTAGTCTATTTACTAGAGGAAGAAACTAACTGTAACGCAAACACAAAAAAGGAGGAAAATTGAAGTTGATAAAGAGATCATTTGTACCACTAAAGTTGATTTACTAAATACTAAGAACATTGATCTTATAGCTATGGCCCTAACTAATTTGGCTATAGCTTAGGCCACTACGAGCAAGGATGTAAGTGCTAAGAAATGTATTAAGAAATATGAAGATAAAATATTTTTGTTTGAAAGTCAAGTTTAGTACTATAAGTCTACAAAATGTTTTATTTTTGAATTTGTTAAATATGCCTTACCATTACATGAATAAGTTATTACAATAAAAAGATAGTTTTATAAGAAAGCACAAAAGTTACAGAAAATGAATATAAAATTAATAAGGCCATAACAAGATATTGAGCCATGAAAAAAAGGACTAGAAGTAGTATCAACTACACTATGAAGTAGTAAAAAATTGTGAGGAAATAATGGGTCAAAATCCTTTAGACATTCTTGTTTTGAGCTAGCAAGAAGACTTAGATATAGAACATGGACTTAGTTATTTGGAAGTGTTAGCTAAAAAGGTTTGGAAAGGTTTGGGAAGAGGTACATGATGGATGGGAAGACACCTTTGAAATCTAAACTTATGTTGAATAATTAGAAGAAGAATATTATCTAACATCCTTTAGAGCATTATATGATTTTCATCATCTAGCACAATGTAGAAATTGGAGGAGTAACTTTCAAAAGTGAAGGAAGATATTTAGAATATATTAAGTGTCACAAAATATTATACGAAGCTTTATCTAACCGAGACAACAAAATATATGACCCAAATTCAAGTTGTCTTTCCAAAATTACACAAGAACATTCATAGGATTTCCAAAAGTCTATATTTTTGAAGGCCCCACTTGATCAACATGTTCTTTACCAAATCGATATTTATAAAAAAATATTTCAATCCGGGAAAAAATTAACAAGATATTAAATAGAGAAAATAACCAAATCACATTGACTAGCCCTTCGAAGTAATCAGGGTTAAAGAACCGAATCAACTATAAAATAACCAAATTTTCATTTTTATAAATTAGAAAAGAGTAATGAAGAAAAGGCTTTTGGATCCTTGACGTTTTTGGAGAACTATTTTTGTTGAAGTTATATTAAGAAGTCAATAAGGCAGAAATTTCAAGGTAGTTTGAAGTTAATTGTGTAAGTGTTTGTAATTTTTTTTTTGTAAGAGCATGCTTTACATCTATAAGCTATTGTTTAATTTTGTTTACAAGTTCTTGTTATATTGCTTCTCTCAATGATTGGTACTCTGTTGAATATAGGATTTAGATTTTTAATATGTGTACAAATTATTTTTACCAAATAGTTGTATATATTTTTCGTATTTTCTTTGATCATGAATTTTTTTGTTGTTCAGAGATTCGTTACAAAGACAAATATTTTTTTTCATAGAAACGGATAGTTTTTATATTAATAAATATGGTGTTTCACAGGATCAAACAATTACAATCCAAAATGTTTTAAGTTTAAGGCCTTTTGGGTTGAAGTGTGAAAAATAATAAAAAATTGAAGTACAGTCCTCATTTTTAGAGCTACTTCTACAATTTATACTGGTGTAAATCCTATAAAACAATCCTAAAATCAAACTGCATTTACATAGCATAAGAAACTACTTGTTAACTAGAATGCTAACTACCTCTAAGGGACTTCTTCGGAAGACTGTGTAGATAAATTTTCCAAAAAACTTGGAAGGAAATCGAGCAAAGACATAAGAGAAGAAGAAGCCCAACATGAAAAGACTCAAGGATCTCAAGCTACACTTGATATGGCCTTCAGCAGAAACACTAGAGCCAGAATAGCAGGAAAGAAAACGGGAGACACGCCAGGAGGGGGGCCCTCCGTTTACAATAGTAAATAATGAAGCTAGTTTCTTGGAATTGCAGAGGTTATGGCAGCCCCGACAAACTAGACGCAAACAAAGATCTCCAAAGCATCGATATGGCAGACATTCTCATGCTCCAAGAAACCAAACTTGATGAAAACACCATCCTCACAAAAGGAAAAGAAAAATGGAAAAAGAATGTCGGTATGGCGGTCAGTGCAAGAGGAGCCTACGACGGCTTAGCAACCCTCTGGTCCTCCAGACAAGCTCCAGCTTCGCAACTCCTATGCTACACAACATTGGATTTATATAGAACTTACACACACTCAAAGCAATATTCAGATTGCGCTCTTCAACATGTATGCTCTAAATCTCTACTCAGAGAGAGAAAAAAAAAAATTTGTTGGAGTCTATTGGAAGGCTTCATTGAGGCATATGCGCCCCATAATCTCATTCTTGCAGGAGATATGAACATAACCTTCTCTGCATCTGAAAAAAAAAAAAGTAGGTAACCTCGGAAGGGATGCCTTCACATCTCAGGTTGAAGCCATTATTCAGACTCGAGATCTGTTGGACATGAAACCTAAAAAAGGCAGATATACATGGTCCAACAAGCGGATAGGAAAAGCAAACATAATGGCTAGACTTGAAAGATTCCTTGTACATAACAGTTTCCTAGATGAGGGATACATCGTATCATCAAAAATCTTGCCCAATCTAGCATCGGATCACAAGCCGATTCTGCTCCACTTCCAAGAAGAAGAGAATCTCGGGCCAATACCTTTCAGATTTAGCCCTCTATAGTTAAACCATGAAGGATTCTAGGATATCCTCGACAAATCTTGGAAAACTCCAATCTCAGGTTCCCCTGCTTTCGTTTGGGAGCAGAAACTCATTGTTACCAAAAAAGCACTCAAGATTTGGGCTAAAGATAATTGCCCCCCTCCCTCCAACTTAAAAAAAAAAGCTGTTGACAAGCTAGAGATCATTCAAACCTCTCTGGATGATAAGCCAATTGACAACACGCAACTCCAAGAAGAGGTTAATCAACAAATAAAGGTCCATCAAGCCTTTCGAAAAGAAGAAGAATTTTGGAGATTAAAATCACGCAGCACATGGCTCAAGGCCGGTGACATAAATACTTCTTTCTTCCAAAAACAAACCAAAATCATACAATCAATCAACCACATCTATGAAATCAGAATGGAAGATGGACACAGTGTCAAAGGGCATGAAAAAATCCAACAAGCATCGTATGATCACTTCTCCGGCCTATTAATAGAAGTAGATAATACTGGAGAAGAAGACGAACAGGTTCTCCTTAACCATATCCCAAAAAACATCACGTTGGACAACAATACTAAGCTCCTCAAACCGTTCACAGAAGAAGAAGTTGTCAATACGATATGGTCCTTTGATCCCGACAAAGTTTTAGTCCCGAAAGGATTTTCAATCCACTTTTACCAAACCTGCTGGCAGTATATCAAGAATGATTACATGAGAATGGTTAGAAATTTTCACTCCAAGGCAAAAATCGGAGGCTGCACCAACTCCACATTCCTTGCTCTCATCCCTAAAGAATCTAATCCCGGCTCCTTCGATCACTTTAGGCCAATATCGCTGTGCTCATACAAGATTATTTCAAAAATGCTGGCTAACAGAATGAAGTCCCTCCTTGCAAATTTCATCTCCGACAATCAAGGAGGATTCCTAAAAGGGAGACAAATTCTTGACAACATAATCCTCGTTCAAGAAGCCATCCATTCTAGTAAGAAGCGCAAGGAAAAAGGTATGATACTCAAAATTGACATGGCTAACGCCTTTGATCGCATCAAACACTCCTTCCTTCTCAAAATTATGAAATGTTTCGGGTTCAGTGAAACCTTCATAAAATGGATTTCTTCATGCATTAGTGGGCCATGGATTTCCCCTCTAATTAATAGACGCCCCACCCAATTCTTCTAAGAACTGTGTGGCATCCAACAAGGATGCCCACTGGCTTCCTTTCTATACATCATCCCGGCAGACTCTCTCAGTCGAAAGCTTAACTCTGACTTACAAAATGGCTTCCTCCCTAGCCTCAATTTAGCCCCCAAATCCATGGCATTGAACCACTCCCTTTTTGCCAATGATTCCCTCTTCTTGGGAGGTGGCTCCCCAATCATAGCCCGAAATTTCAAACAAAATCTGTTATGTTACTGCAATGCTTCGAGAAGTGTTATTAACCAGCGAAAGAGTGTTGTCTACACTTGGAATTTTTAAAAAATTTATGCAACCAACATCGGTCACATCCTTAGAATTAAAGTGCATGAACAATGGGAAAATTTCAAATATCTGGGTCTTCCCATTGCAGAGGGAAATTTGAAGACTGAACCCTAGAAGGAGACCATCTGCAAAATCAAAACCAAGATCAGAAATTGGGGAGGTTACTGGCTCAACAAAGCCAGGAAATTAATCATGATAAAAGCAGTACTATCAACACTCCCCATATATCAATCTTCTCTCCTACTAGCTCCCAAAGGGATCTCAGACCAAATAAGCAAGCTAGTAAGAGACTTCCATTGGAGTGGGGGCAAACATAATGAAAAAAGCTGCATTTGGTGAAATGGAGTACCATTAAGCAACCAAAATGCTCTAGCGGCCTCCAAATTCGCGGCCCTCACCAAAGAAACTTAGCACTTGGTGGATAAATCCTCTGGCATATTATTTCCAAGAAGCAGCGCCATGTAAGTAAATTACTCAGAAAGAAATACTTAAATGGAACGAAGCTCAGATGCCTTGACAACAAACCCAACTCTAAAGGAACTCCGATTTGGGCTTTATGCAGAGTTGCCTGTGACACTTTCGAACATAAATTATATTGGATTCCTGGAAATGGAAGGAACATTAACATCCCTGACAAGATTATGGGACACCCCCCACTCCAGGAGAAAAATGATTTCCAAGACTTAGACAATTGGCTCATCCACAACAAAATTAAAACGTTGAAGGACCTCAGTATTTGGAACTCCAATAGGGACTGGAAGGCTTGGAAAATTCTTGATATTCCAGATAATTTCAAACACTTCAGTGATATCCTCATGCAAAATGTAGCGTACCCTGATCCCATCCCTAGGATCTAGTACCAATCTGTTATGTACTCTAAACCTCTACGGGTCCTTTAGGGGTGATGGAAGACTCTGATACCTTTTATTTCTTCAAAATGATTCCATTCACGCCTTTCCACAATTTGCATCACTGGATCCGCAATCCGCAATCCACAACTCTCTTGGATCCGCAATCCGCAAGTTACCTTGGATCCGCAATCTGCAAGTTTCCTCGGATCCGCAATTCGCAATCTACAAGTTGCCTCGGATCCGCAATCCATCCTTCTGCAATTCGCATTGCGGGATTCGAAAGACGGATCGTCGAACTTGTCTTTCCAATGCCCTTTCGCAATCTGCATTGCGGAACTTGGGATAGCGGAAGTCTAATTATTCCGTCAACTGCCTTTCCGCAATCCGCAATCCGCAACTGCGGAAGTTGGAATTGAGGAAGTCCAACTTCAATTTACCGGAAGACTACTCTTTCTGCAATCCGCAATCCTCATTATTACGGAATTCCAAACTTGACTTTCCGAAAAAACTTTCCTTTCCGCAATCTGCAATCCGCATTGCGGATGCGGAACCTCCTTCTCTACATCTGCAAACTTCCCAGACTTGTTTCTCCCTCGTCCTTGAGTCAAATGAGGCAAGTTCGGTACCATTGGAAAGCTCTTGGAGAGCTCTTTCCATTGATATAACTCTCTCATCCATCTGAGGATTATAACCTTGTCATTATCTCAGCTAAATATTCCATCATAACTTCTCTTTCCCATGTCTTAGAACTTCATAAAACTCTATCTATCTTCTCCCATAACTTTTCCACAACCCTCTCTTTCACAGAGGAATTCTAACAGTCATGAAGAGGTTATCACTCTCCTCTCAGCTCCAGATGAGGCTAAAGCCCATCCTCTTGAAGATGAACTCAATACATAACAACATGGGTAATAAACTGAACTAGTTAACATATCACAACCTACAAGGTTAGTCATGCATAACATTCATGTAATAATGGAGTATTCAACAGGCAATCAATTCTGTATACAAGCTCACACATAGCTATCTATTGATCCCATTCATACAACCATTCAATCAACATCATATATCAAATGGATATAATACATGCATCAACAACATTAACACTATAAAACACTTATCTTGAGACTGAAGCTGCCCCAGGAAACTGGCTACGTGAGGACAACGTTCCACCCAACCATAGGTATTTGTCCAGCCTGTACTCTTTCAGCTGAGAGACCACCCCCTTGCTGGGCCGTGTATCCACTAAGGAGGCTGATGGCTGTCTCTCACAGTAAAAGTCTCATCCCAATGCTAAGCCAATACTCTATTGGGTTTATCAAGCAATCGAGGGAACATTCACGATACTTGCACAGTCAAGGACACATCCCGCTACCAAGCCAATGCACGATTGGGTTTATCAAGCAATCAAGGAATAAGGGGACAATGCTAATCTAGTGAGTTCACTACAGAACTACATGCATCTCAGAATAATCAGCTAGCATGGCACCCACAATACCTACCTCACCCAACACAAGGAAGGTCCTCTTCTTTGTTGCTCAGTCCCTCGAGACCCCTTCCCTCTAGTGCTATTCAGGGTGGGCATAGAAAGATCTAGCCACTGTTCTCATGAGTTTACAACCTTCACTAGGTTTATCAAGCATTCAAGCAATAGGGAGGATGGTGCTAAGCCAATGAGCTCATTAACAGAGTTGCAAACATCTCAACACTCGACAACATGGCACCCACATTACCTATCGCACCCAACACAAGGAAGGTCCTCTTCTCTGTTTCCCAATCCCTCGAGACCCATTCCCTCCAGTGCTATTCAGGATGGGCATAGAAAGGTCCAACTGCCATTTCTATGAGACTACAGTCTTAACTGGGTTTATCAAGCAGATCCAACCCCAAAACTTGCCCTTCCACTTCTGCTAACATATCGCTCTATATTTCCCCACTTACACAGGGAATCACATTCCTCTTGTTCTCGGCTTCACGAATGGCTTCCGAACGCTAGGTGAATGATCGTGGATGAGTAAGTTGTGTTTTGCATGAATCCTCCATGAATGAATAATCCCTCTTCCCTAACCACGAGATAGCAAACAGGTTGCGCGAATTCCCCAGGCATGGAGTGGTTTACGGGGCACTCAAGCACAAGTCGTCCCCTGCCATACGGGTCCGCAGGTCTGTTGCATACTCCATCGACTTCATGAGTCGATTTTCTCAACCACTCTCTTACAATTGCATTAATGGTGGTATGGGAGGTCAGATGGGTTCATGAATGGACAAGTGGCAACATGGGTTCCCATCCCACAACCCCCTCACCACTCCCCACTGGATACACACAACCCCTTCTCTTATGTTGCCTCCATAGCCAGTCCCTTAGGTATTTTATTGCAATAATAATAATTACATCATTTACAATGCTCCATGGCTTAACAACCCATGGTTGATTAACTATCAAATACTTGTGCGTGCAATAAAACCAGAACATCCACTAGTGGGGCCTTGGCCTTGAGCTCCACACCAGGGAAAATACATACATAACATGCATACAATATTCACATCAAGCCAATAATCACAGGGGTCGAAATAGGGGTATTACACAAAATATGGTCGATTGTGCTCCCACTCATCTCCAAGATCATGACAACCGTGGCTAGGGGTCAAAAGGAAAGTATTCAGCTGCTCTCGGCTTCAAGGTCCTTAAAAAATATGACAGCTCCATGAAAATCTTATGGAGCATGGTATGGAATCCATTTGGATTGCCCAAAGTCAACTTCTTCACTTGGACAATTGCTCACGGGAAAATTCTGACTGGTGACAATCTAACCAAAAGAAGTATCATTGGGCTGCACAGATGCAACTTATGGCGAAGAAATACTGAATCAATTAACCATTTGTTTTTGAACTGCCACTTTGCTAAAATTGTCTGGAGCCACATGCTCCATAGCCTTAATGTGACCATGCCGATCTTAAATTCCATCAACTGCTTTCTCAAAAGCTGGAACTCCTTCTATCCTTTCCCTCTTTCAAAAAGAAAACTCTGGTCCCTCATTTGGCTCACGATTCCCAAATTTGTTCTCTGGAAAATTTGGCTAGCTAGAAACAACCTTATTCCAAGACTCTTATACCTCCCCCTGCAAGTCGTCGGACAAGCCAAAGGCCTCCTTATCGAATGCATACACTCCTCCTCTCCCAAGACGGACACAAACCTCTCTGCTAACGAGCTCCTTTGGCTTGCCCCCCCCGATCCCAAAATGAATGTAAGAACACGACCTCAGCCTCTGCCACACTGGCAGCTTAGATTCTCCAACTATGAATTTCAAGAATGGAGAATTAAACAAAATACTGACAGCTTACTATTCGATGGAGCCTCCAAAAATAACCTTGAACCTGCTAGAGCAGGAGGAGTCCTTCTCTCTGCAAAAGGAATAGTGGAAATCAAACACAGGTGGGGTCGGGGAACCTGCTCCAATAACCTTGCAGAAGCTTTGGCATTCTTGAAAGGATGTCAGCTTGCCAAAAATCGCAAAGTCGACAAAATACATGTTTTTGGAGACTCCAACTTAATCATTCAAGCTCTCAACATGCACATTGATTTCAATGACCTGGAAATAACACGAATCATCCATCGTATCCAACAAATTGCAACCTCCTTGGCCCACTTCAAAGTGTTTCACATATTGAGAGATTTAAATAATGAAGCAGACAAAGAGGCTAAGGCAAGCACAAGACTTGAATACGAGAAGCTTGAACTCTCAAATGGGGAGAATGCTCATCAAAACATCCCTTAAATGCTGCAAAAGATACCTATGAGCAGACCAGAAGCTCAAACTTTCACCTTACAAGCTAGCATCAATCTGGAACACATTGAGAACTCATACATCCATATTTCAACTTTTACTCGTGGCTGCTCACTATACGCAGCTCGTATTCGGAAATAACAATCAATGAAGCTTGACTCAAACAAAATCACACAGCGCAGTCCAAATTGGGCATACTCCAACGCAGCTCCAGCAACACAGTCTACCATGCAATATCTACACTCCCAACTTTAATGATTCCCAAACTCTCTGCGGCCTATCGTGATTTCTAATGCGGGCATCCTAGAGATACATCTATGCGGGCATACCCGTGCGAACATACTTGTGCGGGCATACCCGTGCGGGCACACCATCTATGCAGGCATATCATCTATGCGGGCATTCTTCTACGCGGGCACACCATCTACGCGGGAATACCATCTATGTGGGCATTCATCTTGACACATCTATGCGGGCATCTAAATATTTATGCGGGCATCTAAATATTTATGCGGGCATATTATCTCGGTGCGGGCACATACATATTCGTGTGGGCCTCTCGATGCAGGCATAATTAATATGGTTACTTATGTGGGCTCCTCCATGTGGGCACATTTATATTGATGCAGGCATATAAACATTGGTGCGGGAATACTTATATTCGTGTGGGATTCTCGATGTGGGCATATTCACTTTGGCTACTTGTGCGGGCTCCTCCATGTGGGCACATTTATTTTGATACGGACATTCCTCCATCATCCAACTAAATTCTGACTAAGAGTTGATTATTGTAATGTTGGTTGGCTACAGTCATAGCTCCCCCATTTTTTATCTTATGATTAATAAAACTTACCCGCTCTTGTTAAAAAAAAAACTACCTCTAGGGGACTTGTAGATTTTCAATGATTTCGACATTTTCTTGAATTGTTGAACTGTTGTCTCCTTCCTTGGAATATCTTGATCTTTGCACTTGGTTGATCCAAGGTAGGAATTATTGAGTTGTGACTCTCAATGTTGGATGTATTTTACATAATGTCCACTACTTGTTTTAGAGCTATTATATGATGCCGATGTACATCCACGGCTTATGCTGTGGAATCATTTTGCATTCTCAAGCTTTGGATCTGAGATGTGAGAGATTGAACTGTTACTGCATTACTCTTAAGATGGTCTTCCTGGCAACTGGAAGCTTTCAGGAGATCAACTATCTCATGTGAATTTTTAGAACAATTTGGGCATTCCATTGCCATTACTCCCTTACTATTATCTATAGTCCTATTTTTGCTTTTCTTAGTACTGTTGTGGATCTTCCCAATTATCTGAACGTAGGACCAATGTAAAATGGAGAAGTAGAGCTTGTTAAGCTCGAGAGTCAATCTCAAAGGACCCACACCATTGCTACAGTAACCAACTTTGTCTTGGTTTGGATTTTTATCGTTTTGAACATAGCTAAGGTGGACGTATGAGAATCTACATATAAATGAAGGCTTGGTTGTTATGGATTTCTATTTTCCTCCAAAAAATTTGGTGATTTCATGCCTAAGAACCCTCTTACAATACTAAGAAATATTCAAACGAATTCGAGAAAAGACCCCTACCTGTCGAACTGACTTTAAGCTAAACTTCTGATTGTTTTAACTGTGGACCCATGATACATTACGAGCCAAGACAATGACACGACTGTTATGAAGGGGCATAGAGCTCATCATTTTGAAAGTAGATGCTATCCTACTCTCGCTTTTGTGAGCAATGTGGATATCACTTTGACCTGTCTGGAGTGATATGAGCGGTGTGGATTCTATACACTTAACCATTTTGTAGATGCAAACTTTAAGGAACTTGGACCATATTGTTGCCCCCATTTGTATTGAGATTCCCTACTATTCTCTTTATAGCATTATTTGCTCTTGCGCCCGCCTCTTGATTTTGGTTTCGAAGGAGATGAAAATATCGAATGTTGTTATATTTCTTGGCCTCATTCTTGATCATAGTTATCCATCTGGCTAGAGCAATGTCTTTGGGAGTGGAGTTACTTAGTATCAGTTTGAGCATGATCGCGGAGTCTCAAATTACAACAATTTTGTCTCATCCAAGTAAATGTGCTTGAAGGAGGCCTTGATAGAGAGTTGATGCTTTTGCCTGGTTGTTTGTGGTCTTACTTAGCCCCCACTCGTAATACAGGTCTTCATGTCCTTTTGAATCTAGGATGATCCCCCGGTGCCTGCCACCCCTAGATCACCCTTCGAGGCTCCGTCAAAGAAGAGAATGCTCGTCTTTTGGGAATTTTTCCAATTCTAAAATTCTTCAAAAGTGAGCATCAATTTCCAACTTGTATTTTTCTATCCAATATCCACTCTCTTTTGAGCAAGAGCGGATTCCGACATGTCCTTAACCCAATCCTTTTCATTCTTATATAAGTACTGAACATTTTGTGTTATTCTTTTACTTAAGAGGCATTCTTTCAACAACCCTCGGGCTTTATGGTTGTTTTTAAAGGTGTTCACTCCGCTCTTTAAAAATGTAGGCATTCCTTAATTATCATGTAGTTGATTGTTATCGGTCCAACAAGATTGAGTAAGCGAAAAAATCTGCATCTAAACTTGGAAGAGTCATAAGAGGAAAGAAATGGATGTTGAACCTTGCGATCGGCTGCCCTAGCTACCCTCGGCTTTGATGATTGGCTGCCTGTTCTAGGCATGCCTTCACTGGCTGCGTGTTGGGCTTAGAACCACTTGTGCTCCTAGTTGGCCCTCCCGGTCTTTCCTCCGGTCCTCCTGGCCCCTCACTCGCCTTCCCATCCTGGGTCCCCTTCTCTTCCCCATTCTCATTCGCCTCTTTTTTCCCTTTGCCTCCTATAGCTTCGGAGGCCGATAGCCCTCCCCCCGATCTTGCTAATTTCCTGAAACTTTTAGCATCTCAAGGCAAGAAGCCCCTCTACTCCTCTCAACAAAAATTTGTAAGGAAGCTCGATGAGATTCCTAATGTCGCCTTACCGATTGAAGTACCTTGCAAGACAACTCTCAACCTGTCGAAATGAGGTCTGATTGACTAGTTCACAGGCCTTTGGCCCTCCCCGAAATCCACCAAACACTGGGTATAGAAGAACTGGAGACCTTTGATTACTAAAGATGTCAAATCTTTCTTTCTGGGAAAAGGCTTCTTTGCTTTCATTTTCGAATGTAAACAGGATCGCGAGCTCATATTCAGGAACGGACCCTATTTTATGGGCCCCCAAGGACTCTACATGAACAAGTGGACCCCAAGCTTCGATCCATCCCACGATATCCCCTCTGTGGTCCCTGTTTGAGTGAGACTCCCTTACTTACCCCTCCATTGTTGGAATAATGAGTCTTTAGAAGCCATCGGGAATGCATTAGGCAAATACATTGACAAAGATGATCGAAAAGACCAATGCTCCTACGCGAGAATCTGCGTCGAAGTAGATCTGGAACACGGACTCCCGGAAGCCATAAACCTAACTGTAGCTGATTGGACGCACACTCAAGAGCTCGACTACGAACAAATCCCATTCAAATGCAAGTTCTACCACGAATACGACCATTTCGCTCGATCATGCAAAAAGAAGCCAACGAATCCGGAAGCGGACGGGAAAAAAGAACAATGGACGACCATTCAAAAGAATGGAAAATCAGGTACGAAACCCCACTCAAAAAGCTCAAACACACAAAAAGTTGATCAGCAGCACCAAGAACCGACGACCTCGAACAACAGAAACAGATTCAAAGCCCTAGAAACAATCGAAATCCATGAAACCCTTGAAGCTGAAGAAGAAGGAGAACTGCGTGAAGAACAAAACTCTCAAGCAACCCCTCTCGCCCATGAAACCCCAAAGATCCCCCTGCCTCTGAATTCCCCCAACCCCATCAGATCTACCTTGATCAAAGATGCACCATCTTATGCTGAAATCACTAAAGCAAGAACTCCCAATTCTCCCTCCTCCTCAGAAGAACCCATTGATAAATCATCCAAAAAACTAGGTCAAAAATCCATCAAAGAACTGCGGGAAGAAGAAGCTGAGCGAGAGAAAGTCCAAGGATCCCAAGCCACAATAGATATGGTTTTCAGCATAAACACCAGGGCCAGAGGTGCAGGAAATAAATACAGAGATCTAGCAGGAGGAACCCCCTCCTCCATCAATAATTCGAAATGATGAAACTAGTCTCTTGGAAATGCAAAGGTTTAGGCAACCCCTGCAAAATTGAAGCAGTAAAAGATCTACAAAAAATTGATATGCCTGATCTTCTTTTAATCCAAGAGACGAAACTTGACGATAGCACCGTCTTAGCAATTGGCAATGAAAAATGGAATAAAAACACAAGGTATGCAGTCAGTGCTAGAGGAGCCTCTAGAGGACTGGCGACCCTGTGGACAACAGAAAAGTTTAATCTTCACATTACCTTTGCCACGCGGCATTGGATTTATACCGAACTCACCCACATTCAGAGCAACAAGCACATTTCTCTCTTCAACATGTATGTACCCAACCTCTATTCTGAAAAGAAAGATTGCTGGAATCTATTAGATGATTTTTTGGATATTTACAACCCCTAGGACATCATTCTAGCTGGTGATATGAATATCACTCTCACCAATTCAGAGAAAAAAGGCGGCCTCATTGGAAAAGACCTCTTCAAAATTCAGGTTGAAGCTCTCATTCAAGCAAGAGATCTAATCGACATCAAACCCAAAAAAGGGAAATACCCCTGGTTGAATAAGCGAATTGGCAAGGGAAATATCATGGCCAGATTGGACATATTTCTCGTCCAAATTAGCCTTCTGTCCGATACCCAAACTATTTCCTCCAGCATTTTAGCTAATCTCGCTTCTGATCATAAGCCAATTCAGTTCCTTTTCCAAAACATTGAAAATCTTGGCCCTATACCCTTCAGGTTCAGCCCCCAATGGCTCAGCCACGCTAGCTTCTGGAGCACTCTTGAAAAATCCTGGAGCATTCCTATTTCCGGCTCCCCCTGCTACATCTGGGAGCAGAAACTCAAAAACACCAAATATGCACTCAAAAAGTGGGCCAAATCCAATAGCCCTGCACCCGCCAATCCCAGGAATTCAACAGTAAATACACTTGAAGACATCCAATTCGACATGGAAAATCGCTCTGTTGAAGCTTCCACACTCCAGGATGAAGTTGCACAGCAAACCAAAGTGTATCAAGCCTTCCGAGCTGAAGAGGAGTATTGGCGACTGAAGTCACGCAGCATCTGGCTTAAAAATGGTGATAAAAATACCAACTATTTTCACAAGCAATTCGTGGTTAGACAATCCATCAACCATATCGCAGAGATTAAAACAGAGGACAGATCGATTGTGACTGGTTACACAAACATAAAAAACGTAGCATACATCCACTACTCCAATCTTTATGCAGATGAAGGCAACGCTGAAAGAGAAGATGAGGACATACTTTTAGAGCATATCCCAAAGAGAATCACCCCAGAAGAGAATCTCAGCATTCATAAACCTTCCATAGAGCAGGAGGTCCTCACAACAATTCATTCCTTCGAACCTGACAAAGCTCCGGGTCCCGACGGATTTTCAATGCATTTGTACAAAGCTTGCTGGACATACATCAAAAAATATTTTAGGAGAATGATTAGGAATTTCCACTCAATGGCAAAAATCGGTGGCTGCACAAATACCACGTTTCTGTCCCACATCCCAAAAGATACGAATCCTAGCTCCTTCAGCAGATTTAGACTGATTTCTCTTTGCAACTCCTCATAAAAAATCATATCCAAGATGCTTGCCACCAGATTGAAGCCTTTACTTAACAAAATCATTTCTGAAAATCAAGGTGGCTTTCTGGAAGGGAGTCAAATACTTGACAACGTCATACTTGTTCAAGAAGCAATCCAATCCAACAGAACTCGTAAGGAAAAAGGTATGATAATCAAGCTTGACATGGCCAACGCATTTGGCCGCGTCAAGCACTCCTTCCTATTTAAAATTTTGAATTGCTTTGGATTCGATGACACTTTTATCAGTTGGATCTCAGCTTGTATAAGCAAGCCCTGGATCGCTCCCTTAATTAATGGCCGTCCCACAGACTTTTTCCAAGCATCCCGTGGCATCAAGAAAGGCTGTCCCCTCTCCTCTTTCTTGTATATTATCATTGTTGACTCCCTCAGTCGCAAACTGAATCATGAAATGATCACTGGTTCTCTCCTTGGCCTCTGCCTCACACTTGATTCTCATCCCCTCAATCACACCCTCTTCGCAGATGACTCTCTTTTTTTGGGTGGAGCCTCCTCCATCATAGCTCGAAAGTTCAAGCGCAATCTAAATCTGTATTGCAATGCTTCCGGTGGCAAAATAAACTTGCACAAAAGTGCTATCTATTACTGGAATTCAACCAACACTGTGGCAGCCAGAATTAGCAGAATTCTCAGAATCAAAGTTTACATTCAATGGGACAAATTTAAATATCTAGGTCTTCCCATCACTTTCGACAATTCAAACAGTGGAAATTGGGAAGAAACGATCAACAAAATAAAAAATAGAATCAGAAGATGGGGAGGCCATTGGCTCAGCAAAGCTGGGAAACTAATCTTGAAAACTCCGTACTCTCTGCACTACCTATCTATCAATCCTCCATACTCCTAGCCCCAAAAGGAGCTTCTAATCAGATTAGCAAACTACTGAGAGACTTTCTTTGGTCCGGTGGAAAAAACATCGGAAACAAAATCCACCTTGTGAATTGGGAGACCATCAAGCAGCCAAAATCCTCGGGAGGCTTGCAAATACGTGATCCTTCCTATGCCAACCTGGCTTTGGGCGGTAAACTTCTCTAGCAAATCCTACACAACAAACATCATCTTGTCAGTTAAGTCCTCAGGAAAAAATATTTATACGGAACCAATCTCAGATGCCTTGATCAAAATCCAACCACCAAAGGCTCCAGCATATGGACATTATGTAAAGCTGCTTGGAATTTTTTTTCAAAAGGTCTCTATTGGGTACCTGACAACGGCAGGAAAATTGACATGTTTACAGACAAGATCATGGATAGCGAGGCACTTCAAAACAATTAAGAGTTACATGACATTGCAGCATGGCTCAGGAAACATGAAATTACCACCCTAAAAGAATTCAACTCATGGGATTTCTATGGCAATTGGAAAAGTTGGAAAACCATAGCCATCCCTCCCCATCTTGAGCCTGCCTATAACATTCTCACTGACAATATGAAAGGATGTGCTTCCCTACATCTCATGGCCAAAGACGAACGAGGATGGGGTCCCACAGGCGCATACACCTCTATTCTCGGCTACAAAGCACTCCAATCCCATGATGACGCAATAAAAGACGTATGGAAAATAGCATGGAATCCATTTGGGCTACCCAAAATCAATTTCTTCACATGGACTTTAATTCATTCCAAAGTTCTCACTGGCGACAATCTCAACAATAGAGGATTTCACGGGCCTTTTTGGTGCCCTCTTTGTCATAGCAATCTCGAAACCCTTAAACACCTTTTCCTGGACTGTCATTTTACTAAACTTGTTTGGAAGCTAATTCTCTTCGACCTCATTGACACTCAACCATCATTTACCTCTGTCATCCAGCTCTTCCAAGACTGGAGCTCTACCTATCCCACTCCCATATCCAACAAGAATCTCTAGCATCAGATCTGGAACTCCATCCCCAAATTTATATGCTGGAAAATTTGGACCACTAGAAACAATGCCATTTTCAACAAAATGTATTATACTCCTTTGCAAATTGCTGGTCAAGCAAAAATTTTACTGATCGTCTATCTAAAAAATTCCAACCACAAAGATGATGCAACCCTCGGCACGAAAGAAATGAATTGGATAGGAGGCAATCTTCCTAATTCAAGTAAAGATCCTCGTCCCCATTATCAACCAACATGGTATAACAGACTCACCATCCCCAACTTTCATGAATGGAGAACTAATCAAGCTACATATAGCTTGCATTTTGATGGTGCTTCAAAGAACAATCCCGACAAAGCTAGTGCAGGAGGAGTTCTGTGGACAAGTGATGGAACCATTAGAGTGAAGTACAGGTGGGGCTGGGCATCTGCTCAAACAATATAGCAGAAGCATTAGCCCTGTTGAAAGGCTTCCAAATTTCCAAAGAACATAAGATCAACAATTTACACGTATTCGGCGACTCACTGCTCATTATCGGAGCCCTAAATGCAAAAACTAATCTCAGCAATCTAGCTTTAAATCGAATAATGCAGCGAATAAGGCAAATCTCAAGTACCTTCACCCAGTTCAAAGCATTTCACATTTTAAGAAATTTAAATGAGGAAGCTGATATCGAAGCAAACTTTGGTGCCAGTCTCAATTGTGGAATTCTGAATTTAACCAACAGTAGTAGCGAATTGCATCAAGTCCCTTGAACAGGGCCATCAGATTTCTATCAGTCAAAGTTTCTCTTACTTCAGAATCTGATTGAAAGGCAAATTTAGCTCCAGCAAATGACTTCTCTGAATTGTTGATCGCTGATGATCATCATTCGGTTCAATGAACATTCCTAACACTGAAATCGGTGGCTCATTGACATTACAAGTCAGTAAACGTGGGCATGGATAAATGGATAACTCCTAGTTCTTGCGTGGGAATGAATGACTGAATTAGTACGATGATTACAGGGTGGAAGAACTAATTCAAGCATGCCGATTACTCACTACCGAACAGATATTGATCATTACAGCCAGATGTTTCTGATTTCCTCAAGATATTAGAATATTATTTATAGATCAGCCTCATTGAACTTTGCTTTTTTTTTTTTTCACAAGTCTCTGCCCATTGGGCATTCTGTCTTTGTTTTGATTAAAAGACAGCATGCAATTTCATTTTGATCGAGGGTTTTAGATTTATTCAATTATTGTTTTACATCACATAGTAGGCTCCTCCATTTCTCGAAGCCAATTGGCTTTCATTCTGTAAAATTGCTGATTCTGGAATTAGCTTATTGTAATCTACCGATATGGTACACAACCACAGCTTTTTTTTTTATAAACAATATTCGTTTTAGTTATAAAAAAAAGTGGGCATTCCTTGCAAGCCATACCTTCCAACAAATATATTTAGGGATTACATTCCATATTCTTTTGAGAATAGTTTTTTTTTTAATTTCATTTATACTGCTTGTGCCAAGAGATGAGCATTTGCTTACAGCTGTTTGGAATTTTCCATCTATTTGGAATTTCCAAAAAAGAAAACAACCAAACCTCGACAGTGTAGGGACAATCTATAAATAAGTGTTGACATGTTTCCTCAATTGCTTTGGATAGCATGCATCTAGTTGGGCCTTGTACTCCTCTCTTTTAGAGATTATCCACTGTCAAAATTCGATTATGCACCATCATCCAAATGAAAGTGTTGATTTTTGGTAGACCATCTGGATTCCATACATGTTTCCATATACTTAAGACTAGTGGCTGAGGGAGATTCTGTAAATCGATCATATACCCATCTTTGACTGAATATCCTTGTTTTCCCCATCCACAAGAGTCAGCCTCATTATTAATAGGGGCGCACCCAATCAAAGCATTGTGTAATTCATCTTTGAGGTGTCTTAATCCTGGAGGGATGTTGAGAAGCCTCTAGCCCTTCCACCTATCTTTGTTTTTACTCCACTTAGATATATCATCCAATCATTTAAGGCCATTATCTTCCATCCACCATTGCGAATGCCTGAGGTTTAGCTGTAGCATCAACAGTGGGTTTCCCATGATACTATCGCTCCATCTTTTAAATTTTTTTCCATTGCTTGGATACCACGTCATATTTGATTGAATTAATTGAGTTGCTGATTTGAGTAGTCTCCATATCAGAGAGCCTTTGTTCTCCTAAATTGGCCTATCCAAACAACGTTTTCTTTTCCCCTTGAAGTGTTTTTTATGTAGAGATTTCTTCCACCACTTCAACTTGCCTGTGAGCATCCTCCACGGTATCTTTGCTCCTAATGCTCTATTCATGATGGCCGGGTCTTTGATTCCCAAGCCTCCCTTGTTTTTGGGAGCTAAGACTGTACTCCATTTGACAAGATGATACTTTTTTAAATTGCCCTTTCCTCCCTACAAAGGAACCGTCGGATTTCCTTGGAGATCTTTGACATAACCCCTTTGGGGGCTAGAAGAGAGAAACATTTGAATATAGGTAATGTAGAGAGGGCTGGTTTAATGAGGACTATACGCCTAATAAGATTCAACCAATTTGCACCCCATTTTTCGAAGTTCCCTTTGATTTTCCTTACTACCTCATTCCATATTTCCATGTTGGGATTTTTCAGAGATATCGGCATGCCAAGATATTTAAAATTCTTCCATTTATTGGTGCATGGAAATCTCATTATTCGGGAAATGTTCTGCAAATATCTTGTGTTGATATTCCAGCCATAGATATTTCTTTTGTCTTCATCGATTGCTCCTCCAGCTGCCTCTAAAAAAGCATCCAATACCAACCTAGATCTTGTTGCTATTATAGTGGATGCTCCTCCGAGAAGCAGTGTGTCATCAACAAATTAGGAGTGGTTAAGATGTTTGATGCCTCTAGTGATGGAGATGCCTGGAAGATTCCCTTTAATTCTTTCTCGCTTCAGTTTTCTACTCAAAGCTTCTGCCATTATGAGGTATAGCGAGGGAGACATTGGGAAGCCTTGTCGTAAGCCTCTATTGCCTTTAAAAAAGATAGTGGACCTGTCATTGACTAGTGGGGCTATCCATGGTCCACTAACACAAGCACTTATGATATTGATAAATTTTTTGTCGAAATGAAAACTTTCCATGACTTTAAAAGAAATTCTAACCTTACTTTGTCAAATGTGTTTTCCATGTTGATTTTGATGAGCATACATCTTTCCTTTCTCTCTCTGCAGGAGTGCACTGCTTCTTGTACCATTATTATATTGTTAATTATTTGTTGGTTTTGCATGAATCCGCCTTGATTCTTGGAGATTATGGAAAGCAAGATTTTTTTAATTTTGTTTGCCAAAAATTTTGTGAATATTTTATAGGAAGAGTTGCGCAGAGAGATTGGACAAAATCTTGAGAAGGTAGTGGGATTTGTCTCTTTAGGGATGACCGCTAAGAAAGACGAATTTGTCCCTCCTCCCACTTTTTGATTTTTCATGATCCACGAATACAATTTTTTAAGATTTTTTTTGACAATTTCCTAGTAGACCCTATAGAAAAGGATAGTGAAACCGTTAGGGCCGGGGGATTTGTCTAGCACTAGTGACCAAATAGCTTCAATAATTTCATATTCTTCAACCTCCTTACTCACCTCTCTATTTTCTTCTTCATTTATTGTTGTTGGGATATTTTCTAGCAGAGGATAATGAGTGTTGATTGGGCCAGATCTTTCTTTGGTCAACAGGTGTTGGAAGTGGTTTTTGTCCTCCTCCATAACGTCTGCAGATTCTGAAATGATGGAGCCTAGATCTGATATATGTGATTATGTTTCTATGTTCTCTTATTTTAGCTTGCCAATGGAAAAAAGAGGTGTTTTTATCCCCCGCTTTGAGCCACAGGCTCCTGGATTTTATCCTCCATTGTTCCTCTTATTCCTCTGAGCTTTAAAGATATAGTATCCTATATATTTCTCTTCCATTCTGATTTGATGAGTGATCTCCACCATTTCCATTTTTTGCTAGGCAGATTCCAAACTGGCAGCAAGAAACTCAATTTTTTTAGATAGGTTTACAAATGTTGATTTGGCCCAATCCTTTAGTGTTATCTTGGTGCTCTTTAATTTTTGTTCCCACACATAGGAAGGGGATCCAATTACTAGACACGCCCAAGCAGAAGAGATGATGCTTAAGAATCCAGGATCTTTAAACCAGAGGGGATTGAAGCAGAAGGGGATGGGGCCAAGGGCAGGATGATCTTGGATGCTAAGTAAAATGGGCTTGTGGTATGAAATCATTGAAGGAATGATGCATGAGGTAAAGGAATGGCTACCAATCAAAAGATCAATGTGGAGAAGGAATCTATCTAACCTGGCAGCTATATGGCCTGGGCCTAATCGATGATTTGTCCATGTGAAGCTCTCATTAATAGGTTTGAGATCAATTAGATCCCAGTCACCCATGAGGTCACCATATTTTTTCAAAAAGGGTCTCTTACAATGCCCCCCCCTCGTTTCTCTTTGATGTTTAGAATTGTATTGAAATCACCAGCTATAATGTTGCTTCTTGTCCAAGTTGTATTGTGAAGATTTTGCAAAGTATGCCAGCAAAATGGTTTTTCTTGGTAATGAATAGGCATATACACATTAAACAAATTTAGAGTTTTACCTGATCTTTGATTGATTAAGGATGTGAGAAGCCAATGTTGAGTTTGACGATGGTTGTCAAGGCTGAAAAACCTGGGATCCCACAATGTGCAAATTCCACCAGAAGCCCCTCTAGAGCTCACAAATTTGCATTCACAAATTTTCCAATTATTCTTTGCTAATGTTATCATGTCTTCTGAGTCGAGTTTGGTCTCTTGGATCAGGATGATTGTCTATCTCTCTTTTCTTATTAGATCTCTTAGATATGGTTCTTTAATTGTATTTCCCATCCCTCGACAGTTCCAAGAGATAATCAGCATCATTTAGTCTGTCGTTATTTGGTTCGCCCCTCATGCTGGAGGCCCTTATTTCCTTGTGTCTTGGTTGTGTTGTTGCTTCCGAAAATTTTCTCTCGATGGTGGCTTGGGTCCCCGATGCTTTTTCTTTGTTTGCTTCCGCTTCTCTTTTTTCCTTGGACGTTTTTCTTCCTACTTTCTTATGTGCTATTTATTCTCTTGTTTATTCATCACTCTCTTATTCTTCTTCATTATTTTGAGAGGCTTGTGACCTTGTAAGAATTCTTACAGATTGACCGAGAATGTTTGGCGGTTTTGTTAGATCTTCAAGCTCTTCCCATCACTATTGAGGGAGAAGGTGAAGGGGGAGGGGGATTTGCTACAATTCTTTCTCAAAGGTCATTATCTCCTTTATGGGAATGTCCTCTTGGCGAAGACCAGCAGATTTATTTGGACAGAAGTAAGTGATACTAGGGGGAGGAGATCCTTGTACTGCTGCCGCAAATGAAGGGGGTCGCGGAGGAGGGGATTGGGAGGAATCTTGGATATTTTGCAAGGATGACTGAGGATCCTTCTAGATTGTATGGAGGCATGATGAAGGAGGTACACAGGTCATTAATTGCTTCCCTAGATTTTGCGTTTTCTTCATTTTTTCCATGGTTCTTCTTTGTCGACTGTCGCATATGGAGGATTTTGGTTTTCCTTGCAACTTTTTTGCAAAGTGTTTGTATTTGTGACATATTTTGCATTTGAATGGAATTTGTTCGTAATCCATTTTTTGGAGGTGTTTCCAACTATGCAAGGATATAAATACTTCTTATGGTAGCCCCTTTTCCATATATACTTCAACACATATCCTAGCACAAGCGAAAATTCCTTCTTTGGGCTTTGATTTATCAATGTACTTCCCTACCTTATTTCCGATTTGTTTCAAGGATTCGTCTCCCTAGTAGTGAAGCGGCAATTGAGGGAGCCCGAATCATACTGGAATAGATGAAGGCACGTCCAATTCCAGATCAAAGTTTGGCGTCCATTTGTTGAGATAGATTCATTTATTCTCATAGAAATGTGGCCCGTTTCTAAAAGTTAGATATCTATCAGACTTAAGCTCGAACAAAAAGGCATAGAATCCTTTATCGCAAAAGAAATGCGATAGCTTCCCTTGGATCAATACTTCCCAGTTTTTTTGAACCTGCTTTGCCATATTCCTCAGAGATGGCCAGATTCTACTGAATTGTCCGATCAAATCTCTGGTTGTGAGAGCTAGTGCCATAGCTCTTGAGGATGCATGCAGGAGTTCCACCTATGCGATGTCATCTATCTTTTTAATAAATTTTAGAGGCTGAGATTTTTTTGATGGAGCAAGGGAGGAGATCAATGCCTGAAAGGCAAGTTCGTCTTCCTCATAGGAAGGGGGTGGCTCCCTCCAGAGGCCGCTGCCATTACAGCCGACCCAACTGCCATTCATGATCCAGTCTAGGTCACGCAGATCTATTTTTCCGACGTTTCTGTCGTCGTTACAATGACTAACATTAATAAGGGACTTCAAAACAATTACAATGGAAATGATTTGAATTCAGGCATACTTTAGCTTTTATATATGTTGCAATTGTTAAAAATGGATAAATAAGATAAATAACACACATAGAACTCCCAAGCATGGCTAGGTACCAAGTCAGACATAGAATTGTCTTGCCTATGCTTGGTTTGCTTGTCGAGTCTAGTGAGATTCGTGAGTCCAAGTGGGCTTTTCGACTCTAAGAACACTCATGTGAAATTGGAAGGATACATAAATGGATCGATGAAGGATTCTATTAAATTGGATTTACAAATACATTAAATAGTCTGAGGATAAAAGTCCTAATGCATTACATATACAAGAGATCTTGGCAAGATCAACAATAATCACAACTCAATCGTTGTCTTCCTTGTAATATAGGGACAAAACCCACAATAAAATAGGAAGTTAAGATAAACTTCTGATGTTCCTTGTTTTTATTGTACAATTGATGTTATGAAATGGTGCCCCAGGAAAGACAATGCTTTCCTCATAGCTAATGCACATTCACTATGATCATTTTCCTTCCTTATACCCATAAATACTTAGATAATCTATTGAATCTAATGTGGATGCGTTAATAACCATCCATCATCTAAGTGGAAAAGCTACATTAATTAACATCCACCACTTAATTTAAATCTCCAATGAAGTCATAGGATGGATACATGAATATTGATTATGAGTCTTCAAGAATCCCACGAGGTAGTTACACATCTATAAACCTTACTAAGATCTCCATGATGGCCTAATTAAATATTGGTCATTGGGGATCTTGAATCTCTTTAAGTTATGTGATTTTGTTTATTGAAAGATTGATTATGGGGAAACTTGAATGACGAATAAGGAAAACCTTTAATGTCTATAGTTACTATAAGTTGATTGTGTCGTAAATGGAGTCTAAATAATGTTGATGCTAGTAACTAGAGTGGTTGTAGTTCCTTCTTTTATTTCATATTTATTCACTAGAATCTAATTATTTTACCTCTTTGTTTCCCTAGTTTAGTTCACTCCCTACTTATAATAATGATTTTAGGGGGTTCTACCACCGCATGGAAGCTTCACAGAAGTACATTATTGGTCCACATAATTTCCAACTGGAATTAATACATTATTCAGTGGCCTTGATGTGGCTTCTAGATTGAGATCCAAAACTGGTTGTAATTATGGTGGGGTAACCTTGTAATCCCTTCACTCTTTTTTTTTTAACTCTTATATGCTCTCGGATTTGGAAATATTATAAATAGATTTAAAGTTGGGCAGCGAGTCTATGCAATGCAAGGCAAAGGGATGATTTTTCTTGGACTTGTGGAATTGAAATATTATATGGCCATTTTTAAAAATCAAAAGTTAGGTCAATTGAATGTTGTGTAGCTTGAAACATGATATCTTAAGTACACCCACAATCCACTCAATTTGATGGACATAAATGGGTAAACCGTCGACCCTGATTATAGAGCCTAAACCTTAGGGGATCAAGAAATTCTAACCTGTGATCTCCCCAATTTTGGAGGTAGAAATCTCACATATGGCTCGTGACTACTTGCGATAACCCTCAGGGCTAGATTATTCTTATGAGATTGTTGTCTATATGTCTCCTATTTGATCATAAAGATATAAATAGACTATGCATTCAAATTTGAAAGTATTAGATAATAGAGACCAAACTTCAAAGCATAATTCAAGTATTTGTATTTTAAGCAATGCAAAGTTTATGGCTGCCAGGGTTTGATGGGGAAAGGTTTCTAGGGTGAAGCTAATGTAGGAAGCGGAGATGGTTGACTATTCATTAGACCCATATGAAAGTGATGACATATGGTTCCACCAATCGTCATGATGACAGGACCCTGGGAATGCATGCAGGGGTTTGGAGCTTAGCTAGAGAGTAGTCAATGTGGGGCCAATGGGACGCCATCATCCAGAGTGTATCCTTTATGGAGGGTGTCATAAGAAAGTATAGATATGGATATAGATCTCATCATGTTGAGGTAAGTAGAGGAGGATAGGGATGGGGTAGCGAATGGAAAGATGGGGGGTAGTCTATGTGCATTGGACATCCCCCGTGCAAATATTTGGGGCAAATGTATTAACACTCTCCCATGCATTCGTCTTTTCATCATCACAAATATAGTGTTGCAAGTTTAGAGATTAGGCCTATGTTGAAGTGGTCTGTTGAGGATGCGAGTGTGAGTGGAGGGAAGCAGGGCGAGGGATGGGTGCTTTGTGAGGAAGGCTTGAGGATAGATCCAGAGATGTTGGAGTGTAGTTGAGAGTTGCAAGAAAGTGAAATAGAATCCAGGTGAAGAAGGCTATTTTCATTTCGAGCAAGGATTGGCGAAGGAGTTTATAAGGATTCGTCTCTTGCTAGGAGTAATCCCGGGGAATCTATATCTCCATCCAAGGATAAGTTAGTCACTGGTGGTGAAGGGGTTATCAAGGTGTCAAATCGAGAGGTGGTTCTAGCTTTTCTTGAACCTGGTGGGAATCATAGACTTGGAGAAGCAGAGTCGAGCATAGACGCTAGATAGGCAGGGTTGGGGAAGAAGAATTATGGGAGGAAGCTCGAGAGAAGGTGTGTTAAGAAGAGGAAAGGAAGAATCAATTGGTCATGGTTGATGATATTTGTCTTCATGAGGTGACAAGAATGGTGGAACTATAATTAGTTGGCAGGGTGAGGGGCATACGCTTCTTTGGGAAAATCCTTGGAGTTTGGATGGAGAAGAATTGGAAAGATTTAATTGGGTACATGCGAAAGGGATTCATCTTCCGCGAGGATGGTTTGTGGTGATGTGTGAAAAGGAGGATGCTGTAGCCATTATGAATTGCTCATGGAAAGTGGAATCTTCTCCTATGAGCCTAAAGTTATGGAGTCCACTTTTTGATGCACGGAAGGAGAAGGTTGACCAAATCCCTGTTTGGGTTAGGCTCTGTTGTTGCAGCAACATCCCCCCCAAAAATTTTTGTACATATAGGGGCCCCTCCTTTTATTTTTTCTAGAAAGACTGCCTTAAGAGGTTAATTCTCCTCTTTACTTTGTTTTCAACTTAAGATCCTGCTTTGAAAATTTCAGGTTTTTCTTCTAAGGATAAAATTTGTGAAATCTTCTTGAAGTTGCGGAACCATTTGAGAAAGCCTCCCGCAGTTGCGGAAGTATTCAAGTTTTTCTTCCAAAATCCCGGAGAGTCTTCCTCTAGAAATTGTGAAATCTTTCAAGTTATCCTCCCGAAACTGCGGGAGCCATTCGGGTTTTCCTCCCGAAACTGCGAGAGCCATTCGGGTTTTCCTCCCGAAACTGCGGGAGCCATTCGCATAAGCCTCCTGAAACTGCACAAAACACTTAGAAATTATTTCTGAAGTTGCGGAAGCTATTTGGGAAAGTCTCTCGAAACGATGAAAAAAATTCAAGAGAGCCTCCCGAAGCTGCGGAACCATTCAGGTTTCTCTCCCGAAATTGCGGGAGTCATTCGCAAATCTTCCCCAGAGCCGCCGAAGGATTTAGTCTCTTTGAAAAAATCTTAAGTCTTTTTCTCTCGAAGTTGCGGAAGCTATTTGCGAAAGCCTTCCGAAACGGCGGAACCTTTTAGGTTTCCCTTCCGAAATTGCGGAAGCTATTTGTGAAAGCCTCCCGAAACTGCGGAAGCATTCACGTTATTCTGTCGAAACCACGCCTAAAGACTTAGAATTTTATTCAAGTTGCGGAAAACATTTCAGAAATCCCTCCCGAAACGGCGGGAGCGTTCAAGTTTCTCTTCCGGAATCCCGTGGAACGCTTTTGGAAAGAACTTAAGCTTCTCTCTCGACTTGCGGGAGCCATTCGCCAATCCTTTCCAAAACAGCGGAACCATTTGGGTTTCCCTCCCGAAACTGCGGAAGCATTCACGGTATTCTCCTGAAACCCGCGGAAGGACTTAGACTTTTATTCAAGTTGCGGGAGCCATTCGCCAATCCTTTTCGAAACGGCGGAAACCTTCGCGAAATTGTTCCGCAATTGCGGAAGCAATTGGCCTATCTCCATCAAAAAATTGCGGAAAGAAATCTTATGTTCTCTCGAAACTGCGGGACGACTCACCGAAACCACTCGCGACAAGTCTCCAAAGGTCGCATTTCGGAAGGATTCGCCAATCTCTTCTGAAACGCCGAGGGAGTTCACCATAACGTTCCGCAATTGCGGGTGAAATTCGCAAGTCCGCCCCGCAAGTGACGGTCGCGCACGAATGCCGAGACGGCTTGAAAAGACCGCGTCGTACCAAATTTAAAACCCGTTTTAATGGCACCACCCACTGGATTAACGCCACACGTGTCTAACCTGTTTAAAAGGATGGTGGGGGTTTGGGTTGGTCACGTTGTTAGTTTTCGTTCAAACAAACGCCGTTGGGAAAACCGCGCTGGACCGCTCCAGCTCAGCTCGTCCACGACCACATCCGCCTCACTCAGCCAATATCTTGTTGCCAGGTAGGTTTTTTAACCGTTATTTTTGTCTCATCTCCATGTCGAGTTACCTTTGAGTTTTTTCCTGTCTTTAACGTGGCCGATAGACATTGGTTGCATATGTCGTTATTTTTGTTTTTAAAGCCGCCGAGGCCCCTTGGGTTTCTCGTTCCCATCAGCTGAAAGCCATAACTATGACCACCTGAGTTCTTTTACCGGCCACATTCCAGGCATCGTCACCCTCATTCAAATTTGAGCCAGCCACACAACGCCTCGTAAATGTTACTAATAACCGTAGTGGTCAGCTGAACCCCATCACCTTTTGATAAATGTGGAAAGCGGTCCCTTGTTTCATCATAATATCGTTTCAATCCAAGCTCACCCGCCATTAACCATTAGAACTGCAATGATGAAGGATACCCTCTCTCCTAGGGCTAAATGGGAAGCAGGTTGTTTCCACGTTGTATGCTTACCCTTTCGGAAACATTCCAAACTTTGTCTCCTTAGGATAATCGAGTCTCAGAACTATATTTCTTATTTGGAGTGGTTTATTTTGCTTCCCCAACATGCAGCTTCATAATTTGTCTATATATCTCATTAGCATGTTGAAATGGTCCTTCTTTTTGTTAAAATCTCATAACAGGTTGCACATTTTTATAATGACTTGAATTTGGTTGCTAGTAGGGATAAGTCAAGATTCCAAAAGGTGGTAGAAAGAAAGCTAAAGTGATGGAACCAGAGCCAGTACTACTTAGGACTGAAACTATGTTCCAACATACTAAGTGTACCACCGGCATTCCTCCCGAAGTCTGCTGGGGCGATATTTACAGGATGATCAGGGACCAGGATATCCCAGATGCATTATTGGAGGAAGAACAGATCTACAGCAACATCAGAACTTCAGGCATAGCTAGGGCTTCTACCCACCCTGAATTGTTCCCATGTTCTGAAGTGATCGGGTGGATACTGGAACATACTAATGCGGAGACAAGAGTATTACATGACAGCGGGGAAGTGGCCATCGCCTCATTCCACCCAGCATATATTGCTGCAGCCTATAAATTCTCACGTCCCCAGCAAGCTCTGAGCGATGAATGGTTGGGCCAGATGAACAATATTGAGATGGCCAAAAAATTATTGGTCGCAGGCAAGCACTTAAGAAAGAGAGGTAATGATGATACGATGTTCAGAACCTAAGACCTCCTTTTAGGTTAATCACCCTGATGCTATGCAGAATTTTCGGCATGCCCGATGGCACTGTATACAGGATATAGTGGGCTCCCATCATACACTACGTAGCATTCAAAGGGACTGTGTTTGACTGGGCTACTATCCTTTCGGACAGTTTGGCATCCACAGTGGCTGCTGTAAGAGAAGGTTTGGCCTTAAAAAAGTCAAAATTTTACATGTCTACCTATCTCATTGATTGTGTTTTGGCCAAGCTATCTTTCCCCAGCTTAGGTTGCACATGGGATAAAGCCAACACCCCGGTCTACACTGCTTACAAGATAATGTGGGCTCAAAATTACAGAGCTAGCTATAAGCTCATCTGCGAGGGGTTCATCATGCCTCTATATGAGCAGATATTCAAGGAAGAGCCCAACTGTCTGTCCAAAAATGCCATGGAGATCCTGGAAAACTATGGAGATTTTTATTTCTCAGAACAAGGCACCTACATCAGGATGTTTGGAGGGACCAAAGCGCCATATATTTTGCTGAAGTATGCTACTAACTAGGTAGTACTCAAGGAAGCAGTGAGACAAATTTTCCTTGATGGAATCGGAGCAGTGCTTAACAAGCAGCATAAGGCTTCTTTCCCTCCTTTACCCTTCTGCATAGGAGCCTACAAATTCTCATGGGTTGCATCAGCTGAGGAGTTTGTTCAAGAGCTGAAAGCTTTCCACTTTGGCGAAGTAATTTTCCATAGAAATGATAGGCGGGGGAAAGTTGCCGAGCATTGCAAAGAAATTTATGTGCATTTCGAATATGCTCATTATTATGATGCCGAGGAAGAGGCATTCAGAGGCATCAGCAACATGACTAAGTTGTAGATTTGTCGTCAAGGCAGTGGAGCAAGCTCTAGCTCTACCAAGGCCCGAAAAACCAGCCAGCAGAAAGAGAAAGAAGCAGATGATGCCCGAGCCCAAGAAGAGCAAAGGTTAGAAGAGGAAGCAAGGGTGCAACAAGAGGCTGAGGAAGCAAGATTACAGCAAGAAGCTGAAGTAGCAAGATTGCAGCAAGAAGCAGAAAATGAAAGACTGCAGAAAGAAGCTGAGGAAGCCCAGCAGCAGAAAGAAGCAGAAGATGCAAGGCTGCAGAAAGAAGTAGAAGAGGCGAAGCAGAGGGAAGAAAATGAAAGTCAGCCGCAAGCTGAAGAAGAAGAGAGAGGGCAACAAGCTGAAGTGGGGCAAAAGACGGAAGAAGAACTCAAGACAGTTGAAGATGCCCAGGCAGGTGGCTCCAGAACCTAGGATATGGAAATAGACGTATCTCAAGCAGGTGTCTTCGGCACTCAAAATGTGGAGGCGGACACAGCACAAGCAGGTGTCTCTGGTACCCAGAATGTGGGAACAAATTCAGCTCAAGAAGTCCAGACCCCACCCGCAGAAGCAGAAATAAATATAATAGATCTCCCAATCGTCCCTTACACTCCATCAGAAGAGCATACGGTGTCTCGATGGGATGAATTTGTGTATGATAAGAAGAGAAAGGCAGTGGTCCTAAAATCGGAAGAGAGGATAAAGAGACTCTTCCAAGAAGATATTGTTACCCGGCGGGAGACAACAATAATGCAAAATACAAATAAGGCTCCCTTAGCTATGGCATCCGCCGCTGTAGAAGCAGCAAAAGCAACGCAGGACAATGTGGCTGATATAGTTAGAGAAGTTGAGTCAACAAAGAGGAGAGCTCGCATGTTATAACATACCATGGCTAATGAGCAAGCTTACAGGGATCTCATGGTGAATAGGTATAATCGCCTGTCTGTTGAGCATAAGGAAGTATCAGACAAGTATAACCACTTAGAAGAAGAAAAGGAGCACCTGGCAGTCCAGATGATGGTTTTAGAAGCGGAAAAGAATGACGCAGAAGCTAGAGTGTCCCATCTGGAAGCAGATAAGCAGGCATTGGTTGAGCAATTAGAGCAGGCAGAGAGCAGGGCGATAGATATGTCTCCTTTCCATGAGCTGTCATGTAGCATCCTAAAACAAATTCATGACACTCAAGAGCTGATTTCTGAGGAAGTATGCAAGCTCAAAGCCATGGTGGTTAGATTAAAAGAAGTTAACGCAGAGGCCAATAGGCTTAAGGCTAAATATACTCGGGTTAAGGCAAACATCCTGAGCCAGATAGAATGGAGAGAAGGAAAGGTGGATTTCCCCAAGCATCTCCCATTCAAATCTGTAGATGGTTTTAATGAAGACATAGCCCTTTTGGAATTTTGCAGAAACTGTAGCCTTAAGCTAATGGCTAAGATCCAAGGGACAATGGATAAAAGTAATAGCCTCTATCAAAAGATCCACGAAGTGCATGATAAGTGCAAGTTGAGTTTCCCTCAGTCCCTTGATGAGTTCCCGGGCAAAGAGCAATGTTTGTCTAACTTGAAGGAGGAACTGGATATCCAAACAGAATATGTAAAGAAGATTGATGTCTTGGCCATTGATGATCTCCATCATTATATTGGGATGTCATTAATACACAACCATTTGCTTAAAGAAATCCACCAAGCAGCAGTTGTGGAAATTCAGGGCATTGGAGCAGAGCTTAGTAAAGATGTGACTTCCCAGAAAATCTTGCTCCCTTCCGCAGCAAATGTAGTTATCAGAGACACTGGTGTCTGGTTCAGTTACATTGCTGAAGAAGAAAAGAAAGCAGCAGCAGTAACAACCAGCCCAAGTGCTTCTCTCCCAGCAGCAGCAGAAGTAACAGCCAGCCCAAGTGCTTCTTTCCCAGCAGCAGCAGCAGCAACAGCCAGCTCGAGTGCTTCCTTCCCAGCTGGAGTGCCTACCCAAGAGTGAACACGTTGATATTAAGGCGTTGATTCCTATTTTTTGTATTTTGGCTTTCATATGTCTAAAAGCGTAGAGCCATGGGACAGCTGTCCTTTTCTTTTTAAGTAATTTTTTGTTAAGAAAGGGTCACGTTTTTGTCTATTAAGAGGAAAAAATCTGTAGGAGACAAGTGGCAGCCCAAAGGGCATTTTGTAATATTATAAATAGAAGTTTAGGAAACAATGTAAAGGACTTTTGGCAGGGAAATAATTTTCTGAACTTGTACGAGCTACCTTGCACTTGTTTCAAGAAAATAAAATCTACCTAATAAGAGCCTGGAGAGGATGTCTTTTTGCATGGAAATGGAGTTTGGATGCATGTTGGATTATTCCTGTGACTTCTATACTTTGCTGTGAGATCTTTCTATACTGTCTTGAATTATTTCTTTGTATTGAATGATCTTACTTCTCTCTGTGCAAATGAATTTTCTCTTTCATGAGTAATAGAATATGTCATATCTGTTTTAGAAGCTATCTTCTAATATCTCCTGTTTCTGCTGTGGATTCATCTTTAAGATTTAATGGTTGTTTGTTGAATTTTAAATAACTCTTCCAGCATATTACTCATATTCACAATTTGCTCCTTGCAAGGATAGTTTAGATTTATTTCAGCTTTAGACATAGCTTCGTTTTCCAGTTCTGCATTTAGATTAAATTAGTCTAGGCACTTGCATATCATTCTAAAACATAAAATCAAAAGAACGGTGGATCGGGCCATAACCGGTATAATTGGACCAAATCTCCAAACCCACGGTTGTCGGAACCGCTAACCGGACGGATCCCCCATACCAAACGGTGGACGATCTAATTGGGATAGTCTACTAGGGAGGATCCCTTTCTGATTGATGCTGCGATCTCCGAGTCATCAACATGCTCCTAGACCTTTCGATGTAGTACTGGACCTAGGAGTCGTTCAAGAGATAGGCAATAGAATTAGTATCTTTATTTCTGTAGATATATCTTGTGAGGAAATAGGTCACATGTCATGGCTAGAATCTTGTTCTCTATTGATTTGAGGGAAGGTTTGGCATCCAAATTGGACCTGCTAAGAGGAAATAGGGAGGTGGTGTAGTAGATGGACTATGATGGAGTTCCTTTATGATGTAGAATATGTCACGATCACAGACACCTTGTTCGGGAATGTTCTCCGCCTTATCAAAAACAGGTATGGAGAAAAGAGGGAAAAGGGGAGGACATAGCTCAGGGTTTGTATCAGAAGGATAGTATTGGAAGCATTAGCATACTTGATGATGATGGTGGTGAAATTGAAAAAGGTTTATATGGTCTGGAGGGTCCTCTTGAAACAAATGGATGTGAAGACAAAAGGGAATTTTCTAATTATGGAATCCATGAAGAATCAGAGTCAAATGGGCCCAAGGTGGACTTGGTTGACAAAGCAAAAGGGTCAGATTGTGTGGTAGGTGTGGAGCCTTGTGTCAAGAAGTAGAAGTCGAGCAGGGATGGTGAAGTGGATGTTGCGAAAGACGAAGGGATTCACATCATTGAACATTTTAAGATGAAATTAATCCCAAGGATTCCTTTTTTGTCGACTCCTCAAGGAAATCAACGATCAAGCGAGGTGCTCGTGCTCTCATCATTTAGTACTCTTGTTGCGAGGACTCAATGTATCTTTTTGGGTAAGTATGATCTTTCCCTCTCGTATAATGCTTGGTGCTCGCGCTCTCATCATTTAGTACGCTTGTCGCGAGGACTCAATGTATCCTTTTGGGTAAGTATGATCGTCCCCTCTCGTATAACATGGTTTTCCCCTCACCGAATGTATATGTTGTTAGAAAAACAAGGTCGCGTAACAATAGCATAAAATAAGATGCAAAAATAAAACACATAAACACAATACAAGAGAGACACGAATATACGTGGTTCACCCAATATGGGCTATGTCCATGGAGAAATTTCCAGTCCTTTTATTATACCGTCCAACAAATGAAGGGGTCCAAGCCGCAACACATCCGCTACAATTTCGTCTTCACTCTCTCACAGTCTCTCTCACTCAATCATAGAGATCTTTACAATACTATAATATACAACTGTATTACAATGCCTTCCTTTTAAAGAGAGATTACCATGGGAAAATACCATGAGATACCCAATACCATGGGCCTGTAAATTACCCATTGTTGACCAAGTCATGACTATAAAATTATAACATTTTACAAGGCATTTTTTTCCAAAATTTTCACTACGGGGCGTTGCCCCCGAACCCCCACCAATGGGGGCTCCCAAAAGTAGTTGTCACCCCCCTGGACCCCCCATGGAGACTATAGTTGGGGGGGGGGGGGGGCACAACCCCCGGTCATGGGTTGAGATCCAAACATGATTGAAACACGACCTTTAAATCAGGAAGATCAGGCTCCACAACCAACAATCTCCCACTTGGAGACTGATCACAACAAATCCACTGCTACTGCATTTGTTGGACTATGCTCCAAACCTTAGACCTGGAAAATTTCTCATCTTAACCTTCATGCTTGAAGGCCAACTAAAATTGAGTAGGAACTCAGTTTCTCTCTAGTTACTACCTTTGTCAACATGTCTTCAAGATTCGGGCTAGTGTGTATCTTTTCCAACTTCAACAATTAATCTTCTAGAACAAATCGTATGAAATGGTACTTGAGTTGTATATGTTTAGTCTTAAAATAGAAGGCTCAGTTCTTTGCAAGATGAATGGCACGCTGGCTGTCACTGTACAACCTGCTATTCTCCTAATTCTTACCCAATTCCTCCATGAACCTCTGTAGCCAAATCATCTCTTTACTAGCCTCCGTAGCAGCAACATACTCAACTTCCATTGTTGAAAGTGCAACAACCTTTTGCAATTTCGAAATCCAACTTACTGTTGTTCCACCTACAATAAAACATACCCTATGGTGCTCCTCGTGCTATCTTTATCACCTGCCATATATGCATCAACATATCGCTATAGAACTGTGTATGAACCTCCAAAACATAATGCATGAGTAGTAGTACCTCTCAAATACGTGAGAATCCACTTTGCTGCCCTCCAATGTTCTTTACCTAGATTGTTCATATACATGCTCACAAATCCCACTGCATGTGCAATATCTGGTCTTGTGCACACCATGGCATACATCAAGCTGCCAACTGTTGATGAATAGGGAACCTTGGACATGCATTCTACTTCCTCATGTGTCTTGGGACACATCTCCTTACTTAGTTTGAAATGGCCAACCAAAGGTATACTAACTGGTTTTGCAACCTGCATTCTAAACCTCTCCGACACCTTTTCTATGTACTTACCCCGAGACAATGTCAATTTGTGATTTTTCTCGTCTCTTGTTATTCTCATACCAAGGATTTGCTTTGCAGCACCCAAATCCTTCATCGCTAATGAATTAGCTAATTTCCTTTTGAGCACATTTATATCTTGCATTTTAGACCATGCAACAAGCATGTCATCCACATACAATAACAAGATAATATATTTTCCATTATCTAGCCTCTTGAAATAAACACAGTGGTCAGAATGACATCTACTATAACGTTGTTTTGTCATAAACTTGTCAAATTTCAAATACCACTGCCTTGGAGCTTTCTTCATGCCATACAAGCTCTTCTTCAACCCGCATACTAAATTATCCTTTCCTTTGACCTCATACCCATGTTCCTACTGCATATAAATCTCTTCCTCCAAATCCCCATGGAGAAAGGTTGTTTTTACATCTAACTTTTCAAGATGCAAATATTCTATCGCCACTAGACTTAAAATAATTCTAATTGAATTCATTTCAACAACTAGAGGAAATATTTCATCCAAATGTATACATTTCTTTTGTGCAAACCCCTTTACAACAAGTCTGGCCTTGTACCGCTTCTTTCCTCCATTTTCTTCTTCAACCTGTAAACCCATTTATTCTGCAATGCTCTTTTACCTGTAGTTAATTGTACCAAATCCCAAGTTTGGTTTCTTACCAATGAGTCCATCTCCTCATTCATTCCTTGCTACCACTTCTTTCTAGTTTCCACCTGCATTGCTTCTTAATAACATTCTGGTTCACCAGAGTCAATCATCAATAAATAATACAATGAAGGAGAGTATCGTTTAGGGGGTCTACTTGACTTGGTAGATCTTCTAACACTTGCAGTAGTTTGAGGTACTTGCTGTTGTTCTTGATTTTTCGGCACCTTTGGAACTTCATTTTCTTTGATTTCATCAAGCACTGTGTTCCTTTTCCTGTTTCTTTCCCTACAACTAATCTTTATACATGACCTTTTCATTGAATACCGCATCTGTACTCCTAATGATTTTGTTATTTTCATAATCCCACAAGCGATAACCAAAATCATCAACCCCATATCGAATAAATGTACATTTCTTGGATTTAGCTTCAATCTTGTTCTATTTTCTTTATCAACATGGACAAATGCTTCACTACCAAAAGGTATTAGAAATGAGTAGTTTACCTTTTTACCAGTCCATGCCTCCTCTGGAATCACACCATCCAAAGCGCTTGAAGGCCCTCTGTTTATTAAATAAACAACCATATCTACAACATCTGCCCAAAACTGTAAGGGCAACACTGCATGCAATCTTATACACCTTACACGCTCCATGATTGTTTTGTTCATCCTTTATGACACACCATTTTCTTGTGGTGTTCCTGGAACAATCCTCTCTCTATGAATCCCATGGTATGAATAGTAACTATCAAACTCCTTGCTGCAATATTCACCTCCATTATCAGATCTGAGACACTTTTTTTTTTTTGTCTCATTCTCAACCAAATATTTCCATTTATTAAAAGTAGCAAAAACATCATATTTTTTTCGAATGCAATAAACCCAAGTTTTTCTAGTTGCATCATCAATAAAAGTAACATAATAACAAGAGTTACCAAGAGATTGTACCTAAGACGGTCCCCATACATCTGTATGCACAAGCTCTAACTTTTCACTCTTCTTTTGCTTCCCAACTATGAGAAATATGACTCTCTTCTGTTTTCCATAAACACAGTTCTCACAGAATTCCAAACTTACATGCTTTAGATCTGGAAGCGACTTCCTTGAGATGAGAATCTGCATCCCCTTCTCACTCATGTGGCGAAGCCTATGATGCCACAATGTTGTATATGTTTCTATGGAAGCTACAGAGATGGAATAATTAGTATTAAGAGGACATAAATACAACATACCTATCCTATCTCCTTTTGCTATTACCAATGATCCTTTAGTGATATTCCACCACATTTCTCCAAACGTAGATAAACAACCAACATCTCCCAACTACACTATTGAGATCATATTTATTTTCATAGAAGGAATATGCCTTACATCTTTTAGTATCCATTCACCTCCATTCTTTAACTTTATTCGTACCTTACCAATTCCAACAATTTTACATGGTTCATCATCACCCAATAAAACATGTCCAAAATCACCTAGAACATAATCATGAAATAATTTCCTATGGTGTGTAGCATGACATGAAGCCCCTGAATCTACTACCCAGTAATCACTAGTACTATCTATATTAAAATTTGAGCATTAATTCAAGATACTCTAGGATCTTTACTGAGAGAACAACATGTACAGTATATCAATGCATATCAATCATAGCAAGCATGTCAATCATCACAAGAAACAAAAGCATGAGAGACAATAGGCACACAGAGTTTTCGTGGGGAAAACCCTAAGGTGAAAAACCCCACAACTTCCTCAGAGATAGATAGTGCAATAGCACAACCAAAGTAAAACCAAAGTACACAGAGATAGACTCCTCTTAGCAGTTGATCCTCCTCCTCACATGTGCGCCACTTTCCGAGTGAAGGAAGAGTGAGTTCTGAAGTGATCCAAATAGAGATCTCCCGATCTCTATTTATACTTGTCCTGGTTGCCCAATAACCTTATGGGGCCGACTTTTCTAGCTTAGCACAATAACCTGATATTACATTAATCCGGGCCGACTCCTTATAAGGTGGTCTAATAACCCATCGGCAAGTTAACACACTTGCGACACTTGTCAATACAAATGACGACACTTCCGTATAGAGGAATAATACATCTCTATAGGAGTACAATAAATATATATATGAAATACATTCCGAAGTTACATATACATCAACACTCCCTCTTAACTAGGAAGGTATTTCTCGACACAGATCTTCTAGCACAAGTCTTCTTCTCTGGATCATCATCAGCGAATCATCATCCTCGAATCATCGTCATCGTCACTGCTGCTGCTATCTCAATCAATCTTTGAATCTACTCGTCATAGGAAGTTCTACAGAGCCAGTCCTTTTTCATACTGGATGTAGGCCCACCACCTGCAGGTCTTCATCATCACTGGCCATACTGTGGAATCCTCAGGACTTATTACGTGCATCACAAAACCTGGCGGTAGCATCCCAGGTTGTTACGAGCACACAGATCTACCTGTCGGATCTTCCAGGAGCACATTACATGTGACCCATCACAAAACCTAGCTGAAGCATCCTAGGCTGTTACGAGCACACAGCTTTACCTGTCGGATCTCCCAGGAGGACATTACATGTGATCTCACCACAAAACCTGGCTGAAGCATCCTAGGCTATTACGAGCACATAGCTCTACCTGTCGGATCTCCCAGGAGCACATTACATGTGGTCCACCACAAAACCTGGCTAAAGCATCTGAGGCCTTTTTCATCTTGTCCAAATCTCCCAGGAGCATATTACATGTGGTCATCGCAATGCCTCGAAAGAGCATCTGAGGCCTTTTTCATCCTGTTCAGATCTCCTAGGTCCATTTACATGCCATAGGACAATGCCTCGAAAGAGTATCTGAGGCCTTTTTCATCTTGTCCAGATCTCCCAAGTCTACTTACATGTCCTCCCAGAGCAATGCCTCGAAAGAGCATCTGAGGCCTTTTTCATCCTGTTTAGATCTCCCAGGTCTACTTACATGCTCATCTGCACAACCTATCCACGGCCACAGAGTATCAACCTGATACTCTCCATAGATCATCCTGATGTACACATGATCATCCTGATCATCATCACTGTATCGTCCTGATGCATGTCATCTGGAGAAGCTCGTCATCCACGATCATCCTAATCATACAATGCATCTACCTGATGCATACCAAGTATCTACCTGATACATATCACCATACACAGTGTATCCACCTGATACATATACAGATACACGGTCCAAGCATCCAACATGATGCATACATACATAAATGATCCAACTGATCATATCCACCATCCAACATGATGCGTACATACATAAATGATCCAAATGATCATATCCAACATCCAACATGATGCATACACATACATACAAATGTAAATGATCCAACTGATCATACAAAGCAGAAACTAGAACATCATCCTGATGCTCATCATCCAGCGCTTACATCCATAGCTATGTGAAGGATCCCCCTTCCACCATGCTAGGAATGGCTATAGCAAATGTCCCCATCACTTCTTCCTCGAAGTGTCGTCGATCTGAAGAACACCAAGCCTCTCTCTGAAGTACTCGAACTTCACTTTGGCTAGTGGCTTCGTCAACACATTTGCAATCTGCTCATCCGTCGCAACATACAGGAGCTTCACTGCTCCTCTCTGCACCATATCCTTGATATAGTGATATTTGATCTCTATGTGTTTCGACCTGTCGTGGAACACCGGGTTCTTAGACAACTTCACACAACTCTGGTTGTCACAAAACATACCAGTAGCCTCCAGCGGTAGATCAAATAACTCAGACAGTAGCTTCCAAAGCCATACTGCCTCACAAATAGCTGAACAGGTTGCAACATACTCTGCCTCGGCTGTACTCAGTGCTACACAGGATTGCTTCCTGATAAACCAAGAGATCACACCTGATCCCATACTGAAGCAGCACCCAGAAGTGCTCTTCCTATCTGCAGCACTGCCTGCCCAATCTGAATCAACATAACCCTGTAGGTTAAACTTTTGATTCGCATCATACTTGAGCCCAAAATTAACTGTACCCTTCAGGTACCTCAGAATATGCTTTACAGCAACCAGGTGAACACTCCTCGAATCCATCAGGAACTGGCTCAATGTGTTCACCGCAAAGCAAATATCTGGTCTCATGTTCATCAGGTACATCAAGGACCCAATCATTTGACGATACATAGTGACATCAACTGGCTCAGATGAAGCATCACACAGAAGCTTCAGGTTCGATGCCTCAGGTGTGGCCATGGCCTTGCAGTCCATTATCCAAAACCTCTTCAGGATCTCTACTGTATACTTCCCTTGTCCAAGGAAGATCCCATTTGCACTCTGCGACACCTCCATGCCTAGAAAATAGTGCATCATCCCCAAGTCCTTCATCTCGAACTTGACAGCAAGCTTCCTCTTGGTATCAACAATCAAACTATCATTACCTGTAACAAACAGGTCATCCACATACAGAAGTAGTATCACTGGATTTCCTTCCTCAACCTTGTAGTAAAGGTTGGAATCCGCTTTACTCTTGGTAAATCCCAAACTAGATAGGAAACCGTCCATCCTACCATACCAAGTCCTAGGAGCTTGCTTCAAGCCATACAAGGCTTTCTTCAATCTGCACACATATGACTCCTTGTCATGTGTTTCATAACCGAGTGGATGCTTCACATACACTTCCTCTTCAACTACACCATTCAAGAAAGCAGTCTTGACATCCATCTGGTGTATCTTCCATTTCATCACTGCAGCCAAAGCAAGTACTGATCTGATGGAAGTGTACCTAGCTACAGGAGCAAAAGTTTCTTCATAATCTATTCCCTCTTTCTGAGAGAAGCCACGAGCTACAAATCTTGCCTTGTATTTCTCTATGCTGCCATATGTAGCATGCTTGATTTTGTAGATCCATTTGGAAGTCACAATAGACTTCCCTTCAGGTCTTGGGACAACATCCGAAACATCATTCTTCATTATTGATTGGTATTCTTCGACCATGGCATCCTTCCTGGATCCTGGGAACTTCAATATCTTCAATAGATAGATTTGTTGCTGAACAAATGTTGTAGTCCTTCTTTTGTAGGTGATGGTATACAATCTTTCCTACAAAACAAGTTAAATTGCATGATTAGAAACATCTCATAGTTTTCAGAACAAATTCTTACACATAAAGAAATATGTCATATAGTCATGCAATTATCTTAGCCAATGCTTCAATACAACATTTATCCATATCCCGTAACTTTCTAGATGCCTTCCAATCTCTACCAGAACATTGTTAAGAGTTTGCACTACTCCCAACATGTCAGCAAAGAGGTTTCATTCTAGATAAGTAGCAATGGAATGTTGTACAGTGCCATAGGCCACTTACCCATCACATGCATATTAGTAGTATACTGTTCATTAATGCAATTATTCTAATATGAATAATACACAACCTAAGTCTAGGAACATAAATACATCATTGAACAACATTATTTAAACAAACAAAATATACAAGAAATGGCAATTCAAAAACTTATCTTTGTTTGTTTGTTGGGTGGACTCCCTCTAAATATTTGCTTCTTGCAGGAGCAGCTGGAGTCCAATTTTGAAGTAGCTTCTTCTACTCCTTTCTGTTGTGGATTGTAAGGAGTGGTCAACTCCCTCTTAATCCCTGAATCACTGCAGAGTTTCTTGAAATCACCTTAAGTGAATTCTCCGCCATTGTCGGATCTGAATTTCTTGATTTTCTTGTCAGTTTGATTTTCCTTCAAGGCTTTGAATTCCTTGAACTTGTCGAATACTTCATCTTTGTTCTTCAAGAAATAAGTCCAAGTCTTCCTAGAGAAATCATCAATGAACGAACCATAGTATACATACCCACTCAGAGAACTGGATAACATCGGACTGCATACATCAGAGTGGATAATTCCTTTTTCCTTACTTGCTTGTAAATTCCTTCTTTGTGTTCTTTCTTTTTGCACATCCTTTGCAAACACCTTCATGTTTTGACTTGATTTCAAGAAGACCCTCTACAACTTTGCTTGCAATTGGTAGTGCTCTGTAGTGTACATGTGGAAGTCTTCTATGCCAAAGTTCACTTGGCTCCATGGAATCATGCACCATGGCATGTTCAGGTTGTCCCTTCAATTTATACAATCCTCCCTCTTGCTCTCGAATCACCACTGCATCATCTATGGTCTTTCCCTTTGGCCACATTAGAACTTGGCCATCCACAAATGCAACCCTCATACCTTTTGCATCCAATGCAGATATGGAGAGTAGGTTCTTCTTGAGCCCAGGTACATAAAGAACTTCTTTCATCTTCAAAGACTTTCCAAAATCTAGGTTGTAGGAGGCTTCCCCACTTCCTTTGATAGGGTATTGATAATCATCCCCAAGTTTCACCTTATGGGGTGATTCTTGTTTAGATAGATTTACAAAAGATTCTTTAAACCCAGTCATGTGTTTGGAAGCCCCACTATCAATAATCCAATCATTACATCCATGAGAGATAGTACCTGTAAGAGCGGATATTAGAACATATTCATCTTCACTTGATGAATCATCACTTTCTGCCCTAGCCTTCTTCTTTGGAGGTTCATCATCCTCAGCAGCATGATCATGGTACCTTCTTTTACTGTCCTTCTTCTTCTTGTTGAAGTTGTTGTTGTCCTTCTTGTTCTTGGGACAATTTATAGCAATATGTCCCTTTTCATTACAGGTGAAGCATATTCTCCTTTCTTTATGGTGATGTGAAGATTTCTTGAAGTGAGATGGCTCTCTCTTGGACTTCCCTTTCTTGGTGTGAGCTGTGAGAGCTTGATCTTCATTCCCCATCTTTTCTTCTCGTGCCACAAGCCTTACTTCTTCTTGTGAGCATTCTTCTCGCAGTCTGCTGAAGGATACCAACTTCTTTCTTGCACAGATTCCTTGGATAAAGGAATCCCATGACCTGGGTAGGCCATTCAGAGTGGTCATGACAACTTCACCATTCTCCACCATTTCACCCACTGCTTCTAGTTGTTCCTTGATCTGAGAGGCCCTAGAAAAATAAGATTGAATGGATTCTCCATTCTGAAGTTTTACCCCTTTCAATTGGTTCCGCAGAGTCATCTTGCAATTTATGTTCTTCCCTTCAAATAGCTTGGATAGGGAATCAAACATCTCTTTGGGTGTCTTTAGAGATGACACATGGGAGATGAGATGGTCCTTGATAGAATCAGCAATGATTCTCTTTGCCTTGACCAAGTTCTTCTTGTGGAGGGCTTTAGCCTCTTCTCCCTCTGGGACAGGGACCTCTTCCCTTATATATGAGTCCAACTCATTCTCTTCCAGGATTAACCCAATCCTATACTTCCAAGCTCGGAAGTTATCAGCCCCTTCAAGCCTGTCCTCAAGCTTGGTGTGGTGAGACATCTTTAAAGAGTACTTAAAATGGAAATAGAAAAGATTTAGGTCTTACCACTTGATTTGCTGAAAACTGGATCTGGTCCTGGATTAGGGTTTGTCAGAGAAACCCTAAAAATTCAAAATGTGAATTTCAACTTTCTGAAAGGATATAAAGATGCGCCTTGATGAGTTGATCAGCCCGGTGTATTCAAAATTTGATATCTGCAAAGCTTCACCCTTCAGAAATGCCTTTTAGTCTTCTCGGGTTCACTAGGGAGGACCCTGAATTAGGGTTTTAGTTTCCCGGAGATTTACCCGACCAAAAATCTCGATCCAAAGCTCTAAACTTCGATTTTTCCAAGGAGCTTCCAGCTATGTCTTTAGATTTCAGAAATTCCTATTTTTGTGGAAACCCTAATTTTTAGGGCCAAAACTGAAAGTGCTCAGAATTGAATTCTGATTGGACAGATAGATTCACCTTGCTGAGTAGAGTCAATCTATCATATTTCTTTTCCAAAATCTGTGGAGAGAAACCCAATAAACAAGAAACCCTGGTTTCCATCATTGCACAATGTCTTCTTCTCAGGTTAGCTCTGATACCATGTTAAAATTTGAGCATTAATTCAAGATACTCTAGGATCTTTATTGAGAGAACAACATGTACAGTATATCAATTCATATAAATCATAGCAAGCATGTCAATCATCACAAGAAACAAAAGCATGAGAGACAATAGACACACAAAGTTTCCGTGGGGAAAACCCTAAGGTCAAAAACCCCACAACTTCCTCAGAGATAGATAGTGCAATAGCACAACCAAAGTACACAGAGATAGACTCCTATTAGCAGCTGATCCTCCTCCTCACATCTTTCCGAGTGAAGGAAGAGTGAGTTCTGAAGTGATCCAAATAGAGATCTCCCTATCTTTATTTATACTTGTCCTGCTTTCCCAATAACCTTATGGGGCCGACTTGTCTAGCTTAGCACAATAACCTCATATTACATTAATCCGGGCCGACCCCTTACAAGGTGGTCTAATAACCCATCGGCAAGTTAACACACTTGCGACACTTGTCCATACAAATGACGACACTTCCGTATAGAGGAATAATACATCTCTATAGGAGTACAATAAATATATATATGAAATACATTCCGAAGTTACATATACATCAACAATCTAATGCAAGAATCAAAGCATCTTGTAACACATCACCTGCTATATTTGCTTCCTGAGTAGTCTCTTGCTGTCCATCTCCTTTCTTCTTTAGAGATCTGCAGTCTTTCTTCATATATACTTTCTTTCCACAGTTCCAGCACTCTATCTTTCCCAGTATGGATTTGGATCTGCCCTTCCTAGACTTCCCACAATTACCTGGCCTATTTCCTCTCTCCTTTTGTCTTCCCCTACTCTCCATGGTCAACACATTACCTGATGTCTCACCTATGCTTTTCCTTCGCATTTCCTCTCTAAGAATAACACTAACAACATCATCAAATTTCGAAGTGTTTGAACTAGAGACAGAGTTACTTATCTCAAGATTAGAAGAGTCCTTACCTCATCCGTTCCATATTTCTAGCAATGGGCACAAGATTAGAAGAGCCCTTACCTCATCTTCAAAGTTCACTTTTACAGAACTTAGTTGATTAGTAATCGTATTAAATTCATTTAAATGGTCAGCAACAGACCCTTCTGACATCTCCATATTAAATAAACGCTTCACTAGAAATACCTTGTTGGAGGCCGAGGGTTTTTATACAGTTTAGCCAATGCGCTCATCAGACCCTCCATTATCTTTTCATTTGAAATATTGAAAGCCACCGATGAATCCAGGCACAACTGTATTGTTTCTAGTGCCTTTCTGTTAAGAACGTTCCATTCTTCGTCCTTCATAGCCTCCGGCTATTTTGCTTTTCCTCCCAACGGTACGAATAGATCCTTCTGATACAAATAATCCTCCATTTTCATCTTCCATAACTGGTAGTTCTGGACATTAAAATTTTTGACCCTAAACTTTCCTTCTTCTGCCATTGCTCCACTCGAACTAGGAATCCTTCTTTCCTGTGAGTTTATGCACCAAATAGGCCTTTGGCTTTGATACCAATTGTTAGAAAAATAGGATCGCAGAACAATAGCATAAAATAAGATCCATAAATAAAACACATAAACACAATACAAGATAGACACCAATATACGTGGTTCATGCAATCTGGGCTACGTCCACGGAGAAATTGCCAGTCGTTTTATTATATTGTCCACCAAATGAAGGGATACAACTCGCAACACATATGCTGTAATTTCCTCTTCATTCTTTACACAATCATAGAGATCTTTACAATACTACAATACACAGTTGTATTACAATGCCTTCCTTGTAAAGAGGGATTAACATGGAAAAATACCACTGGATACCCAATACCATGGGCTCGTAAATTATCCATTATTGACCAAGTCATGACTATGAAATTACAACATTTTACAAGGCATTTTTCCGAAATTTTCGCTACAAGGGCATTGCCCCCAAACTCCTGCTAGGGGGGGGAATCCCAAAAGTAGTTGCCCCCCCCCCACCTCCCCCATGGAGACTATAGTGGGGGGGAATCCCCCCCACACCCCACACCCCCCCGTCATGGGATGGGATCCAGACATGGCTTAAACGCGACCTCTAAATAAGGAAGATGAGGCTCCAAAACCAACATATGTTCCTTGGAATTTGGTAGGCTGGTCTCCTCTACGTTTGACCATGAGTCATTCGGGTCTACTTGGGAACCTTCCAATTTAAAATCCTTGGAGATTGCTAAGCTAGAGCATGTGAACAATCTAGTCATTGTGGAGAGGATCTTGGGTACTCAATGCCTGGTTCTTGAGGATAAGGAGAGGAAAGGGTTGGGTGAGGCCTCAAGTTATAATCTTCTACCTAGAGGGGGTGGGTTAAGTGTTGTTGAAGGTGTTCAAGAAGGAGGTTTGAGGGAGGGTATGGTCGTAGGACCAAAGGGGATGGGAAACAAGAGAAAGTCTTATCTGTATATATCCCAAGTGAAAGCAGCTTCAAATTTCATGTTACGTGGGCATTTCGCATTGGATGGGGTCCTTAGAGCGAAGATGACCTCGAAGGGTGGTTTAAAATGAAAGCTATTTCCTTCAAGTGTTGGGGAATGACCATCTCGTCCAAACGGCTAGCCATAAAAAGGTTAGTTTGGAGTCATAAACCTGATGTCATTTTCTTTCAGGAAATGCTTGGTGTGGGCAATATTATTGTGGAAGTTTTGGAATCTCTCCTCCCAGCTTGATAATTTGTGTCTCTGGATGCTTGTGGCATATTGGGGTGTGTTGCTACAGGGTGGAACATTGCCAAGATGAGGGTAGAAAATTGATGGTCTATAGTGTTGGGCATTGGGGCAATTTTGTTTTCAAGGGAACTGGGGAAAGCTTTGACTTTCATTAATATTTACAGTCGTTGTGCTAATAATTTTTTTGTTTGGGAAGGCATGATGAGAAACCCTCTACGCCGGGAAGATGATCTCATATTGGTAGGAGACTTGAATTTCTCTTTAGGGAGATCTAAAACGTGGGGGCCCAGGGTTGTGCAAAATCCATTGGCATAATCCTTCAATAACTTACTTGGCAGAGAGAGTTGCATTGATATTGAACCTGCAAAAATCAACTCGAACTGGTGAAACAAGAGGTCACGAGAGGAGAGAGTTGCTAAGAGATTGGATTATTTTCTTGTGAAGGAACCATTGCTAGAGGGAGACATTATTTTTTGTCAATGGGTGGAGGAGGGTGTTGAATTTGATCACCATACTTTGATGATGGAATTAAGGAAGATTGGTAAAAATCCTCAAGTCCCTTTACATTCAACTCAAACTGGCTTCAGGATGGAGGGTTTTTAAACTTAGCTAAAGAGAAATGGAGGCTTTTTGATGATAACACGAGGGAATCAGTTGCGACCCAGATGGGCGAGAATCTAAAATCCCTCAAACAAGACACTTTGGGTTGGGTGCATGAGAAAAAAATTAGGGATGAGCAAGTTTTGAAGGATACTGAAGAGACTCTCGCAAGAATTTATCAATTAGAGGATGGGGGGTATTTGATAGAAGATACTAAGCGTGAACTGGTAAAGCTGGAAGAAGTCAAGAGAAAATTGATCGAAGAGAAGGCTACGACTTAGAGGCTAAAGAGTAGGGCGCCGTGGCTTGCACAAGGGGATAACAACACAAATTTTTTTCATAAGTTTGCACAAGGAAAGAAAATGTCAAACTCAATTTGGATTTTGGAAGATGGGGAAGCTAGTAGTATTAGTGGTTTCTAGAAGATTGCAGAGGTAGGGATTAGGCATTTTGAGTCCCTGTTCAAAGTGGAGGAGAGAGCTTCTATAGGAGAGATTGTCGGGTTAGCTAAAGTATTTCCAAGCTTTGTCTCAGAGGAGGATAACATAGAATTAATAAAAGAAGTCTCGGGAAAAGAACTAAAGGTGGTCTTGCACAGTTTCCAGAAGGACAAAATCCTTGGTCTGGATGGGCGGTCGATGGACCTCTTTATACGCCTGTGTGATTTTCTGGAACATAACATTATGCAGGTGGTGGAGGAATCTAAATCAAAAGGTTATATGCCAGCAGGTTTCAAATCAACATTCATTGCCCTTATTCGAAAGACAAATAAGCTCTTGTCCTATGAATATTTTAGATCGATTGCTATGCAATAGCATATACATGATTGTGGCAAAGGTTATCTCTAGAAGAATAAAAAAATTGTTATCAAAATCTATCTCAGAGGAGCAATTTGGGTTTCTGGTCGGGTGTCAGATTCATGAGGCGATTGGAGTAGCGCAAGAGGGACTACATATAATCAAGGTAAAAAACATTAGAGCGACTGTAATAAAGATTGATCTCTCAAAGGAATATGACATGGTAAGTTGGTTGTATATCATATTGATGCTAACTAATTTATGATTTTTTGTACCTTTTATATCTTGGGTGATGGGATGCACCTCATCGGTCTCCTTTTCTATTATGATAAATGGGGTTGCCACAAAATTCTTCAAAGATTCTAGAGGGTTGAGACAAGGATACCCCTTGTCTCCATTATTCTTTTTAATTGTAGTAGAAGGTCTCAGTAGGTTGATAATGAATTCTAAAAGGGCAGGAAACTTCAAAGGAATTAGAACTAGTCACTCAATCTCGACCAGTCATCTTTTGTGTGTGGATGACATTTTGATATTTTGTGATGGGTCTATAAGGGAACTCCACTCTTTGAAAAATATTCTGGATCTATATTGTGTTTCTACAAGGTTGCTAGTGAGTGAAGGCAAGTTCACCATTTCCTTAGTGGAGCATGAGGAGGAACATTGGATAAGAGCCACTGATTTCTTTCCTTTTAGAAGGGTAATGCTAGAGGATGGCATAAAGTATACGGGATTCATCTTGAAACCGAATAAATATCTAAGAACGACAAATAGCTCATAGCTAAGTTGGAAACAATATTGGCAGGTTGGAGGTACTGGTGGCTATCTAGAGAAGGCAGGTCAATCTTAGTGAAAGTTGTGCTAGAAGCTATTCCAGTTTTTCTGAGGCTCTTGTGTTGGATCCCCAAATGGATCTTAGACAAACTAAGAAAGTTGTGTTTATCTTATTTTTGGAGAGGTTCTATGGACAAACATGTAATCCCATGGATAGTGTGGGAGAAGCTTGCGTGGAAAAAGTCTATGGGGGGTTGGGGAATAAAGCACATCTTTAGATTCTCAAAGGATTTGGTAGCTAAATCAACATAGAGGTTGATAAAGGGGGAGGGCCTTTGGGTCATAGTGGTTGAGGACAATTACATTACCCCTGATTTAGTTGAGATTTGGCTCTGAAGAAGGAATAAAAACAAAGGCTAATGCTCTGTTATATGAAAAGTTGTTATTAATGCTTTTCCTCTTATAGGAAAGGCGTTGGCCTGGAAAATTAGTGATGGTGCCAAAGTAAGGGTGGGATAGAACACATGGACTAGTGGAAATATATCTTTCCTATGCATATGATTGAAATAATTAGGAATAAAGGTTTTACCTTTCTTTCCCAGATAGTCGACAGGGAGGCTACCACTTTCTAGAATCAAGGTTGGCTTGGAGGAGATGAGATGGGTTTTGAGGGAGAATACGTAGTTAGGTTGGAGTCCTTTTTGTTTGAATTGAGAGGGAGTAGGATCAGAATGAGAGATGAACTTGATTCTTTGGTTTGGGATTATGCTCCTACAAGTAATTGTTCTCCTAGATTGGGCTATCTTAGCTTGGGTGAAGAAGGGGCGTTGAGAAAAAATTGTTGGTGGTGGGGCTTAACTTGGAAATTAAAATGCCCTCTGAAAGCTAAGTTATTATTTTGGTGCCTCCTAAATAATAAGGCTCTAACATAGGATATGATCTAGAAAAGGGCATGGCAGGGCCTGGGTAGATGTGCCTTATGTGGTTTGGTTGAGGAGATAAATAATCACATTGTCATGGAATGCCATTATGCAAAACATGTTTGGATGGAGATGGATATCCTTTAGGGAATCAGAAATGGATGGTATGGATCAATGGTTGAAGAAGGATTCAGGAATTGGGTTGAGGATTTGAGAACTCATTATGCACGATCGGTGCCGACAATTGTTGCTTGGGGGATTTGGTTGTCAAGAAATATTATCATTTTCGAGGGAAGATTGATCCCATCTATGGTTTGTGTTTCTCAAAGCTGGGGTATTCTTGCATATTTTCCTTAGGATGTCGATTCAGGGCCTTGGAGGAACATACTAGAGGAGTATATAGATAGATCAATGCCATGGCGTTATTTCAACGAGGTTGCATAGGGAACCCCTTCCCTCTGTGGTGGTGGAGGAATCTTATATTTTTCATATTCGCATCATCTAAAATTCAAAGCAAGTCTTGGTAGGGGCACAAACAATTTTGTAGATATCTCAGCTTTAAGGCTCTTGTTATTTCCGGCTATTGAAAGGGGCGTTACTTCTTTGCAAGTGTTCGGGGATTCAAAGATTGTAATCGATTGGATCACTGGAAAAAGTTTATGTAATGACCTAGGCTTGTCTATTTGTATGGAGGAGGTGAAGAGGTCAAGGGAATTGCTAGATTTGGTGTCTTTCAAGCATGTGTAATGAGAACAAAATGTTGGTGTATATATCTAGTCAAAGGCTGGCTTATTGATGACCTGTGGGACTTGGTTTATCACTGAAAGCAGGGAGGGTGATATCTCTAGATATTATCACCCTCCCTTTCATGGAGCGTAATTCCTATTGGGTTTTATGCTTAGTTGTTCACGTGGATGACATTTTTGGCATGGCTATTTCTAAGTTGTCCCTTTGGGACTCAACCTGTGTTTTGTATAGATGCTGGTCGTGGAGCTAGGAATTTTGATATGTGTTTATGGCTCTTTTGAAGAGTGGATTTGATCTTGGTTTTGTATGTAATAGCTATTGGTATTTGTTTCTTTCTAGTGACTAATCTAGTGTTTTCCATGTTCTAGCATAGTCTTCCTGATGGGAATGCTTCGCATGGAGCTCTTGACGAGCATGAAAAATATATTTGTGTACTTTCCTTTTTGGGAAGTTAATGAAATTATGATTTTTTTTTCGAGGAAAAAAGTCAATGCAAAGTTCATAAACCTATTTTGTTAGGAATTGTTAAATATTTGTAAATCCCAACCATTAATATCCATGATAAAACATACCCTAGTTCTCATTGATTCAAGCCACCATTTTCATTTATTAGAAGGAATCCATTTGTAATCAAAGGCCATGTTTTACTTTAAATAAATTTGGAATGATCAATGAACTACTTAAAGATGTCACTTTTTGGTTACAACAAGAGAGTTGAATTTTGAAAGGTTGCAAAAAAGATAATAAACATAGGGTTCCCAAATTGCAAGAAGACATAACTTCACAAATAGATTCCATTAGCAAATGATCTACCCTTCTCTAACCACATCACATTGAACCAAGGAAATGGATATAAAGAAACTTCTTCCATTTATAACATTTTTCTCTTATTACAAAATGGTATGTAGGCTACAAGCAAATAAACACTACAATATGGCCATAATATGCAACATTTGAAATCCATACACCAACACACACTTGAACGTAGGTCTAAGTATTTGCAAATCATATGCCTATACAACTAATTAATACATTGGTAAATAAAGAAGAAACACATCCTTGGAGAATCTACAAGGAAAGTTTTTGTCATAGTCATTATAATTTATCCAACTTTGACTATTGACACCCAAAAATAATGCAAAACTCATAAGAGAAGTAACAACTACTATAGAGGTCTTTTTTGAATTTAATGAATTTGAAGCATCTAGAAGATGGATTTCTTTGGACTGTTGGAGTTTAATTTTCCATGTTGTACCTATTGACATGTGCAAGAGCTAGGTTTGTTTTGATACCGAAAAGCACATTTTTCTAGCTATCCTTATGCAATTAGTTGGCAAACAAAATATAAGCTTTGCGAAAATGATAAACTTTACAACTTACATCGTTATTTGAAAGATAATACACTTATAGGAAACTTAAATGGATCGTGGGAGGTCCCTTTCATAGAGGGTCCTATCCAATAAAATTTATAAGGAACCATTAAAAACAATAAATAAATTAAATGGAGGAGGTATAAAAGTTAACATACAGATTGCATACCTTTCACTTGTCCTAACTCCATCCTCATAAACATAAGATCTCTTACATTTTCTACTTAGTTCTATTTGTCTTTTTTTCCCCACAAGAAGAGATAACATTTGTATTTATGAAGAGACTATTGGAAATCCATATAGTTGAAACAATACAAAATGTTCAAAATTATTACAAAAACTCTTTGCATATCTTTTCAAAAACAAAATAGCTTGTCCTTGGAGAGGTTGATTTCTTGTGGATCCTATACTACTCATAACATATCTACAACTATAATGTCTTATGTACTTCGCTAATAAAAAAATACATGTAGACCGCATATGGAAATTTTAGAGACAAATTTGTGGCCTCTATGGACCTCCTATATTTAGACATCTTCAACTTTCACCTAGCTATGTTCTTCTTGTTCTTTTTGCTATTTATTGAGAGCTATCGTCGTATGCTAAACCATATCTTCTTCAATTGCATGCTCTTTCACCAAGGTTATAGAGACACTTGGAAAACCTGCCATGAACTAAGGGCTTCATGCAAAACCCATAATGATGTTATAACACAAATCGGAGTCAAAGGCCAATTTATAACATTTTAAAGTTAAACCTTGAAGCTTAGTTTCCATATCTTCCTACTTGGATTCCTAGTTTTCTATATGTATGCTCAAGTATTCAATTGCTTGTTGCATATCGTCTAGTTGGCTTGTCATTTTCTTTAATATTCTCTTAAGCTCATAATTATTATCTTTTGAGATTTCTTCCAGTGTTAGGTAGCTTTCCATTTTAAGGACTTGAGTCTTTTCTATTAAAAATCCCAAGGTTTATCCTAGTGTTTGCCAAGAGGGTATATGGGATCTTAGGAGAAACAATAGACTGTTGGATCTTTTCAAAACAATGATAATCCCATGCCACTAAAATCCTTTTCCATTGATGTTCAACAGAAGCCAAGGATGGATGTGTGTGCACTTACCAATTACCACAGGTATTGAAGTTTTTGTAAGGAAGATTCATGGAAAAGGTTTGATTTGAAGTAGTAATGTATGGGCCTCTTTTCAAACAAAGAGTTCCCCTTCAAGTCCTCGATATATCCACGTAGAATCCTCTACAGTGTTAGGTTAACCTTGACTCGGTGAATGAGTCATTGAGCTAATATTGGTTTGGGTTAAAGAACATGGTATTTGCTGGCCCATGGTATTGGCCTAAGGTATTGCATGTAAAGAAGCTTTTATAAGGCTTGAGGAGGCTCCATTGTAAAGAGGCATGGAGGTGAGCAGGTGAGCTCACTTGGCCCGATTGGCCAGTTGTGGCCAAGGTAATGAAGATCCTCATTGGCTGGTTTTTCCCCTCACAGGGTTTTCCAGGTTAAATGTCTTGTATTCAATGTTGCTATGATTATGATTGTTATTATTGTTCTCTCATTATTATATATGCTCGTTCAAAAGCTAAGAAATGGTATCAGAGCATGTGGTTGGTGATCCTTGAGGCCATATTTTTTGTAATTGAGTTTTAATTAATATGTTGCGGGGTGCATGATCAGTGGTACCCGACACCCCAACAATTTTTTGGTTCTTGGTTAGAATGTGATTTCCCCGGGTGTTTAGAAGCACAAAAAAAATTAAAAAAATCATTGTATCCCTCTCATGTGCAAAGAAGGGATGTGGCATCAAGTTGTGGAATGAACCACTGGGATAGGTACGAGGGTGGCAAGTGTACTTGTAGCCTAGATTGATGTGGAATTGGAGAGGTTGAGTCTTCGATTGAGGGAGGAATGTGAGATGGTTTAATCTCAATTTTGGGACCAAGATTGATGAACTATGTAGCTGAAGAGAATTCCTAGAGAACTGGCAGTTACAACGGTTGAGGACCCATGCAATTCACTAGATGGATTCTTTTTATATGGACGTCAATGACAAGTTTGTATGAAGGTACAAAAGGAGGCATGTAAGATGACAAGCATGGAGAAGTAAGAGGATGTAGCAACGAATGGTGATGGTAAAGTCACCATGGCACACATCAACAAAAACAAATTATTATATTGGAGTTGAAAATTGTATTACATATAAATGGGCATATGAATGTAAGACCTAGTTAGGCGTGCATACCCATGGTAACTCACTGGTATAGTCATGCAGAACTAGATGATAAGGGGGCATGTGAGATTCCTCGTTAAAAACTTTGAGGGGGGTGGGTCATTACTCCAAGTCAAGTTTAAAGGGGGGATTGTTAGGTTAACCTTGACTTGGTGAATGAATCATTGAGCTAATATTGGTTTGGGTCAAAGAACATGGTATTTGGTGGCCCATGGTATTTGGTGTCCTATGGTATTTAGCGGCCCATGGTATTGGCACAAGGTACTGCATGTAAAGAAGCCTTTATAAGGCTTAATGAGGCTCCATTATAAAGAGGAATCGAGGTGAGCGGGTGAGCTCACTTGGCCGGGTTGCTCGGTTTTGGCCAAGGTAATGAAGATCTTGATTGGATGGATTTTCCCCTCATGTGGTTTTCCAAGGTAAATGTCTCGTGTTCAATGTTGCTACGATTATGATTGTTATTATTGTTCTCTCATTATTATATATGCTCGTTTAGAAGCTAAGATACCAGAGGTAGTGAATCTTCACGCCAAAACTTCATGGTAAAATTAAATCCAACCCCCAATTCAAATATCCCACCTTCACTTCGTGTGCACTTAATGATCGGTTAAGTTCCAGTTCTACAATAGTTGCACAGTAGAATGGAAGGACAAATGATACACAAGGGAGGTTTAATCCCTTGCCACCACCGAGTCTTTTTCCACAACATTTTTCATTTCTAGTAGCACAAACTCTACGGATAGTTGTAAGGGAGTTAAACCTATATTTAATTATTAAATGATCCATCAATTTGATCATTAAGGGATCCAAAATGTCTTGAGGGATCCCCCATTTTCAACTATGAACTTTTTCCAATGTGGAAGTTGAATCCACTAATGTATTTGTTAGACTATTATTTGAACGACGGAGGTGGATCAATTGATATGAATCTAAAGTGTCAAGCATACCTTGTATTCTCTATATCATTTGACTAAGAGTTGATCCTGCTTCACGCTTTCACTTTCTCACTAAGCCTATGTTCAAGGAGAAATCTCTGAGGACGAGGTCTATTTTAATATGTCAGAAAATAAGAATTGATATTCCAAGGAATAGGGCGCATGTCTCTACCTAGTTATTGGTTATTCTCCCTAGTCCTCAAGTGAAGCTTATTTCTGTATTCCCTTCAGGGTCAAGGAGAACTCCTCCTGCAACTAGCAATCCTATATATGTTTGTATTGTTACTTTATGAAGCTTAATTTTTTATGAAGTGTGATGTTTCTTCTTAAATCCATCCATTCTACGCTTATAAGATGCTTGGCCCATTTGCACAAGAACATCAAAATGATTGGAACCCCATACGTTTTGTGTGCATCTATGGTAAATGATACGATCTAGCTTATGCAATTTCTCAATATATTGTGTAACCCAAATGGCCAAGCTTCCATATTTTGCTACAAAGCATGGTCCATGTGGAATTGTTGATGTTGGAAACATATATAGTAAATTCTATCATAGAATACCAAATAATGATACCTAATGAAGTTAATTTACAATAAAATATGTAATGTAAAGAGAAGATAAATACAAAAGAAAAATGTCGGTGAGATGAAAATCAATATGCACAACATGTAGAGTGTCATATGTTTCTCTCCCCAAGCTTCTTTCATCGCTTTGATAATATTTGTAGTGGCTTCTTGAAAGGATACTGTGTCACCTTCCATGAATTTTTCCTTATCCATCATAAGGACTAAAGATGAAAGTGACCTACAAGTGTGTTTCTTCATTCTAATTGATCTAGTCCTTCCATTATTTCAATAATATTTTACATCGATTAAGCCTTGATTCAATCCCCAACATCCATGCTCACATTTATTTTCAAGAAAACAATATGCCTTGACACATGGCATTGATGGATTTGCCAGAATATTACCACATGTGCCTGATTCATTAATATTGTTTTCAATTTTGGCATGTCCCCCATGGAAACTTGCTTTTAAAAGTAGCTCCCATTTTTACTTCTTCCTCTTCCCAATGGTCATGTGAATATGGCCAAATGATTTCTTGATGAGCTACTAGTCCCTTCAGATTGTGCCTTCTAAATATTCCATCTAGGAATTTATATTCTAGGATGGCTTGAGCTTCCATCCTTGCAAATACAAAGTTGTTGAGGCCATAATGCAAATGTATAGAAAATAACTAAACACATTCAATTGCCTCAAGCAAATTTTTACTTTCATCCTGTGGGGTTTTGTTTCAAGAAATCAAAACAAATAAATACATGACCATATCATCAACATATCTCACAAATGCAATCAAAGTGCACATGTAAACGCTAATCAATGGCATAGAAAACACTGCTTCTATATTTGGATCAAGCTTATCACAATTAGGAGGAAGGTTTTCATGAAACCTCAAAATACCACTTTTCTAATTGCGATATTTTTGTTTTTTCTACATGCAATATAAGCCACTGTGTGTTGCATTTTCACCATGAGAAATGTTATACATGCACTTGAGAGTTTTAAATCACCCATAAGATGCCATTCCAAAAATTATGAACCATATCTTCCCACATTAAAAAATTCCCCTACATCATGTGAAGCCATAGTTAATGGTAAAGATGTTTTATTGAAAACAAATTTCAAGGATTCATGGGATTCCTTATTGACATGAAAATTTCTCAACCAAAAAAAGGTGATCTTCAAAATGAACTTGAAAAATATTTATCACTTGTCTTGGCAAGGTTTGGATATAATGAACGGTTCATTAATGTGATTGAAACACTTTCATTTTTTGTTGTTGTTTATCAACTCCATCCCGTTCAATTTTAGGACAACAATCAATTTCGCACATGCTTCCTCAATAGAGATGTTGCAGTACCTCACCATCAACTACAGTATCCATTCTAGGTCAAACCACAAATATTTTATTTTATTTTTCATTGAATGGTTTCACTTGGTAGTTTATTTTTATTCATACTTGCAACTTCATGCATTACTTCTAATTGAGATGCATTTCCCGATGAAATAACAATTTTAATGTTTCATAGTACAATATATTTCTTCACATGATAAGGGCGATTAAAAAAATGTTTTAATTGCAACATTCAACATTCCCTCCCTTAGAAATTTAAAAAGACTCTCATGTGCTTCCTCGTTGATCCATATATCTCACAAACTCCTTAAACATCCTTTATATCAATTGTTACACTGATAGGTGTTTATATTTTAGAATTTGGGGTGGACTACTGCCTATGCTTTTCCTAGATTGCACGAGGATGAGACAATTGTACTGTCCAAATTTATTTTATGGCAGTTGTTCCAAATTCGAAATAAACAATTGTAAAAAAAGAATATAAAAAATAACTGGTAGCTATCCATGGATAACTGGTAGATAATGCACAAATAACTCGTAGCTGATGGATAATAGGGAGTTCACACAACTATGCATGGAGAGCAAGTAACTTGTTCATGGCACTTAACTTGTGACCTATCAGTGTTCAACAACCACAAGTTAAGTGGTTGTGCTAGTTAAGCTTCCAATGAATTGGTTAACTACTTCTTCCCTCAAAGCATCAAATTCTAGTTGTTTAAGCATTGCTTTAATGTTGCTTTTTTTAATAGTCTTCCACAAATCCACATGTTACAGCGTATTTTGCCACCTTGTGAGCATTAGCACTCATTGGCCTCCATTATTCAGTTGATTGACTCAGAACCACTTTTTGTCCTCCAGGAACCCTTGTTTCCCTATTTTTGTTCCTATACGCGAGCTGCTTCACTGCAACTCGCGCATACGCAGGCTGTACCATTGTAGCCCGCGTACATCGAGTTAATTGGTAAATAATTGTAAAAACTCTATTTTTCACTTCCAAAAAGCGGCCATTGTGACCTTTGGCCCTCCATGCATCTCGAAACGACTTGATTCGACCTTTCACCTACCATTGGGAGGGTTATATATTGAGCTCTTATGGTGTATGGAAGGAGGAGAAAGAGAGAGCAACGAAACTCTATTGGATTTTTGCCGTGACTTGAGTCTACATCCATTTATCCTAGTTGTTGTGAACCTTTTATGTTCACCTACCAAACTCTTCCATATCTTGTGAAGGGACCTATCCTTTACTCGTGAGTTTTCCATTGCATGGGGGATTGAAGTGGTGGAGGCACAAGTGGAGGGATCTAGTTCTTGGTTCAAATGAGTTGCCGGCAAGAGGTTGTATCATGTACTTCTTGTTCATATTAATAGAAATACTCATTTTCTCATCCAATTGATCTTGTGAATGGTTGTTTATTAACATTGGGTTACATTTGCTTATTATATCATGGACTATGCTATTGTTTATGCTAACATCTTTCATATATTATATGCACTTGCTTGTGTTTATTGTTGAGATAAGTTGCAGGTTCAAGTGTAGAAATTGGAAAGCTCAACGGGGATCTACATCAAACGTCTGGTTGAAGGTTGTTCTTTTATTCCACATCTTAGCATTTACATTTATATAACATTGCATTGGGAATTGAGTTGATTTATGGTAGTCATCTGTCTATTGTGGTCTGCCCCGAGCCATAGGAAGTTTTTCTCCGTAACACCACAAAATGGCTACAACTTGGAGCTAATATGGAATTCAATTCAAATGCTCCTTTTCTACATGCACCTCTAGTCTTTTCCAAACATGATATTGGTTTCATGTCTTTTTTCAAATATGTTCCTCAACCCCGATGGAGTTTTCTTTATTGTAGAGAGTCTCTTTTGGAGACGACAAATATAAGTTTTCAAAATTTCAATTTCTTTTGATGAGTTGGATTTCTCTTGAAGCACTTTATTGTTGTCCACACGACTTTGATTCAACATTGATTTGTTTGGTCTAATGTTATTTTTTCATGACACTTAATCATATTTTAGTGTTGGAGTTGACATAATTTAATATTAAGATCTTGAATTTTTTGTTTAGGGGAAACATGGTTACCTTCCAAGTTTTTACAATATCCTTGGAGACCACTCTTTGCATAGAATATGAATCTATATATCCTTCTTATTGTTTTGAAACTAGGATGAGAGTTGGACATGGGGTCAACTGGATAGAGTTCCTGGACCAATTTCTATTTATTTATTTATTTTTCTGGATTAGGGCCATATCCTTACTTAAATTTATGTGGTTAACATGGTGATAGTTTCTTACATATTTTGTATGTTTTGAATAGTCTCGCAAACAATCAAGATTATGGAACTCAAAACATAATGGAAAATACCAAAATGAGAAAATCAACTTGCATATGGAACAATTTGGGAGATCTTCCAAGGAAAAGCTAATGTATTTATATATTGAGGAGTAACTCAAAGTTATTAGGCATATTATAGAATATGTTAAGCCCAAATAAGATTGTATGTCTAGATCCAAAGGCAACACAATTTAAAAATTAATGAATAGGAAATCATGCAACTAGCCTTATAACAACAAACATTGTCTTAAAAATATTGTTTTAGGTTGGGCCTATTTATTTTTCTATTTGGTTGATGCACTTGAAGTGTTTATAAACATGCCTATTCAATTTTCAATTTAATTCAACAAAATACAACTTGAGAAATCACTAAACATAGTAGAGATAAAACTATATATTAAACGCCATTCCATTATGTATTTAAAACTCTCTTTTGGTTTTGTGTTTGAATAGATAAAACATTCACATGGTGCATCCATTTTGAAAGGGCCATCTATAGCTAAATGTATTGTTTAAAGTAATGTTATTTTGATGGGGAATTTATGTGTATACTTGATAGATAACGATCACAAACAAGATGGCTGAAGCTTTACGATGCCCTAATATACAACCTTGGACTCTTATCTCAAATAATATGAGACAATTTTGGATGCTTATGCCAACCAATTTGGCATCTTAATAATTGCTTGGGAAACCTAGAATGCCATGATGCCAACATGTCATATCAGTTTAGAGACAAACCTTTAGACTATGAAAACATGACATTTATGTGTAAGATCTGCTGGGACACAACCGATCAAAGGGAATCCTGCCGTAAGAGGTATATTCACACAAGGGAGGAAGCAAAGAAAAGGAAGCCTTTGTCATACTTTCTTTAGTTCCAAGTGTGATATCAGTGCCAACCCCATCCAAGTGAGATATTAAATGGATGTTTCTAAAAATTAGAGTAGTCCTTTGTCTCTTGAATATGGTAATTTAAACATTGAGTAGCATTCCCAACAACAAGTTCAATCTCCAAAGGATCCTTGCTTTGTAGATGAAAGAAAAAATAACAACTAGAGAGATCATGAAGGATGGGGGTGGATTTATGGGGTTCTTTTCCATGTGTGTTAGGTGTGTTTTTTGAAGTAAGGGGTGATAGGGAAAAATAGAGGATCTCATGGATTACGGGGAGGACGGGTCAAGTCTTAAATTAAATTTGCTGACATATGAGGAGGTTAAAACTATCTAGAGGTTAGGTAAAGGAACTTTTTTCTGACACTTTCAATAAGTCAACAAATTTGGATTATAATCTAGACAATTTATTAAGAGATTTCTCCAAGTGACTATTAGATCCGACATAAGGTGGTGGAGAGGTTTCGTATGTGGATTTTAACTCTACAAGTGAACAGGGATGCTTATAGTTTGGGAATTACCATCTCAAACTTTGTCCTAAAATCTCCTACGACGACCATCACCCTCAAGTAGAGACTTAGGTGTTTGGTTTAGGTCTAGAAGGTGATTGAGACTCAGAGGGAGGTAAAGCATCGGGGGTAGACCCAAAGGAAACTTTTTTCAATTCGAATGTCTAGATTGGGAGGAAAAAGGGTAAATGTATTAGAAGTAAAAAAGAGAAAGTTAAGATGGTTTTGTGTTTGGACATTAAAACATAAGAAGTTATGGTCATGATGGACGTGGCCCTAGTTGGAAGGTTTTATGGGGAATTTTTAACCTCTGGTTCTCTACGGTAATGGATGGAGAAATATTGGTTACTTATTTTAGTTTATTTACTGTCTTTCTCGTTTTGGTTCATTGTTGGATTTGTTTATGCTTTCATAATAAAGAAGATGCAGGAACCATCCTTATGAAGTATTGGTGTAGGGGTCCTTTCGGTTTAATCCTGAAACCGCAGGACATAGGTTTCCATTCATGAAGGTAACCTACTTGTATTAAGAAAATCTGGGAAATTTTTTTGAGTTTCCCATCGTTTCTATGGAAGAAGGATTGTAAATACTGGGTAATATGGTTGGTCGCTTTGTAATTCTAAAAAATAGTTTGGAATCAAATTCGAACCATTGTTGTGCATGGACCCTTGTGGAAGTAGACCTACATGAGGGTTTGCTGGCATATTTGGAATTGGTGATAGGCGATGAATATTTTGTTCAAAAAATAGATTAACGGCTTGTTCCTTTTCGATGTCATGGATTCCATGAAGTGGATCATCTGTTAGTTCAATGTACTATGAAGAAGAGGCAATAAGATCTCCCCAAAAAAGTATGGGCGAAGAAAAATTCTGACTCCCTAAAAGTGGGAAGTGGTGGATCCTTAGTGGAGTGATCAAGAAATTCAAAACAAAAAAGAGAATTCCAGGCTTGAAGAGGAAAATAATTTTCTTTGTGTTTAAAAGACTAGTGTTTTGTTTGGGTGGATGTGGTTGGTTTGTAAAGTGGCTTAATATCAGGATGGAGTCCGGATATTGTAATGAAGTCTTTTGTAGTTACTATCTTGAGTATTCTGGTGCACCTGGAAGTATGGAGATGAATAAAACATTAAGGTTGATCAATATCTATGGTCCTTATGCAGAGAGGTGACCATTTTTGGAAAACATATCTCTATAAGATATTCTTAACGTTTTGAATGTCAATGTAGGAGGGGATTTAAATCTAACCATTTACTTGAGAGAATTCTGGGGAGAATTGATTAAACATGATACTTTCAGAAAATTTTGTATTCAATGTTTCAAACAAAATCACCTTGTTGATATGGAACCCTTAAGGATGGCCCCTGATTGGAAAAATGCCAGAAGAGGGAAGGGGACCATCTTTAAGGGCCTTGATAGAATTTTGATCTCAGAAGCTTTGGTTGAGGAGAATTCCAGGTTCAAGACTTGGATTGGAATGGGTGGTATTTTTTTTCATCAACGAATCGTGTTGAATATGGATAAAGATGAAGATAAGATGCTGAGTTATTTAAAATTCAATCATGGGTGTGTTGGTTCTAATACTGATTATAGTAGGTTTCAAAATTTATTCATATAGTTAAACACAATTAGACATAAAACAATGGCACACAACACATCAACACAATACACAAAAATTACCCTGGAAACCCCTCTTGAAAACCAACAAACCAGTGAGCTTACCACTCATCTATTAATCAAACACCCATAACAGGTGTTTACAATCATGATTTGCTATACCACAAATCACACTTCATTACATTCCACCATCACACACTATTTGCATAGCCATTACATCTTATTTATAGATGCAATACAACCAACTGCTCATTAATGGAAATCCATAACTTCCTAAACACTTTCAGTTATTTTGTTACTATCAACTTGATTGGATCAACTTTGGTTGATCGTGCGTTTGAGATTTTGGTCATTTTGTCTACTTCCCATCGACTATTCATTTGCATTTGACCAAGTAATCCAGTCGTCTAGTCGACCATACTTCCATCGTCTGTCACCTTCAACTCTAGTTGACTTATATCCCTCGACTATTGACTTTTCCAGTCAATTTAGATGCAAATAATATAACATTCCCAACATTCTCCCACTTATTGCCTTCTTCGAATAAACATGAGATTCATAACTTCAATTCACTTAAGTAGGGATAACAATCCCATTGTTTCCTGACACCAGGAAAGCTTCTGTGTGATTATCGACTTGGTCAATGAGTTTGCAACATTATTCATTGTGTCTACCTTTTCCAGTAATACATTTTGGTTCTCCACCATCTCTCTCGCAAAATGGTATTGTACATCAATGTGCTTTGTATTTGAATGATATGTTTCTTTGCCAAAAATATTGCACTTTGATTGTCACAATCCAACCTAATAGCATGCTAACCAAACCCAACATCTGAACACAATCTCTGCAAGCAAAAAACCTCGTTACATGCGTGAGTAATTGCCATGTATTTAGCTTAACCAGTTGACAGTGCAACGACCAACTAACTCCAAATCATCCAACTGACTTCTCCATCGAATAGCTTGAGCGCATATCTAATGGTTGACTGCCTGCAGTTGATATCTCTAGCCAAGTCGGAATTGACAATTCCATGTACATTTATTTCCTTGTTGTCCTTAGGTTCTCCTCCATAACAGATTACATAATCCGTAGTGCCATGTACATACCTGAATACTATCTTGACTGTGGTCCAATGCTCTTTTCCAGGTGTCGACACGTACCTGCTCAATACTCCCACTACATGGGAAATATCATGTCAAGTAAAGACCATATCATACATTAAACTACCTACATCAGTAGCATAGGGCACACATAACATGTACTACATTTGTTCTTATGTCTTGGGACACTGTTCAACAGATAAGTTGACTCCCATGTGAATATGAACCTTAATTGGTATACTCTCCTGCATGTTGAAATGTTTCAGAATTGTCTCAACATATTTACTCTAACTTATCTAGATCCTTGTACTCGCTCAATCTCTTGTGATTTGCATTCCAAGAATGAAATATGCTGCTTCGAGATCCTTCATGTCAAACTTGGAGTACAACTGCAGTTTTAATTCCTTAATCAAATCCATTTTATTTGCAACCAACAACATGTCATCGACATACAATACTACATATACGAAGTGATCATTGACTTTCTTTCCATACACACAGTGATCATCTCGGCTTCTCACATATCCTAGTTGTTGGATATACATATCAAACTTCTAATTCCACATCCTATATGTTTTTTTAGACCATAGAGAGACTTCTTGAGCTTGCAGACTGGATTCTTTTCTCCTTCAACTTTAAAACCTTCAGGCTGTTTCATATAAATATATTTTTCAAGGTCACCATGAATGAATGTTGTCTTTACATCCATCTATTCTACCTCAATATCAAATGTTGAAACTAAAAACATTAGTATTCTTATGGAAGTCGACTTGGAAACATGAGAGAAAATTTCATCAAAGTTGACTCCCTCGACTTGGGAATACCCTTTCAATACCATTTGAGCTTGTACTTCTCGACTTGACTTGCTGCATTCAACTTTTTCTTGAACAACCACTTACTGCCGATGTGTTTCCTTCCATTTGGTAACCCGAATCGGTCCCCTATTTCCTCCTCTTCAAGGACTCCATTTCTTCTTCCATGGCCTTTTTCCATAGTTTACCCTTTGTCGATTCAATCACTTCCTTTATTGACCCGAGACCATTTTCTATGAAAGACAACACACAAGCAGAGTGAAAGTCAGGTGGACCGTATCTTTCTGGTCGTCTCCTTGCTTAACTAGACCTTTTGACGTCCAGAGTCAGCTATTCCACCTCTTTGTCAGATTCAGTTGACTCTCCTAAATCCATACTTTTGTCGTTCATTTAAAACTCTATTTTTTCTATTTTAACCTCTTTATCCCTAGAAGTGCAACTAAATTCTTTGAAAATCACATCTCCGCTATAAACTGCCTTCCTCGTGATTGGATTCCATAACTTATACTATTTCACTCCATCCTTGTACCCGATGAAGATGCATTTCTCTGACTTGTTGTCGAGTTTGTTTCTTTTCTCCTTTGGGATATGCACAAAGGCATCACACCCAAAAAAATGAGATGTGTAAGGGATGACATTTTTCCATCCCATGCCTCATATGGAGTCTTGTCGACCAGAGCCATCGACGATGACCTATTCTCCAGGTAACATACCATTTGGACTATCTTTTCTAGGAATTCTCGTGCAACTCCTGCAACACCAAGCATGCTCCTAACATTCTCCATCAACATTCTATTCATTCTTTCAACAACTTTGTTCTGTTGAGGCATGTAGGGAGTTGTGTTTTGTCTAGCTATACCGTGATGCCTAGAGAATTGGTCAAATGCCTTCCCACAAAATTTTCCTCCATTATCATTAGTCAGCACCTTGATCCTTTTACTAGTCTGATTTTCCACAATATCTTTGAATTATTCAAGCTTCTCAAAAAATTGAGATTTCTTCCTTAGAAAATACAATTATGTCATTATGGATAAATCATCTATGAAAGAAACATAAAACTGAGACCCTCCTTGTGAAGAGTTCTTATGTGGCTAGAAGAGTTCTTCTCTCATTGTTTTACACTTTTTCGGGTGAGGAGGCTAAATTTACGAAAAAGGACCTTTAGGAGTCTTCTTTAGGGTTTTCAGACTCTCGAAATATGAAAACACCAAAGAGCATTCACCAACTCAGGATCGATGTGAAATCCACGAGAGGGTATATAGAGTTATTGTTTAAGTTTTTCACTCTTTAAACAAGAAAACACCAACGAGCACATACCAACTCGGGCTCGATACTAAAATCCATGACTAGGTGTATGGAGTTATTGTTTAATTTTTTCAGGCTCCTCAAAAAAGAAAACACCAGTGAGCATGAACCGATCCAGGCTTGATATTAAAATCCATGGATCAGTGTTATAGAGAATTCGTCTATCTCTTCTTCAAACTCTTTAAAAAATGAAGAAGGTCTTGGGTTTTCCTCCCATGGACTTGTATCAAGCAGTCTTCTCCCTCTTTCTTCGAGCTTGCTTTAAAAATGAAGAAGGACTATTGAGTTTGCTTTCTTGGACTCATTAAAACCAATAAGAAGGATATTCTCTAATAAAAATAGAAAAGGGAAGGGAAGTATGTCAAACATATTTTTCAGTTTCAAGGCACCAAGTCAGTCATATCCTTGAACAAAGCACCTTTTGAGTCTATCAAATAGTCGGGTTTAGTTTTTGACCTTAGGATAAAACTTGATCTCAGAGTTTTTTACTCCTCCGGTTGGTTACTCTTCCAATCATATGGAGAGTCTGTTAATGTCTCCTACATTACAGATTTATATCATGGTCCCTTTGTGTTTCAAAAGCTTCCTAAGTCACTCTTGTGTCTTGCTCACTGTTCAAGGATACAACCTGTGTCGGACATTCTACAGTTACCTTGACCTCATGTGTCGGCCTTTCCCTGGTGTCAGTTTGTTTCATCGTGTATTTAGTCCTATTCCAGATCAAATCAACCTTTGGTTAGTCCTCGTGTTAGATGATGAAGGATGCCTTAAGGCCTCCCTTCTGACGGACTTCTTCCCATCGACTTCAACTCATCTTGCTCTGGGAATGAAGTTTAGAGTTATCGGTAGTACCTTGGGGATTGCAGCCATCAGTGGCAATTTCCTTCGCTGTTGAGTGGTGGGAATGCATCAATGTCTCCTACTCGACGGATTCTTCAAGTGTTCGACCTCAGAACTCCTTATTCAAACTTGTTAGAATGTACTAGGTACCTTGGGTCCCATTTTTCATTATCGGTGGGTGCCCTCGCATTTGTTAACGATATACATCAATGACCGGTAATCAAACAGTATCCTCCATGTTCGACTCCAACTCACTTATTCACATGGTCAAGATTCGTACCTTGAGACGGTTTGGATAAAGACCTTGGGTCTATGATAGCATCATTTCAGTTTGTTATTGCCCAAGTTGCGCAAGACTGAGCCACACCCATATTTGGCTCTTGATGAGACATAGATCCAGCTTGTTGTTATGGCTATGATCTCCTGTTTGACATGGATCCACACTTGTATTTCAGTGGCCATGCTATATACATCTTTCAATTATGTATTGGAGATTATGTTCTATCATTCTGAACATCTCCTGATGTCAAGATTGTAATTGTCCGCTGACCTAGTTTTTGTTTCAGGTACTTTTGTGACTTCGTCCAGTGGTTTCCTCGCTTCTCCTTTGACTTGGATTGTAATGTATTTCGGCCATCGTTTCCCTCTGACCTCACACATTATTTGGCATCTGTTATAGGTCAAATTAGCAATTCTCCGTCCATGACCACATCGCCCTGTCGGTCACACAAAAGGACACTATGGATTGAAGAGCTTACTTGGCCTTAGATGACTTAAGAGTTGAACCCTACCTTCTTCAGCTCAAAAACTTTTTTTCTTTGATAATTTCACTATAAAACTACGACCCATATACTTGACATATCGCGGGTCACCCGCGGGTATATCCTTAAAGTTGTAACTACGAGATGCTAAGCTGGTATGTTGCGAGTCACTCGCGAGTTGCTAGATGTCACTGTCGCGGGTATCTTAAGAAAAGTTGAAAAAATATATTAAAGAATACGAATTGGGATTAGTTGAGTAAGGTATTCGAACTTCCCCAACTTCCCAATTCAACTACCTTTCGAACCAATCCTCCTTGCTTTGCCATAAATACAAGGGGAGGGCATGAGAAAGGGGACACAAATTGGATATCTATTGTTATGCTGAAGAAATTCCAAGTAAAGAGAGAGGATCACGAACCTAGGGCCTGGTTGCGAAGGTGCTTGATGCATAGTTTGGTATAACATTTGTACTTGTTGCATTCTTTGACAATAAAAGATCGAGACACTCTTCCTTTCCCAATAAAGTGTTAATGTTTATTGTGTTTTGATTATAATTTGATGTCATGTTATTCATCAATATCAATATTTATTTATAGTCAAACTGGTTTGAGGAAGGTCTGTGTGTGTTTTGCAGGTTTGTTGCAGTGGAGATCGTGGGAGAAAAGCTTGGACCAACCGTCATAAACAAGATACATTTTTCCCTAAACTCTGATCCTATTTGTTTATAGTAATGTATGAAAAACCCTATGTGTCTATCTGTCAACCCCTAGTAAGTTGGTAGTCTTCCCCTAATATAAGGACTTTTCCCTAAAAACACACGTCACTATGTATTAACTCCAATATTTCCTTATCGCTAGCAACACCATATGAGAACCTTACATGACTCTGTTTACCATAAATACAATGTTCACATGAGTCAGATTCTTTAGGACAATCAAGGAGACCTTCGACCATACCTTTACTATTCATAGCACAAAGACCTTTCTCACCTATATGTCCCATCCACTAATTCCATAACATGGTTGAGTCAACTAGAAAAAAATATATGTCATTGTACTTGAGACAGAGCACATTAACACTTTCGTCAGTGTTTGTTCTTCCCAATAGCTTGTACAAGGTTCTAGTATGAAATCCTCTCATCAATACCATCGCTCCTTGCTCTATATTGCATGTATCTTTCTCAAATACATAATGCACACCTACATTCCCCATCTTACTAAATGAGATTAGGTTTTGGTCCAAACCTATGATATGCAACACTCCTGGAAGTGTTCCTATTCTTCCATCTTTTAGTCGCAGTCGAAATTTACCTCATCCGACTATCCTAGTCGATGAATCATCTCCCAGTAGGACATTACCACCATCAAAATTATCATACTCACAGAACCATTCTCTGTAAGGTGTCATATGATATGATGCATTGAAGTCGGTCAACCAAGAGTCACGGTATGATTGTGTACTTATGGAGGCCAAATACACATCACCTTTCTCTTCTTGCGAAGAATTACCATCAATTGATTGACCTTCCTTAGACCCTTTGCTTTTCTCAACTTCCATTGACTTAAAATTTTGACTATAATGCCTAACTTTACCACATTGCCATCATGTTTTCATTGCTGGACCAAGGGATATGGTCTTAGATCTACCCCTCAACTTTGATATTCTACCGAAGGTTTTACCTTTTCCTTTGTCTACCAGTCAACCTCTTACTGTCAAGGCATCATGGGTTGAACCTTCCATGTTCTTTAATATCATGTATTTTACAATAGAGATGTGACCACATTGTCAATCTTCAATGTGGTATTATTTCTTCCAAGAGCCACAACCAGGCTATTCCAAGAGTCTGGTAAAGAACATAATAGACTGGTGCATTTTTCTTCCTTCGTGATTTTAATATCCATGGAAAAAGCTGATTGTTCATAGTGTTGAACACATTCAGGTGATTTGTAACCAAGTCACCTCCACCCATCCTCAGAAGGTATAGCTTCTTTCGAAGAAACAACTTATTAACCAGAGATTTCTGTTGGCACAAGTTCCCCAACTATTCCCATAGCAGCTTTGCAGTGTCTTCTTCTCAGACATTCAACACTAGAAAACTTGCTAAACAAAGTCATATTTTACTCCTTGCCCTTATGTAAATATTTTTCCAATATTCCTATGACACACCAATTGGATTTTTTCTTGGGTCGACTACAATCCATTGTTCTCTATCCACAAGGAGATCCTCCATTTTAGGCTTCCAACAAGTGTGTTGTTGGTATTCTTTTTGGAGGATGACGCACCAGAGGTTGTGCATATATCTTGGTGAGTGATGTATGGGTTGCATATCTTTTGTATTTGATGGAGGATACTTTGTAGGGTGTATATATGATATTTGGGGGTCGAAATTGGTCCATGTAAGGTGCATTGGTTGAAGCAAAATTGCCATTTGGAGCAGCATTTTTTCTTCTTCTTCTCTGCTAAATTTTGGCATCCTTCTCTATCTTCTTTGCAGAAAATTTCTTTGAGGTTTTGCAGCTTCTTGGAATCCATCTATGTAATATCTGATAGTACCCATTTTATAATAAATTTTCATGGTGTTTTTCCCTTCTATTGTGTTTCATTTTCAAGCATAAGTGTCTGTGTGCAAATCTGCAATATTTTGGGTTGTTCATTCATAAGTATATCACTATAAAACCTTCCTAAATTTCCCTTAGAGTCTGTTAGTGGTCCATTTGGAAGGGTCTGGGAGTGTTAGGGTCATTCCGAGTCAAATTGGTACAAATTCGAGCAGGTTTGGAGGTGTTTGGGAAAGTTCGAAATTAGGGGTTTGGTGTCAAATTTTTGGTCTAGATTTCTTTCCGTGGTAAATATTGTCTTAATATATCTTATTTTGGTAGTGGGGATATTACAGTGGTACCACAGTATGGTATTTTATAGATGTGGGTTCTAAAGTCCACAAATGAGTCACTAAGATATACCAAATTTTACCCCTAGTAGTCATAGGAACCAAGAAACTATTTGGGAGGAAATTGGGTCTACTGAAGGTGTAATCTAAGAAGAATCAAGAAGGGAGAGAAGTAGGATATTGTCTAGGGAAGAGTTATTACTGAGGAGAAGGAGTTGTTCATGAAGGGTATTTTAGAAACCTTAGATAGATTGGACAAGGATGAAGACAGTGCTAGGAAAAGCCAAGAAGAAACAAGGGAGTTTATGGGAAAACTGGTAGTCCTGGCTTTCGGAAACAAAGGTGGTGAAGCGAGTAGCAATGGTTCTCTTGATGGGGACAAGAGCATCATGAAACATCCAGGAGAAACCATTTTCTCTGGAACTGTCCCACATAACAAACCTCATGAGTTCAAAGAATCACCTAGACCTTCAAAGCCAAAATTCCTAGAACCACAAACAATGGGAGCAATAGTGCCAAATGAGAAAGATAAGTCCTTGGAGGCTTATTTTGAGGAGTATAGGGTTGTGAGTGCATATTTCAAGGATGCCATGTCTTTCTATGAGTACTGCAATTTTAAGGACCGAAATAGGTCCAAGGGACTCAACATAACACAAGTTTTGAATTTTGAGTCAACGCACCCTTGGGAAAATCACTCTTCCAAGTTTTTATGGGTCTTCCAAATGCACTACCAAATCTTGGGTGCATAAACTTGATACATATTTTCAGCTGAATCCCATGGAAGAACTAGATGCCATTAAAATAACCACTCTGCATCTTGAAGGAGAAGCAAATGACTGGTGGTATTGTGGCATGAGAACCTCGGGTCATGCCAATATCACATCTTATGAAGAATTCACAAGGGGACTCATTGATAGGTTTGTTAGAAAGGATCCAAAGATTAATTTCAGAGAGCTATCCCAATTGAAGCAAGTAGGTACACCAAAGGCTAATATTTCAAAATTTCAAAAACTTGCAGTGATGGTCATAGACATCTCAGAGGCTCGTTTGGTATTGTTGTTTAAATAAGGGTTAGCAGAGCCATTGAGGGGATTAGTGAAGGCTTAAATACCTGCAACACTATTGGATTCCATTAGTAGAACTTGAGACCTTTAAGATGCAATTCCCAAAACCAGATTTCCTCGAAAAACAAACTTTCCAGCAAATTTCAAAGACAAGAATCCTATCCAAAAAGATACAGCATGGAAAGACAAGAGGGATATCAATATCTAGGATGAGATAAGGAGGAATAAGCCATGCTTCACATTCCAAGAGCCTTGGGTTCCAGGTCATAAGTGTGGAAAGGGGAAGGCTCACTACATAGAAGTTTTTTTCGAAAGTAAGAGGGAGGAGGAAGATGATGAAGAGCTTGAGCTAATTCAATGAGATGGATATGAGACAACAAAAAAGGAGAAACCCAAACCTAAGTCAGGGAAAGGTGTTATTGTTGTTCTGTCAGGGGTCCCTCAGTACCACACACTCTCATATTCAAGGGAGTGGTGCAAGGACAAAGTGTCAAAGTGTTGGTTGCTATAGGAGCCACTCACAACTTCATTGATGTTGCATTGGTGTAAAGGAGGAACATGCCTATTGAAACATTTGATGGATTACTGTAATTATCCCAGGTAACAATTCTATGGATTTTTGTAGGTGGATTCCCAAACTTCATCTCACCATAGGTAACTATACTATGACATATAGTTTTTATGTTATCAATGTTGCTGATACAAACATAGTTTGGGGGTACAATGGTTGTTTTCCATTGGAGAACATTCCATGAACTATCAGGTTCCGAAAATGAGCTTTAAAGGGGCTGTTGGGAAGCAAGTTACATTAAGAGGCATGAACACTTATCCCAATAAGGTGGTTTCTGCACATAATATGAGGGTTGTCCTAAGGCATGGAGATATAGAACGAGCAACATAATGTTTGGTTACAGTTAAGAATCCTACAGTAGACACCTCCCAGTATCCGAAAGACACAAGGAAGTTGTTGCAGAAGAATGAAAAGGTTTTTGGAGACCTTCCTATGGGTATACCACTAGACGAGAGAGTTGAACATACCATTGCATTGGAGGTGGGAACTCAAACCATCATTACTCATCCATACAGGCATCCCAAGAGGTTCAAAGGCAAAATATAAAAGTCCATAAAGGAACTTCTTGAGTTAGGACTCATAAGGCCAAGTTCGAGTCCTTTTGCATCTTTAGTGGTATTGGTGAAGAAGAAGGATGGCACATTGAGAATGTACATAGACTACATGGCATTGAATAAGATAACTATCAAGAACCGGTACCCCATTCCCTGCATTGATGAGTTTATGGATGAGTTACATGGTGCCAAGTTCTTTTCCAAGATTGATCTCTGTTTTGGGTATCATCAAATTCGAATGAGGGAAGAATATGTACAAAAGAAAACCTTCCGTTGCCACTAATGGCCACTTTGATTTCCTAGTCATGCCTTTTGGCTCGACTAATGCACCTGCTACATTCCAATATTGCATGAACATAATCTTCAACAAGCAGCTCTGCAAGTTTGTTTTAGTATTTTTCGATGATATTTTGATTTATAGCTAGACTTGGGAGGAACATTTGCATCATTTGGAGGCTATCCTAAAAATCGTAGCAGAACAATCATTATATGCAAAGCTGTCCAAATGTGAGTTTGGGATGACTGAGATGTTGTATCTTGGTCATGTGATTGGGCAAGAGGGAGTTAAGGTTCATATGGAGATAATTCAGGTCATCCTTAATTGGCCAACTCCCAAAAATGTGATAGAATTAAGGGGATTTATTGGTATTTGCACATACTATAGGAGCTTTGTCAAAGGATTCTTACAATTGACATCCCCTTTGATTGATCTCATGAAGAGAGGAGCATTTTTTTGGACAGAGGAGGCTGAAAAATACTTCAACATAATGTAGGAAGTGATGAGTAGTTTCCCATTACTTTCTTTACCAGATTTCATTCAATCATTTGTGCTTGAATGTGATGCCTCAGGGGAAGACATTGGAGATGTCCTAAAGCAAAATCAACACCCCATTGCCTTTGAAAGTAGAAAATTGCAGCCACATTAGCACCACTATTCTATTTATGACAAGGAGATGTTGGCCATTATGCGTGCCTTGGCCAAGTTCATACAATATTTGGTGGGTAGCAAGTTTGTGGTCAAAACAGATCATAATAGTTTGAAGCACTTCCTTACCCAAAAGGAGATGAATGATAGGAAAAAAAAGTGGGTCAGCAAGGTGCAAGCCTATGATTTTGATATAGAGTACATGAAGGGAAAAATAAATGTTCTTGCAGATGCAGTTTCTCAAAAACCAACCCTCTCTTTAATGGAGATCTTAGCAGATTGGAAAGCTCAACTATTGGTAGAATATTCAAACAATAAATTTGCCTGCGAATTGTTGGATGGGTTGGTATAAGATGACCAATACAAAGTCATAAATGAGGTCATCTACTATAAATATAGAATCTATTTGGTCCTTGGATCAACCTTGAAGAAAAAGGTTTTGGAAGCAGGTCATCCGGGATACTTGAAGACATATAGGAAAATAAGAGAAAAATTCACATGGAAGGGGATGGAAAATGATGTCTTGAAGTATGTGAGGGAATGCAACACATGTCAACAAAATAAATAGAGAATACACATCCTGCTGGTCTACTACACCCTCTAACCATTCCAGAACAAAAATGCGAAAGCATCGCAATGGACTTCATCACCGGATTACCCAAGGTACAAGGTAGGGATTGCATATATGTAGTAGTTGATAGGCTCACTAAATTTGCTCATTTATTTGATGTTCCATCCACTTATATAGCTTCCCAAGTGGCTGATTTTTTTTTTAGAGAATTTTTCAGATTGCATGGGTTGCCAAAAACTATTGTTAGTGATAGAGATAACAAGTTTACTAGTGCGTTTTGGCAAAAATTATTCAAATTGCCATGAAAAAATTTGGCCCTTAGAACTAGTTACCACCCCCAAACTAATGGTCAAACAGAGAGAGTCAACCAGTGGATAGAAGGATACTTGAGAAATTATGTGACAATACAAAATAAAGCTCGGGTTAGATGGTTTCATTTGGGAGAATTATGGTACAATACAACTTACCACCTATCCATTGGAATGTCTCCATTTAAAGCATTGTATGGTTATAAATCTCCTACCTTTGTTGACCAATTGTTTGGAGAATGTAGAGCCCCTAAAGCTATATATTGGATTCAAGAATCCAAGACATCCTGAAGTCACTTAAATATAATTTACAAACAACTAAAAATCAACAGAAGTTATATGTAGATAGTCATAGACTCTAGAGCGCAGTTTCCAAGTGGATGATTTGGTATACTTAAGGTTGCAGCCATACAAGCAATAATCATTGAAGGTAAAGGGGGATGAAAAATTGAATCCAAGTTTCTATGGACCATATAAAATTTTGAGGAGAGTTGGACAAGCAACATATGAGTTGGAGCTTCCAGGAGGAATCAAGATACACAATGTGTTCCATGTCTCATATCTCAAGAAAGCAGTTGGCCAATAGGTGAAAGTATCAACGGAGCTTCCTCCTTTCGATTATGAAGGAAAATTGGTCTTGGTTCCAGAAATAATTTTGTAGGTAAGATAAATAAGGTTGATAAATAGGACCATTCGAGAGTACCTTGTTCAGTGGAAAGATCTACCAAGTGAAGATGCTACATGGGAAGGTGAACAAGTATTGTAGACCCAGGTTTGCAAATGCTTGAGAATAACAACAATCATGGGTGGGGAGGACTATAATGTCCCCTCACTGATCTCACTAAGGTAATTCCAATAACCTATCCAATTCCCATAGGTTAGGGTGGAAGTTAAATTGACTAGGTAATTAAAATTGTCCTATAGTCACTATGGAGATTAAACTTAATTTGAGGAGTGGCGTGGGTCATAAAATTGCAATAATAATGGCCAAATAAATAATAAATGAAGTGGAAAAGGTATACTCAGCCATATAGGGTGTATAGGAGGATGATTGGGTCAAGGAAGAAGTTTAACCTCCATTATAGGTGGAAGGAATCCAATCATGGGGGAATCTCATGAAGTGTAACTCCCCGGGCTAAAAATAGACTATGAAGGGTGCACTAGTGGGAAAGTAACCTCCAAGGAATCTCATGAGGATGGATCGGGCAAATAATAGTCAAGAAGGGCACATGGGTGAAGTGTAACTCCCAATGAATCTATGACAATCCTATGACATATTCTATGACAAGTATGACATTGACAAGTCTTAAAAATAGCTAAGGAGGGCACATAAGGGAATCTAGGGATCACATGGAAGTTGTAACTCCCAAAAATCAAGGAGAGCACTCCTTAATTTGAATTTCCAAGGTTGGATAAGGTCCAATAGGAAAAAAATAACATTAAGATGAGGTAAAGTGTCATGAATGCCAATTCTCTCCATTAATTCAAATTTTTTATTTTATTTTTATTGAGAGAAAATTATAGAATGAGGGGGAAAGGGGGGAAATGAGTTTATAAAAAGGATTCAAGAACCTTGGGGGAGAACTTTTGGTCATTTTCATTTCTAATTGGAGAGCCATAGTGTTTCTCAAGCTTGGGAGATGTGTCCCTTGCCATTGTAACTTGTTTCGGTGGTGCAAGATTCCACCCTAGGTAGCTATGAGAGGAGGAATCAATCTGATTTCTCTATGGATATGTATTGAGTGAGTTTATGTCCTTATTCAATTGCTGGTTCAATTTCATCTTGGAGTGTTTGCATCTCAGATCATAGCAACAATAGTTTGTTGGTAATTTTCTGGTAGTTCAAGTGTGTTGTTGGTGTTCTTTTTGGAGGATGGAGCACCAGAGGTTGTGCAGATATCTTGGGTAGTGATGTATGGGATGTATATATTCTTTATTTGATGGAGGATACTCTATATGGCGAAGATATGAGAGTTGGGGGTCAAAATTGGTCCATGGAGGGCACACTAGTTGAAGCAAATTTTGTCATTTGGAGCAACATTTCTTCTTCTTCTTCTATGCTAAATTTTGGCAGCCTTATCTATCTTCTTTGCAGCAAATTTCTCTAAGGTTTTGCAGCTGATTGTTATCCATCTATGTAATATATGATACTACCCATTTTATAATAAAGTTTCATGGTGTTTTCCCCTTCTATTGTGTTTCATTTTCAAGCATAAGTGCCTATGTGCAAATCTGCAATATTTTGGGTTGTTCATTCATAAGTATTGTAAAATTCTAAATCACAGGAGATCATGGAGCTGACTATACCTCACAGAGAAAGAATGAGCAGAGAAATTGAGTTACAGTGAAAATTGTAGTAAAAAAGAGCAGACAATTAATCATGCATGAGAACTCAGATAGGAACATAATAATGTCACATGATCCAACAATCAGTATAATGAATAATGATGTTACAATGGAGAGAATTCGAATCACCTAGGAGAATTCAAGTCTCGGTTTGTCTAGCATAGTAATTGTCACCTCTATTAGTGCTCTAGAGCTCCCAAACTCAGTTAAACTCAACCAAATCTTAGTGAATTGATGATACATTTAGTTAACTGACCAAGGAGGGCGCATCAATGAGTTTGACATCCAAATCAATCAAAAAAGGGTGCACGAGGCCACAATCAGGGGTGATCAGATCTCAAACTCCTAATTAGAGTCACCAACTCATGTGTAACTTAGTTACACTAAACTAAGTCACTGAGTGGGCTCCTATAATATAGGGAACTGCCTCTGAGTATCCTAGAATCATGCATGCAGGGAGCATTAGGTGGCTAATGGGTCCTGGATGACATCTGCACACCACTAGGGGGAAAATAACATCACTAAGTGCTATCAAATGGTAAATAATGCAAGTAGGACAAGGATGGAGTATTAAAATATCCTAACACCCCCCTTAATCCAAACTTGTGCATTTTGGGCCCTGGTTACTAAGACCAAAGGTCACCCATACAATCAAATAAATGATGAAAATAAAATAACTGTCCATGAAACAAGGTATTGGGGAAAACCTCATGGGAAATCCCTGCCTCAAAATAGGATAGCATGAAACTCAAACAACCTTCACATGTGCAAAAACTTTGTGAGTGAAAGAATTTGTAAGAATGTAGGCAATTTTCTCCTATGTAGGATAGTAATGCAGGTGCTAGATCTAGATCTTCTCCTTTGATGTACTTCCCACTATGTCGAAGCTGTATTTTCCAAAACAAATATTTTAGAAACCATCTTTGCTACAAGAGTGAATGGCTCATAGTAGTCCAAATCATGAACCTTTGAGTACCCTTTGTCAACCAACCGATATTTATACTTGGTTGTAGATCCCCCATGGCATGTCTCTTCAAGGGATTGTGGATCAAACCCCACCATCATGTAGCACCTCTCTGAGAGAAGTGGACCTGCATGACATAGTGCAAGGTTTGCATGATATTGAGATTTGGTGGTTCTATGGTCAGATGGATCCCCAACTATGTTCCCAGCAACTACAAGGACATTGTGAGCTCATATTGGCCTTGGCCATGGATTGGGAGTAGGATTTGGATTTGGATCTGGATATGCTTGAACTTTATTCTCAACATCAGGATCTTGATCCTAATATTCATTAGAAGAGATATCACTCTAATCTTCATTAGATGCCAATGGAGTAGGCAGAGAGTATGGAAAAAAATGAGAGAATTCATATGCCTTTGAGGTATGGTTTGCAAACCCTTCGCTAGAATCTTCCCAGCAGAGATCTCCGCAATCTCAACTTTGTTAGGACCAAAGATCACTTTCTTCGGTGAACCTATGTGAGTCATATGATAAACATACAACATATTTGCCGACAAAGATGACACAAATAGAACATTTTTGAATTTACCATGCTCCAGATGTACCATGCCCTTCCCTTCAACAAAGATCTGAGAATTATCTCCCATGTGAATAATCAGACCATATCGCGTCCCCTCCCATCGATCCGGCGCAAGGAAGGGAACATGACACTAACAATATGGGATTTTACGAAAACTCAACCCCATTCACCATGATCAGATTCATGGAAACAAAAACATGTGTGTGCATATGCATACTCAAAATAAACTTGCACAGCGGAATAAAGCATCATCCACACACATATCTATCATGCATTCATCATATAATCATAACAGTCTTCAAATAATTAAAACATTTCATAATTGAAATACAAGTAAATACTTATCTTGAATGATGCCTTCCTGAGCAACTAGCTATGCAGCTGCAATGTTCCACCCAACCATAGGCCAATTGTGTTCATCCATCTCTCAACACAATTGCCACCCTCGAGCTGGGCATGATTTCCACAAGGAATGGGAACACTCAAGCTCATGCACATCCAAATAAACATTGCATCTAATCCAAGCCAGTCCAGAGCTGGGCTTATCAAACCAAATGTGAACCCGCCTCTATTTTTGGATGCTTGTACTCAAGCTTAAGCCAAAGCAATGGATACCCATAACTTGAACCACAACATAATCTTCCCACACACAACAAGCACAATTGTTGGGCATGGATAAACATTTTTACTATGGGATTTACAAAAACAAGGTTCCCATGGATTTTCCCAAACAGTGGCACCCAAAAATGAGTTGTGGGAAGGGAAAATCGAACACAGAGAAGAAAATTGAGTTTACAGCAGGTATGTGGGCATTCAGAGGGAAAAAAACGACCTCCCAAGACCCCCAAATCAGATTCCTCTTCCTTCCAGATGTTCTGCAACTCAAAAACGGCCTCCCAACTAGAGAAAAATGGACGAAAACTCAGAAAAACGTGAGGGAAAATGCCCAGGTAGCTTCAAACTCGTAAGAGAGCCAAACTCATTGATGAATAATGGCTTGGGGAGCAATTTCGTGGCTCTTTTCTTTCCCAAAAAGCCAAAAACACGTTTTTCCAAAATGGTGACTTACCCATACCCGAATTTGGATAGCCATACCTCTCCAATCCCAAAGCATTAACTATCTCAACCAACTCTTGGAAGGTTGGTTGAGGGTTTATGGGTTCTCTCATTGACACTTGGCTTGACATTAATGGGGGCATAAGTCAAAGTGTGTAGTTGAGGGTTTATGGGTTCTCTCATTGACACTTGGCTTGACATTAATGGCTCCAAGGGTTTGAATATTTCCCTCCCAATTCCTTGTAAAAATCATGCCCCCATACTCTTGTTGCATTACATAGCTAGTTGTGGGCATTTTTATTTAAAATAAATGTTTACATCTTATTTACGATTTCCATTGTGCCAAGCTAGCACACGATCCACATGCATAAATTTTCAATTTCCACTACGAGAACAATAAATCTATGGTGGGGCCTTGGCCTTGAGCTCCTCACCATGATTTTTATAACGATATTACATTATTTACATTTTAATTTGATGGGGTCAAAATTGGGATATTACAATCCCCTCCCCCTTGGAATAACACCGTCCTCGGTGTTCTCTTTATTTTTAGCAAGGTTCCATGTCCTTCCTTCCAGCTGCAATTGAAATGCCCTTCTCTCTCTTCATCAACGTCCATTGGATCTCTTTCCAATCTTTAGCTGCTCATATTGATCCTTTTAGGACAACCACATGTCCATTGCATCCTAAAATGTCTTCAAGTTCCTTGCATCCAGCAATACCTATACTCAAATATTGAGTCAATTCATACGTCAAATCCATTCTCATAGGATTCATCTCTTAACAAGAGTTTAAAAACCATAGCCAAATCATATACACATGTATATTCACATTAAATAAGCAAGAAGATGCAAGATAAACCAAATACTTATCCGCATGAGCATCTTCCTTTAGCTCCACAATTATGCGACATTGACTTCCGACAACTATGGCACCCACAAGACCTGCCCCACCAACCACAAGGATGGTACCTCTTCTCTGCTACACAGTCCCTTGAGCGTACCCACCCCTTCCAGTGCTCTTCAGTGTGTGCATCGAAAGGTAACCAAGTTTCTGCAAGCCTTAGATCACCTATGCATATGTATAAAAAAAATGTTATGCCAGCACACTAACTGCACCACATCATTCAAATAGCCAATCCCAAGCCAGTATGCCGATTGGGTTTATCAGGAATACAAAAACCAGTATGCTAAGCCAGTTCTCCAATTGGGTTTATCAAGCATACAAAAACCAGTATGTTAAGACAGTTCTCCGACTGGGTTTATCAAGCATCCAAAAACCAGTATGCTAAGCTAGTTCTTCGACTGGGTTTATCAAGCATACAAAAAGCAGCATGCTAAACTAGTTCTCCGACTGGGTTTATCAAGCATACAAAAACCATTTCCAAGCCAACGTCTCATTGGGTTTATCAGGAAATAAGACAAAAGAATACAATCACATGGCTCCTTCTCCTATGCAAACCAGTGGTTCCCTCCAGGAACTCCATAGGTGACTCACTTGACTACAGGCTAGCACGACCCCACAATACCCACTCACACAACACAAGGATGGTACCCCTTCTCTACTACACAGTACCTCGGGCGTACCCATCCCTCCAATGCTCTTCAATGTGAGCGTAGAAAGGCTACCAATTCCCATGCAATCTTCTTGAGTACCCATGATCTTACTGGGTTTAACAACTCTGCGGAGAGACAAGCACATGTAAGGAATTTTTATAGGGTTTCTCAAACCCAAGACACTCTTGTCATTTCCTTTTCATTTTCAAATTTAGCAGTCGACATCTGCCCCAATAGCACATTTTCACCATCTCACCTGCATTACACAGAAGTATGTAGTTTACATGAGATGTCATCATAATAATTTCAATTGGAATTTCTCAAATATGTTTAATACAAAAACTAGATTTCCAAAACATGAGGTCCTTCTCATGATGTTTAGCTCTTGCAGGTCATAACACATGGTCTTCCTGCATTGTGTCCTCTTGACACAATTCACAAACAACCAACCAATCAATGACATTAATGATAAGATTCAAATCGGAATTTGAAATTCTATGTACTACATAAATTTGATTTATTTAACCATGAGGTCGTCCTCATATTATTTGGCTCTTGTAAGCGGTATCACTCTATCCATTATGGTTTTACACTTACTACCATAACATGAACATCCACCTATAACACGTCCTCTTGACACAATTCTAGAGAAGGCAAACAACCATTGGTAATTATTAGCAAAATCTCAAATCTGAAATTTACAATATGTTCCGTACATAAATTAAATTTCACAACCATGAGACCCTGCTCATAATTTTTGGCTTTTGCACATGGTAGATTCCAATCTTTATTATGGACTTACCCACATTGCCATATCCAAGACAATTCTACCTGTAATCTTAAGTTTTCAATCAGGAAAACACTTTGTGAGTATCCATGCATATAATATTTTCATTGTTACAACAGTCGCTGAAGTGATCTCAGAATTATAATACTCAATAATTCAAACACCATCAACTGTTATTATCTCAAAGACAATGAAATACATCTACTTTATGTGTATCATTATCACAATAAAATTGCAAGATACAACCACATTATCTATGCAATTTAAATAAAACTTCCAATTCTCATTATTGCACAATCATATCCATTCAGGAAAATCTGTCCTCCCAATAGAGCATTCTTGTTATCCCATCAAACTTGAATACCTTCTTCATGCAATCATTTTCCTGCATCCATGGCAGCTCATGAAATGATCTCATATTGCCAACAATTCATCATTTCATCTATTATCTAATTGCAATGAAACATATATATCACAACCATGCATTCACACAATGCATCTCAACATGTGCACCCACACATATGCATGCACATTCACAACATTTACATAATCCTTTAATGTGCATTCACTCAATGCAACCTCACATTGATTCATGATTACCATAATGTCATGTCATGTATTCCAGCATGATGTTTTGGAAAGTATGGCTATTGCCTCAACACATCACCCAACCATCTCCCCAATCACTTGGTTAACTTATCTGGGTGCCTTCTTTCTCCACCTGAACAACACGTCAGGAGTTTAGTCACTCCTTGGTTGTTGGCAAAGAAGTTTCATCCCAAATTAAAACCAATAGGGAGTTCATGGGATACTTGTGTAGCACTATATGATTACCATTCCAACCACATTATGGCCTTAACCATGAATATCTTATATGGCATGCACTATCACAACAGGACCATAAGTCACCACTTGCTTTGGCTATTAAACTCATAACCAACATACACAGATGGCATGATATATTTTCATATGAAAGCATTTACAATTCAAAATAGCTAGATGGTATAAGGATCCTTTCCCTTACTACCACATACCTAACCGTACCTGGTGGGATAATGTTCGCATAAATGCATTCAACATCACATACATACCAATTTACGATTATTAAATATGGCTCAAGGGATTCTTACCCAATCCCCTTTTTGTATGCAATCATAAATAAACCATTACCTGCATGGCTTCCATTAACATCTTTGATGTTACCTGATCAGTTGGTCTCCTGCAAAGGATTACACCATCCTTCCACCAACCTCATGATCATAGATTTGTTGCCACAACCGTTCTTCATAAGGTTGTTGGTCACATGCGACAACATCATCCACATCTTTAGCCATGCTTCGGTTGTCTTTGGTCCTATAACCAATGCAAACACTACTAATTATTAACAACAACAACAATTATCTTAAGTGGCTCATTGTAAAACTTCGCTAGCTTTACCAACATGCAACACCATATACATGCACAAACATCTTCACATGCACTATGCAATATCTGACAATATGTCCACCAATGCATATTCATTTCATCTATCTAATCTCTTGCATTTTCAGCATTCCTATGCCATAATTTTCTGTATATAAGGCTAATAAAATATAAATACAATAGCAAGAGAGGAGTTAAGGAATTATCCCTTTCCAATCCCTCATCATAGCATGGAATTTCCTCTTCCACATCATAGCTGATCCAAATTCATGGCCTCTCTACCAAGCACACAAGCAATTATTAGCTATGATCTTCTCACCAAGTAGCAATTCAATAAATATACACGTGTATAACATTCATACTTGCTACTTTCCAAGCATACAATTCTTATGTTATAAACATAAATAGTTTAAAGTGAGAAATTTCCCTCTTTATCAACATTGCCTTAATGCTCCAATTGCTTTCAGAAATGATGGCCAAGTTAAACTTGACCTTTCTTAACTTCCTAGCACCAATTAGCACTGTAATTGATTCAATTGCAACTCCATAAGGAGTCTTTTCAAGGTCCATTATTTGCCCTTGTACCCCATTCAATTATGATACTTTCTCTCCTTTCTCATGGAAATATTTTCCACAATGCTGAACCATACAATTGATTCACACATGGGAATGTCTCATTCCCAAATTAGCAGCCTTTGGATGGCCACCATGTCACTATCATGAGCCACATGCCAATTCCACATACTGGGATGTCTTACTCCCATGCATGACAACTTTTGGGAGAATGGGATTGCCTTAAGCCATTCTCATTACTTACTCATAAGTTACTGACTCATATCTTGTATCTTATCTTATTATACATGCACTTGCCCACAAGGATGATTTACCCATCATCTTTACAAGTTACATGTCCCTTACTTGATAACCTATTCCATTACTTCTTGAGCATTATTTCATGGGATACAATATCTATCTTTGATAATCAAGAGCTCCCATGTCTCTTGCTTGCAATTCAAATTGCATATATTACTAACAATAGTACATTGGATGCGTTCTTATCCAAGGCACCAATGTCCATTATTGGTCCCTTTCATCTTCCAATGATTAGATATGGCTATCAATCCTCCATAAGGCATATTACCACCAATTTCTCTTAATAAGGCTTCCAAAACCCCTCTATGCAATTCATATTGCACATTCTGAGCACAGAGAATGCATTTCATACAGTCTAGCTAAGGAACATCACTTCCTTTTAGCTCCCTTATTCCATCACGTGCTTATAAATTACAATATGCAAGAGTTTCTTCTTCTCCATTCAACATGTTTTTCCACAAGTTAACGTGAATTACCACGATAATCTCAATTGAGTATCCCTGCTCATTAATGCTATTGCCTTGTTACTAAGCATCCAACCATACTTGGTTCAATTCTTTTACATTTCTAGCTAAAAAGCATTTTTACCATGATTGCTTTATGAAACAGCTAGAAACATGTTTTAAGAATAAGATCATTCTATCTTATCCTCCTATGGATAAGATTTGAAAAGAGTAGGAGCATGCCTATTTCTGATTATTGAGCAAAAATTGTAGCCCTTCAAAATTTCCAACTTTTGTCAAATTACATAAACATATGAATCACCCTTTTTATAATCCACAACTTGCCAAATTGTCCTATGGACTATTATCATGATGCAACATTTCCATTTATATGAGTCTTGTCATCACCATAGAAATTTCTCAAAATCAATAATGTCTTAGGGGGATGATGGGGGTCAAGGGGGCTTGCCCCCTTGTGGCTTCCGCCACTACAGGGCGGGTCAGGGCATCACTTTTTTTTTTTTTTTTTTGTAAAGCTTTCAATTTCGCGCAATCTAGCGCATAAGTTCCATGGAATTTTTCAATTTCTGGCACCTGAAAAAATATCCCTGGGAAACTGCTGAAATTTTCCCATTTCGGTGGACTTTTCCATTTTCCTCCGACCTGTTTCAACGAACTTATCCTTTTGTCTCCAATTGGCACACTTTCCAATTTGACGCCGACCTGTTTCAACGAACTTGGCATTTTGTCGCCGACCTATTTCAGCGCAAAATTCATTTTGCCTCCGAAAGCCTTTTCGACGCGATTTTCATTTTGTCGCCGATTGACGCACTTTCAGTTTGCCTTCGGTCAGCGCAATTCCCATTTCTCACCGATCTGTTTCGGCGCACTTTTCACTTTGTCGCCGACCAGTTTCGACGACTTTTCCAATTTCCGCCAAAATCTTCATTGACAACTTTTTCCTTTCTTTGTCGATCGCCTTTATCGACGAAGTTTTTGTTTCTACGCCGATTGCCTTCATTGGCGAAGTTTTCAATTTGTCGCTGAAACATATCGGCGACCTTTTCAATTTGTCACCGACTAGTTTCGGTGTACCTTTCCCTTTTTCGCTGAAATCCCCTTTTTCGACGAACTTTTGACTTTTGCGCTGAAACGCCTTTTCAGAAACCTTTTTACTTCCTAACCGAAATGTATCGGTGACTCTCCCAATTTCTCGCCGATAGTTTCGACATTCTTTCCAATTCTGTGCCTACACATACTTAGGCTGAAAACTCAAAAAAACATAGAAAAGTTAGAAATTTTTCTTTCTTTTTCTGATGACCAGTGCTGAGCAGGAAACAATCTTACCTCTGCAAGTTGTTAGATGTAGCCCATGTAGGACCAATGTTGCAACCTACGCTCTGATACCACACTGTCACGTCCCCTCCCATCGATCCGACGCAAGGAAGGGAACTTGACACTAACATTCTGGGATTTTACGAAAACTCAACCCCATTCACCATGAACAGATTCATGGAAACAAAAACATGTGTGTGCATATGCATACTCAAAATAAACATGCACAGCGGAATAAAGCATCATCCACACACATATCTATCATGCATTCAACATATAATCACAATAGTCTTCAAATAATTAAAACATTTCATAATCGAAATACAAGGAAATACTTATCTTGAATGATGCCTTCCTGAGCAACTAGCTATGCAGCTGCAACGTTGCACCCAGCCATAGGCCAATTGTGCTCATCAATCTCTCAACATAATTGCCACCTCCGAGCTGGGCATGATTTCCACAAGGAATGGGAACACTCAAGCTCATGTACAACCAACTAAACAATGCATCTAATCCAAGCCAGTCCATAGCTGGGCTTATCAAGCCAAATGTGAACCCTCTTCTATTTTTGGATGCTTGCAATCAAGCTCAAGCCAAAGCAATGGATACCCATAACTTGAACCACAACATAATATTCCTACAAACAACAAGCACAATTGTTGGGCATGGATAAACATTTTTACTATGGGATTTACAAAACAGGGTTCCCATGGATTTTCCCAAATAGTGGCACCCAAAAATGAGTTGTGGGAAGGGAAGATCGAACACATAGAAGAAAATCGAGTGTCCAGCAGGTATGTGGGAATTCAGAAGGAAAAACCGACCTCCCAGGACTCTCAAATCGGATTCCTCTTCCTTCTAGATGTTCTGCAACTAAAAAACAACCTCCCAGTTGGAGAAAAATGGACGAAAACTCAAAAAAACGTGAAGGAAAATGCTCAGGTAGATTCAAACTCGTGAGAGAGCGAAACTCATTGATGAATAATATCTTGGGAAGCAATTTTGTGGATCTTTTCTTGCCCAAGAATCCAAAAACACGTTTTTCCAAAATGGTGGCTTGCCCATACCCGAATTTGGACAGCCATACCTCTCCAATCTCAAAGCATTAACTATATCAACCAACTCTTGGAAGAAATAAATGATTGGGGGCATAAGTCAAAATGGGTAGTTGAGGGTTTATGGGTTCTCTCATTGACACTTGGATTGACATTAATGGCTCCAAGGGTTTGAATATTTACCTCCCAATTCCTTGTAAAAATCATGCCCCCATACTCTTGTTGCATTGCATAGCTAGTTGTGGGAATTTTTATTTAAAATACATGTTTACATCTTATTTACAATTTCCATCGTGCCAAGCTAGCACATGATCCACATGCATAAATTTTCAATTGCCGCTACGAGAACAGTAAATCGATGGTGGGGACTCGGCCTTGAGCTCCTCACCACGATTTTTATAACGATATTGTGAAAATCCAGCCTTCAGCGCATGGCATCTCTCATGACTATTGGACTCACTTCCAGAATCAATCTCTCTCGTTCCTTCTGGGAGGGCAATGTTGTGCTGTTTAAGAAGTTTGGTCAACTGATCTATCTTATTCTTCATGCATGAGCTCGCTGGATGGTTTCCTTTCTTTTAATAGGAACACTTGGATTTCTCAAATCCCTTTTGCTTATCGTTCTTGGAGCTGGAGGCTCCTTCTGATGGATTAGAATTTGAATTTTGCTTGGTCTCAAATTGCTTCTTCTCTTTGCCCTTTTTCTTCCCTTTGGCATTCACATTTTTTGACTCCCCAACCATAAGAGCCTGATTTATGGAGGCTTGCAAGGCACCCATCTGAATCAATTTATCTTGTTCTTGGATGAGAGATTCGGTGAATGCATCTAGAGATGGTATTTTCCAACCAGGGATTGACAATATCCCTAAATGAAAGGTAGAAACAAAGATGGATAAATCAGTAACAACCTTGCTCAGAATGGATAGCACCAACTACTCATCCTTCTTCTCAATGCCACACTACTTGCTTTGCATGACCAAATATTTGATGGAAAATAATTGCTATATGGTTTCAAAACTGTTGGGTTGAAGAGCAATGAACTCATTCTCTAGAATATGGCCCCTTATCTCATCTTGTTTGCTGAAGAGGGTCTCCAACTTCAACCAAACCTCTCTTGGAGTCTTCAATCCTTTGAGGTGGAAGAGTAGATCTCTGGAAATATGAATAAACATGAAACCAAATGCTTCATCCAATCTATTCAGATACTTGGTCTTCTCAACAACTGCTTGAGGTTAGAACTCCTTTCCCATTGTTACCCTGTGTAGTGACTTGTTGCACAACACCATCTGCATATCAGCCCTCCAATCAAGGTAATTGAAGGGTGTCAGGATCCCGGGAGAGAGAGGACCATTCAAATTCTCCATTAGAACTGCTGGAGCAAATACAATGTGGTACTGCTGTTACTGTTGCACTACAATAACCTGTAAAAAATTCTCAATTTTGGAGATAGACTACTACTGAGCACTGATTTAGGACAATATGCACATTTTTCCGTATCCTTCACACCTGACTAGACCTCAAAGGATTTCTCCAATGAATTCAATGCAATGGCACTAGGATTTGTTGTGGAAATCCAGTGGCTTCTGGTGCACTACTGAAAGCAACCGCTCAACCTACGCTCACTGAGCTCTGATACCATGTGAAATTCTAAATCATAGCAGATCATGGAGCTGAGTATACCTCATAGAGAAAGAATGAGCAGAGAAATTGAGTTACAGTGAAAATTGCAGTAAAAAGAGCAGACAATTAATCATGCATGAGAACTCAAATAAGAACAAAATAATGTCACATGATCCAATAATCAATGTAATGAACAATGATGTTACAATGGAGAGAATTCGAATCACCTAGGAGAATTCGAGTCTCAGTCTGTCTAGCATAGTAATTGTCACCTCTATTAGTGCTCCGGAGCTCCCAAACTCAGTTAAACTCAACCAAATCTCAGTGAACTGATGATACAGTTAGTTAACTAACCAAGGAGGGTGCATCCATGAGTTTGACACGCAAATCGATTAGAAAAGGGTGCACGAGGCCACAATCAGTGGGATCGGAGCTCAAACTCCCAATTAGAGTCACCAAGTCATGTGTAACTCAGTTAGACTGAACTGAGTCACTGATTGGGCTCCTAAAATATAGGGAACTTCCTCTGAGTGTCCTAGAATCATGCATGCAGAGCGAATTAGGTGGCTAATGGGTCCTGGATGACATCTGCACACTACTAGGGGGCAAATAACATCACTAAGTGCTAGCAAATGGTAAATAATGCAAGTAGGACAAGGACGGAGTATTAAAATATCCTAACAAGTATATAATTGTAAAATCTTCCTAAATTTCCCCTGGAGTCTGTTAGTGGTCCATTTGGAAGGTTTTGGGAGTGTTAGGGTCATTTTGAGTCAGATTGGGACAAATTCGAGTAGGTTTGGATGTGTTTGGGAAAGCTCGAAATTAGGGGGTTTGGTGTCAAATTTTTGGTCTAGATTTCTCTCTATGGTAAGTATTGTCTTAATATCTCTAATTTTGGTAGTGGCGATATTAAATCAAATCACTTGAATTTCACTTCTGGGCTGAATTGTCTTTTTGTCTTCAATTTTCATTTTATCTTCAGAGCGGACTTGTCTTCTAGGTCGTCAATTCTTCAGGGGAACTTCTTCAATTCTATTTGGGACATCTTTAATGGTTGACTTGTCTTCTTGGTTTTTTCTTCTTCCAAGAAAAGTTATCCTTGTTGATGATCATCTCCTCACATGCATGTATATTCACACATATAGCCCCTAATGTTGAATAGACACACACTAAGAGCTCCCAAACACTTCTTAGAGTCTATGTTGATTCAACATTAGGATAGACTTGTATATTCTACAAGGGGATGAAATCCCCTATCGAATAAACAAGTTAGACACTCTAATATAGAATATATCACTCCATCCTTGAGAAGGAAATGTGATAACACCCTGGGGATCATCTCCACACCACCTGAACTGGGAGAAGCACTACCCTTTCCTAGGCCATTGACCACTAGCCAAATTACATGGCCAATTCCCATGATTGAATGTATCATTCACTACTAGTCAGCCATTTCCCATTAGTGAATGTCTCATTCACCACTAGCCAGCCATTTCCCATGAGCAATCGAATAATGAGCTTTAAATATTTTCTACTACGTTGCATGGCCTCATCTACACACAACAAGTCTCAACAATTTTATGAGAAACAAGGGTTTTATCCCTTCAACAGAGTCGCCATGTGAGAATAAAAAATATGCATTTAGAATACTCACAAAAATTCTACTTTTTACTTTGACATTTTATAAAAAAATAAAAAAGGTTAGTGGCCAGATAAAATATTATTCCCAACCTCTATAAACAGATAATGAATGTCTGAAATAGACTCGGATCCTGGATTCTCAAGGATCCTATGAGAAGAGAGCTTGTTAAATCTCCTTCGATAAACCTTCTTAGGTTTAGGAATGAAATCAAGCAAACCTACAGAGTTTCTTCTAGTTGAATACCTTGGTAAATTATGTGACGGTGGAGTCGCCAGATGGATCAAGTCTAATTTCAGAGTTTATTGGACTAAAATCAATCAAAAGTTTAAGGTAAAAAAACTAAAAGAAAAACTAAGGTAAGTCGAACCAGAAACAAAAAATTTGTCCCCGGAAACAACGCCAAAAATGTTGCCACCAAAATGCACACCTGGGGGTAGTGGTTAAATTTGAACCCTTCCCGACCCTTCCAAAGGGTTCTATCCCTTCCTAGAAGTGTAAAGTTAAAATTGCCCTTCAAAAAAAATTTAAAATATAAATTTTACCCTTCCAATTAAGATACAATTTATATCAACATTTCAAAAGAAGGGCAACATTTGAAATCACCCATCCATTTAAATTTTATTTTCTATGTTGAAATTCCTATGCTATAAAATTTGACTCGGCATTCAAAATATTGGAAATATCATAAATTATAATCGCTCACTCACTCATGTCATGCACTCATTGCTTAGTTATGCAAGATGATGAGTGATGACTGACGAATATGAGGCACTAGCCATTGGGATTTGACTCTGGCTCCCGAGTCACTTCAGGTTGAGATCTAAGGTGTGACAATGTGTCAGCTACTACGGTCGTAACAACAGAGAACCACTACTAGTCTACTACTAGGCCCAAAATGAGCCCGAAACTTTGTGCTTACTACCTATATGAACTTGGCTACCAATGTCCACTCGTTTTTCATCAAAATGAAATTCAAATGGTCAATTTGATGAGTCCTCCTCTACAAGACTTCATTTCTTGCATGAATGTCACGAACTCACGGCAACTCTAAACAACACTCAATGGCATGCAACTACAAATAATGGCATGCAACTACAAATAATGACATGCAACTAGGACCACAAACCGTGCAGAGGGTGATTTATACATTGATCTAGAGAGGTTGAACTGGGCACATAATATGGAGAAACAATGAGTTAGAAAAAAAATTTGGACCAAAGCACCACAATGGTTATTAATAAAATTAAAAAAAACAATTTTTGGCCTAGGATTAGTCTTCAATTTGATGGGTGGCATGATCATGATGTAATCTCCCTCCAACCTTCCAAACATATTTGGTTTCTCACCACATTTGTCTTCAGCGCTCGCCACCAAAATACGTATAAAAAGTACCTGTATTTACATCCTCTTCCCTTTAAATCCTCATCTCATAGTCATAACCAAAGATGATTATGGATGCACATCCTCACCTTATAATATCAATTGGGTTAGGCGTAGAGACAACCATAAAAAATCAAATGTGTCAAGACGCAAAGAATAAGAGACAACTATAAGTAAGTCTTATATTAAATTTACCATATAAGTCTTTAATTGACACTATCAATTGAGATTTGACACGTTGGATTGTCGTGGTCTTCTTATCACTCCTTACCGATGTGATTGTAAGGCACTCTTTGAAGGTGAAGTCCATAATTTTAAGTCTTCTTCCTCATTCTCATGCCTTTTGGTAAGACAATAAGGAGGGTAGTGGCCCCATTAACATTGAAAACGGTTCGACATGGAGGTAGATACATTAATTATTTTGATTAAATAACTTAAATTTCATGTCAGTGACTGCAAATTCACCAAATCGTGGATTGGTACAAAAAAGATCGAATTTTAGAGCTTCGAGCTCTTAATTACTCACATCTAGAATTTTTTCAAATCGATCCATTAACAAACTTCTTTTGGTGTTCTGGTTCAATTTAAAAGGAATATTGTCGAGACTCAAACATGCAGCGAGTTGCAGGGATCCATTTGACTTATGCTTGATTCCATTTCCCCTCCGCCCCATACCCATATGTTGTCACGACAAGTGTTGAACAACAAAACTCGATGCCCTGGCCCCTGTGATGCTCGCGTTGCTAACTTGCTTGGTATGGAGGATTTTTTTAATGTTTTCTATGGAAGATTTTTTCAATGTTTTCTAAGCTATGTATTATTTTTTCTTAGGCGCCCAATGCCCATCATTTTTACATCTCTCAGGCTTGAATGGCTGTCCTCTCTCTGGTATGAATTACGTTTTTGGTTGGTTTTATATGTAGTTTTTGGTTGTAGGTTTATTATAGCCTCATTTTTCTTGGTGGCTTCATTTTGTACATAGTTAACTGTAAGTAATTTTCTCACGGTTCCTGTTTTATTTTAAGACTATATCTAGTTACAATGTCCCGCACTATGCATAAGATCATGCAAATGCCCCAATATGATTATTGCATAGTCTAAGTAGTTTTTCTGTATAATGAAGTGTGCTCCAACCCGAAAAAATACAACATAATAGTTGTTATTTTAATGAACTGTAAAATTAATGTTACATATATGTCAAATTAATGTGTTCAAATTAGGTTTTAATTGAAAAGATGCCATTTTTTCATGTAGATATTAAGGAGTGTTCAATTGTCTAAGATTGTAAAATTTTTGGATGGGCAATATTTATTTTTTGCATTTTTCAGGGGGAGTGGTTGAGTTAATTTATACTTGTCAATTGAAGTAAAATTATTTATATTTCCCTTCATATTTGAAGGGCTCCAGAACAAATTCCCTTCCAATTGAAATTAAAACCCACCCTTCAAATTTAATCACTGGAAGACCCGGCTTGAGGCTAGCGGGGAATGCAACAGAAATATTTCAAAGCTGCTCGGTCTGACCTTGGGGGAAAGTATCGAGTCAGGTGCTATCACGTGATCCTGACTCCTCCGTTTAGGCAAAATCCTAACCAAAGCCAAGGGGGATAGACCTTACTAAAAAAGGTTTGTAAGGCCTTTTAAGTTTAATTTTAGTGATGGGAAAGAATGTTATTTAGGATTTTATGAGTGAATTAGAAAAATTTAACCAAGTCTATTTGCAAATAAATTTAAAACACATCCACAGCATGACATAATCATAAATTAAACAACAGCTTGCGAGATAAAAAATATGAAAATATTGTTGCAAGTGTATGAGACCAGTGCTAATGGAGTCACTGATTATTGGAGTGTTGTACTGAAAACAGTTGTGGGGAGTGTTCTTTATTTATTTTAGTTATGATTTTATGAAGATGAGTTAATTAATTGGTAAAATGGGGATTCCCGATATACCTTGCGGTACGGGGAATATGTCCGGGTTATGATCTAAGTGGCTTTGTACAAGGATATGTGGGTTGGAATGGAGTCTCTAGAGCGATGTTCAACACTACACCAACAAGGATGTAGTCTAATTGTGCCCTAAGGTCACCTCCCAGTTGTTCCCTCTTCCTTAGCCAAAATTTCCCCAATTTATCACTTAACAGTAACACCATATTTTCGTTTGTTTATGGGGACTTGATTTTATTAAGGTGAGTGGATTAATTATTGTGAAGAATTATAGAGTGCAAACAACCGCTTTTGATATCCCAAAGCTCATTCAAGCTTGAAATGGGTAGAGCATACACAGCTTACGAAATATAAATTCCAATTTTAAACCCTCTGACAGAGAGCACTCTTGACCCGCGATAGCGAGATTCAAGAGATTTTGGTTAAGTTAAATCCTCAGATAGAGAGTGCTCTTGATCCGCAAAAGCAATATTCAATAGACTTTAAAGGAGCCTAAGATACTCAAAAATAAAAATGATGCAAGGTACTTAAAGGAAATAAAGCAAAAAATGAAGTTATTTAATTACTACCCAAGAGTCTCTTTCAGGTCAAAGAACGTACTCGGGCAAGTAAGGGGATTAGTATTTGATTTAGCATAAAAATATTAAATGCAAAAATTAAACAAGTTTGGAGTTTGCAAAAGTAAAGCTTGAAACAATTTTAAATTTTGCGAAATTGAAACTTTAAATAACTTTGCAAAAGTAAAACTTGAAACAAATTAAACTTTGCGAAATTGAAGATTTAAGTAACTTTGAACTTTTGCAAAATGAAAACTAGCCTAAAGATGATGCTACTCTAATTATGAAGTATGTAAAAAAAAAGTAAGCAAATCAAGGACATATACATGCTTCCCCCAAATTGGGGAAGAGGGATGTGGGAGCCGTAATCCCACTTGCTCTTTTATTAATGTGTTACAACTTAATTAACTCTCCGACAGAGAGTGCTCTTGATCCACAAAAGTGAGATTCAAGAGAATTTTGGGCTTGCAAAATCCAAGAAGAAATTATAGAAATGAGAGAGAAGGCTCTTTTGTGGTTATCGCTCCAAATTTTGCTTCCTTTCCTCACTTTCCTATAAAATAATACAAAAAACCAGCAAAAATAAATTTTCGTTAATGTGTTAGTATGTTAGTTTAAAGCACATAAAAATATAACTTTACTACTTGCCAAAACTTAGGAAAAAATTAAACCTTCAAGTACTAAAGAACATAAACCTAGATATATGATGATTCCTTAAGCATTCCGGATCTATGATTAAGCAAAATATATTTTGAATTTAAACTTTACAAGCCTAGATCTACTTGCTTCTTTAAACAAAAAAGGGAAAGAGAGAGATATTATTTTGAATTTTAATGGAGATAAAGATGGAACCAAGCACAAGATTGAGAACAATGGGAGATTCTGAATATCTGCAAAATCAACTTATTAGCATGTAAACAATATGTCCGTGTTGTTGGAGAGGAATAAGATCCAACTTAGGTTCACTTCCAAATCAACTTGCACCCTTCAAAGCTTTCATACAATTACAAGAAAAAATGGATCAAATCTAGAAAACATAAATTAGCAAAAAGCTACGAAGAGCAATAGTAGATCTGAGTACGCATGCTACTTCCTATCCTTTCACTAACATGTTAAAAACAAACAACTCAAAGACTATGAATGTTTGTTCCTATGGTATCAAAGGCCTTCTTATCTATTTCAAATATTCAATGCAAGAAAGATAGAAAAGCTAAATAAAATTATACCTCAACAAACATGCTTCACAATGGTGGATCTTGCAAACTTCATGGACTTCCAAAGCCTAAACAAATTGTATTACTGAAAATATTATGCATTACAAGAGTAAAGGTTCGATTCCAATCCACCCAAAATAATGGAGCTCGACCTTGCTTAAATAGAGAAGAAGAGAGAGGGGGGCGAGTTCTAGAATCCTCTAGGGCTTGGAGAGGGCGCAAATCCTGAAGATAGAGTGAACACGAATTGAACTAGCTCTCAACTAATGCTTGGAAGGTGTGATAGGGATGAGGTGGATGCCACCTCAAGAGAGGGAACCCCTCTCCACCTTGTTCTTATCTCCCAACAAATAACCATGCTCCAAATAAGCAAAGTCTCCCATCTCTAAAGGAAGGCGCAAATCCCAAGGAGAGATCATCTGTAGTGACTTCAATCTTAACTGAACTCTTCTGGATTTGATTGATTTGCACTCCGATGATGATTTCCAACTGGAATGGGCCTTTATTTGACTCAAATCCCTCAATTTTAGAGAATTTGATTTTTCTCCATTCTTTATTATTTTATTTAAATAATTCTCTTTTAATATTTTGGAGAGAATTTTTATTAAAGTGAAAAATAATCACTTAAAATTTAGGAAACGTGGGTTTTGGGGTTTTATGGGTGCCCTGGGTTAGAAAACGAGCACCCCCATGTCAAAAACAACCCCTAGACCACACTTTTATCATATTTTTGATTTTTTAATTAAAATCATTAAAAAACCCCATAAAACGGGAAAAAATAAAATTGCCCGAACTAACTCAAACTCCTAGGGGACCTAGGACATGTTCATGATGACTCAATTATCTGTCTATAAGGCTTATAAACATTGATACTTTAACTTTAATAACCTCCTAAGGCTCAAAAATCAGGATGACCATTCCAGCTTTGAAGGAGCGGGTGAAAAACTCGTCAATTGTACAATGCTTATTCAACATTTGCATAATTGACAAGGAAAAAACACCATGGAATGATCACTGTTGATAAAAAATTCCTAGGAGGCCAAGTTCTTTACATAAGGCCATATTGCTAGCACATTTTTACAATATCCCCAAGGGGGCATGAACATGCAATTATTACAAAGGGGCCAAAATGGCCCTAAAAAGTCTTCTAAACTTTTGAACACTGATAATGAACATTGTAAATGTTCACAACTCTGACGGCTTGCAAGAAATCCAACTATGGTACAAAATAGTTGGTAACACTTCCTAGAGCATATTTGTACCTATACTGAGCTAGTAGAGGAGTATCCTTTTTGCATTAAAAAATGTTTGCATTCCTTGTAATCCAAATGCTCCAACACACTATTAGAGGAATCGAGAGGAAATCAATATTTTTACAATTTGAATGCCAATTATCCCAAGCCTCGATGAGGGAGGTTCCTTCCCATTCAGGGAACTGATGACCTGGAATTGTTGTGGATTGGACTGCACACCATACCTCGTAAGTAAAATGGCAGTTGACTAAGATGTGGTTGATAGATTCACGACACGAGTTGCATAAAGAGTAGATTCTTGGCCCCTGAAAACCCCTTTTCATTAATTTGTGAGCACCTTGTTGTTCAGTGCTAACCATAGAGAATATTTTGATTTTGGTGGAGAAGAAAATTTCCATAGTCTTGTCCACCACCATTTTGGGGGAAGCTCACTTTATGATTTTGAGAGCTCTTTGTATTGAAATTAAATTTATGTGAGAAAGTAGCTATATTTTTTATCCATATGATAGAATTTAGGTCGTTTGATAGCATAATTGAAGCCCTTTTAATCCCTAGAGTGTATCTCTCCCATTGAGAGGCATGGAGGCCCTAGATCCCTATCCTTGATGCTCTATACCATTCGAGGAGCCTTGATTATGAATTTTCCTTGTATACATTTGCCAAGTGTAGTAAGTTGATGTAGTGGAGAGAGGAGGATAGATCAATTGTGATAAGATTCCTTGAAGAGAGTCCTATGATGAGTTTTGTGCCAATCAAAATGCTTTGACCATTTCCCGAGTTCCAGGTTAAATCATGACCAATGATATGGAATTTGTGATTGATGGCTCGCCAATAGAGGGAGTGACCAGGTCTGAGTGTAGGAGTAGATCGAATCCATGAAAGAAGGGTGTGAGGAGTGATATATTTCTGGATCATACATTCCTGCCATAAACCTTTATGTGTATGAGCCTCCAAAGGGTTTTTTCTGCCATTGATTGCAAAAAAAGTGACAGGTCGTTGAGACCCCATCCCCCTAATCCTTTAGGATTGCATAATAAATCCCATCTCCACAGCAGAAGTCCACCCTTTGCCCTATTCCTAGACCATAGATATGATATGCAAATTTTCCTTATCTTATTTATGATTGATTAAGGAATGAAGGCTAAATCCATCCAATAGACTAGAATGGATTCAATAACACTTTTAATGAGCATTAATTGGCCAGCAAAAGAAAACCATTTATGATACCAAAAATCAACTCATTTTCTGATCTTGTCTAGCAGCCACTGCTAGTCCCGAGTCCTATAATGATTTTCTATTAGCAAAAACCTAAGTATTTGAAACATGAGTTGGTTAGATGCTTAGGGAATTGGAGAAGAATAAGTAGCAAAGGATTGAGAGACAAAGGAACATGGAAGAAAGACATGGAAGATTTTTTTAAATATATCTCCATACTTGTGGCTATAGCTTTAGTATTTTATCCATACCTTTAGTATCCCAAATGGATGCTTTCTGAAATATACGGATGTCATCTACGAACAATACTTCTGAAATGTAAAGAGAGCCTACTATTTTTACTCTAGTTAGGTTTCCGATGGAGAGATCCTTGTTGATGAACTTGCTGAGGGCATCTACAACTATAAGGAATAAGAGCAGAGAGATTGGACAAACTTGATGAAGACCGCGGGTTGGGGCGAAGAAAGGTGAAGATGATCCATTGATAAGGATAGTGAAGGGAACGCTTTTGGAACAATATTCGATCCAATTTTTGAAGGTAAGGGGAAAACTAACCTGGGTGAGGATAAGATATAGGTAGAGCCAATTGACTTTGTCAAATGCCTTCAAGAGGTCAATTTTAAGCATAAAAGAGGGACGAGCTTTGGATTTTATGGAAGGTAGATATTCTTGGGATACCCCTACAATGTCATGGATACATATGTTATCCAGAAAACCGAATTGCTTGAAGGATATATTAGCAAAAAGGATGGGATTGATTCTATGGGCAATGAACTTTGAGATTAGTTTGTAGATGCAGTTGCATAGAGAGATAGGATGATATTGGTCAAAACCTAGGGGACACTCGTTCTTTGGGATATTTGCAACGAATGTGGAATTGAAGGGAAGGTGAATTTTGCTAGATTTCCTTGATAATTCAACAACCGAAATGATTTTCTCCGCCATTAAGTCCCATAAATATATGAAGAATTTTGAGGTCCATCCATCGAGCCTCAGGGATTTCCCTACTTGCATTGAGAGTAGAGCACCATGAGCTTCAGAATTTGAGATCAGTTTTTGAAGTCCCTCATACTGTTCTGGAGAGATCCATCCTTCAAAGAGAGAAGAGATCACCATAATGTCCCTTATATTTTCTTTTTGGGCTATATGTAGAGAGTTTTATAATGGTGAACGACCACTTTAGAGATAGAAGTGAAGTATCTACATTCCTCTCCCTTGTTGTTTTTAACATTCCATATTGGGTTTAGTGCTTTTCTGTGCTATGCCTGATGATGCAAAAATGTCATGTTATTATCACCTTCCAAGAAGCATAAGGTTCTTCTCTTCATTCGCCATTTAACATCCATCCAAGCAAGAAGTCGATCCTTTCCCCTTTCCAATCTCGAAATTTCTTCAAGAGTACCTTGATCCATTAGAGGACTTGCCTTTGCTTCAAAGTTTCTTCAAGGTATGGTATTCAACATTTAGAAGATCCTGCTCGTAATTTTTGAAAGCTTGTTTTTCCCAAGACTTTGTAAGACCTTTGATTTTGATGAAGTTATTCTAAAAGGATATCATTGCCAAATTTTCAGGAGATTCCTTACAGGAGGACCAATTAATATTGGAGACAATGGATATGAGAGCTTCATATTTAAGCCAATGGGGTTAAATTTAAATGGCAACTGGGGCTTGTCTATCTTGTTAGAGATTTCCAACAATATGGGAAGATGGTCTTAAATGGCCGATTTTAGGGCAAACGAGAGTAATAGGAGGAGGCAATCTTTCAGAAGAAAAAAATCTAATATTTTTGAGATGTGGAGGTAGCCAACTCTTTTGTTAGACTAGGAGGGGCCTCTCTCCAAAGGCTCTACATCAACCAAAGAATGACTGCAAATGTGTTGGGAGAAGAAACTAGACAAAGGATCTGGTCTAGATGAAGAGCCCCAAATATCAGCACGGTGAAGAATAAATTTAAGGTCACCGTCAAGAATTAGATTTGGGAGGGAAATTAATGACGAAGAGAAGAAATATTCCCAAAAATATTAACGGTCATGGAAGGGAGCATAGACATTAAGTAGGTCTAGGGAGCGATTTAAAGCAAGAGAGAAAACATAATTTAGAGTGTAGTTTGTATGGATTACCGTGGGATTGAGACAAAAAGAATATTCCCATCCAATAGCTAGACCACAAAGGTTCCCAAGTACTTCTGTTGAGATAAAAGACCATTCCAAAAAAAGCTTCTTGATTTTTTTAAAGATATATCTACAACACACACTTTCTCCTAAACGAATATAATTGACTTGTGAAAATTTTGAATGCAAGTCTCTGAAGGGCCCTTCATTTTGAGGCAAACTGAATGCCTCCGTTGTTTAGGGATAGAAATATCAAATTTTCACCCTTGAGGGGTTGCTCTGCTAAAGAACTCGTATATTGTTTGTATTGTGTCCGCTTGGAGTTCTTTCTCCGCATTGCAAATAGCATGTTCTGATTATATTTCCTTCCATGAGTTGACAAATCATTGCTTGAAAAAGTTCAAATTAGACCCCATTGACTGATTTGCATCAATTTTGGGCTGATATCTAGTGAGGTAACATCTTTTGTAAGATGATGAGGATATGTTTCTTGAAGAGATATTCTTTAAGTATTCCCTTGGCAGGATGGAATCTTCAAAATTTGAGTGAACTGATTCTTTTGACGGAGAAGGCTGTGAGGGAGATGAGATTATAGGTGAAGGAGAGAACCTTTTCTGGGCCCTGTCCGAGCATACAGTTCTTAGAGGTGTCTGTGTCTCCGATGGGATAAGATGGTCCTCCCATTCTTTTAGTCTAGCCATTAATTGGGCATTACCTTGGCCACTTCTTCATCAATTTTTGCCTGGGTCTTTCTTAGGATATCATGCTCCGCATCTAGGTATCTAAGTTTCCTTTTCCCCTTTTCCTTTCAAACCAGGGATTCATTCCCAAAGTTAGATGGGTTCATAATTGACTATGTGCCTCTAATTTCTTCTGAAGGTTTCCCAAAAGGGAAACTAATCTGTAGGTTCCCATGATATTTACAACCATTGCATCGAAACACGATGTTTTTGTATCCAAGTAGTTGCATATAGTGATTTTCACCCACTTCAAGGATTATTACAAATGGAAGACCCTAAGTAATGTCCATTTCTATGCAGATAGAAGCCACCAAATTTTTTTATTTTCTCTTAGTTTCCAGGATGACCTTCAAGAACTTTCCCAAAGAATCCTCAATGATCTTGAAAATCAAGGGTTCCTAGAATTCTAGCGGGAGGCACGGTAATTTCACCCATAGAGCCATCATATGGATTTTTTCCCTTATCGGGTTGAACCCAGTGTGCCATCAGAAAAGTGTTAGATATGAATTCCCCCAAAACTTGGGCCCCTCCATGGAAATTTGCTCCCTTTCTTCTACCGAGTTGAAGACAAATGTGATGTATACTCTAGTGTCTGTGTAAATGAGTGGGATATAACCAAGAAAATGATCCCAAGTTCGAATCGTCTAGTTCTTTAGCGAATCCTTATTGAAGCATCAATCATCAAACCTACCGATGAGGTCTCTCCTAGTGTATACAACCACTTTCTCCTAAAAGAGCGCTGTATCAATGACCACCTTCATTTCACTTATGCAATGTTTGATGAACTTCGGCCTTTGCTTACAGTGGCATGACTTCTGATGTTTGTTAGGGGGTCCACAAGGAAGGGAGGGTCATCATGGATGGGATGGTGTGGAAATGGGGAACTTTGTTATGGGAAGATTGGAGGGATGGAAGTGCAAGCATAAGAGGTGAGGGCCAACATGTTCGGTGGGAGGTGAGGTGAAATGGAGGACAGGGCATCAGGGTGAATAAGGGGAGTGTTCATAGGATGAGAAGGTCTAACATCCTTGATGGACAAGCCATAATTAGTAAGTGGTGATGGGATGGGAGGATTAGTTCTACCAGGGATGGAGTATGAGGTAATTAGGCCCTGAAATTGCCTTGGGAAATCGTGTAGAGATTCAATATCCATAATAAAAAAAATCAGATACACACATATATAGATATATGTATGTGTGTGTGTGTACACATACATACATACATACATCCACACACACACACACAAAATTACCATTTGTTAATAATTTTGTTTTATGAAAAAATATGTAAAAATGATAGATGCGCCTTATTAACATAGCCACACTACCAATGGTTCATGTTTCTTATCAATGCACCATCATTATTTCTCATGATTAAATTCTTGGACATGAGTAAATTAGGACCACATGTACAAGGGAATTGACATTGCTCAAATGCAATGCCAATGATACATTTGTACATCATGAAATAACTCTAGGATGAGGGTTGTTTCAATAGGAAGGAAAGTAAGCTCATTTGGTGGGGTCAATATTAGACTGTCCGCTAAGAAGAAAGAATGACAAGACAACCCAAAGTGATGTCAGGGGGTTAGAAGGCATTTCAATACAGCAGGTTTTGGAGCATATTTTAAGACCGTGCACAAAGATCGGGGGGCTTGAGGTGTAGTTTGATTGTTGTTTTTTTCGTCACGAGATCATATTCATTAAGTTTTTCGAAACAAGAATCATACAGTTTCAAAATATTCAACATAAATGAAATTATCGGGGATTAGTTTGCTAAGTGACCAAATACTTCCCTGTGAATCTAAGTGAGATATCTCCTTAGTCTTCAGTTGGCTGGTGCATATTAATCTAGTAAATACCTGTCAAAACAGTGAAAATGAATAAGAACAATGCAGCTGTGGGATGAAATAAAAATTACAATCAAACTCTTGTTGTTCTTACCTTCAATTGGTGATTACTGATAATCAAATTCTGCTGCAAAATTATCACGTCAGTTAATGAAACATTTCAAACCAGATTTATAAATTCAATCTCAGAATGCATTTCAAATAGTAAAATTTTGGAGGTGCCATTCATCATTTATGGGTCAGTAGGAGATATCGACAAGATGGAATGGAGACCCTGCTTCGTAATCACCTTTTAAAACCATGATCAAGCTTGCTAGAGTCCAAATATTATGGCTGAGTTGACAAAACAATTGTACTCATAGGGATGCTTCAACTCTAATCGAGTACCCTTTACCAATTAGTAACTATGAGGCTTCAAAATATTGAATTCCTTTACCCCGAATATCATCTTATGAGTTATTGTTCTGTCAATGAAAAAATTTCTTCCTTCTTCAAAACTCAACTTTGCTTCATTACCTCTATATGATCGAAATTTTCAGCCATTGGTCTATGGGGTATCGAATCTCAGAACTATTTTCATACATTTGTATTAATGATGTTATGTCACCATGTTGTGATGAATATAAATTCTAATAAAAACATCCTTGTGTTATCAACTCTTCAAAATTCTTCATGACAACGTTTTGATTCTTCATTCGATGCCTCAATGATTGCGCATCGATGATTTAACCTTTAATAGTGAAATTGCTTTCTTCTTTCATCGTTAACTATATTGTTAATGGTATCAACACTAATTGTATCTTCAATGATCTTCCTTCCTTTTTTATTTCTGCTGTTAAATTTTATCTTGCATCCAAAATCAGAGAATGTATTTTCATAGCTCTGCAGACCCAGACTTTCTTCACTTTGGATAGATTTTGAATGTGTCCTCCTTGGTAAAACACATCTGTGTTCATACTCATTCTCATGAAAAACATTATATGCATCCAGTCTAGACATATATTGTGCATACCTTATGAATGTTTAGTTCAATCCAACATATGCATCAAATAAAGGTATCATCTTTCATTTCCAAATATCCAAAAAGAGAGAGCGATAGTAAAGGGGGAAATCTAAGCTATCAAACAAAACTCAAACGACTACCTAGCAGCTAACTTATTCAAAAGAAAAGAAACTACATGAGTAAAACTCTTATTCTGAAAAATTAGAAAAATAAAACCTATATTACTCCTACCCTAACTACACTGGTTCAACCAAGTTAAGTGGAATCATAGAGCCATTGCAGCCATCGTAGGAACTCCAATCCAATAGGAATATGAATTTCATGTAAGGGATTATAGGACTGATACACAGTGAAATAGAAGGTCATACAAAAATATATCAGTCCTATATCTATTCATAGTAGGAAGAATTGAGTACACGCTGCATCACAAAAACTTCTCATAAAATGACAATTCCAACCATATCTCAACAGAATCATGAAAACCACACGATAAGTTATGTGATTCGTGTGAAAAAATTAAAGATGAATACTGTACCTCCATAGGACCCTCTGATGAAAATCCAAAATTAGTTGTCACATAGATCGTCCCGTTATCGGATTCATAGTGTGGATTAATGATGTGAGGATTTGACATAACCATCACCGGAAAATGAAGTGTCTCATCATTCTCATCAACACGATCTTCTTGAACCTGAAACTCCTCCATATTAGATATGTCATCTTCATTAGGATACAAAGGGCTATCATAGATAACCTCCTTCTATTCCACATCAAAAATCAACTCACTGCCAGTCTGAATTTCATTAAAGACATACGTGAAAATATTTTTTTCTTCATTACAATCCTCAAAGTAAACATCAGAATTTTTTTATATCTCCTTTCACGTAATTATCCGACATATAAGTTTCAGATCCAACATCACCCGAGACAGGAATATTTTGGGATTTAGTCTTATTGTTAACTTCAACAAACAAGTTTGAATACAAAGAGTAAATTTTTTTAGAATATGAAACAATGACTGTTTCTTCCGAGTTGAATAGGTTTCTTTTAACATTTTCACACTCAGAGAACTCATCAATCAATTGTTGTTCCAATAAAAAATTATCAGTCAAAGCATTATGATTTTGTTCAAGATGTGTTTCAACAGTAGAGAAATCATCAATAATCATATTTTCAACAATTGGATCATCCATTTTCTGATCAAATATTGATTCAGCTTCATTTTCATTTTCGGACAGAGGCGTCATTTGCAAAACTGGACAATCTAACATTTCCAGTGTAGTTTCATTTTGATCACTCTCTTTTATTTTTTCAAAGGGAATATGAGGAGGCGGTGCTTCCAAAATACTGAATCAATTACATCTAAGAAACCCAATGAACCTACATGTCCCAAAGAATTTTCACATATTTTACTATTCGACTCACTTGCTAGTAGAGTGGAAATTTCTTCATGTGAAGCTACATCAGCAAATGGATTCTCATTCTGTACATTAAAATTTTCAACAGGGCTGTTTGGAAAATTAGACTTTCCTAGACTTTTCTGTCCATTGAAATTTGACATTCCTTGGTCCAAGAGTTCTGATTTAACATCATTCAAACTATTACAATTTCTTTCATCATCAAGTGAAACTTCATCATCTTCAGTCAAAGCGAGGAGGTGCAAAAACCATTCAATTAATTCTTTCTCATCAGGCTTGTCCTCTTCATGAAACCTATGAAAAATTTGAGCCATTCTTAAAATGAAATCGTCAGCTGACTCACCTTTCTTTCTTCAAATCCCTTCAAGCTCATCACATAATTTTTCATAATCATAGCTCTCATGGGCAGCGATACAAATTTCCATGAACTGTTTCCAAATGTGAATAGAATTAGGTGGTAGCATTTTGAACCAAGACCTAATTCGTCCTTTGAAACTGAGGGAAAACAACCTGCATATTTCAACATCTTGCTCAATTTTGAGATTTCAACATGTAACATCAAAATGAACGATATGCCTAAATGTAGATGTGTTTCCTTCACCATCAAATTTAAATTGTGACAAGAGATCGACTGTCCTATTGGAATGCCTCTGGATGGTCTAGGTGAGCTGAAAGCATGTTCTAATACAGGGATATGGGACTAATCCATTATTAATTTGTCAATATAAGCGAAAATGTCTTCACATAGGATGGCTTTTCATCCAACCCTCCTTCTAGCACCAAATCTGTTGACGGGTCGAAATGACCCATGGTCAACAGTAGGGGTTCTCCCCGATAAGAAGTCCCAATTAGACCACCCACCTTTAGGAATAGGGAACCCGCCCGGTTCACGTCCTGACTATTGTTTAAGATATTCTTTTGAAGAGGTTGCCGACTGCGGCCCCACCCACCGCTTAGGGTTGTTTATTAAAGAAATGTTGATTGATTTAACCTAATATTCCATCTAAACTAACCTAAAATAGACACACCGATGCGACAAGGGTTTGGAGAGGCCTCACAAAGTGATGCACGGGTTCTTACCTCTCGTCTTACCACCTCTCCTCCTTCAAATCAGATTGGTGGATGCTTTAACCTAAATACAACGTACGCTAAACTAACCTATCCCGGCCGGGAGCAAGAGTAAAGGGTGTGAGCAGTGAAACGGTGGTTGAATATACACATTCAAAATTCGGTTAGTTGTTTTCAGAAGCATATAAACAACCAACATAATGGTAGCATAAACATAAGAATAGTCTTACAAATTATATCATTCTGATTTCACCGCTCACAAATAGCAAAAGAACATGAATACCTAATGAAATAAGAATCATAAAACCATAGGAATAGTCCATCTAGCAAACTAAAACAATCTTACTCCACATCTGTGCATGAAAAAAAAACATGAAATAGTTCAAAGCATTCATCCATACAACAATAATATTCCTGTGAAAAATCAGGTTCAAGGCTTCTCCTCATTCACAGTTTCAACAATAGTACATCCAACAATTGCAGAGCCAAAAAGCCCCTTTATCATTGAATGAGATTACAATATATAGGCCAAAGAAAGGTGACCCTTGGCCTTCCATATTCTTTTGATACTTTGAATTTCTCTCCTTAAATTAATTACAAAATTGATTTAATTCACCCTTAGGTGACCTTTGGAATTCCATCAATTCGTCCTCTAGTGACCTTTCGTCAACTAGTAGAATTTGTCTTCATGTGGCAGGGTGACTTTTTCCCTCTTACTATAGAGAACTTTCTCCATTAGAGTTTTTTTTTTATAACTTGACAGCTTGACATCGAACATGACCTCCACTTGTCCATGGTTATGGTGTTTGCTTTCGAATAATGTTCTCGGTCAGTCTCTTTCATGCCTCATTGTGAGCACTTCAATGTGTCATTGGCGTTTTTTCTTTTCTTTCTTGAGTTTGTCACAACGTCGGCGAGTCTTAGATTTTTCTGCTGCAACAATGCTCACTTTCCTTATTTTTTCCGAACTTGTGTATTCCTGCAAAAAGGTAAATCTTATTAGTTTTATCATCGTTTTATTAAAAACAAACTATAAAATAAAATAAAATAAAATCATGTGAGTAATAAAAGCTAATCCTTCATCTATTTAAGACCCTAGCCTAAGATAACACATACCTACCCTTAAAACTAGTAAACAAGTAAAGTAAAATTAAACTAAAATAATAAATCAAACCAACTAATCAAGGCTAACTAAAACTAATAAACCAAACCAACCAAAGCTAATAAACTAGCTTATATCTATTTAAAATTTTATTCAATTTATAAAAAGCAGTAATATTAAAATAAAAAACAAAAAATAAATTAAAATAAAATAAAACAAAAGCTGAAAATTAAAAAAAAAGGTTAAACCTACAGTTTTTTTTTCTAAAACCCACTCTTTGAATCCTGATGTGGAACCTCTCCAAACATTACGATTCCAGAACATTACTATCCGGAAAAAAAGATAAGGAATAAAAACCCTTCCCTAGATTTTGAAGCTTTAGTTTATAAACCGGTTTCTACCAGAAATGTAGTCTGATAAGGTTGTTGATCTACCACTGTCATCTGATGACCGCACTGGGGCACTTAGAGCTGTGAAGCCCATTTCAAAGGGTGTTTAATGACTATTGTCTCTGTGTCTCTTGTCTCTTATGCTTTTGATTCTTGTGATGCTTGTCATATTGTGATTGTCATGCATTGATATACTGTATATGTTATTCTCTCAGCAAAGATCCTAGAGTATAATGAATTAATGCTCAAAATTTAACATGGTATTAGAGCTAACCGGAGAAGAAGAAATTTTGCAGTGACGGAAGCTTGAGATCCTTATTTATTGGGTTTCTCTCCACAGATTTTTGAAAATCGGTATAGTATATTGACTCTACTCATCAGGGTGCATCTATCTGTCCAATCAGAATTCAGTTCCGAGCATTTTCAGATTTGGCCCTAAAAATTAAGGTTTCCACAAAAATAGGAATTTCTGGAATCTGAAGACACAGCTGGAAGCTCCTTGCAAAAATCGAAGGTTAGAGCTTTGGATCGAGATTTTTGGCTGGGTAGATCTCCGGGAAACTCAAACCCTAATTCAGGGCTCTCTCCAGTGAACCCGGGAGGACAAAAAGGCAATTCTGAAGGGCAAGACTTTGCTGATCTCAAATTCTGAATGCACCAGGCTGATCAGCTCATCAAAGTGCATCTTTCTATCCTTTCAGAAATTTGAAATTCACATTTTGAATTTTTAGGGTTTCTCTGACAAACCCTAATCCGGGACCAGATCCAGTTTTCAGCATTTCAAGTGGTAAGACCTAAATCTTTTCTATTTCCATTTGAAGTACTCTTTAAGATGTCTCTCCACACCAAGCTTGAGGATAAGCTTGAAGGGGCTGATAACTTCCGAGCCTGGAAGTATAGGATTGGATTAATCCTGGAAGAAAATGAGTTGGACTCTTATGTGAAAGAAGACATCCCTATCCCAGAGGATGAAGAGGCCAAGGTATTGCATAAGAAGAACTTGGTCAAGGCAAAGAGAATCATTGCTGATTCTATCAAAGACCATCTCATACCCCATGTGTCTTCTCTTAAGACACCCAAGGAGATGTTTGAATCTTTGACCAGGCTATTTGAAGGAAAGAACATAAATCGGAAGATGACCCCGCGGAACCAATTGAAAGGAGTGAAGTTTCAGAATGGAGAAACCATTCAATCTTATTTTTCAAGGGTCTCCCAGATCAAGGAACAACTAGAAGCAGTATATGAAATGGTGGAGAATGGTGAAGTAGTGATGACCACTCTAAATGGCCTACCCAGGTCATGGGATTCCTTCATTCAAGGAATTTGTGCAAGGAAGAAGTTGATCTCCTTCAACAGATTGCGGAAAGAATGTTCTCAAGAAGAAGCTAGACTTATAGCTCGTGAGGAAAAGATGGGAGGTGAAGATCAAGCACTTGCAGCTCACACCAAAAGAAGCAAAACCAAGAAGGAGCACTCTCACCACAATAGATCCTATCAAAAGAGTAAGAAGGACCTAAGATGCTTCACATGCAATGAGAAGGGTCACTTTGCTTCAGATTGTCCCAAGAACAAAAGGGATAATAACAACAACTCCAATAAGAAGAAGAAGGGCAGCAAAACAAGGTTTCATGCTCATGCTGTTGAAGATGATGAACCCCCAAAGAAGAAGGCTAGGGCAGAAAGTGATAGTGATGATGACTCATCAAATGAAGAAGAGTATGTTCTGATCTCTGCTCTCACAGGTACTATCTCTCATGGCTGTAATGATTGGTTGATTGATAGTGGGGCTTCCAAACACATGATTGGGTTTAAGGAATCTTTCGTGAACCTATCTGAACATGAATCACCCCATAAGGTGAAACTTGGGGATGATTATCAATACCCAATCAAAGGAAGTGGTGAAGCCTCCTACAACCTAGATTCTGGAAAATCTTTGAAGATGAAAGAAGTACTTTATGTACCTGGGCTCAAGAAGAACTTACTCTCCATCTCTGCATTGGATGCAAAAGGTATGAGGGTTGCATTTGTGGATGGCCAAGTCCTAATGTGGCCAAAGGGAAAGAACATAGATGATGCAGTAGTGATTGGAGAGCAAGAGGGAGGATTGTATAAATTGAAGGGACAACCTGAACATGCCATGGTGCATGAATCCATGGAGCCAAGTGAACTTTGGCATAGAAGACTTGCTCATATGCACTATAGAGCACTTCCAATTGCAAGCAAGGCAGTAGAAGGTCTTCCTGAAATCAAGACCAAACATGAAGGTGTTTGCAAAGGATGTGCAAAAGGTAAGAACATTAAGAAGGATTTCCCAAGCAGTGAAAGAAAGGCAAAAGACATCCTGGAAATCATCCACTCAGATGTATGTGGCCCTATGTCATCCAGTTCCCTGAGTGGGTATGTTTACTATGTCTCATTTATTGATGACTTCTCCAGGAAGACTTGGGTATACTTCTTGAAGAACAAAGATGAGGTGTTTGATAATTTCAAGGAATTCAAAACCTTGATGGAGAATCAAACTGACAAGAAGATCAAAACATTCAGATCTGACAATGGTGGAGAATTCACCTCAGGTGACTTCAAGAAGCTTTGCAGTGATTCAGGGATTAAGAGGGAGTTGACTGCTCCTTATAATCGTCAACAGAATGGAGTTGCAGAAAGGAAGAACAAAACTATCATGGAAGCAGCAAGGGCAATGCTACATGACCAGGATCTACCTATGCATCTATGGGCAGAAGCAGCTAGAATAGCTGTATATGTGCAGAACAGAACACCCCACAAGATATTGGACAACAAGACACCAGAAGAGGTCTTTTCTGGTAAGAAACCTGAAGTCAGCCATCTCAGAATATTTGGTTGTCCAGTATACACTCATTTCCCAAAGGAAAAGAGGACTAAACTAGATCCTTCAGGAAAGAAGGGTATCTTTGTGGGTTACAGTGAAAGCTCGAAGGCCTACAGAATATACTTTCCAGGGTTCAAGAAGATGGATGTCAGCAGGGATGTAACATTTGATGAAAACTCAGCATTCATCAAATCAAGGAAGGCACCTATCGAAGTTTATGAAGAACCTAAGGAAACTAGATTTCAAGACACTACCATGACTGAAACAGTTCCAGAAGTTGTTCGTGAGTTTGAAGATCCGCAAGAACCTGTAGATCCACCCCGTGAGGATAACTCTCACAAGAGGAAACCTGCATGGGCTAGAGGGCTCATTCAAGATGCAGAAAGATTTGGCATTCCAGAAAAAGAACACAGAGCAAAGAAGAGAACCAGATCACATACCAGTTATGTTGCTTTACTCTGTGACATTATGAACAAAGAGCCTTCCAGTTATGAAGAGGCAGTAGAAAAGAAAGAATGGAAGGATGCTATGGTTGAGGAATACCAATAAATAATGAAGAATGATGTTTGGGATGTTGTCCCAAGACCTAAAGAGAAGTCTGTTGTGACTTCCAAGTGGATCTACAAAATCAAGCATGCTGCAGATGGCAGTATAGAAAAATACAAAGCAAGATTCGTAGCTCGTGGCTTCTCTCAGAAAGAGGGAATAGATTATGAAGAAACTTTTGCACCTGTAGCCAGGTATACTTCCATCAGATCAGTACTTGCCCTGGCTGCAGCTATGAAATGGAAAATACACCAGATGGATGTCAAGACTGCCTTCTTGAATGGTGTAGTTGAAGAGGAAGTATATGTGGAACAACCACTCGGTTTTGAAATACATAACAGGGAGTCATATGTGTGCAAATTGAAGAAAGCTTTGTATGGCTTGAAACAAGCTCCCAGAACTTGGTATGGTAGGATGGACAGTTTCCTATCTAGTTTGGGCTTTACCAAGAGTAAAGCGGATTCTAACCTTTACTACAAGGTTGAGGAAGGAAATCCTGTGATTCTACTCCTGTATGTAGATGACTTATTTGTAACAGGAGATGACAGACTGATTGCAGATACTGAGAGGAAGCTTACTACTGAATTCGATATGAAAGATTTGGGAATGATGCACTATTTCCTAGGTATGGAGGTGTGGCAGAGTACAGGTGGGATCTTCCTTGGTCAAGGGAAGTACATAGTAGATATACTGAAGAGATTTGGGATGATGGATTGCAAGGCCATGGACACACCTATGGCATCGAATCTGAAGCTTCTATGTGACGCTTCATCTGAGCCAGTTGATGTCTCTATGTATCGTCAGATGATTGGGTCCTTGATGTACCTGACGAACATGAGACCAGACATTTTCTTTGCTGTGAACACATTGAGCCAGTTCCTGACGGATCCAAGGAGTGTTCACCTAGTTGCTGTAAAGCATGTTCTGAGGTACCTGAAGGGTACAGTGGATTATGGGCTCAAGTATGAAGCGAATCAAAAGTTTAACCTGCAGGGTTATGTTGATTCAGATTGGGCTGGCAGTGCTGCATATAGGAAGAGCACATCTAGGTGCTGCTTCAGTATGGGATCAGGTGTGATCTCTTGGTTCAGCAGGAAGCAGTCCCGCGTAGCACTGAGTACAGCTGAGGCTGAGTATGTTGTAGCCTGTTCAGCTAGTTGTGAGGCAGTATGGCTGCGGAAGCTACTGTCTGAGTTATTTGATCTCCCGTTGGATGCTACTGGTATCTTCTGTGATAACCAGAGTTGTGTGAAGCTGTCTGAGAATCCAGTGTTTCATGACAGGTCGAAACACATAGAGATCAAATATCACTATATCAGGGATATGGTGCAGAGAGGAGCTGTGAAGCTCCTGTATGTTGCGACGGACGAGCAGATTGCAGATGTGCTGACGAAGCCACTAGCCAGGGTGAAGTTCGAGTACTTCAGAGAGAGGCTTGGCGTTCTTCAGATCAAGGACACTTCGAGGAAGAAGTGATGGACACATTTGCTGAAGCCATTCCAAGCAAGTTGGAAGGAGGATCCTTCACATGGCTGTGGATGTAAGCGCTGGACGATGAGTATCAGGACGATGTTCTGATTTCTGCTTGATATGATCAGTTGGATCATTTATGTATGTATGTATGCATCATGTTGGATGCTGGATATGATCAGTTGGATCATTTATATGTATGTACGCATCATGTTGGATGCTGGATATGATCAGTTGGATCATGTGTATGTATTTTGTATATGCATCATGTTGGATGCTTGGACCATGTATCTGTATATGTATCAGGTGGATACATTGTATGATCAGGTGGATCATGTATGGTGATATGTATCATGTATTTGTATTTGTATCAGGTGGATACATTGTATGATCAGGAGGATCATGTATGATGATATGTATCAGGTAGATACTTGGTATGCATCAGGTAGATGCATTGTATGATCAGGATGATCATGGATGACGAGCTTCAGGATGTTGCTCCAGATGACATGTAGTAGGATGTTGCAGTGATGATGATCAGGATGATCATGGATGATGAGCTTCAGGATGTTGCTCCAGATGACATGCAGCAGGATGTTGCAGTGATGATGATCAGGATGATCATGGGTACATCAGGATGATGTATGATGAGTATCAGGTTGATACTCTATGGCCGTGGATCAGGTTGTGCAGATGAGCATATAATCCGGTGCCCTGGGATATTTGTAGATAGTCTTTCGAGGTTTTGCCTATGGCATGTAATTCGGTGCCCTGGGATATCTGGCAAATGCTCTTTCAAGGTTTTGCTCTGGAAGGACATATAATTCGGTGCCCTGGAAGATCTGCAGATAGTCTTTCGAGGTTTTTCCTATGGCATGTAATTCGGTGCCCTGGGATATCTGGCAGATGCTCTTTCGAGGTTTTGTCCTATGGCATATAATTCGGTTCCCTGGGAGATCCGATAGGTTGGGCTGTGTGCCCGTAATCAGTCCTGGGATGCTCTTGCGAGGTTTTGCCATGACCACATGTAATTCGTTGCCCTGGGAGATCCTATAGGTAGAGCTGTGTGCTCGTAACAGCCTGGGATGCTCTTTCTAGGTTTTGTGGTGAGGTCACATGTAATTCGTTGCCCTAGGAGATCCTATAGGTAGAGCTGTGTGCTCGTAACAGCCTGGGATGCTCTTTCGAGGTTTTGTGACGCACGTAATAAGTCCCGAGGATTCCACAGTATGGCCAGTGATGATGAAGACTTGCAGGTGGTGGGCCTACATCTAATATGAAAAAGGACTGGCTCTGTAGAACTTCCTATGACGAGTAGAGACAGAGATTGGTTGAGATAGCAGTAGCAGTGACGATGATGATGACGATGCATCGATGATGATGATCCAGAGAAGAAGACTTGTCTAGCAGATTTGTGTTGAGAAATACCTTCCTAGTTAAGAGGGAGTGTTGATGTATATGTAACTTCGGAATGTATTTCATCTGTGTATTTTATATATATTTATTGTACCCTTATAAGAGATGTGTTATTCCTCTATAAGGAAGTGTCGTCATGTGGATTGACAAGTGTCGCAAGTGTGTGTACTTGCCGATGGGTTATTAGACCACCATGTGGGGTCGGCCCTGAATTATATATAATATAATGTGGATGTATCTAGATATACAAGTCGGCCCCATAAGGTCACTCGGAAAAAAGGTGAGTATAAATAGAGATAGGAGATCTCTATTTTACTCACTCGAAAAAGTAACTCACTCTCACTCTCAGAAGTGGCGCACTAGTGAGGAAGAGGAGGATCATCTGCTAGGAGACTATCTCAGTGTTATTTGGTTGTATTTTGGTTGAGCCATTGCTCTCTCTATCTCTGAGGAAGTTGTGGGGTTTTTCACCTTAGGGTTTTCCCCATGGAAACTCTGTGTCTCTTGTCTCTTATGCTTTTGATTCTTGTGATGCTTGTCATATTGTGATTGTCATGAATTGATATACTGTATATGTTATTCTCTCAGCAAAGATCCTAGAGTATAATGAATTAATGCTCAAAATTTAACATAAAAACCCTTCCCCAGATTTTGAAGCTTTAGTTTATAAACCGATTTCTACCAGAAATGTAGTCTGATAAGGTTGTTGATCTACCACTGTCATCTGATGACCGCACTGGGGCACTTAGAGCTATGAAGCCCATTTCAAAGGGTGTTTAATGACTATTGTCTCTATAAATTTTAGGGTTTTGGGGAAGGCTTCTGGGGTTAGGGCCTTAAGCAAAAATTTTCAGACTTCTAGCCTGGGTATTATTCTGTTACAAGAAACCATGGTTGAAGATTCTTGTGCTTTGTTTAAACTGGCCAATTGTCTTCCTGGGTGGGAGTTTTCGACCATTAGCTCTGCTGGTCTGTTGGGTGGGCTACTTGTAGGTGAAATCCTCTATGCTACAAGTTTCATTCATTTCAAACAAAATGGGGTATTCTTTTGGATGGTTGGAGTGACCGCCTAAATAAGAAGCTATCCATTTTGAACTACTATGGTCCCTATAAAGATAGGGGGTTGTTTTGGGACTCTATTAATCAATCCGGTCTTCTTGATATTGATAATTTGATCATCGCAGGTGATCTAAACTTTACGATGTCTGCTTCAGAGACATGGGGTTCATCTTCTAGAATGGATGAGATGGCAGATTATTTTTCAGAGATGTTGTGCTCATATTATTTAGTGGATATTCGACCGGTGACGATAGTTCCTACCTAGACAAATGGGAGGAAGGGAGTGGATGGTATTCGAAAAAGATTGGACAAATTTCTTGCTAAATCTGCACTGCTACATTACTTTCTTCGGTACAGGTCATGGGTGGGTGAAGCTAAATTTTCTGATCATTGGACGATCTTTTTACAACTGGATGATGCTAAAGTCTTGCCAAAATTTCCTTTCAAATTCAATAGCTCTTGGTTAAAGAATGAGGAGTTTTGTTTGCTCATTCGGCATTTCTGGACTAATTTTGTTAATGTTGAAAATATGAATCCAATGGATTTGCTTGTTTTTAAATTAAGGAAATTAAAAGATATTGTTACTAAATGGATTGAGAAGCAGAATATAAAGGATAAGCAGGTGTTTACTGAGTTGGAGGAACATATCCAAGCATTACATATTAGGAATCTGGGCAAGCATATGGGTGAACGTGACTTCGCTCTACTAAAGGATCTAGAGCATAGGAAGGATTTGATCCTTCATCAGGAGGAAATGGAATGGAGATTAAAAAGCTGGGTACTTTGGATTGGCTTGGGTGACAAAAATCCGATTTTTTTTCATTCCTTTGCATCTTACCAGAGAAATTTCAATACTATCTGGGAACTGTCAGATGACGGAGGAAATAAAATTAATGGTCAAGAAAATCTGCAGTCATTTGCTAAAGGATTTTTTAGTAAAATCTTCTCAGACACTGGTCAATGTGATTTAAGAGCACAGTTGAATACTGTTAGATTGTTCCCAAAATATTTTAATGACCAAGATGTGGCTGACCTGGGCAGACACGTTACCTTGTTAGAGGTTGAAGAAACACTGAATATTTTTTCCAAAGAAAAAATCCCAGGGCCTGATGGCTGGACAGTTGAATTATTTCTGCATTTTTTTGATATCATGGGTTTGGAATTGCCGAATATGGTTGAATTCTCTAGGACTGAGGGTTTTATTTCTGGGGCCCTCAACTCTACTTTCATCACTCTGGTTCCAAATTGCAGCAAACTAAAGTCTTTTGGGGATTTTAGACCAATTTCCTTGTGCAATTTTGCCTATAAGCTCATTACCAAGACCATATCAGTTCGTATGAAGCCAACTCTTTCCAGGCATATATCTTCTGAGCAATTTGGTTTCCTTGAAGATCATCAAATTCTTGACACTATTGGTATATCTCAGGAATTAATTCATTCTATTAAGAAGCGGAAGTTGAAGGCTTTATTACTCAAAATGGACCTGGAGAAAGCATATGACAGAGTTGATTGGGTGTACTTGAGACTGATTCTTATACAAATTGGAATCCCTCCTTTGGTTTTAAACTGGATTATGGCTTGTGTATCTACGACAAATTTTGCGGTTTTAATTAATGGGGCTCCTTTTGGCTTTTTCAAGAGTACTAGAGGAATTCGATAAGGTTGTCCTCTGTCTCCGCTTTTATTTATTTTAGTTATTGAAGGGTTGTGTAGATTGATCAATAGATCCAATTCAGAGGGTAAAATTAAAGGTATCAAATTTGGTTATGATTTATCACTTTCACATATTCTTTTTGTAGATGATGTTTTGTTAGCAGGTTTGGATACTATTGATGAATGGCTAATCTATAAAGATATCGTCAAGGTTTTCTGTGATGCTTCTGGGATGTTGGTGAGCTCCACCTAATCCAGTTTCTACCACTTTAGGACTATGGAGCCTAAGCTTGTTGTTTTAAAAGAAATCTTGTCGTACAATTTCTATCATTTGGAGAAAGGATTCAAATACTTGGGCTTATTCCTAAAGCCTAATGATTACATGATTAAAGACTGTGATTGGATCCTGACTAAGGTGGATCGCAGAATAAATCAATGGTCTTTTAGACTATTATCGGTGGGAGGTAGACTCATGTTGTTGAATGTTGTTCTGACAGGAATCCCTGTCTACTGGATGCCACTTTTAAAAGTTTTGGGTTCAATCTTAAACACACTAAGGAGAACCTTCTTCAAATTCCTTTGGAATGGAGGTAAATATCGCAGGAGTTTGATCATGGCTGGATGGGAGCGATTATCTATGCCAGAAAGTTGTGGAGGATGCGGCATAAAAAAATTATACACCTTTAGTTGCACCTTAAGACTTAAAAGTTTCTGGAGGGGATTATTTGGTTCAACTCTCTGGTCTAAAGTACTTTCGGTTAAGTATATCATAGGAGATATTCTAAATTGGATCAAGGATCCAAGGATAAAAAGAACTAGAGGAACTTCTACTGTTTGGGGGGGGTTTCATTAAAGTGTATATCTGGATGGTAAAAGAGCTTATTTGGAGGGTTAGTAATGGAGCATCGATTTTAGTTGGAATTGACGCGATCTTGGGTATGGAAGAAAACTACATTCTGTCTAAGGATATCCTTGGTTATCTAAAATACTGTGGTATGTATACTTTAAATCTCATCAAGAAAAAAAGGAATAGGTTTGAGCACAATTCTTACTGGTTTTCTGCCAAAGATATGGGTCTTGTTGGGAAAACGACTATTGAATGGAACAAGTATATTCACTATTTGAACTCCGCGGGATGCCGGCTTACAAGTGGAAAATACAGTCTATACTAGAATGGTGATCCCACTACTGGCATTATCACGACGAAGACTGCTTACAACACTATTATTAAAAGCAAGTGTATTTTCCCACCGAACTGGTGGTACAAAAAGCTCTGGAGTTGGCAGATTCCCTTGAAACTTAAGTGTTTTATGTGGCATGCACTGTCTGATTGTCTTAAAACATGGGACAAACTCATCATCAAAGGGTGGTGTGGCCCGAGTATGTGTATGCTTTGTAGATCAAACTCTGAATCCTTAAACCACATTTTTGTGGATTGCATGTTTAACAGGTTGATTTGGAGTAAGATAATATTGGCATTGAAGATTGATATGCACTGGTCTTTGGATAATTTCGTTTTATGCTTCCTGGAATGGAACAAGAAATGCAAATCATACCCTACTCTTCCTGCGTTGATCTCTTGGGTCATCTGGATTACCCTAACAAAGCAGTTTTTGAGAACAAAGAACCGACTATACATCATATTTGTATTCAAATTTTAAATCTGGTAAAGGAGAATTGTATGGAGGAAGACCATCATTTGACACAAAGATTGAGTTCATTCAACTTTCAAGTAGATGCTTTCTTTGACGGTGCTGCTAAAGATGGTATCTGTGCTGCTGCTGGTGTTATTATCCTCAGTAATGATCATTATTTTACTCTCAGACTTAACTGTGGATGTGGTTCAAACATGAAAGTTGAGTTATTGGCACTTTGGTGTATTCTCAAGGTTGCCAACATTTTTGGTATCTCAAAGTCTTTGGAGACTCTCGAGTTACCATCAAATGGGTGTGTGGTGAATATAAGTTGAAGGTGTCTTCACTTCAACATTGGTGTTACAAGATCACGTCTAAAGTGAGGCTGTTCAAAAAACTTACTTTTGAGCATATTTATAGACAACATAACTCTATGGGAGATAAATTATCCAAGCAAGCAATGGATGGAGCTGAAGGGATCATTTTTTGAGAAGAATTTCTGGAAAAGCACATATGCGATGATGGATCTATGAACATATATAAATTTTAATTTTTTGTTCTATCTTGACCATTAGATATGAACGATAGTTTTCTAAACATGTTTGTATATGTATCAAGTCTTATTTTAATAAGTTTCTCGAAGACAAATAACCATGTACTATTTGATTCTTAATAAATATCAATAATATGTTTTTTTTCTGCTTTTTTTCTGCTGCAAAAAAAATACATCTACACATTCACTCCCTTTTATCCATAACTACATGCACGTTTTTATTTTATTTTAGTTTTTACATGTAAGAGCTCCACCACTAATCTTCATGTTAAAACAAACCTTCTCATCTACGTGGAGATATTAGAAAAGATGTGGGAAAAAAGGTGAGTATTTTAAAATGGAGCTCTTTTATGATCATTACATTAAACAAAAGCTTTTTTTATGTGGTTAAGTTATGTTTTAAACCTTGGGCACGTGTTCCTTTCATATCACCAGCCATAATTACTCATTCCTCTAGCTGCTATTCATGCCTGAGTTTCCTTATTATATTATATTCTTTATTTCAACAAAATGCCAACAATGCATGTTGAAGAAAAATATACCTATGCCCAATGTAAACCTCATCTTCTGTCCGCTGCATATCGATGAGATTTTCCAAGTTTGACTGATACCAATTCGGAGGATTAATTTCAGTTTTGGCCTTATGTTCAGTGCTACCGACAGTTTCGACGTGTTTACATTTAGTGCTGCCGACCGTTTCTCTGTGATTTGCCTTAATTACTGCCAACCGTTTCACTGCAGAATTGCTTAATCTTGCCAACCGTTTCCTTGTGATTTTCCTCAATTACTGCCGACTGTTCGCTGGATATTTGTTTAAGTTTTCATTGATGAGAGAGTTTCCATGGTTGATTTTTCATAATTTTAACTTAAATATAATATGTTTTAATGCTTTATGTGGCATGCATTGCAAGGTATTTTGAAAATTTGGGAAAACATGGCTAAAAGAGGTTGGATCGGTATAAGTTTTTGTTACTTTAAGCAAGAATAGTCATGAATCCACTCAGCATATTTTGGTTGAATGTGTATTCAATAGAACTCTGTGGCAAAATATCATATCTCATCTAAAACTGGAACAACATTGGGAATGGGAAAATTTTGAGAAAAATGTATACCAGTGGTATATTAAGTGCAGAAACTTTCTATACTTGCCAACTTTGATCTCATGGCACATATGGTGGGTTAGAAATAATGTTTTATTTGAAGATAAAGACCCCAACTTGTTTCATTCATTCAACAGAGTTGTGGCATTATTAAAGGATTACAGCCACAGCCCAAGACAAGAGGGAACAAGAGAGATTGGTATCTTCAATATTCCACATCACAAGCCGGCTGCTTTCTTTGATGGCTCAGTAATTGATGGTTTATACACGGTTGGAGGAGTGATTTTCTTGAACAAAGATCATTATTTTACTCTCAAGATGAATTGTGGAGCTGGTACAAATACCAAAGCAGAACTACTAGGGCTTTGGTGTGTGATCACAGTTGTTGCTTCTATGGGTTTGTTTGCTCTGATTGTTTTGGTGATTCTAGGGTGACGATAAAGTGGGCTCAAAAAGATTATAAATTAGACATCCTTACTTTAAATCAGTGGTGTAGTAGGATTCAAGAGAAGTTAAAACTTTTCATCGACATCTCATTTGAACATCTTTCGTCAACACAATCAAACTGCTGATGCTTTGTCCAAGGAAGCTCATGGAGGAGAGGAAGGGATAGTCAACTGGGAGGAGATCTTGGAAAACCAATGCATCGATAGGGGATCGATCAATCTATATGATCATTAGCAGATGTTTAGGGACTAGTAACACCTCTGTTTTCTACTATTTTTGGAACAAGCCAATGGTAGTTTTTATTTTGTAAATTTTGAAGAACACCTGTAAGGTGGTGAACATAAGTCATCATATGACTTATGACTTTTGTACTATTTGATTCATATATAAATAACAATAGTACGGTTTTTTTCGTTGAAAAAAAAATCATATATATAATATATATTTTATATATAAAATAAGTTGACAATTTTCTTGTATCATTCTTATTCACTTTAAGTTCGATTTGGTAGAGTCCTTTAAAAGGAAAGGGTGTATTAAGTTCATTATATAGTATATATATGCATATAATATTTAAAATATATGATACATATATATATATTATATAATAAATGATTTTGTTTTGTTGTTGTTGTTTATTATTATTATTATTTTTTCTTTTGAATATTGCAGGTTTGCAGTGTGAGAAAGGGGTTCTTTTACTACGAGAGTTATCTAGTAGATCATGAAGATACGACAAATGGTTTGAGGATTAAATTCCAAGGGAACAATAAGTTTCTTCGTTAAAGGGTTAGTCTTATAAATATTGTGGACTGACGGCTAGGTTGACCGAGGAATGGTAAGGATCATTTTGGCACTTCCAGGGCTCGGATTCGAATTCCATGGGTTGCGTTGCATTCATAACGATGATTTCATCGAAGATAGCGAGGTTCTCCTTATAAATTTTATTTTTCACAGAACGCTGAGATATGTGCAAAAGGCATTTTAAATGAAAGTTGAGGCTTCAAACTTGCAAACAACTTGCCCAGAATTAATTTTGTCAACTCTCCTACTGTTTATGTTATTAGCAAAGAGTGACACCAACCATCATCGATTAAAATATTTTAACGCTCAAAGTAGGTCAATCAGTCAGTTGGTGCACCACATGCTTGACCACAGTTGAAAGATCAAGTTGCTCTTGGAAATGGATCTAAGCCCATTGCTGATCAATAAATATTGCATAAAGAAGATTCGAGTTGAAAGAGACTTTTACTCTGAGGAAAATCCATCTACGACCGAGTTACAAGGATATATCCTAAGGTTCATGGGGAATTCCAATCACAACTCGAATGAGGTTACATCGTGCATTGATTTTCTCAAGCAATGCCTAAGTGATCGATAAAACATCATTCCATAGGGGTAATTGATCCAAGAGGGCAACCGACAGATCACGACATAGAGCGGCTAGTCCTGACTTGATTATTTCCATGCAATTTTGGTGGGTGATATTGTAAGCAAATATTGGGTAAACATGGATAAGGATTGCAAATGGGAGGCTCATGTCAATAGTATATAGGATCATGAAATTGACTTTTTGACTAGTCGCATCAAGCATGCCACGGGCAAAGGGTAAAACAATAATATGGATAGTTCGGGTGGCTTGTTCACGAAAGATGATGACGATTGATAAATATCATCAAGAAGGAGATAACAAGCAATCCGACAGGAAGATTTCATTCGACTTAGTCATTATTCAGAGATCAATTCCAACTGCACTCATGATGCCAAAAATTTAGTTTAGGGGGTCCTTGCTTTTCCATTTATTGAAACAGAAAAGTAGGGAGGATGTTGTGGCCACAAAACCTACCTTGATGCTCTCGATAGTATGATGCACTATTGTGATTGTATGATTAAGGTGCGCTGCTAGGTTTTAACAAAATTATAAATTGGTGTGCAATTTATTGGTACGCACCCGTCCATGTCAAAATTATTAAGAACACCTATTAGTTTTTGTAATTTGTTTAAATAGAAACCAATATTTTATAACAATTCCTAAATAGTATTTATTGTTTCAATACATATGGATGAACCATTGTGCTTAGGTTAGTAAAAGCACACTAGCTAGTTTATGTTTTACAATGTGCTAATAATGGAAACACATTGTTGTTCCTTGTATGGTTATTTTTAAAAATAAAACTAAGATTGTATAAAAAAATGCTAAACCTTATTTGATGTGCCTTATAGAAGGACACATTTGTGTGGTTAGGGTTTAGAAATGCACTAGTTAGAAATTGCTTTTTGGGTGCTCTGATAACGAAAAATGCATTGGTGCACCTTTTATTTAAGCACACCAATGAGTTTTCATAAATTTTAAATAAAATCAATTTTGTATTACAAAATGATAAACCATATTCAGTGCATCTTATATACTTATGCATTGGTGTGCTTATGGTTTAACGATGCATTGGTGATATTTTTATCACAAATAATAGTACGACCTTTGGTGTGCCTATAGAGGGAACACACTAGTGATCCTTTTATTGAAGTGCACTGATAAGTTTATTGAAGTGCACTGATAAGTTTATGTATTCTATAACAATATGTCTAAACCTTAGTTGTTGTGTTTATATAGTGATGCACTGGTGCACTTACTATTTTAAGAGGCACTGATCACACTATGTTTAGAATTGATTTAAACTGATGTTTTATTACAGGATAGTGATATCGACCTATGGTGCACTCATTTATTCAATGCACAAGTGCATCAAATATATGAATGCATAGGTGTAGATAATATGATTAAGTGCACCGATAAAAAAAATCCACTAAAACCTTTAGTTGCATGTCTCCACTATAAATGTAGAAGGGATAATTTTTTTTGGGAGCTTTCTCAAAAGCATATACTAGAAGGTGTTTTCCTTGCAGTGTCATCATTTTTGCACAATATACAGAACCATGGACCAAATCTATTGCATCTTTGGGAAAAATCGCAAGTAGGAACCCCTTTCAAGATAACCAACCAAATAAATATTCTCTTCTTTTTTCGTGTTTTCAGCTTCCATATTTTACTCCACCACCAAATAAGATCATATAGTTCATCCTCCATTAGCACTTTATACCATAGATTAACAATATAATACCCTCTTCTTTTATTTTTAACCCAAGCAAAGGAATCAACTTCATCTCTTATCCTAATATGACCTTTTTTCATACTATTAATATAGACTATCCACAACATAATGCACTACACTTCAAGTCTTAATTCCTTTGAATAAAGCCATCCTTGTTGCCAAATATTTATTCTTGCATGAATGACCACCTGCCTCAATGTATGAATATCTCTTGCATGAAGTTTCCCTATCTTCACGAGTGGTAAGAAAACATCCTCTCCACAATCTAAAATTGAATCCATGCACCAATTCTAATTTGATCACATATTCCCACCCTCCAATGCAACTTAGCGCCAATGATTGGGAAGGAATACACCATATCCTTCCATTGAATGGATACATTTTTTATAGTCTTCCTTGGTTTTTTGACCCATCCAAGAAAATATCATGGCTTAAAATATGTTTGTTCAAAAATTATTTGAGAAATAACATCCATGATCTTTTCACTCCACAATATTTTTTCATCAAAATCACATCCAAATATATGCATGGTTTTAAATCCCAATCCCCCATTCTCATAAGCAGTTCTTATCCATTCAACCAAGGGAAATATTCTCTTTATCACTTCTCCAGACTAATAGAATTTAAAACATAATTTTTGACCTTCTCCAGCACCTCTTTAGGAATATGAGCCATGTTGTGCCATAAAACTATAATGACTTAACTAGAGTTATTCTTCCTCCGATCGACAGCCATCAGTTAACCCATATACTAATACGATCCTCCACCTTATCCAACAACCACCCCTAATCATTTTTTCCATACCCATCAGGTTTCAAAAGGTCACCCAAATATTTAAACCCATATTTGAGATACACTTTTTCAAATGAAAACATTTGTATTAATCTATCCTCATCACCCTACCCAAGGCTAGAAAAATAGATATATAATTTTTCCATTGCTCTAGATTCCTAGCTTGGATATTTGAGAACACTAACACATCATCTACATAATGTAAATGTGTTAATTTGATTTGACCCTTGATACTCATCCTTCTAATGACCTTCTTCTCTTTGTTTCCACAGCGGATTTACTTAATCCCTCCACAACCAAAGCAAAGAGAAAAGGTGAAATAAAACACCCCTAATTTAAGCCCCTTAAAGGAGAGAAAACATACATGGCTGACACATTAATGAGAAATATATTAGAGACTAACTAAATGCATCCAACAATCCAAGAGACCTTTAGTAGGAACAACCCAACATGGATTAACATCAAATGAAGAGAAATCCGATTAACTTTGTCATGTGCTTTAGATAGATCAAGCTTTAAAATCATAACATGATTTTTTTAAATATTTATAGAGTGAAGCCCCTCTTGGGATACTCCAATCACCTATTTAGGTTGTCTTCTTGCTAAGAACCCAAATTGTTGTAGTGAAACAAATCCAAAAAGTATTTTTAAGTTTAACTTCTAAGATCTTAAAAACAATTTTGTAAAGACAATTGTAGAGAGATGGTTTGTACTCATTAAAGGAATTTGGATCATCTTGTTTTGGAATCAAAGCTAAAAATGCAAAATTGATTGCATTGAAATTCCTTTCTAGATAAACTCACCTGTTCTACCACCCTAAAGTAGATCCTCCAATAGCTCATAAAAACCAAATAACAATTCCACATTCCACCAATCTAGACTCGAGCTCTTGTCTTTTTAAAAAGTGGCCAAGACAATTTTCAATTAATCATTGAAGATCTTTTCCATCATTTTGTTTTTGTCTTCTTCATTCACAAAATTAGGAAAGCAAGAAGTTAGCTTCAAAAATGCATTGATATTCACCTTGCCTATCTCATTATAAAAATTGTATAAATGATTTACTCTCATGTTTGCAAGGTTCAAGAAACTATCAACCATTTGCCCCTCTCGATTACACATTTCCCAAATGTTGTTAACTTATTTCTTATGATTTTGATATTTATGGAAAAATTTTCTATTCTAATCCCTATTGTCTATCAAAATGGTCTTGCTCTTCATCCTCCCTCCAATCTGATGGTTTCTTCTTCCTTAATCCTTCTAATCATTTCAGTTGTGTCGTCTTCTACTCTGAGAAATGCCCACAACATTTCAAACGAACAATTCATTGATCTCCCTTTCAAGTCATTTTAAGCCATGATCCCTTTATTGGAATCTCCTTGAAAGTTGCATGAACTAAGTACTCTCCTAACATTCCTCAAAGAGTTTATAAATTGGAAGCTAGCAAATTCCCTTTTATTAGCATCACAAGGTATCCATTCTCTTTTAACAAGTTCCATAAAGTTATCCTTTTCCAACCATTGGGGATGAAATTTGAAATAACCATTTGAATTTTCATTTTGATTATCCACATAAATAATAACAGGTTTGTGATATGAAATTACCCTTGACTCAACCCATTTATGAATTTGGTCCACCTCACCAATCATATTCTCAGAAATGAAAATCATGTCCAGGTGTTTCGATACTATAGCCTCCCTTGACCAATTTTTTCTCTAGGTTGGCATCAACTCCAAGGGTCCCAAGCCTTTCAATTTTATATTTAAAATGTTCCACCATAGGATTCACTCATGTAAAAACACCCCAAGCATCTACCCTATTTAGAGAAAAGTTCAAATCTCCACCTATAGTTTCCTCATTCTCTCTCAATAAGCCCATCTCAAAAAATTATCTTAGAACTCTTGTTTTCCCTTATATGAAAGATAACAAATAAAGACAAAAAAAATTATGCCCAATGTTTTGGAAGAAGAACTTACTCTAGATACACGTATAAAAATCAATACATTGACATAAGGACAAGTATTTTCTCCACCTAGTAAGAATCCCCCTCCTAAATTACCCAATGCATTAGTTGCTAGAAAATCCCAATCCCTAAATAATTTTGACAAGCCTTCCATCACTTTAATACCTTGACCCATTGTTTCTTGAATCATGAAATCTTTTGGGTTATGTACTTCTACTAATCCAACAAGAGCTAGTCCTTTTGAGGGGTTGGTCAACCATCTCGAGTTAAAAGAGATAATGATAATTTCATCACCTAGTTGGAGGTTTTTCTTGTGGTAAGGTCCTCCAAATAGACTTCTATTTCCTTTACTAGATTTCAACTAGGATGCTTTCCTATGCATTTTGGAACATGTATTTTCTTCCAACTCTAGAAGGATGAGAGTCCTTTGAAGGGTCTAAACAAATCCCCATACAACATGATTTTTCCCTCCATACTTTGATCCCTTTTTAGACATTAATAAGTACCTATTAATCCCCATGGACCTAGTATTCTCCACTTGCCTGACTCTTTAAGAGACAACCCCTCTAAAACAAAAGAACTATCCAAAAATACAACATGACTTATTTTTTATTTCTCACGGTTTGGAGAGATACCTTCCTTCATTTGATAGGACCTAAAGACATGATACCTACCCTTAAATACTTCTTTAATATTTTAGGAGTTTATAAGGGAACATGACATACTTCCTTATTCACGAGATCCATATTGAAATTTAATTCTTGAAAAATAGAAACAATATTTTGAGCTATAGATTTTTCAATTTTATAAGATAAATCACATTTCTTGTACAAAGATAACCCTTTGCTTCTAACTCGACTTCTAGTGCATCTATAGATTCTCTAGCTTGTGGCAATTTATCGATAAGAATCAACCACCAAAGATGCATCTTCAACATCCTTCTCCATTTCAATATAATTTTGAAGTGCATTCCTCATGTCAAAAACTCTTGAACTCCATCGTTTACTTTTGATTCCGCAAAATATTTCTTCCATTTTTTTTCTTACAAAGGTGTGGTTGTAGTCTATCACATTGTGTCCATACGCATGACACCTAGACCATTTGAAGGGAATCCTATTGTAGTCCAAAGTCTATGTATGGGTTATCTCTCCCGCCACAAAATCCATACTTACCAGTAACCCCAAACTTAGATTCATATCCACTAATACTGTAGTCATTGTCCACAATGTATTTGATTGAAACTCTAAATCAACAATTTATTTTACCCAAATGATTACCTATATATCTCAGATATTTCTCAAACCAAAACTCCATAATAAGCCTAAAAAAATTAACCTCGATTGGAATTTCTTTCGACTTGTGAGGTCTAGTACCACCTCCATTCTAATATGATTATGGTGTCCTCTATGCTTCCTAATATAAACCCTATCCATCATCACATTTGTATATAAGATATTGGATGATAGTCTATCACAAGAGCCTAATTCCTTTGTATCCAATCATTTAGGGGTTGTTTAGATATAAATAGCTTAAAAAAAAAACAATGAGGGTCTTTCCTAAATAATCCAACACTTGCTGAAGCCTTACATTTTCTTTTAACACCTTATGTACCCTCTCCTTCAGACGAACCACTTTCCTTGGCTTCTTTAGTTTATAAGACTCCCCTTTATCCCACTTCTTTTCTTCCCTACCACCCAAACGAGTTAGCAAAACATAGTCTAAGCCTTGGACTATAAACCTCACCCTTGACTTCACCTCTCTAGTGCATGAGAAAAATAGTGTGTGAATCTACCTGAGAATCATTACCTTTTGGTGCTTGGATACCTAACTCTCAACCTATAGCCTCAAAACCTAATCTCTTTCCTTTTAAACCTACATTCATAGAAATGTCCCCTATTTACGGACTACACCTATCCTTAGCTATAGAAGAGCCCTCCTTTATAAGATTTATTTAGCATGTCTTAAACTACCTTGAAGATCAACTCGAGACATAGCTAACACATCTAACTTTTACATGCAAGAAGGTCCTTGAAACTCACCTTGTATCATATTACTTAGCATTTGATTTCGAATACAGGTGCCATTATTCTAAGTATCATAAACCCCCATGCCTTCATCAATAGTTGTGGATTCACCGATATGGAATCAGGGCCTTGTACCCCTAGTACTAGCAGATCTAGCATCCTCCTCGATGGTGCTTGACATGATACTTCTATCCACCATTGACCCAAAACCTATGATTGTTTGGTATTATAGCTCCCACCACCATGCCACTCAATTCCTTGTCACTTTTGATTTTCTAGAGTGTTGTAGAAATTTCTTCCTACGGATAGGTAGATATCCCCTTGGGATTGAAAAGGTCCTTAATTACCTTCCCAAGACAGAAATAAAACAAATGGAACCCTAAACTCCTAGATTAAGCATGCACAAGCATTCAAACATGAAAAGGAAGGAGAAGAGATAGGCGGCTTTCCTCTAACCTGAAAGTTGTCCTAGCTCCAGTTCCAAGCTTGATGTCGAAAGGACTTGAACCTGCAACATAAGATGGGAAACCAACCTTTCAAACACAAGTGCATCAACAAGGTCTAATATAACATATCATATATCAAATTATCAATAAAAGAGACATGACATGGGAGAATAGGCCAAGTTATTATTAAGAAAGATGAAACATACAAAATGCTATACCTGATGTCCAATGCAACAACACCTTCTTCTAAGCTCTCCTTCATCACCCTTACAAGACTCTTAAGATCAAGATGAAATCCTCATGGGCGTTCTTCAAGAATTACAGGACCATAGGTTTGGTGTTTCCAAGATCCCCCCCCTAGCTCATGGATGGCCTTCTTCTTATAGGATCTGGGAGGCCAACCACTAAGAGGATATTATGGATCTAAGTGAGGAAGATGTGGATTAAGGATCTCAATCATTCCAAGGAGGGAATGTGAGATAGGATTCGAAGGGGACCTTATCCCATGAAAATATCCTCGAGATCCAAGATCTAAAATATAAGGAAAAGGGTTATTCAAGGATTTTCCCGCCCTTGTAATTGATCAAAGCGCGAAAATGTTGTAATTTTCGCGCCCCCATAGGCATGCAGAATGCGAAAATAAGGAATTTTCTTGCCTTGCACCACTAGCAGGGCACGAAAATATCTCTAGGAGGATAGAAAGTGGGTTAGTTCAAGTGGTTTTCGACCACTAAGTTGTTGGATTTGCTTCCAAGTGTGACTAAGGAAGGGACCAACATGATGACAAAGGGTCCTAACATCCCTAGGAGGCACAAACATCATGTTTCTCATGGTGATATGACATGAAGACTCTCAATGGTACACAATGTGATAATTTGAGGTGTAACAGATGCCTCCTAAAGTGTGAGGTCAGAAGGAATCTGATGGCCGAAACATTTTACCAATAATTAAGTCTGTAGGGATATCTGAAAGAGAATTGGAGAAGAGCTGCAAGAAAACATCAACAATATGTCTAACAACCCCGAGGTGGGCATACCCATGCTTGGAACAACTGACTCGAAGCATGGCTGCCACCCAATACATTACAGATCCATGATAGTACTGACTAAAAAATGACTGAAGACAAATCATGGCTACTAGACTACAAGCGTAGATCCATGATAAGACAATGACACAACCACGACCAATACAAGAGTGGATCTGTGTGATAGTACATCAATGAGGTCACCAACATAATGTCCATGTGGGAACCTACTCAAAAAATCACCATTGCAACCTGTACGTGCTAAATAGACTTCATAACCATCTAGGGTCTTCTACCCGATCCCAAATTAATACAAATCTAACCATGTGATTACAAGGTCTTGAAGTCAAACATGGTAGAAACCACTTGATTACCGGTCAATAATGTAAACCGTTAACAAGTGCGAGGGAAATCACCAATGATGATAATGATACCTAAGGTATCACTAGTACATTCCAACAAATGTGAATAGATGTTTTGATTTCGAACACTCGTAGAATCATTCGATCAGAGGTGAATGATGAGAACCTACTGTCAAATACGAGGAAACCTACCATTGAAGCATGCAGGTACCAAGGTACTAAGGTGGTTCCTAAGTCTAATTCCTGGATGATGTGTTGAAGGCGACAGGAATAGACTCGTCGAAGGAGGGCCATGATGAATCCCACATCATCGACGCGAAACCGACATAGGAAAGTGATGTGAAGTAATGAAGCAGATGAGTATGGACTGACACAAACATGTAAAGGTTGAAGATATTGTAGAGGATGACTCAGGTAAACTTCCCTTGAACTTGAATGGCACAAAAAAAATGACTTGGCAGCATTGACTCAACGAGGCAGAGATCAATATGTAATGAAATAATGACTGAGGCATTCTTCAGATGACTCGAAGGAGTGGGACGACTCACGGAATTGGCATGACTCAAAGACAAGCAAATTACCCAAATGTATGATGAGACGAAAACCAGTGCCATGTTCAAGGGCGACATAAGCTGCCATAAACCTTTCTAAAACAAACTTTGCTTATTTCTTCCCAACCCCCATCATGCTTGACGAGTACCTCTTTGTTTTTTAACGAGCTTGAGGAGGATAACAAATTCTCTGTATAGCTCATTCTTTGGATTAGTCCAATCTCACATGTTTTACGAACCTGAGAAAGGAGGGGTTCGGTCCCAAAAGGGTACTTCGATGTTTGATTTTATGAGTCCAAGGAAGGAAAACTTGACGATTTTTCATGTTTAGAGAGTCTGAAATAATGTAAATAAGACTCCAAAAAGGCCTTTTTCGTAAAGTTAGTCTCCTAAGCCCGAAAGAAGGGTAAAACAATGCGAAGGAGAACTCTCTTAGTCGATGGTCGGCTAAGTATTTCTTTTTCGTAATTAATACTACTCAGCCCAAAAAAGGGGTAAACTAAAACTGAATAGATGCCCTTTCAAATCCTTTTACGAGCGTGAAAGGAAACAAGTTCGCTTGATGATCTTTTCATATTTTGGGAGTTTGAAAAGAACTTAAAGGAAACTCCAGGGGTTCCTTTTTCGTATAACTAGTCTCATGAGGTCGAAAAAAGGGATAAACTATCACTCAAAAGACGACTTTGTCATGATTGATAACCGAGTATGACAAAGGTAAAAAGTAAACTTGGCACAGTTCATTTTCCGTAAATAGTCTAGCGAGGTCAGATAAAGAGATAAACCTATATTGTGTCAGACACACATTTCTACTCAATTTTTAACGAGCACGACAATGGTATCAAAAGCACTTGGAATATTTTTCATGTTTGGATCCAAAGCATGAAAAAGGAAAAAAGTAAGCTCAAACCACTTTTCATGTTTCTAACCTGAGCACGAAAAAGTGAAAAGCAAGCTCAATACCTCTTACTGTTTTTAACGAGCTTGAAGAAAGGTTGGAAGAATGCTCAAATATCTGCTTCATTTTTTAAAGAGTTTGCAACATAAAATGAACTATGCTTGTGGTATCTGTTTCATTTTTTAAATATCTCGCAACAAGAAATGAACTATGGTCAGGACGATGGTTTCATTTTTTAGCGAGCTTGAAGTTGAAACTAAACTATGCTCGAAATGAGGCCCATTGATGGGTTCCTTCCCAACATGATGTCTAGAGGTTAGTACTCAGGGTGATACCCATTAGCAATTTTTTCCCCAACATGATTTCCAGAGGTTGGAAACTTGCCGCCAACATTATTAGCAAAAGCTAGCGGCTTAACTCGAGTATGATGCCTAGAGGTTGGAGGCATGCCCCCCACGCTTTGTTTCATCAGCCTACTCTTCTGCTTTTCCCAATTAAATTCCTGGCTACTAATAGGAAAAGGTTCACTAGAGGGATTGGAATAATGAGGATCAAGTGACACAAGTAGATGAAATGAAGGTTCAAGTCCTAAATCTGGAGGGAGAATCGACTCAATGGGAGAGGAATCTGTTTCATTTTTTAACGAGCTTGACACAGAAAGGGAACTATTCCCATGATAGGTTTCATTTTTACACAAAATTGAAACTGAAAGTAAACTATGCTTGGAGGGGCCTGTTTCATTTTCACACAAGCTTTAAACATAAAATAACTATGCTTGAAGTAGCCCATTTCATTTTTTAACGAGCTTAAAACAAAATAACACTGTGCTCGAAGTTGGTTCCTAACCAACATGATGTCTAGAGGTTGGTAGTTTTCCCTCATCATAATAATCTAGTGGCATTAAATCCAACATGATGTCCAGAGGCTAGAAACATGGCCCTCTAAGCTTCTTCCATGATGGAAAGAAGTTATTGGTTCGCTAACGACTCAACTCTGGCATGATGTCCATAGCCGAGAGACACAGTTGATGATGGGGGAAGAACCGCTAATACATGTAGAACATTCATGGAAGTCTGGTGGCTTGCAGTCATACAATGATTAGGTGTAGCAAAGGAAAGCTGATCAATGGTCACTATGTTCCCATTATGAGGAAAATACATCACTCGAAATAGTGTGGACTCTACAACTTTCATGGCATAGACATAATCTCGCCCAAGAAGCATATTAAAATCTAAGGGACCTTGGACTACCATAACATCAATGCAGACAGTTTTCCTTCCTAAGGTAATAGGTAACTGAGTAAGGATCCCGAAAGGTCTAGTAGGTCTTCTATTAAAAGCCAATATTTGATCAGTGGCTGGCGCAAGCTGAGGAGATCCTATAGCTTGCCAAGCAGTGGAGGATAAAATAATAACATAAGCTCCTTCATCAACAATAGTGCGAAGTACGTTCCTACCGGTAACTTCTACAGATATCTAGAAAGGAATACCCAAAGGAAGACAAGATTCTGTTAGATTATTCCAATCAAAGGAAATGACCTCGGTACTTGGGGGGATCCCGTAGAAATGGACAGGATTTCCCTTTGTCCAGAAAAATCTGAACTGACTAGGAAAACGTCATTGGTTTTTAGTTCACTCTCAACTTGAAGAGAAAGATGAGACGAATATTGTGTCATGATGACTACTTCAGTCTCAGCATTCCCCAATGAAAGAGCGGGATTGAGTGGAGATGACGTCAACTTGACTACTTCAAATTCACTCTTCAAAGGAAAAGCGAGATGAACTACTTGTTCTCCACTCTTTGAGGAAAGAGTGGGATTGACCGAGGATGGAGTAGGATCGACTACTTTGTCAACCAATGAGGGGTCAAGAGACAACTTACGATATCTAGTTGGAAGGTGATTCTGGGATACAATAATGACTTCCAACAATTGTGAAGCTTCATCCATGCGAGGACAAAGGTAAGTAAGGTGCATGTTCTTGCATAACAAACACATATTCTTGACTTTACCTTTCCGACCATTAACCATAGAGTCACTGGTCGATGGGGTATCATTAGTATGATGTCCAGAGGCTGATGATATAGGTTGTTTGGATGCTTTACACCACTCTTCTAATACTTTGGAAATACTATGAAAACCCTTAAAAAGGTGACCTCCCCTGCAAAGCCTGCAAGGGAACTTGGGTTTTTGAGGTGTCTGAATAGAAAGAACCTCATTAGGGTAACCGGTTGATGCTTCGTCTCTCTCTTATTATTCTTCTTCTTAACCTTCCTTTTCTTATTCTTCATATCCTCCTGATTACTAGCACCACTGCTTTTATCAAGCGAGGAAGAAGAAATGGAAGAAGAGACATCTAACGAAGAAGGCAAAGGATCAATTTGGGATTGATGCTCTCGTGATGGAGAATTAACATTTGAAGCATGAGGTGCATTCAGGATCACCAAATTGGAGAATAACCATACTGGTAATCCTATAGACAATCCAAGAAGATTCAAAGTAGCAATAAAGGGAGGACTAATATCTCCAAGTGGAGGAAAAACAAAACGAAACCCTTGAAAAGGGGTCTCTTGATTAGTAGTCCCAGAAGAGGTTTCCATATCTAAACTAGAAGAAAAAGGGGAGCTAGAAGGAAAAGAGGCACACAGGCCAAAAAGTAAGCTAAGAAAACTTTACTATAACTGATGCCACATCAATCGAGTGATAACAAAGAGGCCAGAAAGCCAACAAGCAGCACTAAAACACAAAATACCCTCTACAAGGTAAAGGAGGAAGCAACCTCCTATCTAAGATCCGGAGACTTCAACATATCGTATCCTCCACAAGGTGATGAAATCCAATTCGGACAATACGAAATGAGAGACCAATATAGGTGAAGGGATATCCCTATACGGAAAGGGATCCTGGGTCAAAGATCCCTAGAAGAATGGTCACTAGGATACCTCGTTCATGACACATCTGGGAAGGTTTTCTGGAGCTTCTTCCTTTTGGCCCTTGTACAACCAGTATGGAGGCCGAAAGATACAAGGAAGACAATGGATTGATGTCCTTAGGCACTAAGTGGAGTGCGGTATTCCACAAAGTCCGCTTGGAACCAATCCTTGCTGCTTACCCCCGTGGAACTGGAGGCCCCCCAACAAATTGGCTTATAACCGTGTCAACAAATACTAGAGGATTTTAGCACCCTAAGAGGAAACAACTATGTTTCAGATGTAAAATGACAAGGGGGGATTATTTGGATTCTTATCCCTAATGCCCTACCTAACTACACTGTTCTTTTATTTCCTCAAATGAGGTTAATGTGTGTTTAGTTAGGGTATTTAATTTTAGAGGTTGTTGTTTTACTCAAGGGGAGCGGAAGTACAACTCGGTGATGTGTATACTTGAATCAAACCATGCAAATTTGGATGAATTATGCAAGTATTTTTCCTTCAATGAACTTCTAGCTAAGTAAGGAAGAATTCTCTTCATTCCCAAATGTACAACCCTATGCAAATGCAATTTTAACTTTTTAATGAATGATAACTAATCATGTAAAACCCTACCCAAACTATCCTAAAGTGACAAAAATAGATCTTTCCATCGATAACAAATGCAAAAATTCTAATTTGTTTCCTATCTTTTTACACTTAAAAAAGACACATCTAAGTTATGGGAAAGAAAGATTCCGTAAATGTTTCCAATCAAATGCAATGCAAAGAAAAACATTCAATATCATTTTGTAACTCAAATGCACAAGAACATGAAACAATATTTTCTTATTCTTATGAATGTAAGACCAAGAATGTCAAATGATCAAACTAAGGTAAGTAGAATATGTCTGTTTTTTAAGCTTGTAAATCTATCAAAAGAGAGACACAAAATAAGCTTTTCTTCGAACAAAAATGGAAACAAAGAATCGATCTACTCCAATAACCAATAAATAGTGTTATCGGTCAAATTAGCACTTCTCCGTTCATGACCATATTGCCCTGCTGGTCACACAAAATGACACTATGGATTGAAGAGCTTACTTGGCCTTAGATGACTTGGGAGCTGAACCTTACCATCTTCAGCTTAAAAACTTATTTTTTTTCTGACAATTTCGGTATAAAACCGCGACCTTTATACTTGACATAACACAGGTCACCCGCGGGTCTCTATACTAACGACCCACGGGTATCAATTAAAAGTTGTACTTGCGATCTGTTAAGATAGTAAGCCGCGGGTCACTCGCATGTTTCTAGATGTCATAGTCGCAGGTATCTTAAGAAAAGTTGAAAAAATATATTAAGAATACGAATTGGGATTAGTTGAGTCAAGTATTCCAACTTCCCCAACTTCCCAATTCAACCACCTTTCGAACCAATCCTCCTTGCCTTGTCATAAATACAAGGGGATGGCATAAGAAAGGGACACAATTGGAGAGAGCTATTCTTATGCTAAAGAAATTCCAAGTCAAGAGAGAGGAGCAGGAACCTAGGGCCTGGTTGCGAAGGTGCTTGATGCAGAGTCAGGTATAACATTTGTACTTGCTGCATTCTTTGACAATAAAATATTGAGACACTCTTCCTTTCCCAATAGAAGTGTTAATGTATATTGTGCTTTGATTATAATTTTATGTTATGTAATTTGTTAATATCAATATTTATTTATAGTCAAACTGGTTTGAGGAAGGTCTGTGTGTGTTTTGCAGGTTTGTTGCGGTAGAGATCGAGGGAGAAAAGCTTGGACTGACCATCATAAACAAGGTACATTTTCTCTGAACTTTGATCCTATTTGTTTATAGCAATGTATGCAAATCTATATGTGTCTATTTGTCAACCCCTAGTACGTTGGTAGTCTTTCCCTACTATAAGGACTTTTCCCTAACAACAAATAGCTAAAGATGCAAAGGAAACAAAGTGTAAAACCCAAGAAAATGACTTCAAATGACAAGGATGTTCCAAGTTTTTCAAAGCCAATCAAAGAAATCCAAACGACACAAAATATCCCAAAAGGTTGAAAAAATCTTAATATGGGTCAAAGGGACTGTAGGATACACGATCCTTTGAGGGGGATGTTTTTTATAAAAAATTGATGTTTATTTTAATCCAATCTAGTGCAAAAGATTCCTAAAAATGCAAACAAACACGCACTCAAACTATGGATGCAAGAGCACTTACATCTCCTAACATACATCAAGAGGTCAGGAAAATAACCTTGAACAACCAGACTGAGGCAAACCCTAGCAAAAAACTTCCAAAAATCCAAAAAAAGGATTTTTGACCCTGTATAGACTAACACGGAGCAAAAATATGAGATTTTCGCGCCCTGCAACATTGTGGGGTAGCGAAAATTTGGAAATTTTTGCGCCTTAGGATACTGTGGGGGTGTGAAAATATGGAATTTTTCGCTCTGTAAGGTCTTTTGGGTAAGTGAAATTTTTCCTGTAGGTGTAAAAAATGAAAATTAATGCGTAGATCCAAGCAGGGATGAAGTGTTGGGTTCAAGATAGTCCTCAATGATGACTAAAGAGGATATAAGGTGATGGGGAACAACACTTAGAAGAGGATTTGATGATCCAAACAAGCAATTAAAGGTGAAACTAGGGAAAAAATTCCCAGTGTGGTCGCCAATTTCTGTTGTAGAACTTTCTTCCTACAGATAGGTAGATATCCCATTGGGATTGAAAAGGTCCCTAATTACCTTCCCAAGACAGAAAGAAAACAAATGGAACCCTAAACTCCTATATTAAGCATGCACAAGCATTCAAACATGAAAAGGAAGGAGAAGAGACAGATGGCTTGCCTCTAACCTAAAAGTTGTCCTCGCTCCAATTCCAAGATTGATGTCCAAAGCTCTTGAACATGAAACATAAGATGTGAAGACAACCTTCCAAACACAAGTGCATCAACAAGGTCTAATATAACATATCACATATCACATATCAATAAAAGAGACATGACATGGGAGAATAGGCCAAGTTATTATTAAGAAAGTTGAAAGTAGCCATACAAAATGCTATACCTGATGTCCAAAGCAACAACACCTTCTTCCAAGCTCTCCTTCAGCACCATTGCAAGACTCTTAAGATCAAGATGACCTCCTCATGAGTGTTCTTCAAGAATTATAGGACCATAGGTTTGGTGTTTCCAAGATCCTCCCCCCTAGCTCATGGATGGACTTCTTCTTATAGGATTTGGGAGGCCAACCCCTAAGAGGATATTATGGATCTAAGTGAGGAATATGTGGATCAAGGATCTCAATCATGCCAAGGAGGGAATGTGTGATAGGATTCGAAGGGGGACCTCAGCACATGAAAATCTCCTCGAGATCCAAGATCCAAAATCTAAGGAAAAGGGTCATTTAGGGATTTTCGCGCCCCTGTAATTGAGCAAAGCATGAAAATATTGCAATAATTGCATCCCCATAGGCATGCAGAACACGAAAATAAGGAATTTTCATGTCTTGCACCACTAGCAGGGTGCGAAAATATCTCTAGGAGGCTAGAAAGTGGGTTAGGTCAAGTGGTTTTTGACCCCTAAGTTGTTGGATTTGCTTCCAAGTGTTACTAGGGAAGGGACCAACATGATGACAAAGGTTCCTAACATCCCTAGGAGGCACAAACATCATGTTTCTCATGGTGATATGACATGAAGACTCTCAATGGTACACAATGTGACAATTTGAGTTGTAACATAGAGTCCCCAACAAACTAGAATATGGAAATATATGGATGCCATCTAATGGATTTTTTGAATAATTAACCATATATGCATAATCCTCCATCACAACTATGAAGCCCCGAGCTCATGTAGTCCTCCATTTATATGATTTTAGTTATTGATTTGATATGCTTTTAACTTGTTATATTTCTCTATTGGAATTTTTCATTACAACTGACCTACTTTTTTGGTCATTTATTGAACTTTGATAAACTTACTAGTCTTATCTGATCTCATGTACAAGCATTAATATACACAAAAAGTGCATTCTCTTAGTCAAGCTACGAGATCCTCGATTAAAGGGTGCTTTGTAAGTTTATCTATATAATCTCATTTCTTATGTTAATATGCTAACCTAGTATACATAATTATTAAATACATTTTTTTTTCATATTTGTGTTTATGGATACATGGTTTTTTATTTTCATGGTGTGAAATTGATTAGTGCAGTAAAATACACATACTAATAATCAACATCATCTGTATTAAAATAGTTTAAATATAATTTCTAAGAAAAATTAATAAGTTAATTATAATAATGATCAATAGTTATTACTTATGAATTAATGAGGGCAATTATATAATTAAATTAATAGTGATGATGATGATGATGATGATGATGATGATGATGATGATGATGATGATAATAATAAGGGTAAATAATAATATTTTTTATTAATAATAAAAATCATAATTATAGAGACACATAACATTTATAAGATACAATATCGACATAGAAGCAATGTTAGTGATGCATCCATGATGCTAAAATGACATTATATTAATGAAAATGCATATTTGTGTCTCAATATGTGATGTTGTTATTTATACACATATGACGTAACTTTGATGCCAATTTGATGCAATGTTGAAGTCAACTCGACCTAATGAGACACTAACCCAATGTAATGTGGATGCTACCAAGATGTAGTGTTGACAACAATAAATGCAACTTGGAAGACATTATGACACAAAGTTGATGCAACATAATGCGACACTGATGCCACCCAGATGTAGGTTGGATGCAAATACGCCACAACTTTGACACCATCTGACACAAAGTTGGTGTAAATCAATGAAATTCTATCACCCACTAGACACAAATGAATTGGGACTGTATGAAAGTTTGAAACAAATATGCCATGACATGATTCCAACACCATTCCCTTGTAGACAATATCAACACAAGTTTGATGCAAATTTCCATGCTACAATGCTGATCTAATGCTAAAAAACATGTTTCAGATGCACTGATGACATAAAGGCAATGCTAACTGGGGTTTTTGGGAGCAGATATGACATATAGGCATTGGTAATCGAGGTTTTTGAGAGCATATATGACATAAATACGATTTTTATTACAATTCACCAATGTCAACTCCATTTCTATAACGACGTTGACAAGGGCACACATCGAAAAAATGATGTTAGTCACAATTGTTGTGGGACAAACATGAAGCAAATCCCAACACCCCTAAAAACATTGTGTGTTGCATGGTGAATATTTTTTTGGGGGAGAAAAATACATTCATGATGACACTATATATGACACCGAAGCCTTGTTTTCAATAGTGTACACCATTAATAACTCAAATAATGAGGATGGAAACAAAATGTGAACCTTTTTGGACATTTTTTCAATTTTTAGTTCTTTATCAACATTAAATAAAACCTATGGAGTTTTTAGCAACACTTTTAATTTTGTGATTTAATCCACTAACATTCCAAAGTTCTAACTCCCAAATCTCCAACCTTCGATGCTAAACTTACCCTCAACCCACTAACACGTTAACCCCCTAACCCTAAACCCACTACCCCCTAACCCCAAACTTATTTTCCCTTAACCCATTATTCCGATAAGCCCCTCACCCCTAACCCACAAACCCACTAATACCTAACACATAATTATTATATGGTACCCCCCCCATCATTATCCCATGCATGCATTACCTACTAAGACTAGCTCCCAACACTTAATGCTCTAATATGTACCTTGGCCTTGCCTCTTTGATATCTAATATAATACAACCTAAATGGTCCTAAATAATGAACCCTAACTCCTAATCCATGTAGTACACAAAACCATGCATAATGCATGGCTAATATATACCCCTTCTCCAACAAACCATGTATGCATACGCCACATCCAAATATACCACTAAACCTCTAACCGACCAACCCACTAACAACCTAAACCATGAACCCTCTATATTTAATTTAACTATTCTAGTTCAACTAATATAGTACATGTCAATCTAAAAATATAGACATCTCAATTTGAATATGAGAGGACATCAACTCCTAATTTTGAAGGATTTCTTTAGATATTTTTTTTTTCTTCAGTAGCCCACTACATAACAATTTTTGTATAGCATGTGTTGCAAGAAGAGGAAAGTCATAGATATGGACTCATCCTATGCTCTTAGACTTTGAATAGTGCATATGTACCATATGGATAACTTCAAGGATGACGCTACAAGAACAATGGAAGAGTCCAAAAGACTATTGAAAGAATCAATAGTTCATTGATGCTCAATAGTGAAACCAAAATTTGAGGATATTAGTCATTTCGCAACCCATAGGAATGCATTTAGTTTATCTAAAGAATGAAGTCTATCTCAGAGGAAATATTGTTAATAATTATTATTTCATGATATGTAAGGGGTTATTGTGGATATCCTATGCAATGTAGTGAAATTAGGGGACAAGAAATGATGTTTTTAAGATCTATTGATGGATAAAGAAAACAAAGGTAATTCAACTAGTTTGGAATGAGACTCGCATGAGTGCATTTGGGAAAAGTTTTGGAATATCAAGGAGAGATTAAGGAAAAACTAATTACCTAAATTAATTGAATCAAGGTTATAAGAGAGAGGCAACATGGAATCCACCATGATTTTACTTAGTTGTTGGAAATTATTCCACAATCTAAGATATATGGGTGACCATGTTTGATCATATATATTTTAATTTGGCTATGGTCGACTATCTTAAGCCTATTTACATTGTGTGGAGACGTGTAAATTGGGGCCTGAATAAGGTGGATGGCCTTATATCATAGAAGGGGGGGCATGGAGAGACATGAAACAAATATCAAGGCTGGAACCATTTGAAACAACACTTGGGAGGTACATTATTTAATACTTCGGCTGATTAATTTGAGAGGTATTAGCTTGTTGAAATCAATTTTAATGATTGAGGATGACACCTCATATAATTGGTAAAATATTTTCCCTTGTTTGGAAGAGGTGCAAGGTTCAAATATCTATCTCCCCATGTTAACATGGGCATGTACCATGTTAATGTGAAGTTGGTGCTCATAGCTACCCATTGATCAGTCTATTTACATTGTGTAGATATATGTAAATTGGAAATTAATTTGATAGGTATTGACTCATTGAATCCATCTTAATGGTTGAGGATGACACCTTGGATAATTGGTAAAGCCTTATCCCTTGTTTAGAAGAGGTGCAAGGTTCAAATCTCTATCTCCCCATGCTAACATGTGCATGTACCAATTTAATGCGAATTTGGTGCTCATAATTACCCATTGATAAATCAAAAGCATTTACTCATATCCAAAAATAGAAATCCATTTAATTGCTTATTTGTTTGGTTATGAGATGGAGAATTGCCTTATGATAAATACTACACTTAAATATCTTCTATTAAGGAATCATCCTCATGAAAGAAAGATGATTTTTTATAAAGCATAAAAACTTTGAATTTTCATGGATTTCTATTTTTAGGCTTCACTTGTGGAATTTGATTATGGGTTATTTTCTTATCTTTCGAAATTATTCACTTAATTTCAACCTCGTTTACTTATTGTGGTTATGCATTTAAGTAGTAGAATTAGAGTAATGGTATATATCAGCACATAGTTTGACTTTACCCATTTCAAAATTTCTGAATCCTATGAGGGAGACACGTAAGGACATTTCCATAATGATGTTAATACAAGATCACATCTTAGAATATGAGTGCTAATGTCAAAAAAATTCCCAACATAGAGATATGAAGTCATAGTTTTTTATTATGTTAGTAATGGATCAATGGAATATATTATCACATAAACTTGATGATTTTCACTTGTAAAGTACTACTAAAATTATCAGGGCCAATACGACACTAACTCAATCCAATAACCTAATTTATTCCACTAACAAAAAAAATCCACACAACTAACCTATGCACCTAACACATCCAACCTATACACCAAATTCGTGCACCTTGTATAATATTCATCCCTGACCATAAACCTAATCCCAACCCATAACACACTAACCCCCAAACCACTAAACGACTACCCTCAAACACTGATCCCACTAACCCATAACTCATTAAACGGAGTTAAGCCCATGATCCCTAGCCGATTAATTTATTAACGTGACAAACCCATCAATGCCTAGTGATTTATTGATTAATTAGACTCCACAACCCTAACCTATTAACCGTTAACCCCTAACATGCACACCAATGCACCTAACACACATGTAACCAACACGTGGCATATTGTATCTAATATATAAAAACTAATGTTTACTACCTAACCATTATGAATACAAACCCATTAAAAACACTAACCCATGAAGCCAATGGCCTCAAATCGCCTAATACATTAACATGTTAACCCATAGTGCCCAAAATCCAACTTATGCATTATAAAACATTTTGGCACAAATACTTAACCACACACTTAATCCCAATACACCTAATCCTTGAATACAAATAATGAACTGGCATAAATGGTTGGCTACCATTATAACAAAGGTATTTTGATTCACGAGGATAATGACCTTATGACAATGACAAGCATGTTATTGAAACACCTTAGTTTGTGATTCATATACTAAAGTGTCCAAGGCATCGACAAATTCTATTCCCACAAAACAAAGAGTGAGAAACATCATCTAAATGATTTATTCTATATGTTTTTCCTTCTACTTAAGGGGTGCTGGCATTTCACTACATTATTTGATTCAATGTTCATATGGGTTTGGATTTCCTTCTACTTAAGGGGTGCTGGCATTTCACTACATTGAGTATATTTATCCATGGTCGAGTGTAACTCATGCATATATCTCACAATGCACCTAAAGGATGAACCTAATCCACCAAATAACATAAGTAAAATAACTATCCTAAATACAACTACCAAAGTGGAAATACTAGGGACCATTCACAACAAACACAACCAAACATAGTTAACACACACACACACACGCACACACACACACACTCAATTTAGAAGCGGGGTATCAATGGTAATTATGAAGACAACTACCAAAGTGGAAATACTGGGGACCATTCACAACAAACACAACCAAACATTGTTAGTAACACACACACACACACACACACACACACTCACACACACACACACACACACACACACACACACATGCACATGCGCACTCATACACGCACACACGCACATGCACACACGTGCGCGCACACACACACAATTTAGAAAAGGGGTATCGATGATAATTATTTTAACACACACAAGCACCTGTGCAAATAACCCATACACTTACCCTCAAACATAACCCATTCACATAAACCATACACTAAACACACACAACCAACTCACACATCCAACTCACACAACCAACACAACCAACTCACACATCTAACCCACACAACTAACTCATGTACCTAAATGACACACTTAACCTAAGCACACAACTCACACAAGTAACTCATGCACATAACCACACAAAACGCATGCACCCAACCCACACAACCCATGCACCTAATCCACAAACATAACCCGTGCACCTAGCACACACACACATATAAATCACACATAAGCCACATACCTAAACTACACATGTCATCACAATAACGGGGGTATATATGGGTTTAGATATATATGTAATGGCGTTAAATATACATGTAATAGGGTTTGTCCTAATAATGGGTGTACATGGGAAATGTGTGATATTATTTTTATATATATAGGTCAATAGAGTCATTATTGCATGCATGGACTTATGATTTTCATATATGGATGTATTTGGGAGTTGTTCTCTTAATGTGAAAGGGATTATATTCCAATTAATCATTATTGTGACTTTGGTAGCTATGATAAACTCTCATCTTTGGTGTGCATTTTGTGTATGCTAGTATCCGAGTGATTTTTGGTTTTGGCATCTACCAACGACATCTTGTACAATGTTCTCTATAAGTTTCAATAAGGGCATTCAAATCAAGTGAGACTTGAAGGGTTGGAAATAGGATAAATGAACATATGTCTAGTCCAATTTTAGCATAAGAGGCATGCAACTTTAGGAGACACAAGTCATAGAAGTTAGTGCTTGTGCAAATCCTGAAACCGCTAAAAAATTAGTAAGGGTTACTAAAAAAGGCATATCTAAATTACAAACATTGTAAGGTCCATTTTTTTTGTAAGCTAGTACCCACGGCGATTTGAACTTGCAACCTTCCATTTACAACTTCTCATCTCATTTACTCATTACCAATTGCTCTGCCCCCCGTGGGATTTTGTAAGGTCCATTTGATGTGAGACTAGTTCAATTAAAAAGAGAAAACACTAATCTATTACATGTATGAAAATATCATCCGTTATTGTGAAATTGATAGAGTTATCATACATACAACTCTTCCCTCAAGATAAGGGTGAACATTAATAAGTTTTAGTACATTGGATATAAGTTTTACTTGGTATATACAAATTTAGTGAGACATGTGGCATTTTAGAGAAAACATATAATGAATACATGCCAAAATATTACACTCATTTGCATAGAAATTTTACATATATACCAATGACGAGTTCAACCTACAGAGTAATGCTAGAATAAGGGCTTATAAGGTTTGTGAAATTGAAATTGGCACAACTTTTGATTGGAAGGTCCGATTGAGGTGATTCAAAAGGCTTGAAAATATAAATTAGAGAATAATGTATTGGTAAAATATGTTTATATTTTTAGGATAAGTATTGAACTAATTACAAATGTATAGCTAATTTTAGCTGCATCCATCCTAGCAAGTGTGTAACCTTCATGACTGGGGATAATATGGCAAATGTTACTCCAACCAAGAATTTGGAATATGTGTAAGTGAAAAAAGAGTAAAATGAAGGAAAAACATCAAATATGGAACCATATTGACACCCTCATTACCGTTAATGTTGGAAAGAAAGAAAATAATATTTGACGTGAGCATCACTAAGGAATAATATGGTAGAATCAATGATATTCATAGAATAATATCTTAAGGAACCATTATGAAATATGACATTGTCCAATACCAACAAATACATAAAAAATGAAGCTATGAAAATAAATGGAATCAAAAGAGATGAAGCTATCAAGGTTTCGCACTAAAAATAATTAAATGTGGATGAATGGATAATCATTAGTAGCAACAAGAGCATAGAAATCCAAAGAAATCCTATTACTTAGTTTCATCATGTAACATCTCGAATTTTCACAAAAAATTAAATTTTTTGAAAAGCAGCATTTATTACGATAAATTATGATTGCGGAATAATAAATGTTGGTTATAACAGTAATTAATTAAACAGATGTTAGTACTAAACATAATTTAAATTTGTTTAGCAGCAAAGTGACAGTGACAATTTAAACATAATAACATCTGTCGTAATTATGGTAACAAAAGTACTAATAGAGCGGAAAATTGATGCAACACTGTTTTCTTTTTGCAATGATACTGACAGTTTGACTTTGCTGCATAAGGGTGTCCTATAAGGTACCCTGGAGCTTACTTAGCTGCCACGCTAAAGCATATTGATTGTCATGTGTGCAGATGACAGGTAAGAACGAAGTACGTGTGATTCAGTTTTAGCGTCATAATTAAATAGAATGTTATAATTTCTGTTACAACTCACCAGAAGTGAGCAGGTATGGGTTTTCAATGCTATAATTACTGTTTTAAGATATTGTCTGACGACTCCACAATGTTTAGCACAGAATCCTCCATTTACGTCATCATGATGAAAGCCTTGTTGTTGTAATTCTTGTAGTTGTTATAGCCGGTTTCATCGTCATCTTAGGATGATAAATACTTGTAAAGTATTAGTGTCGTGATTATATTACTAATCGTCAAAATCAATGTAATAGGAGTCAAAGTATGGAGTTTAAGGCTAAAGCATAGTTTATATACAACATTGGCTTTGTTACCAAATCAAAAGTGTAACTCCTACATTATTTGTCTTTCAAAAAGAGATAAAAGACTTATGGTTATTCTACTAACGATCTCATTTTTGTGAATGACATCCTACATAGCAATTTATAAAAACAACTATAGGAAATTTTGCAACATTTCGAATAATATGAATTTGCAATAATATCATTGTTCTATATAATAGTTCACCAAATCGAAATCATATGAAAATTTGATTTTTAACATGGCTAACTTAAATCTTGATATTCTAATTCGTGATCAAATAATTAGAACCTATATCTACTATGCAAACCTAACAATAACTTATTGAATTTATGAATATCCAAAGGGACTATATCATAAGACTTGAGGGCACTGACATGCATTCAATGTGACAGGGTTGCGAACAGCTGGTTCATTAATGGCACAAGGCTCGAGCTATCAAGGGAATCGAGTTTTGATCTTGCATTAAAGGATTGAAATGAACTCTCCCGATGACAAGGATCGCCACCACTCCACGTAAGTATGAACACTGTAATGGTTGTAATCCGAGATTACTTAGCAACGGTTGTGAGTTGATACTCTCCGAGCTGGATGTGAAAACGTTCCACTGTGATCCGTCGTGGCAAATGCGTTGCATGTGAAATGACTTAGCATTAATTGCAAGGGTTGTTCGACCCAATGTAATCTCGTTGGCAAGATCATGAATGTTGATTTCAATGAGATTGAACCATTAGATCTTAACCCTAACATCTATCGTTGATGTGGTAGATGAGTTTGGAACGCTGCTTAACATTTCTATTGTTTTTGGTCCTGTAAGGCCGACAGGATGCTGGAATTTTGGTAGGAGGTTTGTTAAATGGTTCGACCTCGAGACCCATGGTTCAGGGTTGGAGTTGCAGGTTTTAAACCATTTTCATGGAGTTGTAATGAGAGTCTGGTTCTCTGGTTCACGTATTCGTCAAGTGGATAGTTTTAGAAATTCTTTGTTTTAGAAGGAGTGGAAGATACACCCAGGTGACAATAGTCAAAGGGTTTTCCTGTCTTCGTCTACCAGCGTGGGAAACCATCGTTCATGTGGTGAAAGTGGATTTCTTTGGTAGTTATTAGCAAGGTAATCTTTCCTTGTAGCGAACAAAGATTCTCTTAAAGTATTTCATTTTTCAGTTTGAAAGGGTATCAGTTATCTAAATTCTGAACCATCGTTTTTGTGTCAGTTGCAGATTATGAGGAAGAAGATTGAGCAAGGGTTTTGCATAGTCGGAAAGCTTTCAACCAGTAAGCTCTGGGTCTTCCAAACCCTCTTAAGTGCTATGTGACTATGGTTGAATGAGGTTCAAGAGTTGTGTAGCTGGTCCTGCCGTGACTCGTCGTAGTTGTTTATGGAAGAACTTCGAAGCACTGTTTAAAATTCAAATGTTATTTGTTGCTGTGACTCTCGTTGATTATATGGAACTTGGTTTTACACCTTGATACTTGTCTTTGTCGATTTTGAGCAATGTAAAACTCGTTACACAGAGGGTTTAAGAACTTGTTTCAAATGTTTGATCTTGGGAGTCTCCCTGTTATGATTTTGTTTTGAAAATCATGTTGTAATTTCCTTTGTTCTGGACATGGTGACTTCATTTCTTTGAAGTTGGAATTCTATAATAGTGAAAATGTTGATTATTCCTCCTATTGAAATGTGTCAATGTGAAAAAGTAAAGGAGCCGTGGCTCGTCTGAAATATGAATAAAAACTCTGCTTTCTCGGAAAGCTAAACTGTTGTTTGTATCCAATGCTACTTGGTTGATTTCTATGTAATAATGGGTATCTGTTGCACTTGTTTACTGAATGTGAAAATTGTAGTGGGGGCCTAGGTAAATATGGCGACGATAGAGTCAGTTTTGTTTTTGCTATGTAAGAAAAATATCGGGCTATACCCCAATTGGGTACTTTCGTTGTTTGCATGCAATGTGTCTTATTGGAACCAAGATCAATAATTGAAATCAGGTCTGTGTTAATGCTGAAAATTGATATCGAGATTTTCGACTCACACTAGGATTTGTAAAACTTTGTCTTAAATGATAGTTTTGTGATATGTGCTGTTGAAAAAGGATTTCCAAAAGAACTTTGGCTCGATCCAAAGCCTGTGTAGAATGTAATGGTTTCTATTTGTAAAACGATAAAATGGAACTTGAAAATCTAACTTAGGGTTTGATACAAACCAGGTTTTATTTTGAAATAACAAAAAAAAATTATAATATATATATATTATATATATAGCTTATAATATAGATGATTAAGATGGAAGGAAAATAAATATGGTTTAACATGTTTTCAGTATTGCTAGAAAATAAATTTTGAAATGTTTTAAAGAGGTTAAAGAAAACAGTAAGTATGTGAACTATGAAGGTATTAAAAAAAATGAAGACTGTATGAGATGACTGAAAATTGTGCCTTATGATCATAATTTTGCATTTCTAGTTGTTACAACAATAATATTTGTTTTTCTAAGTATACTGTACAAAAATTTTACTTGTATTGAATTCCTATGTAAAAGATAAGGTAATAAAACACAATCTACTTGTATAGTCTATAAGCTAGATTTGTTTTTCATGAAACAATAGAGTCTCCCCTATACTATAATAAGTACTGTAAATTATTTACTATTGTTAGTTATAGGGCAGAAATGAAACATAAATCAATCACTGCACTTGTCTATTCGAATCAATGGCATTTGCCTATCCTCTAATCTATTCTTAATTTACGTATCTATACTAGAGTACGATGCAAAACAACATGTGGAAAAATATAGATATTGGTTTATCGATTTCAATTCATCATTAAACTTTAACATTCAGAATTTAACTAATCTAGAATTAAATTCTTTTTCAAAACAGGAAAACAGAAATTACTAACTATACAGAAACAAAATTACTAACTGAGAATGAATATAAAATTTGTAGAACTTGGTAAATTTGTAGGGAAACAAACAGCCCAATAAGACTGTTCCACCCAACCAATTCCTGAAAACAGTCAAGTACTGTCTTAGGACCCCTGAGCCTGTTCACTGAACCACCAGGAGGAAGAAACTCAGGAAATATGACTTCTTCTTGCAGTAGCAAATAACTTCTGAATCTTCAATAGCTAGCAGTCCAATAGACCTGCACCAGCATCTCTGGTTCTTCTCAACAATATGCAGACTTAAGATTGCATTCACAACTAGCCTCCCTATTCGAATCTCTCAGTGATCACCTGATGCACATGAGGAAAATATTCTGCATAAATATTGATTAAGAGCTGCCTGCTCAATTTGAATTTGCCTTTATAGGCTGCCTAGGCCTTTTCAGATGTTACTGGGTCATTAAATGAGCTGACTGCTCACTCCCTCCACCTGGGGGATAATGCCCTATTTTTAGGGGTAGTTGTCCCATAACCAACAGCTAGTGGTGTGATGCAATTGCTGCCATCTGTCCCATACCTTCCAACAGCTTCCATTCCTCCTAGTGGGTCAGTGAACACTCATTTAACAGTCCTCTTGGATGTTTGTCTCCTAATTAATTTATTTAAATAATAATATTTAGTAATTACATTCATCCATGATCAAAACTGATCATAATTACAAAACTTTGTAATTAAATTTAACATAAAGTATTTTGCAAATAAAATAGTAATTTCTAGAAATTTGGGTAGGTGACACATCACTTATGAATCCCTTGATAATAAATCTTGGAGAACAAATACTTTCTAAGTGGGGTACTATGTTATGTCCCTAATGGGTTTATATCTAAGGTTAAATGTATATGTAATCGGGGATAGCGTAGTAGTGGACCTACATGGGCAATAAATGCTAATATGTCTATATAAGGTCAATAGAGTTATCATTATACACATGGACTCATGATTTGGATATATATTAGATGTACTTTAGTTATTTAGAAGTTGTTATCCTAATAATAAGGGTTATAGTGTGACTCATCATTATTATAACTTTAAGAGTTGTTCTCCATGCCCATATTTGGTGTATGTAGTGTGTATGTTTGTTTATCATGAAATTTTAAGTATGGGGTTCATCACAATAAACCTACCCACACATATAATGGATATAAACACACACATCTAAACCATGCAACTAACCACTAATGATAATAGTAATGGATTAAGGGTGGATGCAACTATCACATTATCTTAAATACTTGTACCCATGAAGTACTTAACCCTAATATTGACAAGAAATTATCTCATAGTTTATATCTCTACAATTATGCACGTGGGATCATTCACAACACACACACCCATAGTAATGTTAACACACACACACACATAATGTATAAGAGGAGTATGGATGTTTAACAAACTCTAAACATTGGGATAAGCCATTGTAGCAAAACGTTGTATAGTTTCACATATATAATAACCATATGCCAAAGATCATGATCCACAAGGCATGGAATTGAAACTATTTATGATACTAGTACTGTTAGAAAGTGGCAACAAGGAAGGTCTTCTTGCTTTGCATGTGTCCTTGCATGCAAGAAGACTTAAATCAAGAAGCCAAATGTATTTGATGTCTTTTCCAAAGTTTAGACTTAGGAAAAGTACATTAAGTTATCTAATTATTAATTGACTTTTTGGAGTCACTTTAAGTGCAAGTGAAAATAATTTAAGTGATGGCTAATCTAATCTTGGCCATTAATCTCACCGAAGGGTCTCATCCATAGATCTATAGTGATATGTTAGGTTTTTCGCTTAGCCATTGAGTTAAAAGAAGGATCTATTTGGTGGAGAGGACACATTGAGAAAAAGAGAGACAAAGAAGTTTGAGAGAGAATTTTGTGGAGAAGAAGATGGAGGAGAAATCATTCAGAGATTGCTAGAGCATTCAGAGAGAGAGAGGGCCATACGATTTGCTGAGAGAGAGAGGCCGTACGGATCTGTACAACACCGTACAGCAGCTCGGCTGTACATCCGTACAACAGATTGGCCCTACATAATCGTACAACATCCCGCACGTGTGAGGGCCGTACGGATTCCGTACAGCTGAAGCAAGGAGGTCGTACAACTGCACAGGGAGGCCGTATAGCTGCGTAGAGGGTTGTACAGATCAACAGGGTATTTCTCAGTGAGTTGCATAGGTTCGATTTTGCTAGGTTGGCTAAATCGATTTTCTGAATTGTATTTGCTTCATATCTTCATAATAAAATTTCTTCTCAAAATGCTGCATCGGTTTTCCCATCTTGGGTTTTGTCCGGGGGTTTATACCCAAAAAGAATGTGTTGTCTCCATTGATGTGATTGATGCTATATTTCTTTCATTATTTATTTTCCACTGCATAGTGAAGAAATCCATGTGTGGTTGATTATGGCAATTGGGTTTAAATAATTAATTTGGCATACATTAGCTCTAGTGTGGATTTTAAGGAAATTTACATGGTATCAGAGCTCTTCTGAGCAAATCTGAGAGAAAGCAACAGTTGGTTGGATAGATCAGGGGCATATCTATCCTAGGGTTTATAGGTACTATTCATTATGGCCGTATAGTTGAGAGTTGATGATAGACCTCAGGGGGAACATAAATTTCCTACTTGGAAAGAAAGGATCACCAGGATCCTGGATGTTAGTGATGCTGATGAGCACATTGATGATCAGAAGGTTGCTCCCACAGATCCGACAGAGTTGGAAAAGTGGAAGAAGATAGATTCCAGAGCTATGTTGATCATCTTGGATGGGGTGAAGGACCACATAGTCCCTCACCTATCTGGGAAGAAGACCACATTAGAGATGTAGAAGGCTTTGGAAGTATTTACCAAAGCAAGAACAAAAATTGGAAGATGGTGCTGCAGGAGATATTGCGTAGCACCAGGATGGCCAAGGGTGAAGGAGTGGTGCCTTTTCTTACAAGTCTCACAAAGATCAAGGATGAGCTTGGAGCAGTGGGCTCTAATACTGAACATGAGGAGCTAGTTCCTATAGCTCTCAATGGATTTTCTAAGCCATGGGATGTCATTGTTAAAGGCGCGGTGGCTAGGGAGAAGCTCCATGACTGGCATATATTGTGGGATGACTTCATGCAGGAAGAGACCCATATGGGTCAAGGTTCAGGTTCATCCAACGTTTCCCCATAGATCGTGGATGAAGAGGCTCTAACCTTAGTGAGCAAAGGCAAGGGGAAGGAAAAGAAGAAGAAAGGTGGTAAGAAGAACTTGGACATGTCAAAAGTCAAGTGCTTCATATGCCACAAGCATGGACAATTTGCTTCCCAGTGCCCAGAGAGGAAAAAGAAGAACAACACACAAATAGCAGGTTCAACAGAGGTGGATGACTTCAACAAAATTTTTGACGAGGACTTTTGCTTGATAGTTTGCATGGAAAGATCCATCAGTAACAACATCTAGTATGTGGACATCGGTGCATCTTGTCACATGACAGGACATAGATCGCTCTTCAAGAGCTTGTAGGAGGGTGGAGTGAATCTCCACATTGAGTTGGGAGATGATGCGCAGTATCAGGCGCAGGGTGTTGGTACTGTTTCGTTTTAGAGGGAGTCTGGAAATTCCATCATCTTTGCTAATGTGTTGTATGTCCCAGGGATGATGAAGAATCTCATATCAGTTTCCACACTGGAAGACAAGGGTTTTCTAGTGACTTTCCGGGACAGGAAAGTATATATTAGGACACATGGGTCAGATCAGATATTGGATAGGATGATTGGGGTCCAGAGTGGGAAGGTTTACAGACTACAGTTCGAGCCTGCAAAGGCTCTGTTCAGTAGCAGCAGTAGTGATGTTGAGTTATGGAATAGGAGGATGGCACACTTACATCATGGTGCACTGAGGCATATGAGACAAGCAGTTATTGGATTTCCTTCAGTACAGGAGGAAAAGAACAACCACTGCAAGGGTTGTGCATTGGGGAAGAACATTAGGAGACCTTTCCCACATAGTGGGCACAAGTCTAAGGGGGCCTTAAAATTGGTGCATTCAGATTTATGCGGACCGATGAGTGTCCACTCTTTCAGTGGTTACAATTATTGTGTCACTTTCATTGATGAATATTCCAGGAAGACCTGGATCTATTTCTTGAAGGCCAAGTCATAAGTATTCGAGCGTTTCCAAGAGTTTAAGACTCTCGTGGAAAAACAGACAGGGAGGAAGATTCAGATATTGAGGACTAACAACAGTGGTGAGTACACCGACAGAGAATTCATGGATTACTGTGCATCGGAGGGGATCAAGAAGGAACAAACTGTTCCTCACACCCCACAACAGAATGGAGTGGCAGATAGGAAGAACAGGACACTAGTGAGTGCAGCCAAGGCCATGCTATTTGATCCTGGATTACCACTATTCCTATGGGCCGACACATTTCAGACTGCATTATATGTCCAGGAAGACAAATGTATTTGATGTCTTTTCCAAAGTTTAGACTTAGGAAAAGTACATTAAGTGATCTAATTATTAATTGAATTTTTGGAGTCACTTTTATAAAGTGCAAGTGAAAATAATTTAAGTGATGGCTAATCTAATCTTGGCCATTAATCTCACCGGAGGATCTCATCCATAGATCTATATTGATATGTTAAGTTTTTCACTTAGCCATTGAGTTAAAAGGAGGATCGATTTGGTGGAGAGGACACATTGAGAAAAAGAGAGAAGTTTGTGGAGAAGAAGACGGAGGAGCAATCATTCAGAGATCGACATCATTCAGAAGATCGACATCATTCAGATAGAGAGAGGGTCGTACGATTTGCTGAGAGAGAGAGAGGCCGCACGGATCCGTACAACACCGTACAACAGTTCGACTATACATTTGTACAACAGCTCAGCCGTATAGCATCCTGCATGTGTGAGGGCCGTACAGATTTCATACAACTGACGCAGGGAGGCCGTACAGTTGCGAGAGGGACGTACAAATCAACAGGGTATTTCTTAGTGAGTTGCAGAGGTTCGATTTTTCTAGGTTGGCTAAATCTATTTTCTGAATTGTATTTGCTTCATATATTCATAATAAAATTTCTTCTCAGATTGTTGCACCGGTTTTCCCATCTTGGGTTTTGTTCGGGGGTTTATACCCAAAAAGATTGTGTTGTCTCCATTGATGTGATTGATGCTATATTTCTTTCAATATTTATTTTCCTCTGCATTGTGAAGAAATTCATGTGTGGTTAACTGTGTCCATTGGGTTTAATTAATTAATCTGGCATACATTAGCTCTAGTGTGGATTTTAAGGAAATTTACAAGTACTAGATTAAGGGAGGATGTTATCACATCAACCTAAGGACTTAACCCTAAATTATGAAACCCTACTCTCAAACATGGTTTCTAAGCCATTAACACAAGACACTAACCTAAGACACCCCACTAACTTAACACACCTAACCTACACACCAATTGTACCTAAATCACACACCTTACCCACATAGAGAAACCATGAAACTAGCCCAAACACTTAGGCCATGTTGTCAATCAACACACCTAACATGATACCATATCCATAAAACTCCCTTGCACCTAACCCATTCACTTAACTCATAAACCTACTCTATACAGTTTACCCACACACCTAACTTGCATACTTATCCTACACACCTAACCCAAACACCTAGTGCACATAACCCATGCACCCAGTCTACACAAATAACCTACAAATCCGACTTGTGAGAAATAACTTGCACAACTAAGCCACACACATTACACATGTACATAACCCATGCCCATGTAGCTAATCCATGAACTTAACCCATACCCCTCTAGCTAGTCCATGCACCTAACCCACATACATAACCTTCATAATTAACCTATCTATCGTACCCATGCAACTAACCAATGCAATTTACCCACTCTCCTAGACCAAAAACATAATCCACACACATAACCTAGCCATATAATCCATGCACATAACCCACACAGGTAATCCATGCATCTAGTCCACTAACTAAAATTGTGACCAATGTTAGTACTAGATTAAAGGAGGATGTTGTCACATTAACCAGAGTACATGCACCGTTAAAGTACTAAACCCTAACCTAAACAAGGTCACTAAAATTTTAATCCAAGGCACTAACCTAATCCAACCCACTAACCTAACACACCTAACCCATGTTTCTAAGCAACATAGCCAACCCATGTAGCTAATCGACACACTCAACCCACAAAACTACCTCTTTACTAAGCCTACACAACTAATAGACCTAACCCACACACCTAATGTACATAAGTCATAGAATTAAACTTGAAATCTAACCCACACAACTAACCCATGCACCCAACCCACACATTGAACCCATACACCTTACCTACACAACTAATCCACATATGTCCAAACTCATAAAGATAACCTATATATATACACATGCATATAAGCCACACACAACCTATGAACCTAACCACACAGTTATGCATACGACCCTTTGGAGCCTCTCTTGGAGTTGAAGTTTTTTCCAAATTTAGCAATTTCGACATATATTAGGAGCCAATTTGCGCAAATTTCTCCCAAAACTCTTAATTTTGGAGGTAATCTCCTAAATATTTCAAAGATATTGAGAGTCGTGAAATAAATGCATTGATATTATACATAAAATATTTGGTTTCAATTTTTTGAATTTCAAGAATTTGATACTTAGTTTTCTCTTTACAATGTGGCAAACACGTGCATTTTTCTATTTTTAGCTACATAAATTGCATTTCTTACAAGTCAAATATAATGTTTTCCACAAATAAGTGGAATATATGTTCTAAATACGTGCATAGATTCTATATAGTACAATTATATCAACAAGTGCTAAGAGATTCCTAAATCCCTTAAGGAGGCTGATAGGGCTCAAGCACTGAATGTTACCTTCGATATCATCAAATCTGATTTTTTGGACCTAAAGCTAAAATAGAATTTTACATGAAACATGGAACTTCTAAAGTGCTGATTTGTATAATAAGTAGGAATTTTTTTATTTTATTTTTGGTACCTTGGGGGCGATTTTTAAAATAATTGTTGCCAATATTTCGATTCTTAGGACTTTGGGGGCGATTTTTAAAATAATTGTTGCTAAAAATTCGATTCTTAGGATTTTGGGGGAAATATTTTTTAAGAACAACTAATGAAAAGATTATAGAAACTATTTTCGGAGGATCATTGCTATTCTAAACCATCCTTAAAAGCATAAATGGTATAGTGAATGTATCTTAACTCTCTTGCAATCATGTATTTGATGATGTACTAATTTTTAGTAAATAACACGAGGACCACTTACACTTTGACTAAGTATTCTTAGATTTGTGTCAAGAGAAGTTACCGGTCAATTTGATGATATACTAATTTTTAGTAAATAACACGAGGACCACTTACACTTTGACTAAGTATTCTTAGATTTGTGTCAAGAGAAGTTACCGGTCAATATGAAGAATAGTACATTTCATTAGACATTAAATTTTATAGTATATTCTGTGTGAACAAGGATGGGCTTGACATTAATTTGGTGAAGAGTTTATCCATGTCAATTCGCCACCATTGAAGAATATTCATGACATGTGAAGATTCATTGGAATTGTTGGGATCCTCCCTAGGGTTGTAATTGGGGGCCAAAGGGCATATTAAATAAATAATAGTGGAGGCCAATCAATGTATGGTGGACTAGGTCCACTATGTTTGTTATTATTAAATATGGTCCACTATGGTAGTTAGTATTGAATAAATGTAATTAGGCCTCATTAAAGAAGGTCCACTAGGTAGTGAGGAGGTTGATATGATTAGGGTTCTCTTGTTATCTATAAGTAACGATGAATTCATCCTTATGTGTTGTGTGGAAGGATATTGTATTGGGAGTTTATTTCAATGAAAGCTCGCCCAACCTTAAGATCCAAGTGAATAGGAGTGGATTATTCCATAAAAGGATCATTGTAAGGTGTTGCTCTACCTTAAGGGTTTTGATACTAATAAAGTTTGTATTTTTTATATATGTTTTGTGATTCAAGTTTAAGGGTTAAGGACCATAACAATTGGTACCAATATGGATCCTCCCTAAGGGTGTAATGGGGGTTGAAGGGCCTGTAAGGGTAAAAATAGTGGAGGCCATTCAATGCAAGGTGGATAAGGTTCACTATGTTTAATATTATTAAATAAGGCGTGATATGGTAGTTAGTATTGAATATAAATGTATTATGGCTCACTAAAGAAGGATCACTACGTAGTTAGGAGGTTGTTGTGATTAGGGGTTTTCTTGTTAGCTATAAACAAGGATTCAGTCCTCCTTATGAAGTGTGAGAAGTATATTCAATTTGGAGCTTATCTTATTGTGAGGTCAACCAACCTTAAGAGGTAAGGGAACAAGAGTGGATTCCTTCAATAAAAGGAACATTGTAAGGTGTTTCCCTACCTTAATATTTTTTGATATTAATAAAGTGTGGAAATATTTGATACCTCTATTGTGGTTCAATTTCTTGTGTTAAGAATCATAATAGTTGGTATCCGAGCTTTCTTGGGCTCAAAATGAAAATGATTTTTCTTTCTATTTCACAAGTTTTCAACAACAAAATAGGGCAACAACACTTAGATAAATCCCTATAGCCTTTAATGCAGAATTTCAAGAAATTACTTGTAGATCTAAGTTCCTCTTGGAAAAACGCCCAAGTTAAAAAAATCATCCAAATTGAAGTTATGAAGATATTGTTGATTTAAAATAAGATATTTTAGGGTTTTCTCATGATGGCCACACAAATTACAAATCATATAATGTTTGATAGGGTGGTTTGATTGCAATAATACTAATTCCATTGGATAAAGGATTTTGGGGTTTGAGTTGATACATTATAAGTTATGCTTCCGATCAATATCCAACGCACTATATCCCTTGCAAATTTCTTCTCTCAAACCCTAATGGAACTAATGAGTGGCAATGTCGAGGAACATAACATGGGAGGGGAAGGATATAATCTAATAGGACCTAATGAATAAGTTTGACATAGTATAAAAAATATATGACGGGACAATAAGAAGAAATTCCATCAATTTTCAAGAGAGTCGTATCATTGAAAAAGCATATCCTATCATCAATGAAGAGTATAACCAAGAAAGATATGCTTGGTATCATCAAGATGATGATTATAAGGACTAGTATATATACAATTGTAATTTATGTGAAAAAAACTATCTCCAACTTCTATTTAATGACTCTAATCCACCTTATGTAGAGAAAATTGTTGTAAGAAGTCAAGGGCGGGTTACAAATACTAGTTTTCAACTTGCCTATTTTGTAATAGCAGTGTGCCTTCCTGATCCTCATTCAACCTTTTGCAATTATGTGGATCATTTTTTGGATAAATATATCTATATATTTGGATCCACATGACCGTGTTAGGCATTTGGAGCACCAATATTTTCCAAGTATTGAGCTCGGTATTTTTAGTGGGGAGTCAATATGAGAATTTTGACATGTGACTCCAGTTTATGGATGATCTCCTCAGATTAATTCATGATTGCATTTAGTACTTTCACATGGGACCACCATCTACTTCAACATTGTGGTCAACAATTGTACATGGGACCAAGGTTCATGATGGATTTTTTGGATTACTTTAGCCTGGTGGCTAGCACTTGTACATGGGACCTTGGTTCTGTGACTTACTTCAACATTCCAGTCAACACTCATCCATGGGACCGTAGCTTATGGTTGTACTTCCTCAAACAAGCATTAAGGGAAAAAAATTTCTAGGGGTTGTGGAGTGTCAAGATCCTCCCTAGGGGTGCAATGGGGGACCAAAGGGTCCATTAGAGTAATAATATTAGAGTCAATTCAATATAAGGTGGACTAGGTCCAATATGTTTATTATTATTAAATAAGGCCCACTATGGTAGTTAGTATTGAATAAATGTAATGTAGCCTCATTAAAGAATGTCCAATGGGTAGTTAGGAGATTGTTATATTTAGGGTTCTCTTGTTAGCTATAAATATGGATGAAGTCCTCCTTATGGGGTGCGTGGAGTGTTATCCCGCCATTTTGTCATGGGTGTCTACATATGATTTTTATCACATTTTCAGTAGGGGGTTAAAGGTTGAGATGTATAGATGGCCTTGTGTTGAAAATTGATTAACGAGTCTTCATGATAGTAGCTATGAGATGTGGATTTTTCATGATGCATTGATGTTTATACGCTCTCATATGGATGATTATTGATGATCATTCCACTTGTACATCACTTGTTGATGATTTGATGATGGAGTTTTCTTGCACTAGAGTTTTGTTTTGGTACCTTGATGGCATGGAATAACATTTTTTGTATAAGAGCGCTTTATCTTATTTGCATGATTTTATGGCATTTGAAGGGATTTCCATAGCTCATATGACATTGTTCACACACTACAATAAATAACTACCAATGGCATTTGAAGGGAATTTATATCTCCTCTCAAAGGCCAAAGGTACCATATAGAAATAATGTATGGTGGTTCAAGGCCTCATTCATGGACCTTGAGCCTTAGAGGATACCTTTAATGCATAAGGACTAAGTGTCCTCCCTTGGAGATGGTAAAAGGTACCAATACCCATACATAGTAATAAAAAATCCCAATGGTGCATATATACCCAATCAGAGGAAAATGATATTTCTAAGAGGTGAGGTGTGATGGTTTGAGGTATTTTACTTGGTGTTAGATTCCTATAAAGTTACTTTATGTCTTAAGGACTTCTTTTCCTCTCTCAAACATGTTCAAGACCAACAAGAAATAATTGACATTGAGAACCTTCTAATTGTTCCCATAACACCAATCAAAGGCCAAATATACCATGGAGATTTCATGCATGTTGGTTCAAGACCTCACTCATGGCCATTGAGCCATATGAGAGACCTTTAAGTCCAATGTTTGAGTTTCGTTTCTTCATTTTGATCAAGGCCTTAAGACCAATACTTAGTTATCAAAAAACTCATTTGGTGCTTGTTAACCACCAAACCAACTAGGTGGACAACCATGTACCATGTGCATTGAAGATGAGAAAGAAGTACCTAATGAAAATTTTCAAGCGAGGCAACTCTTCTTCTTATCTTTTCTCCATGAAATTTATGCACCCATGCGGGGGATTTTGTAATGATATGTCAGCATGAGGGTCAATTTTTGCATAACCTAGTCTCCTATGAACTAATCATTAAGGAAGTCATTTCATCGAGTGTTTTTTCCCTTGGATAATTAAAATTCCTTTTTAGTGATTTTAATTATTTGAGTTTTCACTCAAAAATACCTCCAAAGTGTTGAAAGGCGTTCTAATGATCGATTCCATGGGGTGATTGGGGCCCTAGGAATGTTCTATATTACCATGCTAGATATTATCCACAGTCTTGTGGAATTTCATTAAGTTTTACTGAGGATTTTTTAATTTTTTAATGGTAATTAAAAAATGTTCCTCAACATAAAAAAATTGTAATGTAAAAGAGGGATAAGTGGTCCTTTATGATATTGTATAGGGGTATGGGTACTCAAGATAAATGTAATGAGACCCTATAAAATCTTGGACCAAGTTTGAAGTCATTCAGACAAGTATTGCTAAGGCTTTGGACATATTTTCTTGAGTCAGTCAAGGAAATCAGGAAAATTGACAAATAATTAGTAAGACAATTTTGGAAAAGTGCCTAAAGTCACTTGGGGTAGCCAAGTTAAGTTTCCAAATTTTATGTTATGTCCTTAAGGTAATGTTAAAGGCCAATGTCCCCCCCCCCCCCCCCATGCATAATATTTAAGAGTATTGAATTTGTCCCCTAGGGGGGTGCGCCCTCCTTAACCATGGGCATTGGAAAGAAAATGAAATAAGCCACATGGGAAGGGTCCCACCTTGGTGGTTCCCCCCCATTTGGCTTAGAGTGAAGTTTAAAACATTAAAGGGGGGGGATTTCCACCCCCCATTATTTTATTTTTAACCAAGAGAGAAAGAGCCATGATAGAAATGCGCCCCTCTCTCCATGGGTCCCTCCCTCTTGCATTTGACAAGTGGAATCATGCAAGGAGGGTCTCTCCCTTTCTTTTCCTACTTAAGGAGGCTCTTCCTCCTCATTTGTGATACAACCACTCATGCTCTTGATCTCTTTCATTTTCTCTCTTGCTCTCTTGCTCTCTTGCTTCCATTCTTGTCCAAAGAAGAGAGCCATTGTAATTTCTAGCTTTTGATGTGAAATAAGAAAATATTTGGAGGAAATTCGGTCCTTGGCATTGTATGAGGTAACATTGTTTCATTTTGGTTTCATTCTTGCATTTGTGGATCTCAAGCAAATTGTTTTGCTTGAGAATAATATTGTAATATTGTTGTTACATGTTATGTGGGTTATTTTCTTAGCATTTGAGAAGTTCATGGACTTCTAGTTTGAATATATGATTTCTCAAGTCTTTGTTTGATCTCTCAACCCTTGTGCATAGCTAGTTTGTTACAGGTTACTAAAGCTTGGAGAGTAAGATTCCTGGGTGGGGTACCCCATTGTTCAACAACCATTGAAGGACTTGGCATCTTCTAACTAACAGTTTTCTTTTTGCAGATTTTTATTTACTTATTTAGCACTCCAAAATCACCAGTTCGTGCTTTTTTACATTCTACATTGTACTTACAAATTTATGAAATTTATATGCTAAAATTTCTAAGTTGATTCCATACTCATTTCCATCATATTTTCACAATATTAGCTTGTTGTTTTGTGCAGGTTTTTGATGCTACAGGGAGAGGGAATGCCCAAATTTGGTTACAAGTAATCTCAAAGATCATCCAAGAATGACCACTTCAAGTTCCTCAACAAAAAAGGGTCAAATGTCTTGTTCTTGACCCCCATTTCCTTGTATTTTATAAAGCTGAAACCTTTCTTGTTGTAACAATCCCAAGAGAGTCTCTTGGGCTTGGTTCTTTGCTTCATTTATTTCTAGCATAAGCTCTTTAAATTTTCAGCCATCCCTTGCATGCATTATAAGTTGGGCTTGCCCACTTTTGCATTGCAAGTGTAGATGGGATAGGGTTAGTTGTTTGTGTTATTTTCATTTTTGTTAGTTTTCTTGCCCCTCCTTTTCATTAGGAAGAGATTTGTGTGGCTATGATAGCATTTACTTCCTCAAGTTATTTTGGCCATTCCATTGCTTGCTAGCGAGTTGGATTTACCACCCTTGCATAGAAATTGTTGAAAGGGATAGGATTTAATTTATATTTTTATTTGCATTTAGTAGTATTGTTTGCCCACACCTTGCATGAGAAGTGGCTTTGCCCATCCATGCAAAATCGTGCTGGCTAGTAGATTTCCTTTCAAGCCATTTTTGCTTTAGTTTATTTTCCCACACCTTGCAAGTGAGTTGGCTTTGCCACCCTTGCAGTATCGTGTCGACTTGCATTGTATTTAATTATTTGTTTATTCTTTTAAAAGTTAAATAAACCGTGCCCTAATCCTTGCCCCGTATTCACTCCCCTTGTCGGTTCGACTGATCCTGGGTGACAAGAAAGGACAAAGATTAGTGTTGGCTATAATAATAGGCACTCATTAATTTATCTTGACAAGACGTTGAGAAAATGAATTTTGACCCATGGAGCTAGAGGGGTAGACTCTGTTGGGAGCCTCGTGGCACTTAGTGTCCTCTTATTGTGCACCCGTTAAGCTTTGGAGTTGACCCATGGAGCTAGTTGAGAACCTTGTGTTCTCTTGTTGAGCACTTGACAATCTCTCTCAAATTGAAAGAGATAAATTCTTGAGGTAGACACATAGATTAGCTTTAATTTTCTTGCACAAACCATAATTCCCATAAGCTAAAGAGAGACCTAAAAATATTTAAAATTTGCAGGACCATTGGAAAAACACTACAATTGTTATTTCATTTTCAGTACTTTACATTCGAAGCACTTGAATTTGGTTCAATCTCACTACAAGCACCTTTCACTCATTCGATCATTTACTACAAGTTATTCTCATATGTTAAATGTGATATTTTGATCATTGTGATTAATGAATGGTTTAATGCAATTTAAGTGTCTTTGGTAATCTTACTTTTATTATATCCGTGACTCCATAGCCCAAGTAAAGTAGGCACTGGTCTGGTTAATGAATTGTTATTTCTCTCTTGCAATTGTATATGGTTTATTGTTAAAGAAGGTTTGTTGGAGATCTAAATTATTGCATCTATGCACGAATGCTTTCCATTGAACATTGATAATTTACAAATATTAAAAAAACTCATAAAAAAATCTTAGTAAGTAGGGACAACCCCCCTTGACCTTTTTGGAGTTTGGGTCTAAACGAAGGAGTTTAGAATCGAGGTGACAGTGGGTTTTACACTCATAGTTTCCCTCAAGAACACACATAGCGGTTGGGAGACTTATTTGTGGTCAAGTGTGTTTTAGGCGGAAACAGTGCTAATACACCCACTAAGAGGTGAAGTGATCCAGATTTATGTGAGAAAAAAATGAAACAGAATATATAGAACCACATACACATATATATTACAGGGAACGCAGTGATATAGTAAAATCAAATTATGAAACATAATAGATTGTAAAATAAAAGCAACAAGAATGGTGGTAGCTTTATCTCTGAAAATAAATGTGGCGGCTACGCTCATTCATGACAAGATGATTACAAAGGAGGCTGAAAGTCCTTTTTATCATAAGCATGAATGCAAAACCCCTAAACAGCCAAAAACCTAACCCTAGGAGGTGAATCGTAAAAAGGTTTGTGGGTCTCGAGGTGGTTAGTTGATGTGTCAACTTCCTAGGGGCATAACTTTTGCATATGATATTTTTTTAGGGCACTCATAACCCATTGGAAAGGTCTAGCCAAGAAGTACACATTTCTCCTATCCAGACCTGCCTAAGGCTACGTCTGGAGTTTGGTGTCAACCAAAAATGTCGTTTAGGGCCTCAAAACTGTAAAGAATCTGCCACACTGAAAAAAAATTGTTTTGAGCTAGTGGAATAGGTTGGTGGCCACCGATATCCATATGGATCATTCCTCCCATTTTACAAAGAAATGGTATCCATTGTGTTAAGTTACTACACCAGATGGGGAAACTTCTGTTGAATTTGAATCCTGGTGAGCCACTTGCCTTTGTGGATAAATTTCCCTGCTTTGATGACCCGATAGAGATGAACAAGTTGTTGGCGAGTGCCCCTCACCTCTATATCCATGATATGAACAAATATATCCTACTCCAAACAGTTAGGGTTAAGTTATGATGGTTCCAACTATTGTGCCACCTCTGAGGTGTCCAATAACAGTGGGAAATATGGGCGAATGAGCTCCACATTAAATATTAGGTGCAGGCTAAGAAAGGGAGGAATGCTTAATTCGTAGGAATTCTCACCGATTGCATTGGTGATGGTGTACGACCCATATAGAAGTGGATGAATCTCGGGATGAGGTCCCATGAGCCGCTCTTTCTGCAAATGCAACCAAACCTTATCACCCACCTGAAATTTGTGTGGAACTCAATATTTCTCATATACAACCAACTGAATCGATCATAGGCCTTCAAGAGGTCTATTTTCACAACTGCTTCTTTCAAATTTATGGTTCTAATATTATGTAGACCCTCCTGTGCAACATATATAGCCTCATGTATTTGCCTACTAGGTAGAAAACCAAATTGTCTGTTTGAAATGGATTTACTCAACACCTGTTTCATCCTTGTCGAGATGATTTTTGCAATTATTTTGTATATGCAATTACACAATGAAATTGGTCTATAATCATCGAAGCTACGTAGATTGTCTGATTTTGGAACAAGAGTGATAAATTTTGAATTAAAAATTTATGCTAAAATTTTGCCACTCTTCCTGGTTTCTTCAATAATTCTTAGCAAGTCTTTCTGTAAGATCTTGAGAATACCCAAGAAGAACTCAATCAGTAACCTGTTAGGGCTAGGACTTTTGTCCTTTTGGAGAAAATGCAATACCTCCTTCAACTCCTTGGAAGACACCTCATCAAATAGCACTAGGTTATCATCTCCGTAAACTGATTTTTGGAAAAGTTGTGCAATTATTACCACCTCTACAATTGTAACCCCTTCTTCTACTTTGTATAATTCCCGAAAATGATTATTCCTAGCACTTGCAATTTCCTAGAATCTGTCAACTTCCACCCCCGATTCATTTGAGATGTTCCATATAGTATTTACTCTTTTTCTATAATTCACGTAGTGATGGAAAAAAATTGTATTTTAGTCCCCTTTGGATAGCCAAAGAGCTCTTCTCTTTATTCTCCATTCAACCTCATTGTTTTCTAGAATCTTTCTATGTTTTTGTTCCAGATTCACTATTTCCTCTTTTGACTCCTTCATAAGGTATCCATAACCTTCTGCTTCATACAGGTCTTCCAATTTGGATTCAGTTTGCTTTAAAATTATTTCTTCTTTCCATTTCCTTTTTATCAACCATTAAATAGCAACCTTATTTAGCCTCTTTAAATTGCTTGCAAATTGGATAGAGGCTGATTCCAGAGAAGAGTCGTTATAAGGGATCCAACTCTTTTTTAAAGTAGCAACAAAGTCCTCTTTAGTCATCCAAAGGGAGTTGAATTTAAAAGTACAAGAGGGTTTAAGTCTTACTCTAGCCATTTCCAAAAACACTACATAATGATAAGAGTCACCCCCTGATCTGACCCATTGTCGAAAATGAACCAAGAGATCCATGATAGCCTCTGCCATTAAAAACCTATCCAACTGGTTGGATATTCTGTCACTCCCCACCCTCTTGTTTGTCAAATTTGGTTTGAGCTTTACCGGCTCAACACCAAGAAGACCTCCATCCTCCATTTTACTAAGAAAGAAATACAAAATACAACCATCCTACGCAAGAGGACCCCAGACTATCCCAGAGTGAAATTAAGGTCTCCACCCATAATAACATTCTAGTTCTTTATACAGTCTTTTGAGAACAAATTGTCCCCAAAAGAAACTCTGTCACTATATGGACCATATATTTTGAGAAACAAGAACTCTCTTCCCAGATCATATGAAAAAAGAGATAGCCCTAGGTCCGAATCAAAGGCTCATGAGTTGATATACTTCATTCTCTATCTTTTCCATCCCGATACCAAACCTATTGAGAGGACATGGGCATCAATGAACCAAAACCCAAACCTCCTATCCGCTTCTCCAACTCTTTTATTGTTCTATCTCCTTCACACACAATCTCTTGAAGAAAAACTACCTTCGGCTTCTGACATTGAATAAGTCTCCGGACCGCTAGATTTTTGGAAGATCTATCCAACCCTTTACAATTAATGTCATTACAATAATTCCAAAAACCATTTGGGGTATCTGCTTCTCTAAGCACCCCATCAATCATCCTCTATTTCCCAACACCCACTTCATAGGACGCTTTTTCTTGTGCTATCTTAAAATAAGACTTCCAACCTCTAGTTCTAAGGATTGCTATATCATAAATCAAACCAAAACATCCCTTACATTCCATAGAAAAGGCTCCCAAATATTTCTTCTGATTCCTAATAAATTATCTATGTTCATCCTCTTCCAAATCCATATCTAGGAGCTTTTCTTTCCCTCTTGTTTAATTAATTTTCATTTTTAAGTATCCTAAACTTAGAGGAGTCCCCTCCCAATTCGAAGAACTATAAGGATTTTTTTTATCCAAAGACATTTCAACTTCCCCTTTCTCCAAAAAACTAGCTGGCTAAGACCTATATATCCTTGAACCCAATAACATATCCTCATAAGAAGGAAAATTGATAAGTAAGGGTTTCAAAACTTCAATATTTTTACCTGTAGTTTCCATCGGGGTATTCTCATCTCCTTCTCTTGAGTCTTCCTCGACACGAGCCCTCTTGGGATTTATAGCTTCCTTGATTGAAACAGGCTTATCAGGAGACAAGCTCTCCAAAAGGTTCACAATATTTAATTCCATGTGTGTCTTAGAAGAGCCTAAACCCCCTTTCATATCTAAAAGTTTCCTTGGCTTTGTTAAACTCTCTTGGAGGTCCAATTCTTTCCTCCTCCTTACATTCTTTTCCGTCTAGATCTTATGTTTGACGTATACAAACATTTTGCAGCCAAATGTCCATAAACATGATAACCGTTACACTTGATCATAACCACCATAATTGTGAGTTCTAAAGATTTACACTTAAACGAAACCCCCATAATTGTGTAACTATTTTCATGTAGTTTTAAATATAATTCTAAGTTCTAAAAATAATTTAAAAAAAAATAAAAAATACACGAATTCATGAATCACCATATGTCTTATTTCTTAATTAATTATAGGACCTTATTTGTCCTAAATATTTATTATCCTTACTAATATCTATGGCCAAGTTTAATGTCTGAAGACATTAAATAGTTGTATAGTTGCTAAGTAATTCAAAACATATAACACAAGCTATAAGGGAAATACTACTACTTGATGTTTTTCTTTTATTAATTATTATCTTTTTAATATCAAATTTCTTTTAAAATCATATATTTTTAAATTTTATAATATTCAATTTAACATATAATTTTAATAAATTTATGACAATATTTATAAATATCAGTCACAATGATTTTTTATTTTAAATTATTACAATATACTCTATCTTTCCATAAGTATAAAAACAAGTGGAATGAATTGCAAAGTCGTTTAGTATTTAGTTTGATGCTAAGATGTTTTTGGATTAAACAAAAAGTAGTGTGATAAAAGACCATTGATTTAAAAAAATATAAAAATATATGAAGAAAATATTATCATTGGAATAATAACTTATTAATTAATTATGATGCTTAGAATTTAGTTATTTGTTACCACTTTCACTAAATTAAATTAATTTTACAATGGAATTTAATAGGTTCAATATTTAATAGAGAGTTGATGTTTATAATTGAGTTATTTGTTACAACTTTCACATAGTTAAATTAATTTTACAAAATAAACAATGGAATTTAATAGGTTCAATATTTAATAGAGATTTTTATCATATTTTATAATGATTAAAAATTAAATAATATTTAAAATCAAAACTAATTAATAATTAAAAAATTATTTAAATTTAAAATATTAACTTTCTATTTTAAAAATATAACATATATTAAAATATATAATTAATTTAGCTGATGCATAAGTAGGGTAAGTTCTTAGGTGTATAGGTAGGTTGGTAGTGGGTCCTAAAATGAAGAAGTAGGGCTATTCCTTGAATGTAGTGAGTATTTTCTATGCAACCCAGTTTTGTGACACTGAGTCATAGGGTTACACCATTATTAGAGGACATAAGAAAAGGAGACACTAGTTTATATGATGATAGATAGGACTCAATTGATGGCTCATCAATGATTGTAAGGAATAAATAAATTTTCCTTTTTTGTTGGTTGGTTCAATTGATCGAGGCCCCGATTGAGGGTCAGAAGGCTGGAGCTGCTTTCCTTTCTTCTTCCTACAACTATCAGGTTAGCTGGCGAATTTGGATTCTCGAGTTACCACCAGGTCCAAATTTAAAAAAAAGACAAGAAGAAGACCATGTTCACTACACAGTGGGGCTCCTTTGCTTACAATGTGATACCATTTGGGTTAAAGAATGTGATCAGTATCCAACCCAAGGAGCATGATCAGGACCCTTAGGTCCTTTACCTGAACATTCCCTGCCGAGATTTAACTACTTAGGATAGTGAGCAGTCCATCGGAAATTATCAATGAATCTTTTCCTAATTTCCTTCAGAAAGGAATTCTCTTTCATATATCTTTGATCTTCTGTAAATAATTCTTTCTCCCAAGAGATTGGAGAATATTCTGATAAACACTTTGAGGACAAATTTGATTTTATTTTTGTTTGTTCTCTTTCAATAGAAGAAAGATCCCAAAGAATTGATCTTTCTTTTCGTTGCTCAATCTCTGTTTTATTTCTTGTGAATGGATCTTTGCAAAGATATTTTTTAGGTTCCCAATACTCATTTTCGGTTGAATTGAGAGTCGAATCACTCAAATTGATATCTTTTTCATCCTTCTTCGAATGAGTTTCACTCGGTCCTTGATTCTGCGCGATCTTCTCTATTTAATGAGGAGTTCATTCCGAAATGGTCCACCTTGGTATTATGAAGTATATTTCATTAAGGACACAGATTGAGAAGAATCTGTTAAGGTCTTGCGAGATACATAGATTGACCATATACCCCTCTCAAGATCCGGGGGTTGCAACCAAATTGTAAAAATAAATATTTTCAAATTTATTCATTTGTATGTAGACAAATTTAATTTTATTTAATTCCAATATTTACATAGTTAATAATTTTAAAGTATACAATGGAATTTTCATGAATCCAATATTCTTTTAAGATTTTTAATCAAAATTAATTATTAAAAATAAAATAAATAAATAAATTTAGATTTAAAACATTATTTTTCTATTTAAAAGATATAACCTATATTAAAATATATAATGTATTTAGTTATTTATAATTATAAAAATTAATTAATTTATTTATAATTATAAAAATTAATAAATCAAAATTTATTCACTTTTAATATACAATTTTAATATTCTTTTAACTCCAATAAGCAAGTGAAAAGGTTTGGATTATATATATATTGTTATTACGGTTGTTTAATTAAATTATTTATATACTCTATTTTGAAATCATAATGCACATCTAAGATACTTTTATATATATATATATATATATATATATATATATAAAATAATGAGAATATAGTTCAAGATTTTATTTATTTATAATTAAAATATTTAATTTGTAGATTTTTTAGGTTTTAATTGAAGCCGATTAAATTCACATGAGTTGAACTTAATGCTATAGTTAGTAGTTCTTTATAAAAGATAATATATTTGAAACAAAACTACAATTTCAAATGTTTTATAATTATTCTAGTTTTTATTTTTGGATAGCTATTTTAGTTTTTAATTTTGAACTATATATAATTATTAAATTAAAATATTTTTGAAACATAAGTATATATAATTTTATTGCTAATTTTATTTATTGAATTTAAAACCTCTTTAATGATTTTAGTGAAAAATTACAAACATCCATGTACTAAATTTCTCAATAAATATCAATCCCATCAAAAATATATAACATAAATAAAAATAAATTCAAAATATTAACTATTTTATTGAAATTAATATCCAATCACATCAACATTTATTATTGCAAATAAATTAATATCCAATCACATCAAAGAGGATATGTGAGGCCTTTTGGAAATAAATTCAATGTATGGACCATTTTATTGGAATGAATTTCCAACCACATTGACTACCTTATTACATGTAGCATGGGAACACTTTCTGTTTTTAGGAAATTTGTTTCCGAAGTTTCAACGTTTTAGGGAACTTCGGAATTTGTAGGAAACTTTTCAAATCCATACGGAACTCTTCCTCATGGGTGGGAACTTAGTGGGAACTTTTATCCTCTAAAATATGACACTTAGGGACTTTTTTTTGCACGTTTCCTTCATCCGAAGCTTCCATGCATTCACATCGCCACGTTGGTTGTTAAGGACATTCCTATTTCCTCGTGACCATAGGTATACATGGTTGACTCATGATTTTTCTCTAGAAAACTAAGTTGCAGTAAAAATCTATTTCGTGCTAACTTGTCGAGTTGGTTGTCCTTAAGCTGAATTGCAATTATGGCTAATCAATAATAAATGTAAATCTATTTTGACTTTTTATATAAGAAATAAAAGAAAGTGAATTTATATATTTTACTATTTACTTTATGAATAAAAAAAAAACTTTTAATAAATTGGAAAGAGTTTTAATTCTTACTTTAAATTCATATATTATATTTAAATAAAAATTACTTTGATTTTTATTTTATAATAATATAAATTTGATTATTTATACATTTTTGCAAATAACTGTCACATCCCCTCCCATCATACCAGTGCGATGGAGAGGATCGTGATGCTAAAACCGGGCATCTAGTCCCATGAACTTTTAAATAAGCATTCACATAATATAAAAGAACATATAGAAATGTATAATTATAAGAAAAACACAGCGGAAGTAATATCAATAACACATCCATTACACATTCAAGATATTCATCAAATAAATAAATGCAAAGTTAACACAAGAGAATACTTATCTTATAACAAAGTAGTCCCAAGCAACTGACTATGCAACTGCAACGTTCCACTCAACCATAGGCCAGTTGTGATCATCAATATCTCAACACACAGCCACCCTCGAGCTAGGCATGATCTCTACAAGGAATCAGGGAACAACAGACTCACACATAGCCAAGCATACACCAAGATGAGCCAAGCCAATCTACAATTGGGTTTATCAGGCTGCTAGGAAATGGAAAAGAAGAATTGCTAAGCTAGTGAGCTCAAGCACAGAGCCAGGGGTACCTCTACAATATCTATCTAGCTTGGCACCCACAATGCCTACACACCCCACTCAAGGAAGTATTCCCTTCACCAATGCATAGTCCCTTAGGCCATACCTTCCAATCTAGAGTGTTTAAGGTGTGCACAAAAGAGTAGCAAGCCCTCTTGATCTTCTTGAGAGGTTATCCCCCCCCCCACTAGGTTTATCAAGCCAATTCTGTCCACTACCACTCCAAATCTCTTGCTCACAGATTCAAACCAAAACAAGGATGCACATAACAGCAGAACCACAATTAGTGGGCATGATGAAAACGTTTTTACAGTGAGATGCCCAAAGATGGGGTTTCTACCAGCCCAGAAAAATGTGGGAAGACCCAAAAACGAAATGGCAATTGGGGATTCAACCCTGGAGAGCAAAAATCGTTTTCAGAAAAACGCCCATGGGTATTTTGGGGAAAAAGCGACCTCCCTCACAGTCCCAAATCGTGGCCCTCCTCTCCTAGCTGTTGTACAATGCAAAAACGAGCTCCCAGGCATGGAAAATGCAGGGAAAATGGTGAAAAACATGATGGGGAAAGCCCAGCTAGCTCAGACTGTGTGAGAGGGCAAAGGCCATGGGTGAAAGATAGCTCTAGGAACCATTTCGTGGGTGTTTTCTTGCCCAAGAAGCAAAAATACGAATTCCCAGGTTGATGGCTTGCCCATGCACGAAATTGGCTTCCATACCTCTCCATTCCCAAGGCATTAACTGCATCAACCAACTCTTGGAAGAATTAAATGATTGGGTGCATAACCCAAAATGGGTAATTAGTGGTTTATGGGTTTTCTCATTGACACATGGATTAACACCATTGGCTCAAGAGTTTGAATAATTTCCCTCCCTATTCCTTGTAGAATCATGCCCCCATCTCTTTGTTGCATTGCATAGCTAGTTGTGGGTTTTTCATTAAAATTCGTATTTACATGATGTCTTAATTTACATTGTGCCTATATAGCACAAGAACCATAGGCATCTATTTTTAATTGCCGATACATAAAACGCTAAATCAATGGTGGGGCCTTGGCCTTGAGCTCCTCACCATGATTAAATATCAATATTTACATCATTTACGATTTAATGCGAAGGGGGTCAAAATGAGGACGTGACATTCCCCTCCCCTTACATCAGCATTGTCCTCAGTGCTCATCAAAACTGAACAAAAATGGATATGCCACTCTCATGGCATCCTCCAGCTCCCATGTAGCCTCATCGAGATCGTAGTGCTTCCATTGTATCTTTACCTGTCCGATGGCTCGGTTCCGGAGCAATGTTACCTTCTTGTCTAGGATGCACAACGGATCAGTTTGGAATTCTCCCTCGGGTTCCACCTGGATCACATCCCAATTAATCACATGGTTAGGATCATGTACATATATCTTAAGCAAAGAGACATGAAAAACATTATGAGCTTTAGTGCTAGCAGGCAATGCAAGTCTATATGCAACTGGCCCTATTATTTCAAGCACTTCAAATGGTCCACAATATCTAGGTGATAGCTTGGCACAACTCCCAAGCTTCAAGGAACCCTTCCTTGGCCTCTGTCAAAACCCAGAAATTTTTGAAAAATTTAAAATTTTTAAGATAGCAATAAATGTTATTAAATGCAGTCCTTGATCTGTTTGTTTTAGTTAAGTGATCATAATTATGTCTGAATGATCTGTTATTGTACTTAAATTTTAATGTGAGCTTTTAATTGCAGTTATTGATTGTTTTTTGTTCTCCAACCTCAAGGGGAGAAATTGCCATGACCGACTGGGCTTACTTAGCTTCCGAGCTAATGCAACGATATGTCTTTCTCTTACAGATTTACAGGTACCGTACGAGTTTCTATATTTAATCTTTAAAGTATAAAAGTCAGTTAGCTGTACCACTTTCTTCAGTAACAGCATAAGCATACTAGTCAAGTTATCAGGTAGCATTCGTCCGATGATCTCTTCAAGGTTCTACTAATTTAAAAATTATAAGTTAATTAGAGATTATGACAGCTATGTTTCCTTGAGCTCAAAAGAATTAAAAATTCTATGAAGTAATTTCCCTCTGATGGTATTATCGCAATGCAAGATATAATTTCACAGTTAATACAGTGTATACTGCAACTAGTTGCTCAATGATCACTATTCGTCATCTTTAGTGTCTGTATTATTTGTACTCCCTTTATAAAGGATCTGGAATATTTCCTCGTATACATTACTTATTGCTGGCATTGTTTGATGTTCTGTCAATTACCGGTTCCAACGATGGATGTGACCTTTGTCGTTCTCATGAGACTGGAGTTGAGATAAAATAGTGATATGATGTTCTAACCATTTATAGTTTATAATACATCATTATCTTTATAACTTTTATAATGCAATATGCTTGTTCCATGCCTAGAATACTTTGTTCCTTTGTTTTTGAACAGCGTTCATTTGTATGGAATAATAAGTAAGTTTATATCCATATATTACAAGAATTATAGGTATTGTTCCTATGTTTGATTGTTAAAGAGGTGATATAAGAACTATAATATTAAAACCTTTATGGATAAACTATGCATCTAACTATATTAGCCAAGGTAAGATTTTAATTTTACAAACAATGATGAACTCTCGTCGTAACTTGACTATACAAAATTCTATTTGTTTGTAGGGCAAGGTATTATGTCCACTAAGCAATCTCGAAGGCAAAGTTCTAACATGCATTAGATGATGGTTTAAATAATAGTGTTTCGATCATGGGGAATATCCCTACTATGATTATACTTTATCCATACGATGATTTAAAATTGAGAAACAATAATTCGAAACACCACATGGACTATGGATTGTCGACCCATGGCAAGTTAATTTATGTAAAGGATACGTGGATAGTTCTGGTCCCTGTATTTGATGATATAAATGGTTTGTCCGAAACCCTACTTGGTCATTTCCCTTTGCCTTCGGGCTCGGTTGCCTGCGAAAACCCTCCTGGTCTGAGTTTCTTCGTCGTGGTACTGTAAGTTGCAGCTTCCATGCTGCTACAGTTCGTGGAGTGTGTCTCTCGTGTTGTTTGTGAGTCAGTAAGCTCTGCTATTGGCGTTCTATATGTATATTGGGCATCTCGGGTTATCTCTTTTGCTGTTTTTGTTGGCTATCAGTTCCCAGGCTTCTCCCAGCCCTCATACTCATTCCCTTGTATTGCTTCAGAGCCGTGGTATTCATGCTATCGGCATCTATGAAGTGGTTATACCCTGGGTTTATATTCATGCTTTCAATTCTAGTCTGTTCATGGCGTGAGGCTGAATGTTTCTTGGTCACGGCTTCCATTGTGGAAAGAAATCTTGGAGTTTCCTAGCCCATTCTTCTGGTGATTAGGGCAAGGTCTTCCACTTAGCTCAGTTTGTGGCTACAAGGGCATTCACTACGTTTTTGCTTCCTCCACATTCGCTGGTACGATATAACATTTGTTTCGATGATTTTTAATTAAAAAGGGAGTGTTTATTTTTAAGACAAGTTTGTAACTAATCGATAAATTGTACTGTGCAGGCACTGGTTAAACCTGAAGGTGTATGAAGCACGACCTCAAGCACTTGGCTTCTTCCGGGTAAGCCTGGTCACACCATGGCGTTTCTCCGTTTGATGGTTAGGATGGTTAGGGTTTGATTTGATAAGACCACCTTTGTGGCTGTTGTTTCATGTTCTCGGACATGGTTGACCCTGTGATGGGTGTGGTATGATATGGTTGCAGTCATATGAAATGTATTCGTTTTTCTTATAGTAGTTAGGGTTTGTATAAGAATTAATGTATAAAAGGAACAAGCTGTGGCTTGTTCTGTCGTGACGGCCTTTGGGTTTTTGTTTGTTACTGTATCTTTAAAAAGATTGGGGTAATCACCAAGTTTTGTGAAAGTTAAAATATAATGAAAGTTTACCTGTAAGATGGCTCGTATAATGTCTACGTTTCCTTTAAATGGATACAATGTACAGTAGTAGGAATGTTTTAAGTTTCTAAAACACTTTCAGAGAAGGAAATTAACTCGGCTATAGGTGATGGCACAGTCTTATTTCTCAGCGTTTTTGTTTTTGTGTGTTGAATGATAACGATAGGGTTCAATTAAATCTTACAGTGGTAGGCTATTAATGTGTTGATAACCCTATCGAGTTGGGGTTCTCACCCAGATTGGAATATTGTAACATATGAAAATGTGTTCATGCTCTGTTGGTCGTTGTAAAGCATACCTGGATAATTCTATGTTTTTTTTTTTACATTCTATTAAGTAATGCAAAAGAGTTACGGCTGTGGATGAGTCGTTGTAAAAACTCTTCAATGTTTACACAACTGTAATAAATTTCTCATTGTTCATAACTAAAGTGGTAGGGTTTGATTTCGAAATGCCAACAGTGGTTTGATTCAAATGATAACTCTGTGGATACGAATTTTGAATGAGATGTTTAATCTATTGTTAAGATAGGACTCTATCGATACTGTGCATTTGCATGAAGAATTGAGCTCGATAGTGAGTAAAAGAAATGCTGTAATGATGAAAAGATTTTGACTAAAAGGGAATAAAATTACTATTTTGTATAAACTCGGCCTCGAGCTAGTTATTGTTTTTGTCTTTAATTCCTTCTGCTCGAAAGTTAATAGCTAGGTCAAACTTTGCTGTTAGTTTCTTGTTTGTAAAAACGGGAGAGATAGATTTTAATAGAACTTCTTCGTCACGATTTTTGTTTAAAAGATCAATTGTTTTGTTCTGGCTAAGATTTTGTCGAAAGAAGAAAATAGTTAATAAGTTGAAAGATATGGCTATATTGTTATTCGATTCTATAATGAGTCAATAAAAGTTCAGCTAGTCTTCTCGTATGTTCTGTCAGTAAATAAATAAACTTACTAACATAATTTGGGTCACCCATTCTTGGTACAGATAAGGACCTGTATACTTGTTTAGCTAATTCTTGGGATAGATAAAGACCTGTAAACTTGTTTAGCTAGGGTTTATACCTGCTAAACTATCTATGAAAATAATTTACTGTGATTATAAAGTTATCTATAATTCTGTTCCTATAATTGTCTTAACGAGTTTATTTTCCAGGAAATATTTACTGTATAATTAGCCTATACTTATCTATTTAACTATTGTAATAAACAAGTGTAAAATCACAATAACATCCTATAACTTATAATAATAACAAAGCATATTACGCATAAAACAACTACTTGAACTGTAAGATAATAGTGATACTAGAGAATTTCTAAGACATAATAGTTCTGCAGATTCTATCTACTAACAATTCAGAGATGCTAACTTTACTGAATTAAATCCTGTTCAGACATAGAGGAGATAGTCATATTCTACATTCATATTTACTCAATAAACAGCAGGAATAAGTGGCAGAACCTGTGTCAATTGTAGACAACAACAGCAATGGGAGACTGTTCCTCCCTACCAACTCCTGGAGAGTGCCCAGACAACACTTCTCAGGACCCCCGAGCTTGCTCTGGTCTCCCTGGCTGGAACTAGGTGCAGCAAAACAATTCACTCAGCCAAACAGCTAAACTGGAACCAAGTTACTGCAGCCTTCCTCTCAAACAACTTCCTTACTGTTTTTCCCTCTTCCTCAATGGGACTCCTGAATAACATTCACCTGAATGTATTCTCCCTCCAGAACTATGTTGAACCCCCAGCTCAGTTCATTGAGTACTATTTAAAAGATTGCCTAGGTCTTAGTTGGGTTACTGTCATTAATGAGCCACCTGCTCAAATTCCACTTTCTTGGGGAATCATGACCCCAAAATATAGGGAAGTTGCCACCTGCAACTTAGGAAGTGTTTGAGGACGCTGCCACTTGTCTTTTGCCTATCCACCTAGTTCCCTCCACCAGTTAGACCAGTAACCTCTTTTAACAGCTCTCCCATGCTGTTGTCTCCATAATTTATTTATTAATAATAAAATATTCAGAATTACATTCCATTTCTGGTGACTCTGCTGAGTCATCAATTCCTACTTAGCATTAAATTTAACATAATGTCTCAGGAATATAATAAAATAATTACATTATTTTTGCAAAATTGGGGTATGTGACAGCCTCACTCTAAGATGCACATGATCCCCAACACTGAACTCCCTATGGATCCTATGCTTATTTGCATAGCTTTTGTGTCTATCCTGGGTTGCTTTTAAATTCTGTCTAATCTTGGGAATCTCTTGTTCCATTTCCTTAAGCAATTCTGGCCCAAGTACAATTCTGTTCACTGGATTGTCCCAAGTCACTGGTGTCCTACACCTTCTGCCGTACAAAGCCTCATATAGACTCATTCCCAATGATTCTTGCTGCCCATTATTATATGCAAACTCTACCAGGTGTAGATAATCCTCCCACTTGGATGGCTTGTCCATTCCATACATGCGAAGCATGTCTTCAAGCACCTGATTTACTCTTTTTGTTTGCCCGTCTGTTTGAGGATGGTACACGGTACTAAAGTTCAACTGTGTACCCAAATCTGCAAAGAGACCTTTCCAAAAATTGGAAGTGAACTTGGTATCCCTGTCAGAAATTATTGCCTTAGGCAACCCATGTAATCTGAAAATTTTCTTCATGAAAATATTTGCAATGGCATCGGCTTTATGTGTGGACTTAACCGGTATGAAATGTGCTGCCTTTGTTAACTTGTCCACCACAACCATGATGGAATCATGTTGTCTCATAGTCATTGGCAATCCTGTAATAAAATCCATGGAAATTATTTTCCATTTCCATTCTGGAATTGGCACTAGGTGCAATAAACCTGCGGGGTGTTGGTGTTCAACCTTCACCTGCTGACATTTCATGCACCTCGAAATGTATTCAGCGACATCCTTCTTCGTCCCTGGCCAGAAATAATATTTTCTTGCCATAGCAATTGTTTTCTGATATCCTGGGTGACCAGAGTATGGAGCTTTATGGATTTCATCCATAACAATCCTCCTCAAATCTGCCATATTGGGGATATAGACTCTATTTTTATAGGTAAGAAGTTCGTCTTCCTCCAAATGATAACCCTCATACTTCTTGCCAAGGTCTTGCTGCTGCAATTTTCCCTTTATCTGCTCATACACTTCATCCTCAACCATATGGTAAACAATCTGCTGCCTCAAATCTGGTTGGCAAGTACTAAGTGCTGCCACATGCATTTCATGTACCTTCCTGCTGAGTGCATCAACCACCTTGTTTTCTTTCCCTTTTATGTGTTTGATTTCAAAATCAAATTCACACAAAAATTCCAACCATCTAGCTTGCCTAGCATTTAAAGTTGGCTGATCAAACAAGTATTTCAGACCACAATGGTCTGTCCTTAACTCAAATTTTCTTCCCATTAAGTAATGCCTCCACATCTTTAAAGCATGTACTATGGCTACAAGTTCTATATCATGAGTAGCATAGTTCTTCTCATGCTCCTTCAACTTTCTTGACTCATAGCATATCACGTGGTTGTCTTGCATAAGAACTCCTCCAAGTCCTCGATTGCATGCATCGGTATACACCACAAAGTCTTTTTCTGGGTCTGCAGTTTTCAAAATTGGTGCACTTGTAAGAAAATTCTTCAACCGTTGAAAACTTTCCTCACATCTTAGTGACCATTCAAACTTTATTCCCTTCTTTTGCAAAGAAGTGATCGGGTTTGCAACCTTGGAGAATCCTTCGATAAACCTCCTGTAGTAACCAACAAGGTCCGTAAAAGATCTCACATCAGTCACATTCCTTGGAGTTGGCCAATTCATAATGGCTTCAATCTTCTCAGGGTCTACAGATATTCCTTCGTCGGCGATGATGTGACCCAAATAATGAATTCTATCTTTATAAAAGTCACATTTGCTCAACTTTGCATACAGCTTATGCTCCCTTAATAATTGCATTGTCATTCTCAAATGTTCTTCATGCTCTTCTTCACTCTTAGAATAGATGAGAATGTCGTCTAGGAATACAAGAACAAACTTGTCCAAATACTTGCTAAAAACATTATTCATGAGACACATGAATGTAGCTGGTGCATTTGTGAGACCGAATGGTACCACTACAAATTCATAGTGTCCATACCTCGTTCTAAAGGTTGTCTTATGAATATCTTCTTCTTTGATTCTTACCTGATGGTAACCAGACCTCAAGTCAATCTTTGAAAATACCTTTGCTCCTCTCATTTGGTCAAAAAGGTCATTAATTCGGGGCAATGGGTATTTGTTCTTCACAGTGACTTTGTTCAACTGCCTGTAGTCAATACATAACCTGAGTGTTCCATCTTTCTTTTTCACAAATAGAACAGATGCTCCCCACGGAGACACACTTGGCCTAATATATTTCTTTCCAGCAACTCTTGTAATTGCATTTTCAATTCTAGCAATTCCGGTGTACTCATCTTGTAGGGTGTCTTAGACACTGGTGCCGCTCCTGGCACAAGTTCAATTGTAAAGTCAATGTCTCTCTTTGGAGGGAGTCCTGGAATTTCATCAGGAAAAACATTCCTGAATTCTTGCAATACATGATAGTCCTCCAATTTAAGAGTTTCATTTTCTGCTGCCTATAAAATGTGGGCTGTATACAATTGACATCCCTTCCTACATAACTTCTTCAGCTGCATGGCTGAAATCTGTCTAACAGAAGTCACCTTTGGAATCCCTTTTACAACCCTCGGGTTTCCTTCTTCGTCCATGCATTCAAATGTCTTATTGTAGCAGTCAAGTTTAACCCTGTGTGCTTCTAACCAATCCATTCCAATGAGAATATCATAGGAACCAAGTGGCAAAATATTCAGATCTGCATAAGTGAATAGCCCATCCATCTCTAATGGACATTTCTCTATTATTTCACTAATTTTTCTCTTGGTTCCAGTGGCTAGTTGAACTAACCATGATTTACTATGCTTTAATTTCTTAAAAGCACAAATCTCAACAATTCTAGGAGTGACATAACTGTGAGTAGATCCAGGATCAATCAAAATAGAAACAGATTGCTTAGCAATCTTACCTTCAACTTCAACCACAGTTGACTGATGATCTGCCTGGCGGTTTTCTAGAGCTGCATATATTCTAGGGATTGTCCTTGCCATTTGACCCACAGTTTTAGCTCCTTGGATGTTGTGAACTTGATTTGGATTCCCATTCCGATGTGGACAGTTCCTAAGCATGTGCTCCCCCCCACAACCCCAACATTGAAGTGGTTCTCTTGGCTCCTTTGGATCTCTTGGCTTGTCCCCCATCATCCTAGTTGGCTCAGTCACAACCTGTGATGGTTGCCTTTGCTGATTCCGAATTTGAGGAGGCTTGAACCCCTTCTTCCTTTGATCAAACTTTTCGTTTTTATTATCCTTCCATGCCTTATGGAATTCTGGTTTGCTTTTGTTTTGATCAAAGCAATACTTGGCCTTTCTTATGGCCTCCTCTAGAGTTCGAGGTTCATCAAACTCAATTCTATCTTTATATGACTGGGGAAGTCCACTCAGGAAACGTTGAATTTTCACCTTATCATCTCAAATATACCTGACATACCTCAGCAGCTCCAAGAATTTGTTTGCATATTCTTCCATGGTCAATTGTCCCAATCTTAGCTCATGGAACTCTTTGATCTTATCATCATAGTACCTATCAGGAGGTACTTCTGCTTGAAGTATTTCTTGAACTGCTTCCACACAATCTTCCTTTCGTTGATCTTCTTCACTTGCCTGGTGTGTTCCCATCATATAGATGCTTTTCCATTCAAGTTGAAGATGGCAATCCTTGCCTTCATATTCCCAAAGTAGTCTTGGACTTGGAAATATTTTCTCATCCCAAGAAGCCAAGCTTCAACTTTTTGACCAGATTTTACCTCTCCGTCAAATGTAGGAGGTTTTGCCTTCTTAAATTCTCCATGCGAATTGTTCTTGTAGTGCTTCTTCCTCTTGTTTCTGCGAGATGAAGAGCTCGAACCCTCAATGGATTCTTCAGAGTCAGATGATTCATTAGAAGAGATTTCTGGAGTATAAGTTCGGTCTGTAGAAACTGTTCTTGAGCTACTAGCCCTCTTACGGGAATTCCTTCTAGAACTACTCCCACCCCTTTCCGGATTTGATGTTTGATGCCCAGAGTTCATTTGCCTTTGGATGTCTGTCAAACTCTGTAGCATGGCTGCATTCAACTGATTTTGTTCTTCTTGAGCTTTAATTATCCTTTCATTGTCTTCTCTACAGCTTTGCAACTCCACCCTTATGATTCTCATGGTGGCTACAATACCTGGAGGAGTCTCTTGATTTCTTCTCCCATTAGATTCTGTTTCAGCATTTTCAACATGTATGTTCTCCCCCATGGCATCTGTCTCAGGCTCATAGGGATCCTGTGCATCATCCATGATGTTGATTTTCTTGGCCCAACCAAGATCCAAAACTTTCCAACCGTACTATCTAGAGTGCTACCCTGATGTAACTGTGATTCTGCAAAATGTGTTCATCAACACAATTGTTAGCTGCATTATATTCTCAGAAATTCATAAACTACTTTCATGCACGTGGGAAAATATTATATTGACAATTTTGTCAAATCATAGAATTTTCTCACAATCAACGACATATGAGGGGGACGACGGGGGTCAAGGGGGCTTGCCCCCCGTCATCCCCCTCATTTCGCACAATCTGGTGCATAAGTTCCATGACAATTTTTCCATTTTCGGCATCTGAAAATCTCCCTGAAAAATGGCTGAAATTCCATGTTTCGGAGCAACTTGTGGAGTTCTTCCGCAATTTTGGAAGAGAATTGAAAGTTCCTTCCGCAGTTTCGGGGCTTTTTGCCGAGTCCTTCCGCAGTTGCGGGGCGATTTGGGCGATTTGCTGAGTCCTTCTGCAGTTGCGGGGCGATTTGCCGAATCCTTCTGCAGTTGCGGGGCGATTTGCCGAGTCCTTCCGCAGTTGCGGGACGATTTGCCGAGTCCTTCTGTAGTTGCGGGGCGATTCGCCAAATTCTCCCAAAATTCGCCAAGTTCTCCCGAAATTTCGGAGCAATTCGCCGAATCCTCCCGCTGTTTCAGAGCAATTCGCCGAATCCTCCCGCTGTTTCGGAGCAATTCGCTGAATCCTTCCGAAAATTTCCTTTCGACGCCAAAAAACACTTAGAAAATATTTCCGCTGTTTCGGGTCAACTTGGCGAGTTCTCCCGCCGTTGCGGCGAAGACTTCCGAGTTCTTCCCAAAACAGACTTTAAACAAAATTTTTCAAAAACACTTAAAACAATTTCGGATTCTTCTTTTCTTCTTCCTGTGATGACTGCTGCCCAGCAGGAGGTAATCTTACCTATGTAAACTATCCAACTTAGCCAGTTTAGGTCCGATGCTGATACCTGTGGTGATTAGGAAGGGACCTTCCCATGTGACTGTAATCGGATTTGGCCCATAGAGATCCAATGCTGAAACCAGCAGCTCTGATACCATTTTGTCACGCCCCCTCCTATCATACCAGTGCGATGGAGAGGATCGTGATGCTAAAACCGGGCATCTAGCCCCATGAGCTTTTAAATAAGCATTCACATAATATAAAATAACATATGAAAATGTATAATTATAAGAAAAACACAGCGGAAGTAATATCAATAACACATCCATTATACATTCAAGATATTCATCAAATAAATAAATGCAAAGTTAACACAAGAGAGTACCTATCTTATAACAAAGTAGTCCCAAGCAACTGGCTATGCAACTGCAACGTTCCACCCAACCATAGGCCAGTTGTGATCATCAATATCTCAACACATGGCCACCCCCGAGCTAGGCATGATCTCTACAAGGAATCAGGGAACAACAGACTCACACATAGCTAAGCATACACCAAGATGAGCCAAGCCAATCTACAATTGGGTTTATCAGGCTGCTAGGAAATGGAAAGGAAGAATTGCTAAGCTAGTGAGCTCAAGCACAGAACCAGGGGTACCTTTACAAGATCTATCTAACTTGGCACCCACAATGCCTACACACCCCACTCAAGGAAGTATTCCCTTCACCAATGCACGGTCCCTCAGGCCATACCTTCCAATCTAGAGTGTCTAAGGTGTGCATAGAAGAGTAGCCAACCCTCTTGATCTTCTTGAGAGGTTATCCCCCCCCCCCACTAGGTTTATCAAGCCAATTCTGTCCACTACCACTCCAAACCTCTTGCTCATAGATTCAAACCAAAACAAGGATGCACATAACAACAGAACCACAATTATTGGGCATGATGAAAACGTTTTTATAGTGAGATGCCCAAAGATGGGGTTTCTACCAGCCCAGAAAAACATGGGAAGACCCAAAAACGAAATGGCAATTGGGGATTCAACCCTGGAGAGCAAAAACCGTTTTTAGAAAAACGTCCATGGGTATTTTGGGGCAAAAACGACCTCCCTCACAGTCCCAAATTGTGGCCCTGCTCTCCTAGCTGTTGTACAATGCAAAAACGAGCTCCCAGGCATGGAAAATGCAGGGAAAATGGTGAAAAACATGATGGGGAAAGCCCAGCTAGCTCAGACTGCGTGAGAGGGCAAAGGCCATGGGTGAAAGATGGCTTTAGGCACCATTTCGTGGGTGCTTTTTTGCCCAAGAAGCAAAAATATGAATTTCCAGGTTGATGGCTTGCCCATGCATGAAATTGGCTTCCATACCTCTCCATTCCCAAGGCATTAACTGCCTCAACCAATTCTTGGAAGAATTAAATGATTGGGTGCATGACCCAAAATGGGTAGTTGGTGGTTTATGTGTTTTCTCATTGACACATGGATTAACACCATTGGCTCAAGGGTTTGAATAATTTTCCTCTCTATTCCTTGTAAAATCATGCCCCCATCTTTTTGTTGCATTGCATAGCTAGTTGTGGATTTTTCATTAAAATTCGTATTTACATGATGTTTTAATTTACATTGTGCCTATCTAGCACAAGAACCATATGCATCTATTTTTAATTGCCGATACATAAAACTCTAAATCAATGGTGGGGCCTTGGCCTTGAGCTCCTCACCATGATTAAATATCAATATTTACATCATTTACGATTTAATGCGAAGGGTGTCAAAATGGGGACGTGACAATAACCTAGTATAATTCTATCTTGTAAACATATAATATTCTAATACATTTTAATCCTAGTTGACATAAAACTCAAAACTTTTGAAAAAAAAAAACATACCACTATTATTCAATTACTGAATTAAGTAGTATAAATGTTCATCAAAAGATGTTTCAGTCTATCCAATATATCAAATTGGATCTTCCTATCATTACAAAACTACAAAATATAGCAAACTGGACTTTAAACCATGACTTTTATGCTTTCATACAAACTTTAGATGTAAGATTTAGACAAGAAAATATAGGGACCCGGAATCCACCACCACATCCTCATAAACATCCTCCCAAAATAGAAGACCTTCATCGCCATCTAATGCCAACTTTGAAAGTTTATCAACTTGAGTATTAAACTCACAAAACTTACTCTATACATATAACCACAAATATAAAGACGATAATTTCATACAAATTTAGAAGAAACTTCTACCCGTATCCAATACTAGTACCCACATTCCCTAACTTCCTGCGTTCAAGAGAAACTTGTCCAATATCGTGTTAAACTCAGCTGATAAATGAATAACAGGTCACGGTCACACTACACCGTGAATTCTTTCGGCTGGTCTGCTGTGCGTTACGTTGAGTTTCACGGGACCGGAATTCTCTCCATGTATTATTTTGATTAATGAAATTTATGATGGCGGGGTTGTTTTCGTTGTTGTTCTGGGCATTTGCCCCTTTGTTTTTCAGCTGCGCCCTCTCCTTCAGGTTTCAGAGTGTTAGTTTGTTGAAATATTTAATATCCCGTGAATCAATCCAGCCAACCACATTACATTTGCTTTCTGATTGCTTCTGATTAAATGAATAGATCCCATTCAATTAGATTCTGCAATATGGAGGAATCACAGCAAGTAATCGCGTTTATACGTTTGTTTAATAATGGAAAGAACTTCATGCCCGTCATAATTTCTCCCAGAATTTGGTGGATTGGGTTTATTATATGGCCGATGAATATGGCATCAGCTGCTTCATGGGTGTTAAGAACGAAAATAAGCATTTAATTTAGGAACTTTATATGGAAATAAAAAGCAAATAAGCAAAAGAACAGGTAGCGATGAATAAGGGAAGGATGCAAGTTTATGTTTATAGAAGTTTCTTTTTAAAGAAACGCCCGTAATAAAGCCAATGGCAGTGAATAAAGCACCAAGCACAAGCACAAGTAATTGATAAATTAGTTTAAATGTTTTAGGATACATTATAGGTGTTTATGTCTTAGAATTTGAGGTGGAGTATTATTTATACTTTTTCCTAGATTTATAGAGATTCATAGAGGATGAGACAAGTGTACTGCCAATTAATTTTATGGGTGTCTTTCAAAATTCGAAATAAATAATTATAACTCTTAGTTCATGCATGGATATAACAGGATTCGTAGTTCATGCATGGATAACAGGTAGTAATAACTTGTTCATGACACTTAACTTGTGACCTATCGATATTCACTGACCACAAGTTACTGTGCTAGTAACATTGAATCCAAACTGATTTTTTTTATAAAGAAATATACAATGTGTAAAATATGATCTATTTGTGAGACATGATCTATCTCTATTTATCATCAATAAATTGGAGCTACAGAACAAAACCCACTCTAGATTATTGCACCTGCATGTAATTTAGTATACAAGCCTCTCGAATGTATATCAGTTGAATGTATGATATGCAGCCAGAAGAAATGGAGGAAGCGAATTGTTTCTCAGAACAAGAAGAAAATCACAGCGTTTCAGATATAGAAATGGGGACCGATTATTACAGTAACGGTGAGAATGAGAAGTATAGGGACCAGAAAGCTGCGAGGGAATCAGGAGCCCAAGATAGTATTCCATTCATAAAGCTGTTCGCGTTTGCAGATCCTTTAGATATGGTTTTGATGATTATGGGCTCGCTTGGGGCTGCAATAAGTGTATTAGGCGTACCCTTGGCCACTCTTCTGTTTGGGCAGCTCACTGACATATTTGGAATGAATAATGACATAATTCACCAAGTCTCCAAGGTGCAGGCTAAATCAACTTTGATTATTCTGTAGTTAAAATTAATAAATTAATAACTCAATGTAGAACATAATATTTTTATTTATATCTATGGGATAGGATGTATAAGAATATATCAAGAACTAAAAAAATATTATATTCACAGTGTTGATTTCATTTAATTTAGTGTTGTTATATAAAATTTATTAAAGATCTATTTTGTTTTGTTAGCAAATTGAAGAAGCCATGTAAATCACTGAAATCTTCATGGTAAATTGAGTGATGCTGTCTTACTTGCTATTACATATAGTAATGTAGCATGGCATGCACTTCATTCTTAATTCTCCTTGTTTGCAAAACAGACATGGATGTTTATGGATGTTTTTTTGGTATGTATATTTTCATCTCTGTTTCACTTCTCTTTCACTTATAGGCAAATATATATGTTTTCCTGGTGTATCTTTTTTCATTTCTTCCACTTGTAGGCAGACATAGATGTTTTTCTGGTGTATATTTTTTCATTCTCTTTTACTCATATGCGATGGAAAATTATATCATATATATATATATTTATTTTTACAGAGAATTATATTGTTGCATTATAAGTAATGACAGAATCTTATTTTGACCAATAGTTTAATGGCTAGATCTTCTTCATCACTTTCTCATTTTTAATCCATTTCTATTCCTTCAGTACCAATCCTTTACCCTTATCTTGAGTTGCAATCTTAATACCCTATATCCTTATCTTGAATTGCAATCTAAACTTAGTGCTATAACCTGTTCCCGTTGATATGCCTTATTTTCAATATATATTGTCATAAATTGAGAGGTTGCTACTAACATACATGTTTCTGCTAATATCATAGAGTAGGGGATTTGCATTTTTACTCCTAGTTTTTCTAAACTCTGTTCTTTATTCCATTTTCTTTTGGAGAAAGCTGAAACTGTACAACCATATAAACAAAACTATTGTTTGTAGACGAATGTTCCAACTCCACAACTGTATCTGCATACGCTCATTAAATTCATTTTGCACAGAAAATATAGCTTCATGCCACCGTTACAATTGAATTGGTGATGACGTGTTAATATGTGTTACAATTTGCAGCTTTGTCTGAAATTTACTTACCTTGGTGCTGCAATATCTCTTGCATCATTCTTTGGTGAGGATCTTCCTGTAATTAGCTCCTTCATCCTTTTCTGTTTTGGTTTTGAATTGTTCAAAATATATTCTAAGTGTATATTTTCTGGTACCGTAGAGGTGGCGATGTGGATGTGCACAGGAGAAAGACAGGCTTCACGCATCAGGCATTTGTATTTAAAAGCGATGCTGAGGCAAGATATTGCCTTCTTTGACAAAGAAACATTAACGGGAGAAGCTGTTGGAAGAATGTCAGCAGATACTATTCTTATTCAAGATGCCCTCGGGGAAAAGGTTCTAAATCTAGGCAGCATTCTTTCATAATTTTGGGGGCTGAATGTAATGATCTAGCGATAATATTCATAACAATCGAAGACCAATATCATGTGTACAGATAATTTGGAATTAATTCGCATGGATAGGTCAAAGGGTTATGATGAATTTTAAATTTGTGAAATTATGAATGCAGGCAGGAAAGTTTATAGAGCTGTTGTGTACATGCATTGGAGGTTTTGCTGTAGCATTCCTGAAGGGATGGAAGCTTGCAGCTGTTATGCTATCGGCTACGCCACTGATTGCTGGAGCTTTGATTGTAACGTCTGTACTCATCTCAAAAATGTCTGTTAGAGTACAACAGGCCAATGTTGAAGCAGACCAAGTTGTGAACCAGACCATCACTGCCATTCAAACGGTCAGTTCCTGGTCATCTACTGCATTCATATTCATATTCAGGACAATAAAAACGGTAGCGCTTTCACGACGTATAAGTCTTACTCGACATTATCATGTTATTCTTGGCCAAAATGTAGAAAGAAATATCATGAAGAAGCGGTGCTATCTGTATTACAATCACCATATATTCATTATAATTTAGGATCTGTATTACAATCAGCATATATTCATTATAATTTAGGATTTATAAAGTTTTTCTTAGAGGGAATAATTATAATTATAATTCGGCCGCGTTGGAGTTAGATTAAAAAAACAAATAGATATGTACTTGGTATTTTGCAGCCACATTGAAGTTGATGAAAAAAACAATACTTGGTGGCGATGTGGATGTGCACAGGAGAAAGATAGGCTTCACGCATCAGGCATTTGTATTTAAAAGCGATGCTGAGGCAAGATATTGCCTTCTTTGACAAAGATACATTAACGGGAGAAGCTGTTGGAAGAATGCCAGCAGATACCATTCTTATTCAAGATGCCCTCGGGGAAAAGGTTCTAAATCTAGGCAGCATTCTTTCATAATTTTGGGGGCTGAATGTAATGATCTAGCGATAATATTCATAACAATTGAAGACCAATATCATGTGTACAGAGAATTTGGAATTAATTCGCATGGATAGGTCAAAGGGTTATGATGAATTTTAAATTTGTGAAATTATGAATGCAGGCAGGAAAGTTTATAGAGCTGTTGTGTACATGCATTGGAGGTTTTGCTGTAGCATTCCTGAAGGGATGGAAGCTTGCAGCTGTTATGCTATCGGCTACGCCACTGATTGCTGGAGCTTTGATTGTAACGTCTGTACTCATCTCAAAAATGTCTGTTAGAGTACAACAGGCCAATGTTGAAGCAGACCAAGTTGTGAACCAGACCATCACTGCCATTCAAACGGTCAGTTCCTGGTCATTTACTGCATTCATATTCATATTCAGGACAATAAAAACGGTAGCCCTTTCACGACGTATAAGTCTTACTCGACATTATCATGTTATTCTTGGCCAAAATGTAGAAAGAAATATCATGAAGAAGCGGTGCTATCTGTATTACAATCACCATATATTCATTATAATTTAGGATCTGTATTACAATCAGCATATATTCATTATAATTTAGGATTTATAAAGTTTTTCTTAGAGGGAATAATTATAATTATAATTCAGCCGCGTTGGAGTTAGATTAAAAAAACAAATAGATATGTACTTGGTATTTTGCAGCCACATTGAAGTTGATGAAAAAAACAATACTTGGTATAATTGCCTCAAATTCTTCTCCTCCTCTTACCATAACTGATATGATTTGATCTCCCAATGTTACTTTTATATAATCAACATTAAATTTATTATTATTTTAATTTTAATATTATAAAATAATATATTGCCACACGAGGCACGAGGTATGTAACAAACGTTACAACCTACTCAATACTGAGTATAGTCTATTCAATACATGCACCATCTGTTTCTCCGTGCAATGAATAGAAATATGTGATGTTAGGTTGAAACAATTAAATTTTTGTAGTGCCATAAATCGTATAAAATCTTCGTGTAATTCTGCATTTTTAGCAGCCCTTTCTCTGATTGTTCTAGTTTTTACAGGCGAGAAAACTCACCCCTTCCATGGGACCATTACGTTTATGTTACTGGACTAACTGCATGCATTCCGGGTACGATGGCGATTTAGTTTACACCTCTTTTCTTTCTTATTTAATTTACTTTACTAGTACAAAATTTGTGAAGGAGGGAGTCTCTTCCCTTTGCAGTGTTTTCATGGGCTTACAAGTTCAGTATAGTATTTACTCCTCGGCCATTCCAACTGATAGTATGCTCACGATAGTTTGGCCTTCACAAATAAAGTAGAGTTTTTATAAAACAGTGGACTGAATATGTTTCTGCCACTTCCATGCTCATATTGACAAAACCAAAGGTTCCCAGCCCAAAAATGCATAGTTGCTCCTTGAAGCCATGACTTGTGGTCTTTGTCAACTCCCAAAAAGAATGACGCTTTCTGCTTCTTGGTTCAATGCATTTATTTCCAATTTTATCCATAGTTCAACATAGATAACAATATTTATCGTGAGACATCGAACAACAAAGTATTACCTGCCTCAAAAAGCTTTATCAATTTGGAAGCTGGTTTTGGAGTGAAGTTCCTTGGTTAATGTGAACAAGTTTAGAGATACTTCTCTTCTTTGTGAGTCTCCATTGTTTGTTAGTTTCAAGGAAGCAGAAGAAGGTGCATAGAACGCTCAATTGAGAATGTCGGAAGAGGTTCAGCAATTTGGAAGCTTTGCAAGGCTGCAATACCTCTAATTAAATCCAATATAACTTGGTCTCCACGGAATGGACGATTGATTGACCTGTGGAGTGATGGGATTATGGTAAAACCACCTGAAGTGCACAATCAAGCATTACATGATCTGAAAGCATGGATGGATAGTCAAGGCTTCAAATGACTCTATGACCCCTCTCTAGGGTGGAGATCGCTGGGTGGGCTGGAAAACTATTTATCGCCCACCACACCTCTCTCTGTTTTTTTCTCAGCTCCACGGTTGCGCTCATATTGAGTGCACAGCTTCAGATAGTGGGGGTTGGGGTTCTCTTGGAGTCGCTTACAAAGTCTTAAATGGATATAAAGCACTTCAAAATTTGCATCTATCTCCACACTCAAGGATATGGAAGCGTATATAGCATGGAAACGGAATTAATGCTTTTTGCTGGATGTTGGTGCGCAATAAACTCCTCACAGCTTATAACCTTCAGCGTCGGGGGATCATGGGACAATCAAGATGTGCTCTATGCAAAGAGGAAAATAAAACTCAAACGCATCTTTTCATTGAATGTCCTTACGCAGTCCAGGTATGGCACATTGCCTTTAAAGAAATTAACCATTGGTAACTTTCCCACTGTCTTGGAAGGAAATGCTTATTAAATGGCAAAAGAATTATGGAGGCTCCTTTCTGAATAAGTTAGTTGTTAAGAAATCTTAGCTTGCAATGCACAAATATATATATATGTTGGAAGATGTAGTTGGCCCGAATTAAGGTAACAAAATGGGGAGGCGACCCCAAGAGCTATCTCAGCTAAAGCTTGAGCTCTTATGATTGAATCAATCAATGCAAGAGGTGTTAAAGGGCATAGCATCGAACTGCTGGAAGAGGAAGAAAGGAGCTAGCTAAAGGAAATACTTGTGGGATCCAACTCCCATTCCAAGACAATCCTCTCAACTCTTAGTTCAGAGACCTAGAAGACAGCTCGGGATGGTAGATGAAGAGTTCAAGTTGTGGTGACTTTCACAGGAAAAACATATGCTATTTTTTGATGCAGCAGCTAAAGGGAATCCAGGGGTGGCAGGCGCGGGGATCCTAGTTGATCATGATGGAAACCAGGAAATATCCTTCCAATGGAGATTGGGGAAATTGACAAACAACCAGTCTAGGGTGCTTACTCTGTTCCAAGGGATGAGACTGATTGATGCAATAAGAGTCAGACATCTTCTAATTCTTGGTGACTCACAGATTGTTATAACTATCATGAATGAACCTTCTCTCTTCATGAAGAGAATGTTGCGAGGATCATTCAATGATTCAAAACTAAATCCAAAATGTTTGAAAGTGTAGTTTTTTTTCATGTCTCAAGGAACCTCAACTCAAGAGCTGATTTATTGGCAAATGAAGTGACGAGGTTAAAGAAAGGGGATCTAAGGGTTGATGGAGAACTAGGTTTATACCCCAACTCATGATCCATTGTATCAGTTAATATGAGCTTCATGCCGCCCACGTACCCACAATGGCAGGGTCTGGTCATTTCTCCGGTGCAAATTTTATGAATTACCCTGGTGCTGTTGCACACTTCAGATCTTTGCATGCACAGGAGCATTCAATCTGACACGCCTGTGAGTTTAATAGGTTGGAATTTGATGGAGGGACTCATTTGCATTCGCTCTAGTCCGGGGAAGAGGAGAAATTCAGTTTGTGTCTGGTAAGTTCTTCTCATGCCTTCTTGTTCAATTCTGTTAGTTCGAATCTTCCTCACAATACTTCATGATGTTCTCTCTGGTATGTTCCTTGGACACTTGAAAGTGAATTCTATCAGTGGTGTATCATTTTGAATTGTGGGTGGCTCCCTGTTGAAAATTTTATAGTCCCTATTAACTTCAATACTAGTGTTGTCTGGTTTGCCTGTTGGTTTATATTGCTTGGTCGACATCAAAGGCCCTGTGTCTACAAGCCACTCTTTCCGAGCTCGGTGGTTTTACTAAGGTTATATACACCCTTGATATATTGGGATACCTCGCTTTTGTCCTGGGTTTTGTTTATTTGCGGGAATTGCAGGGTTTTTCCCTCTTCACCCTCAATATATTGTTAGCCCTAGGCCAGATTCCTCCCCCAGTTCCCTGTGTTATTTAATTCCTCTTCGGAGACAGAGAATGGAATGCAAACATACCCTCTCTGGAAGGTGCTTCTTGTGCAATATCTTAGAATTTCGCAGAATATTGAGAAGGCATGAAGACCCCATTACAGGGAACAGTACCTCGATTTTTTAAGTGGTTAGCAGAGTGCATGCTCCGGAGGAAGCTCAGAATAATTTTTATGCAGCGATAATGGAAATAATTATGCAACAGAGGAGGTAGATACAGGCTCTTGAAACTGAATGCAGTCTTCTTTGTAGCATGGTTAGTGATCTAAACAGGGAATCCTTCTCAACAGCGTCAAATGTTAAAAGTCTGGATGCAGCAACTTATAAATACAAAATCTATCCGTTCCTGTTTACAAAAAAAATCTCCATTGTTTGTCATCTTTGTGATGCTAAAAAGCATCACAAAGATAACAAACAATGGCTTTGTCTCTTGCGTCTGTGGAAGGCTCTTGCTTCATCCAGTCTCTTTCCTTGGCAATTATCATCTCAGTGAGGCAGGTTACTCTACCTTTTAGCTCCTGTAATTCTGCTGCTCGAGACTGCAACAGTTCCTACACCTCTTCCAATTGCTTTAAGGCTTCACAATATTGGCATCTGTTTCATCCTTCCATTCTTTCTCATTATTAATGCTCAGTGATACAGTCACTCCAGCTGCAGGGAACACACATCTCTGGAAAACATTGATTGTATATAATAACGGGAAAACAAATAACTCCAGGAAGAACATACAATTCAATAAACAGGTTTATTGAATCATGGAAAGTTCCAGACTCAGATCCATCCCTCTCCTCGGTCCACTAGATGGGCATGCTCAAAAACTGTCTATCATTCTACAGGGAATGCAGCCCCTGTCATCTTCCTTTAAACTTAATCAACTCAGAAAAAAAAAACCCAAAAAGAAAACCAGCCCCCTGCTGTCTTCTTCCACGCCCCCCTTCTCTTAGGAAGAAAATATGGCCCTTTATTAGCATGTAACATGTGGCGCGGTTGACAGATGCTCCACATCACTCAGTGCCTCCATAAAATCTAGCATCCAATCTGGAAGCTTTACCTGAACATCACTCCCTTCATCAGTAGTTTAGATATCCAGTTACACTCTTGGTTGCAAGGAATTACCTATGATCTAATTTTTTTAATTTGGCTGATTTAAGTTCAAAAATGTGATATGCTTGTAATATGTGGTCTGTGAGAGTTTGATGCCATTTTCACATGTACTTATTTTTATTCAGGTAGCATCTTTTACTGGGGAACAAAAAGCTGAGAGGAGCTACACAGACGCAATGGTTGGGGCTTACAAGGATACTGTTAAACAGGGACTCATTGCAGGTTTGGGCATTGGCTTGTCTCATCTGTTAACCTTCTGCACATATGCATTGGCTCTCTGGTATGGCACTCAACTTGTCCTAGAACAAGGATACTATGGTGGCACCATCATGAATGTCATATTTGCAGTTATTTCAGCAGGCGGGTAAGTTACACATCCTTTTATATATTAATAATAATCTATTTTTGAGGTCACAGCCAAGTCAAACACCGAATTGATGTATGACACCCCTTGTTTTGTTTATGGGATAAGGGACCCCTCCATGCAGCCCCTCTGGATTTGAACCTGTGACCTCCAAGGAGGCAACACATGTTCTTAACTGTTAGGTCCACTCAATATATATATATATATATATTTTCATTGTGTATTATAACAATTATGTCTCACTAAGCATCCAGGTTTAATCATTTGTGGATTGTTCATGGCTTCCACTCTAACTGAGTATCAAACAAACTTCTACAGTTCATTGGGGCAGGCAACTCCATGCCTGAACGCATTTGCCGCTGGCCGTGCAGCAGCTTCAAAAATATTTCAAGTCATTGAAAGAGAACCGGATATTGATATCTACAAGACAGAAGGACTAATACTCAATGATTTGAAAGGTGAAATAGAGCTTCGAGATGTATACTTCAGTTATCCCACGAGACCCAATTCACAAATATTTTCAGGCTTCTCATTAAGAATACCAAGCAGGACAACTGCAGCCTTAGTTGGAGAAAGTGGAAGTGGTAAATCAACACCTATCAACCTGATAGAGAGGTTTTATGATCCTCAAGTTGGTCAGGTGCTTATAGATTTTCATGATATCAGAAATTTTCAACTCAAATGGTTCAGACAACAGTTGGGTCTAGTAAGTCAGGAGCCAGTCCTCTTCAGAACTACTATCAAGGAGAACATAGCTTATGGAAAGGAAGGAGTGACAATGGAGGAAATTAAGGCTGCTGCCGAATATTCAAATGTGGCAATGTTTATTAAATTGATGCCGCAGGTAATCTTAACTCCACAATTCATTGACACCTACCAGTGCCTGTGGTATAGGTTACAGGTTTGCCATATTTACCATTATGACTTGTATCCTTCGATTTTGATGTAGCATGATGTTTGATGGAGTGCGATTGTACTTTTAGAGTTTCGATACAATGGTGGGAGAGCATGGAACACAGTTATCTGGAGGTCAAAAGCAGAGGATTGCAATTGCTAGGGCTGAGAAACCCCAGAATTCTTCTCCGAAATGAAGCTACCAGTGCATTGGATGCAAAATCTGAAAATACCGTTCAAGATGCTCTTAACAGGCTTATGATGAACAGAACTACAGTTATTGTTGCCCATCGGCTGAGTACAATTAGAAATGCTGACTTTATTGGTGTGATTCAAAATGGTTCTATTATTGAAAAAGGTATTCTATTTGCTGGCCACTTTCTTCATTTTCGTTATTTGTAAATTGTTAATGTAATTTTTACTATAATTCAATGTAATAAAATGTGCATGGGAAAAGAAGGAAATAATACATAAAATATTATATTCAAATTTGATAAAAGTATATATCTTTACGTAAATTAATGTAAATCCAAACAATTAGAAATCAAATATGTAATGTTTTAATATATCTTGCATGAAAGGGTGAATATAGCAAAATAGCATGGAGTGCATTACATATATGAACTGAAACAGATAAACATCAAGGCTCTTAATGGACTCCATAGTTCTATCCAAGCGAAAGTGCTATGTTGTTCTATCCAAGCTAAAGTGCTTTTATAACTAGAAAAAAACTTGCTAACTAGAATGTAAACTGAGAATTGGTATACTTAGTTGAAACTAGAAATAGGAAAACTCTGAATTGATATACGAAAGTTGACCTACTAAAACAAAATCTGAAAATTTGTTAAGAGACTACTTTGATAGTCAAAAGAACAATTGATATGAGCATTGTTACCTGAAAATCTAGCACTCTTCCACAATCGAAGATAATTGCACTCAAATGAAGTATGTTGATCCAAATATGATAGGTGGACCCGGTGGACCTAGTGCTATGATCGGCAACTCTTCAAGGAAGTACACCCACTGTCACCCTGATGTAACCCCCTTCTTATTTAGACCATACTCCTTGGTGTTAAAGAAATGTAACTTCGGAAGATATTCTAATTGTATTTGTTTATTATATTATTATTCCTCCTTCGGGAGATGTCATTGATGTAGTTGGTCATGTAAGAGTCATTGAAAGAGTCAATGTAAACCCTCCTTTGTAAGTCGGGTCAATAGTACCCTTAAGAAACATATTAAATATATTATTGAGTCTCCCTAAGTGAATTCGGACCAATTAGTTAGGTGAAGTTGGCCCAATTAGGGTAAAAGGTCACCCAACAGAAGAATATAAATAAAGAGGTCGAATTCCTCATTTGAACCATTCACTCACTCAAGCAAGTGTGCAAGAGAGAGAAAGAAGAAGTTCGCTGGTGAAGAGAAGTTGTTGTTTTGTCTTGGGGTTTTTACACTGTCTTGGTGAATTCTATATTGAGGAAGTTTTGTGGGGTTTTCTCCCTTCTGGTTTTCCCGAGGAAAATATTGTGTTCTTTGTGTTGTTGTGCTTGTCTTTCTTTCAGCGAGCCTATTGTTGCAAATGATTTAAAGTTATCATGCTAAACAAGTAAAAAATTGACATGGTATCATAGCAGGACTGAAAGAAAACATTGTGCAGCTGCTGCAACTGCAGAAACTAGGGTTTATATTTTTGGGAGCTCTCTCCACAGATCAGCTGAAAAAGAGGGTGCATTCAACTCGCCTCACTAGGGCACATCTTTTTGTCGAAGCAGAATCTCATTCCGAGAATTTTCATTTTTGGGTCCACCACTACAACTCGGAGAACTAGGGCATCAAGTTTTTGGAGGATCTATCCACAAATTTGGGAAAAGGAGTACCTTGCAACTTGCCTTAGGGAGGCGCATCTATTCCTCCAATTAGTTCTTCAAGATCTCCAAATTGAAAAATTAGGGTTTCTCTGTCAAACCCGAGGCCAAGCTAGAAGCAGTTTTCCAAAAAGGCAACATTACTGTTAAGTACTATCTCTCTTCTATTTCCATTTGAGGGTCTCATATTATCAAAATGACAAACAACACCAAGCTTGATGAGAAGCTTGAGGGAGCTGAGAATTTCAGAGCATGGAAATATAGACTCATGCTCATTTTTGAAGAACATGACCTAGAAGGTTTCATAAAAGAGAAAGTTGAAGAACCAGAAGGAGATGAGGCCAAAGCAAAACACAAGAAGGATATGATCAAGGCCAAAAGGATCATAGCTGACTCTATCAAAGATCACTTGATTCCTCAAGTGTCTTCAAGGAAGACTCCAAAGGAAATGTTTGATGCATTGTCCAGTTTATTTGAAGGAAGGAACATCAACAGAAAGATGACCTTGAGAAATCAACTCAAGGGTGTGAAGATTCAGAAATCAGAAACCATGCAGTCATACTTCACTAGGGTATTCCAGATTAAAGAATAATTAGAAGCTATTAGTGACATGGTGGAAGAAGCATAAGTTGTGATGACCACCTTGAATGGTCTCCCAAGGGAATGGGAATCTTTCGTTTGTGGCTTATGCTTTAGAAAGAAGTTGATCAAGTTCAGAAAATTATGAGAAGAATGTGTACAAGAAGAAGAAAGAATAGCAGTAAGAGAAGAAAAGTTAAATGAAAATGAAGACCAAGCCTTGGTAGCTCATACCAAAGGAAATAACAAAAGGAAGGATCATGAACATTCTCCTAGAAGAACTCAAAGATTTCAAAGGAAAAAAAGGACTAAGAGAGACTTCTCATCCTTTGAATGTTTTACTTGTCACAAGATGGGACACATTGCAAGAAATTGTCCCCTTAAAGCTGAACAATTCAAGAAGAGAAACAAAAGATTTCATGCCCATGCAGTCGAAGATACTGAACATGATGATGAAAAGAAGGCTAGAGAAGATGAAGATTCCAGTGAAGAATATGTCTTAATTTCAGCTCTTACTAGTTAAATTTCTCATGGAAGTGACACTTGGCTCGTGGACAGTGGAGCCTCCAAGCATATGACAGGTTACAAAGATTCTCTCTCACACCTTGTGCAAAAAGATTCTCCACACAAAGTGAAGCTTGGAGACAATTACCAATACCCTATCAAAGGGGTGGGAGAAGCCTCTTACAAGTTGGATTCCGGAAAGTCCATGGAGATGAAGGAAGTCCTATATGTCCCAAGTTTGAAAAAGAATCTCCTTTCTATCTCATCTTTAGATAAGAAAGGTCTCAGAGTTTCTTTTGTAGATGGTGAAGTCCTCGTGTGGCCAAAAGGGAAGACAATAGATGATGCGGTTGTGATTGTAATTGAAGGAGGACTCTACAAATTGAAGGGACATGCAAATTCATCCTTAATAGCTAGTACCATGAATCCTTGTGAGTTGTGGCATAGAAGACTCGCTCATGTACATTACAAAGCATTACCAATAGTGAGCAAAGTGGTGACAGGATTACCCGAAATCCAGGTTGATCATGAAGGAGTGTGCAAAGGATGTGCAGAAGGAAAAAATACAAAGAATCCATTTCCAAGCAGTGATAGTAAGGTGAAAGGAATCTTGGATATTATTCATTCAGACATTTGTGGACCAATGTCAACTACTTCTCTAAGCGGGTATGTTTATTATGCTTCTTTTATTGATGATTATTCCAACAAAATGTGGATTTATTTCTTAAAGAATAAAGATAAAGTATTTGGAAAGTTCAAGGAGTTTAAGGCTCTCGTGGAAAAGCTCTCTGAAAAGAGGATCAAGACCTTAAGGTTAGATAATGGAGGAGAATTCACATCAAGTGAATTCAAATATTTCTGTAAAGAAGCTGGGATTAAGAGGGAGATTACCATTCCCTATAATCCCCAACAAAATGGTGTGGCTGAAAGAAAGAATAGATCTATCATGGAAGTAGTGAAAGCCATGATCCATGATCAAGATCTTCCTATGCACTTATGGGCCGAAGCATCTAGAATTGCAATCTATGTGAAGAACATAATCTCTCATAGTGCTCTTGGAAACAAGACTCCAGAAGAGATGTTTACTGGTGAGAAGCCCGAAGTGAGTCACCTAAAAATATTTGGTTGTCCAGTATTCATACATATTCCCAAGGAGAAGAGATCAAAGTTGGATCCTTCGGGAAAGAAGGGGATATTTGTGGGTTACAGTGAGCAATCAAAGTCTTACCGAATCAACATCTCAGGATATCGTCAGATTGAACTCAGTAGAGATGTTACATTTGATGAGGATGTAGCTTTTAACAAGTCTAAAAAGAATCATGAGAATGAGGAGGAGCACGAAGCTCCTAGAGTTACAGAAACTAACAACACACCAGTCAGAAATGTTGAAGAAAAGCATGTACCAGAGGATCATGACATGACAAAACCTCAAAGACCTGAGGAGTCACATCATGAGATGGTTTCACGAAAAAGAAGACCAGCTTGGGCACGAGAAATAATTCAAGATGCAGAAAAGTATGGTGCTCCAGAAGGTACATACAGAGAAAGCAAGAAACCAAGGCCATACTCCAGTTATGTAGCCTTGATGTGTAACCTCGTTGATGAAGAACCTACATGTTTTGAAGAAGCAGCAAAGAAGAAGGAATGGTTGGATGCCATGATTGAAGAATACCAGTCCATCATAAAGAATGATGTTTAGGATGTGGTATCGAGACCGAAAGACAAGTCAGTAGTATCTTCAAAGTGGATTTTCAAAACAAAGCATTCAACAGATGGGAGTATTGAAAAATACAAGGCAAGAGTCATAGCCCGGGGGTTCTCTCAAAAAGAAGGAATTGATTATGAGGAGACTTTTGCTCTTGTGGCTAGATACACTTCAATCAGAACCGTCCTTGCTTTGGCAACTAAGATGAAATGGAAGTGACACCAGATGGACGTAAAGACAACTTTTCTGAATGGTAAGATAGAAGAGGAAGTGTACATCGAGTGACCAGAAGGTTTTGAAACAGATGACAGGAAGACACATGTGTGTAGATTGAAGAAGGCATTGTATGGGTTGAAACAAGCACCTAGAGTGTGGTATGGAAGGATTGATGGTTTCCTGATGAACTTGGGACTTACTAAGAGTAAAGCAGATTCCAACCTTTATTATAAGGTTATAGATGATGAAACCATGATATTATTATTGTATGTGGATGATCTATTCTTGACAGGTGAAGATAATCCCATCAGTGAATGTAAGAAGAAGCTTGCTTTAGAAATTGAGATGAAAGACCTTGGTATGATGCATTACTTTTCAGGTCTTGAGGCGTGACAGTGTCCAAACGAGATTTTCCTAAATCAAGGAAAGTACACTGTTGAGATCCTAAAGAGATTTGGGATGATGGATTGTAAGGCTATTATTACGCTGATGACGACAAACTTGAAGCTCTTAAATGATGCTTCATCAGAGACAATGGATGTTACATTGTACAGACAGATCATTGGATTATTGATGTATTTAACAAATACAAGACCAGATATATGTTTTGCTGTGAACACCTTGAGTCAGTATATGGTAGAGCCTAGACATGTTCACTTGGTTGTAGCAAAACATGTGATGAGGTACCTAAAGGGTACATTGGATTGTGGTCTCAGATATGTATCAGATAGTGAGATCAAATTGCACGATTATACAGATTCAGATTGGGCGGGAAGTGCCGAAGATAGAAAAAACACTTCAGGATGTTGTTTCAGTTTGGGATCAGGTGTGATCTCATGGCTCAGTAGAAAGCAAACCAGTGTTGCTCTTAGTACGACATAAGTTGAATACATTGCACCATGTTTTGCTTGTAGTGAAGTAGTTTGGCTTTGCAAGATGTTGGCAGGATTGTTTGATACCGAGATAGATGTGACTGATATCCTTTGTGATAATCGGAGTTGTATCAAGATGTCAGAAAACCCGGTGTTCCATGATAAATTGAAGCATATCAAAATCAAGTATCACTACATTCGGGATATGGTGCAGAAGGGAGTTGTAAAGCTCAAGTATGTTTCTACAGAGGAACAAGTTGCTGATGTGTTGACTAAGCCTCTGTCTCAAATAAAGTTTGAATACTTTTGAGACAAGCTTGGTGTGGTCCGAAAGGATCCCCCTAGAAAGAGGGAGTGATGATGATGATGTGGTTTCCTGGAGCTGTGGTGTGGCAACTCAGTCTAGGATTGGTATGTCAGTCTGACAAGGCCTATTTGATCTCGAAAGGGATTGGTATGTCAGCCTGGCAAGGCCTGTTTGATCCTAGGGGGATTGGTATGTCTGACTAGGCTTGTTTGGTTCGAAAGGATTAGCAAGTCAGACAAGGCCTGTTTGTTCCCTAGGTAGATTGGTATGTCTGACTAGGCTTGTTGGTCTGAAAGGATTAACAAGTCAGACAAGGCTTGTTTGATCTACCAGAGTGCCCATTATAGAGCAGTTCTAGATGTACATTGATGTTGTTCCAGCATTCATATGCTGCTGATGATGTTGTTCTAGCATTCATGTGCTAGTGATGACGATGATGATGTTGATGATGTCCTAGCAGTTCCTTGTTGATGACGACGATGATGATGTTGATGATATCCTAGCAGTTCCTTGTTGATGATGACGATGATATTGATGATGTTCCAGCAGTTATGTGCTGATGATGATGTTCTAGAAGTTCCATATTGATGATGATGATGATGTTCCAGATATATGATGTTTCAAAACTTCCTATGACATACGGAGATTCACTAGTCAGTTGTACAGTTGTTGATGTTGATGTCTGTAGAATACCTTCCTAGTTAAGAGGGAGTGTTAAAGAAATGTAACTTCGAAAGATATTCTAATTGTATTTTTTTACTATATTATTATTCCTCCTTCGGGAGATGTCATTGATGTAGTTGGTCATGTAAGAGTTGTTACCAACTTTTTGTACCATAGTTGGATTATCTGAAGCGCCGCCATTTGACAAACATGATGAATGTTTGTACTCTAGTGTATCAGATGATCCATCATTTGTGCCTAGCCAATTTTGGCTAGTCAGTTTTGTTTTTCAGTCAACATGACCATGGCCCCACTGGGTTTGTAATAAAGTGTGCTAGTAGGATTTTGAGTGGCTCGGTTCCCCATGACTTGATTAAGCAACTAAGGTATTCTAGGGAGTTTTTTCCCTTGTCAATTATACTTTGCTTGTAGCCAAGCTATAATCGATGAAGTTTTCTCCCGCTTCCTCCAAAGATGGAATGCTCGATTTTGAAAATTTTAGCCATGGGGGGTTATTAGAGTCCAACTGATGTATATAATCCTACTAGACACTACTAGAATAGGTTTTGGTCATGTCCTAGGTCCCTAGAACCCTCAGAAATTTTTTTACCGGGTCCTCCAGTTTTGGGTTTTTAATTATTTTTTAAATTTTAATAAATTTTTCCATAGTTTAAATGGAAAAAATTCAATTTGTAATATGTTAGTCATTTGGGATCCAAATTCAGTGATTGAAGGCTTCAACCTTAAGCCAAAAATCATTCATGATCCCCGGGCCAGTTTATCCTAAGTTTCGGGTGTCAATTCAGCCTCATAATTAATAATTTCTCAAAAAAGCCATTTACAGAGAAATTATTAATTAAAATATTAAAAATTGAATATTTGGAGATAATCCAAATCTCTCAAAAATAATCCAAATGGATTAAAATAAAAGGAAATTGACATGGCACTGGACATTAATGAAGATTCTGTTGTCCGCCAGATTGCACACCAGCAGCGGAAATCTTTCGAAAACTGCCTCCCTCACTGGAAGTGGGGAGAGGTGTGGCCTTGGGGGCAAGCAATGAGCCAGGTACTGTCACCTGAATCCCAGCTCCTCCGTTTAGGCTAACTCCTAACGAAGCCAAGGGGGGTAGTCCCTACAAAGAGTTTCACTAAGGTTCTTGTTATTTTTTATATGTTTTAAGTGTGGGGTGATGCATATGAGTGTTGTTTAGGAGTTTTCTTAATGACGAGAGATCGCAATTTAAATAATTGAAATAAGCACAAGATAAAGCAATCCACGTTGCGATTACACAGTATGATTTGAAAAAAAAGCCACTTTGTAAGTTTAAAGCAAGACAACCACGAAAATAGAAATGCTCCAGATAGATAATAAGCAAAATAAAATGATGCCAAGGACTAGTGCCTTATGGAGTCAAAAAAGTCTTGAGTGCTTGAGTTGCTTGATACAAGAGTTCAAAGTGGTAATGTTCGTGAGATCGTCCTGCGATTAATATTGGTTTATTGAATATTTTAATGAGCTTTGATTATTAGGCTAAGGAACAAGGATATCAAAAGAGTAGACCAACTGGGAAAAATACTGGCAACCTCTTAGATGATAGGTCGGGAGCACCCAGATTCAGAGGATAGGTGTCCGATGTTTGAACCGCTCTCGAGTCTGACAGTGGATTCCTGGCACCAGCTGTTTCAGGAAGCAGCCTCAGTATTTAACGCCGATTTGGATTGGGTAAAGTTTTAATTAGATTATCACTTGTAAGCTTAGCAAATTCAACACCTTTCTGAGTACTAGCCCAACCCTTTCAGGTTGGCAGAGCATACGGGTGTTGGACAATCGACCAAAGTAAATTAATTAATGTGGAGTGTGAGTTGAAGTATTTTATTAATTAAAGAGCACAGTTCAACTCTCCGATAGAGAGCGCTCTTGACTTAGCCTTAAGACCAAAGTTCAAGAGACTTTTCTAATCTAATATGCCTAATGCAGGGGGAAAAATGCAAGTTCTAAAATGCTCTCCGACAGAGAGTGCTCTTGACTTGGATTTGGCAAAGTTCAAGAGGCTTTGTTTATTTTAAAGAAAGTAGAAGCAGTTGTGAAAAATAACTATGAAGCTTAGATTGCTGAAGATAAAAATATATGGTAACAAGATGCGATAAAATGCTTGAAAATAACTGAAAGCAAAATTTAGTGATCTACCAAACAAATGTTAATCTAAGGTGGGATCTACCTCCGAACAAGGTTGATCACTCAAAACCGTTATTCCTTGAGACTTTCCAGCTAGCTGAAACTTCGACAAGGAGGCTAACGGGGGAACACAAAGATACCACAAAATTATGTGGCCTTTGGGATACAATCACAAAGTTAGCTTGCTTTGGTCAAAACTTGGAAGAGAGAATAATGAAATAAAAGACTAATCTAAAGCATGAAATGAGAATTTAATCTATGAACTTGAAAAGATAAGATCTAAGCTAAGCACGCCACAACACTCTTCCCCAAATGGGGAAGAAAACCCAAGAAGTGGAGGACTCCTCCACTTAAAACTTTTATTAAATGATTACAAATGCCTTTGGGAGTTAAACCCTTGGAAGGTATTTGATAGAAGCTAAAACAAACTTATGAAAAGAAAAGCTTGAAGCCCTTAATGGCCTTTACAAAGGATAAGAGAGTATGTATTGAAATTTGTCTTCTCTTGGTTTGAAATTTCACAGTTTGGATCCCTTTGTCTTTTGGCACTTGGTTTCTACTTTCTCTCTTTGGTTTGATCTTGCTTTCCAAAAGCAACCTTCTCTTCCCACAACCTACACAAACTCAAAGGAGATCTCAACAAACACCCATTAGATGTTTGTGAAAATCAAAGAGAACTTGAAACTAGTTAAGTCTAAATTTTAAAACTAAGGTCTAAAACGTAAAATGCATGAAATTTTGACTTGAAATTATTAAAATGGAAAAACAGACCAGTGAACAACAAATGCCTAGAATATGCTAGGAATGAGATCTAAAACATAAATTTTTTGAAATATTTTTTGCGTAAAATTTCTATCTTTCAAATGGAAACAAAAATTTAAACAAGCACAAGTTCTACTAGTGTAAAAAATGAGATCTAGAATGCTCTAAAATTAATCTTTTCAATGCATGAGATTGTAAATGAGATGCAAAAATTTGAGATCTAACTAACAAAGACTAACTCTAACAAATCGAAGCAAACTAAGAAAGAAACTAATACTTAACCCAAGCAAATCGTTTTTTGTGTTTTTTTGTGTTTTTAGGGCTCTTTAGGATGGATGAGAGGAGCTTGAAGAGGAAGAGCGAAATGAGGATGGCTTGAAGACAAACGAAAGGAGGGAGAAAGGGGTAGATCTAGGGCAAAACGAATGGAAGAGGAGAGAAAGGGCAAAACAAATGGGTGAATGGAGCTAACTTAATGGGGATGGGCTTGAAGAGGTAAGCTTAAAGGACAAGTAACCAATGAAGTTTGTTTTGAATGAAGTTTGTTGATGGAGGAAGAGGCCAAAACTCTTTTAAAGTGTTTCTTCTTTTGAACAAAGAATCCTTTGGGAACCTGCAAGACAACTTTGATTAGGTGTTGATAACCATTGGAATGCAAAGAGCAACTTGATCTCCAAGTCATTCTCCACCTTATGTGAATCCTGCAAAACCCCTAAACATCAAACAAGTTAAACCGAATAGTACATTTCTAAGATATATAGAACATATACTAAATAATGCAAAACTTGAGATAAGGAATAGGGTGAGAAAGATGTCACCAAGCAATGTGAAAGACAACCCCAAAGCTCTTGTATGGACCTCCAAAGTCAATATTTTATTCAAAAATCAAACAAATATTACAATAGTATTTTGGCAGAGTGTTCATGCTCAAAATCTCCAGGAAGAATAGAGCCCAAATGGCTTCTTTATATAGCAAATGCTACACACCAAAAATCTAATTCGAATTGGCCTTGAGAAGAGAGCCAAAAGCACTTGACAAAATCGAACTTCATGTCAAAACCCCAATCACCATCAAGCTTGGAGTAATACTTCACCAAACAATTCGAGTTATAGTGGTTGGGAGTGGGGAGGCGGCCTCCACCCAGGCAAGGCGCCCCCCACTCTCCATAGGAAACAACACCAAGCGAATGAGAGGTTGACACATGTGAAAATCAAGCTCCAAGTAGAGATGACATGAGATTCCTTGTGAGGGCGTGAATGCCACATATGGTAAGCTTGGAGTGGAGTGGTTGGTGGTAACACGAGTTATGAAGGGAGACAATGCACAAATCAAGGAATGGCACCTACCATATCCATTAGTGTAACCACCAACCCAATAGCCATGTGCCAACACACCAAATCGAATTTCTCATTGAAGGAGGGCGAATTGCTTGGTGAAGATGAGCTTGTGCTGACTGTATACTCAACTGAATGATGACTGAGATGATTGGAATCTTCATTAATGTCCAGTGCTATGTCAACTAGCCTTTTACTTTATTCCATTTGGATTATTTTGGAGAGATTTATCTCCAAAATAATCATTTTTATTATTTTAATTAATAATTTCTCTATAACTGGGTTTTTTGAGAAATTATTAATTATGAGGCCTAGCTGACATCCAAAACTTAGGATAATCTGGTTCGGGGATCATGAATGATTTTTGGCTTAAGTCTGGAGCCTTAAATCATCAAATTCGGATCCCGGATGACTGACATATTACAAATTGATATTTCTCTATTTAAACTATAGAGAAATTTATTAAATTTAAAAAAAAAAATTAAAAACCCAAAACCGGAGGACCCAATAAAATTTTTTCAGAAATTTTTCTTAGGGTTCTAGGGACCTAGGACATGACCGACACCTATTCTAATAGTGTCTATTAGGCTTATATACATTAGTTGGACTCTAATAACCCCCCACAGCTCAAATTTTCAAAATCGGGCATTCCAGCTTTGGAGGAAGCGGGAGAAAACCTCATCGATTATAGCTCGGCTATAGGCAAAGTATAATTGACAAGGGAAAAAACTCCCTAGAATACCTTAGTTGTTCAATCAAGTCATGGGGGACTGAGACACTCAAAATCCTACTAGCACACTTTATTACAAACCCCCATGGGGCCATGGTCATGTCAACTGAAAAATAAAATTGGCTAGCCAAAACTGGCTAGGCATAAATGCTGGATCATCTGATACACTGGAGTAAAAACATTCATCATATTTGTCAAATGGCGGCTCCTCAGATAATCCAACTAAGGTACAAAATAGGTGATAACAGATTCCAATCATCTCAGTTATCATCCAGTCAAGTATCTAGTCACCAGCAGTGATTAACTCCAAGAGAATTCGCTCTCCATGCATGCAAGATTGAATTTGATGATGTGGAAAGGTTATTAATTGAGTTTTGTTTGGTGATTGAGTTACATTTAATAGGGGTGGGGGCGCCTTGCCTAGGTGGAGGCCACCTCCCACTCCCAACTACCAAGATTGCAATCAAATATGTGTTAAACTCCAAGCACCTACCATATCACTCATGCCATCTCCAAGCTTGCTCACGTCATCTCTACTTGGAGCTCGAGTTTCACATGTGGCATTCACTCATTCGCATGGTGATACTTCCAAAGAGGAGATGAGGGGCGCCTTGCCTAGGTGGAGGCCACCTCCTCATCTCAATCAAAGAAACTCGAATTGTTTGGTGGAGTTAACTCCAAAACTTGGCTTGATTTAGTGTTGATTGAGGCTTAGATTGGCAATTCGAGTTAGTGTTAGGTGCCATTGGCTTCCATCATGCCAATTCGAATTAGGGTAGTGTTATCACACAACTTGTAGTTGTCCCTAGTGGTATTCCATTCGGGATGGTAGAGGAGATGGACAACTAAAGAGGTGACCCAAGAGATGCCACGGTTCCCAATGTAAGTTGGGAGTCACGTCAACCGAGGCACTCTTCACTTTAGATGAAGATGAACCAAGACCTAGGGGGAGACCCTATAACCAATAAAAAATGATAGGACCCAAACAAAGGTTCCTAGGGATATGTAAAAGACAAGTTACGGAAACCAATGCAAGTTTAGGTGGACCTAGAAATTGAAATATGGTTGAAGGAGGGTTAAGGAGTGATTGGTGTTTCAACCAATTAATGATTTAGGCCACATGATGAGATAAGATGACAAGATCTAGCACCATGAAATACACAAGTGGGACCCACTTCCTTGGGATATGGAAATGGCTCAAATGGGACCCACAAGGTGAAGTTAAAGGTGCAAATGATACCATGGGGTATGTAAGAGGTAGATCTATGGATCTAAGTTGAAATTAGAGATACCCACATATGGGATCTAGGAGATGACACAACTCCCAAGGAGTGCGAATTACCCTAGGTGGACTAGTGCTTTGATAGATGGGTTAATGGAGTCAAAAGAGATGTCAAATTGTAGATTGGGACACCTAGGATGCAAATCAAGTGGGCTATTCAAGATGTGATGGTTGGATCCAAGTAGATCTAATATTTCACTATGTGACCCAAGTGGACAACAATCCCCAAAATGAGGAATGATACCCCCAAGGTAGAACTTCACAAAGTGAGATACTAGGTGTAGGTTTCAAGGTGTGCTTGTTCCAAATCCAATGGGATCTCAACCACCCATGTCCTACAAGTGGGCAAATTCAAACACCCAAGGAGTGCGACTTTGGCCAAGGAGGGTTAAAAGCATGGAAATGTGTGTCAAATCAAATCCAATGGCCACCAAATTCTAGATCCAAGTAGTTTAGGCAAGTATCAATGTGGATCTTGAAAATCAAGGGCATCGAATGGCTAGATCTCCATATATCTGAGATTGAAAATGCATCACCAAATTGACCCAAGTGGGGCACAACCCTCAAAATGGGGAATGGGGCCCACAAGGAAAAAATCAACAAGGTGAAGCATTAGGGGTAGGTTATCAAGTGTGAGGACATGAATCAAATGGGATCTCACCTACCCATGTCTTGGAACCAACCAAACTAGCTTCTCCCAAGTGGTGCGATTTTGTTCAAGGAGGGCTAAGTGCCTTGGAAAGTGTGTCAAATGGAACCCAATCACCACCAAACTATAGATCGGAATTTCCGTGGATACTATAGAGGTGGGTTTTCAATATCTTTCCAAAAGCTAGGCTAGATCCAAGTAGATCTAAGAAAAACAAAATGAGGGTTTTAATCAATTAGGGTTTTTATGATCTAGAAGTTATGGATAAGCCAAGGAAGAAGAAAACCATACCTTTGGAGCATACCTGGATGAAGAGATGAATGCTAGTTGAGATGAGGATTACTTTCACCAAAGATCAAATGAAGAATTTTGAAGCCCTCTTGCCAAATCGATTTTCTCCAAGCCACACGTGTGTCCCTCTAACCTGTCAAAACCAAGGAGCAAAGCATCAATCAGTTCAACATGTTGAAGGTAGATACAAGCAAGAGCAAGATAAGCAAAGAATAGTTGGCACAAAGACAAAACTACTCCCTGTTTAACCAAAACGTCCTCCTCCAAGCTTGAAGGGCAAGCCTCCCCACCAATTCGTACTTGTCAAAAACGTCCTCTTAACCTGTAAAAAAAATATGGCAACATATGCAAGATAGCTACAAGAGATCCTCCAGTGCAATGGACAAAAGCATTTACAATCAAAGCAACCAACATCCACTCCAAGATCCAAGCATGTACTCCAAAAGATAGAAATTTTATTCCAAGAGCCAAGAACCAAATTCTCTAGATGATTTTACAATGAGGGGGGTCTCCTCCTTATATAGGATAATAAAGACCAAAACCCTATATCTCATAACCACTTTTTGAAATGAGTGGTTGAGATTAAAAGATCTCAATACATGATCAATGGCTAAGATGAAACATAACAATATAACACATGGATCACTCAAATAATGATGACGTCATAGCTAAAAGGTACTCATGGAGGGTGACGTCATCCACTAAAGGGGGTAAAAGTACAAAAGCCCACCTCATATGACTAGGACATGACACATAGAGCTCATGGTGGGGCTATGAGGCATCAATACTTACTAGCTCATCCCCTTGGCACAATAAAATAATATAATATGTCGAAAATAAATACAAATGATCAAATCTGTCCTCAAAATCTATGACAGACAAGCAGTAAAAGGCCTCCTGTGGCCTCTGTGGACCCACCCAAGTGGTGAAAACTGGCTGGAAGATAGGGGGTTCACCCTGGAAGACCTCTGTGAAAACCAAGTGCCAAAACCTTGCCTCAATTGCCCAAATTGAATTCCTCAATGACCCTTTTATCCCATTCCTGGACTGCCTCGGTAACTGTGAAAGTGATGAAACTGCCTCTTAGGGCACCTGCGCAGTCAAACTGAGCCTACCAAGCTCTCCAGAAGGGGGGATAAATGGTAATAACAAGTGGCTGGACCACCCACTCCTCATACAACGCCCTAGGTGAACTGGCCTCTTATGGCCCCTGCTGCTTAGGCTGGGAAATCAGCCCCAAATCTGGTCAACAAGTGTAAAACTGCATCTATCACTGCCAGAAGTGCCCGGAACTGAAAGATAAGTGTCTCATTGGATCCAGAAGACCCAAATCTACTTAGAATGTGTACTCATACACCATTGGTTGCCCTGATGGGCTAGCTGTAGGGTCCACCATATATGGACAATGCATAATCTGATGATCTGAAGTAATAATAAAACCTGCTGAACTATATCAATCACCATCTGAATCATATGTCCATCATATAGTATCATCAATAGGAGTATGCAGGCCTGTTATCACACCATAGTAGTAGGGCTACTATTCTTGTTTAGCAGATATCTGCACATTCCAGAGCTTCCATTATTCAGAGCATGGCTATGATGATTGTATATTTTGTAATCACTCATGATCAGAGCAGTGTATTATTCAGACTTATGTTAGACCTTGTGTCAAGGCTGAGCCTTGAGAGTTCAGATTTGATCACCGATGTGACCCTTTATCCCATACAGTTTCAGTTCAGTGCTTAGAGATATATTGCAGCAGTGTTTCAAATGGTATATGATGTTTATTACTATGATGATGTTGTATGATCTATGGATATTTTATCATTGACTGTGAAGTATTATCTTGTTGATTTAGTCATGTTCACAGCATCTGCTTGGTATATTATTCCTGATGTGGCAAACTGTTTAAAATGAACTATAAATCATAAAATGGACAATTGCTTCCACATTTAGGTCATTTAACAAAACCCACTGGTTTTCCACCTTACATAGATATGGTCTTTCCTGACACCAGTTGTCTGCTAATGTAGGCTCCATATTCACTTGACTCCATCCATACATGACTTTCATATTTGACTTTAAACCTTGACCTGTCTCATTTGACTTTCTGATACTAAGGACTTCCCCCTTTTTCTACCTCTGTGTTTGGACCGCATCCCTGTATGTTCAGTGTCTCGGCTCTAAGTTGGTAACAAAACTTGCCTTGGGTGAGTTGGATTGTAGGCCTAAATCATTTTGGTCGGTTGTCCCGATGTTTGGCATTGGCTCGAACTCCCCCTAGTCACTTGAGATGTTGTTGGCTAAAACTGAAAGCTCATGTTCTACTTATAGAAACTTATAAATTCGCCCATGGAAATTAAAAAGGGCAAGAGCGATGAACAACTAAAAAATACTCCTCGAAGAGTATAAGAAAGGTCCAAAAAGCAATGGTTCTTAAAAGCTATATCTAAACAATTGCTGACCTTATATGTATATGAAAACATGCCCCGGATGCAAGCTACAACTAGTTGTGCTTATCAGCACACTTGATATCCGAAGGGTTATGTAGGCCAAAAAGGCCATGAAATTAAATTCAATGATTCTAATGAACCTCGATCAACTTGATATAGACATGATACCTAAGTTGAATAAGCACTCTCTAAACAACTTATCCATTTGTGAGGCACAGCCATCCCCCGTGTTATTTTGTCCAGCACAGAGTTTGTAGCTTCCCCCTTCTCCCAGTCTAAAATATTTTTGAGTTAAGTTAGACAAGTCAACCCCTTGGCCCAACCTTGTTCCTAGCCTTCATCCTTCACTAGCAGTTTGACCATGTCCAATGGGTGAGTTTGTCATTTGAACTATTGTGCAAGTAATTTTATATAACAAAGGAATATGCTAACTTGATTGCTGCCACTGAATGGATGTTATACTTTGAGCTTGGCTGTGAGAATGATTAGAGAAGCATGTCTTAGTCTACTGATGTGATTTATCCTTGGTTGTATATTATTGGGATCCGTGATGATGTGGGCCATATATATATACCTATTGATGATGATTGATGGTCCCACATACTTGATGATGATATCATATGGTGGACATATGGTTCAGATGATGATTGATGCAGTTCAACAGGTTTTATTATTACTTCAGATCATTAGATTATGCACTGTCCATATATGGTGGACCCTACAGCTAGCCCATTAGGGCAACCCATGGTGTATGAGTACACATTCCTAGTGGATTTGGGTCTTCTGGATCCAATGAGACACTTATCTTCAGTTTCGGGCACTTCTGACAGTGATTGATGCAGTTTTACACTTGTTGACCAGATTTGGGGCTGATTTCCCAGCCTGCGCAGCAGGGGCCATGAGAGGCCAGTTCACCTAGGGCGCTGTATGAGGAGGGGGTGGTCCAGCTACTTGTTTTTACCATTTACCCCCCCTTCTGGAGAGCCTGGTGGGCTCAGTTGGATAGCGCAGATGCCGTGGGAGGCATTTTTGGCACTTTCACAGTTACTGAGGTAGTTAAAAAATGGGATAAAGTGGTCACTGAGGAATTTGATTTGGGAAATTGAGGCAAGGTTTTGGAATTTGGTTTTCATAGTGGTCTTCCAGGGTGATCCCACTATCTTCCAGCCAGTTTTCACCATGTGGGTAGGCCCACAACGATCATAGGAGGTCTTTTACTGCTTGTCTGTCACAGATTTTGAGGACAGATTTGATCATTTATATTATCTTGGACATATTTTATTATTTTATTGTGCCTTGGGGATGAGCTAGTAAGGATTGATGCCTTTTGGCCCCACCGTGTGCTTATTATGTCATGTCCTAGTCATTATGAGGTGGGCTTTGGTACTTTTACCCCCTCTAGTGGATGACGTCACCCTCCATGATTATTTTAGACTATGGCGTCATCACTTTATGAGTGATCCATGTGTTATGTTATTATGGTTCATCTTAGCCATTGATTGTATATTGAGATCTTTTAATCTCAACCACTCATTTGATGTAGTATTGTAAAGTGGTATAGGGTTTTGGTCTTTATTATCCTATATAAGGAGGAGACCCCCTATTGTATAGCTCACCTTTGGAGCTCTGGAATATTGGAATAGAACACTTCTTTGTGGGGCATATCTCTCTTGTCTTGTGGATTCTCTTTCATCTTGAGTATATAGTATCTCTTCTATGTATCGTTGTGGATTTTTGGTGCTTCTACTAGTTTTCTTGCAGGAAAGTCGAATTGGTGGAGAGGAGGGCGATTTCTTGAGGGTTATTGTTGGAGGGATCCACATATTCTCTCTTGGGTTGATCTTGTGACAGGGAGTATCATTATTGTATCTTCGTGACATAGTTGATGTTTTCTATTACATCTTTCTATCATTTTCATAATCATCTTACTTGACTTGTTTCTTTGATCTTGTCTTGTAGGAGGAGGACGATTTGGCTATCTTGGAGGAGGACGTTTTGGTTGGATCTCTTGGATCTCACTCTTGAATATACACATAGGAGAATGCTATCAATTTGCAAGGTGACCACAAGCAATTGAGGTAAGATCTACAAGGTATGTGCCTCTTTCCATCCATTCTCTCTTCATTGGTCACAAACTCTAATTAATTAAAACCCTCAGTTTTGGTTTTTCTTAGATCTACTTAGATCTAGACTTTCTTTTGAAAATATCTCAAGAACCCACCTCTATAGCATCCACCCCTAGTTGGATCCTCAGTTTTGGTTTTTCTTAGATCTACTTAGATCTAGACTTTCTTTTGAAAATATCTCAAGAACCCACCTCTATAGCATCCACCCCTAGTTGGATCTATAGTTTGGTGGTGATTGGGTTAAAATTGACACACTTTTCAAGGCAATATAGCCCTCTTGAACCAAATCGCACTTCCTTTGAGAGGCTTGTTGGGTTAGATCTAGCATGTGGGTAGGTGCGATCCCACTTGATTTGCAATCTACACACTTGATAACCTACCCCTAGACTTTTACTTGGGTGATTTCTACCTTGTGGCCATCATTCCACATTTTAAGGGATTAAAACCTCCTTTTGAACTACTTGGCACCTTAAAACTCAGATCTAGTAAGATCTAAACCTTGGATTGACTTGATTTTCTAGATCCACATAGATTAGTGCCTAAACTACTTGGATCTACAATTTGGTGGCCATTGGACTTGATTTGACACACCTTATCCACCTTTTAGCTCTCCTTGAGCAAGGTCACACTTCCTTGGGTGACTGAGTTTGCCCACTTCTAGGAATTAGGTAGTTGATATTTCAGTGGATTTGGAACGGGCATACCTTGAAACCTATATCTAGAGTATCATTTTGTGACGATCTGGCTTGGGGGTAGCATTCCTTGTTTTAAGGGATTATGGTCCACTTGGGTCACTTCATGAAATCCTAGATCTAGTAAGATCCAACCACTCTATCTCAATTAGCCCACTTGACTTGACTTCTAGGTGTCCCGATCTACACTTTGACATATCTTTTGACTCCATTAACCCATCCAACAAGGCACTAGTCTTCCTTAAGCAAGTCGCACTCCTTGGGAATTGTGTCAAACCTTGGATCTAGTAAGTGGGTACTCCTAAATTCAACTTAGATCCATAGATCTACTCATTACATATCCTCTAGTGCCAATTGCATCCCTTAATTTCACCTTGTGGGTCCACTTTAAGCCATTTCACATATCCCAAGAAAGTAGGACCCACTTGTGTAACACATGGTACTATACCTTGTCATTATAACTAATCATGTGGCCTAAATCATACATTGGTTGAAACACTAATCATTTCTCAAACCACCTTCAACCAGACTTTAACTTCTAGGTCCACTTAACCTTGCATTGTTTTCCGTAACTCATTGCCTACCTATCCCTAGGAACCTTTTTTTGGGTCCAATCAACTTTGATTGGTAATAGTGTCTTCCCCTAGGTCTTGTTTCACCTTGACCTAAAGTGAAGAGTGCCACGGTTGACGTGACTCCCACCTTGCATTGGGAACCGTGGCACCTCTTGGGTCACCTCTTTAGTTTCCCATCTCCTCTACCGTCTCAGATGGGATATCACTAGGGCCAACTACAAGTTGTGTGATAACAAGGCCCATACATCATCATCAATAAGCCTTCATAGCCCACATCATCATGGATCCCAAGAAATGACCATAGTCAAATTAGGTTTGACTAGGTTCATATACAACCAAGGATAAATCATATCAGTAGACTAAGACATGTTCCTCTTATCATACTCACAGCTTAACTTAAAGTATAACATCATTCTTTGGCATTAATCACATTTATTTATTTCGTTGTTATTTATATTTACTTGCACAATAGCTTAAATGACAAACTCACCCATTGGACATGGTCTAACTGCTAGCTAAGAATGAAGGCTAGGAACAAGGTTTGGCAAAGGGGTGACTTGTCTAAACTCAACTGAAAGATACTTTGGACTAGGAGAAAGGGGAAACTACAAACTCTGTGCTGGACAAAATAACACGGGGAATGGCTGTGCCTCACAAATGGGTAAGTTGTTCAGAGAGTGCTTATTCAAATTAGGCATCATGTCTACATCAAGTTGATCCAAGTTCATTAGGATCATTCAATTTCATTTTATGGCCTTTTTGGCCTACATAACCCTTCGGATCTCAGGTGTGCTGATAAGCACAACTAATTGCAGCTTGCATCCAGGGCATGTTTTTATATATATAAGGTCAACAATTGTTTAGATATAGAATTTAAGAACGATTGCTTTTTTGGACCTTTCTTATACTCTTCGAGGAGTATTTTTAACAGTTCATCACTCTTGCCCTTTTTAGTTTCCATGGGCGAATTTACATAAGTTTCCATAAGTAGTACATGAGCTTTCAGTTTTAGCCAACAACATCTCAAGTGACTAGGGGGAGTTCGAGCCAGTGCCAAACATCGGGACAACCAACCAGAATGATTTAGGCCTACAATCCAACTTACCAAAGGCAAGTTTTGTCACCAACACAGAGTCGAGACACTAAACATACAGGGATGCCGTCCAAACACAGAGGTAGAAAAAGGGGAAGTCCTCAATATCAGAAAGTTAAGTAATGACAAGTCAAGGGTTAAAGCCAAATAAGGAAAGTCATGGATGGATGGAGTCAGGTGAAGGTGGAGCCTAAGCTAGCAGACAAATGGTGTCAAGAAAGACCATATCTATGCAAGGTAGTGAACCAGTGAGTTTTGTAAAACCTAAATGTGCAAGTAAAAAGTCCATTTTAAATTATTATCAAGATAGTTCATTTTATATAGTTTGCCACATCATGAATTATATACCAAGCCAATGCTATGAACCTGACTAAAATAACAAGATAATAATCCACAGTGAATTATCATACATCCATAGGTCATACAATATCATCATAAGAATAATCATCCATATACCATCTGAAACACTGCTGCAATACATCTCTAGGCACTGAACTGAAATTGTATGGGATAAAGAGTCACATCGGTCATCAAATCTGAACTCTCAAGGCTCAACCTTGACACAAGGTCTAACATAAGTCTAAAAAATACACTGCTCTAATCATGAGTGATATCAAAATATAAAGTCATCATAGCCAAGCTTTGAATAATGTAAGCTCTGGAATGTGCAGATATCTGTTAAGCAAGAATAGTAGCCCTGCTACTATGGTGTGATAACAGCTAGCTTAGGCTTGTCTTTTATTATATAATGAGGGCTTTTTTCCTCATACCTCATGGATTTTTGTGCAAGTACACTCTGGAGGAATTTGTAATATTTTGAATGTGAATAAAGAGAAGACTTTGGAGGTCCATGTGGGAGTTATTTGTATGCCATCTTTCATCTTACTTGAGGTGATATCGTTTTAGTTCATTTCTTTCGATTTTTAAATATTTGATCACATGTTTAGAAGGCTAACAATCTAGCACAACACATTTGATCTATATTTTTCTCTTAAGATTTGTGCTTTTAGGTATTCTTAAGTGCAAAGAGCTCTTGGTTGGTTATTACATTAATCTTGCAGGTTCCCAAAGAAGACTTTTACTTTAAGAAGTTCAAAGAAGCAAAACTCGCTTGCCTCATCCATCAACAACAAAGTTTCAAAACAATCATCTTGGTTACCCTAAGCTTACCTCTTCAAGCTATCACCTTTTCTCCTTGACTTCTTTACCTTGATTCACTAGCCCTTAGCTCCTCTCTTCCATTCGTCCTTCCTCTTCATTCCCTTATCGTTTTACATTTGCCCTTTGGCTGCCAAATAAGTGATTGTCCACTACCCTTTAAGTGACCTTTCTTAGACTGTCCCATCTCCCACTTCATTGGCTGCCTTTATCTCATATCTGCTCACTGTTTTAGCCTCCCAAAAGTTCCCAAAAACAGTCTTGAAAAGTGTGCCCTAGCTGCCCCCTTTTTCCCTTCTCTTTCACTGCTGCTATCCTACTGTCATTGGCTATCCCGTCCTCTTGTCATTGGCTGTCCCATCTTCCACTTCTTGGGAAGCCACTTCCTCTCGTCCATCTTAAAAAGTGCCCTAAAAATCACATAAAAACAACAACTTTGTTAGTAGTAGTTAGTTTTCATTTGTTATAAGTTAGTCCATTGCTAGTTTTGTTTAGATTTCATACTTAGATTTTAGTGCATCTTTGTAGTTTGCATCTAGTTTCGTTTGAAAATTTGCATTAGATCTCATAAAATTAGCATTCTAGTTGGAGTCTTAGATCTAAGACTTTCATTAGGTTAGTTAGTTTCAAATTATTTTTGATTTGCCTAACAATAATGGGTATTTGAGCTTTGTTGTGTTTTAGGTGCCTAAAGAAGAGACCTATAAAAGACAAGGCCAAAAACTTGAAGGAGTGCAAAACCAAGGAGAAGCCAAAACAAAGAATTATAGAACCACTCTCCTTTTGTACAAGCCATTAAGGGCTTCCAAATATTGTTTTCCATAGTTGTTATTTCCTCGAAAAGACCTTTTCAAGGGTTTAATTCCCAAAGGCAAATTGTAATCTTTTTAATAAAAAGGCTAGGTGGGATAAGGCCTCCCACACATTGTTTCCCCTTCCCCATTTGGGGAAGATTGTTCATGCATGCTTAGTTAGGTTTGTTTCAAGTTTTTCTAGTTTAAAATCTATTTTTATACTTAGATTACACTCTCTTCCAAGTTTTGGCTTGAGATAGCAACTTTGGGATTTCATCCCAAAGGCCTCATTATTTTGTGGCAGCTCCTCTTTCCCAATTAGACTCCTTGTCGAAATTCAGCTAGCTGGAAGTTCTCAAGGACTGGTGGTTCTAGTGGTCACCTTGTTCGGAGGTTGACCCCACTTGTTGCTTATTTCTTAGATTAGTTGGTTAATCGTGGCCTTATAAAGCGTACTTTTGTTATCATATTTATCAATTGTTTTACTTCAGAAGTGCACTTTTCTTTTATGCAAGCTTTCGCCTATTCTAATAAACAAACAAAGTCTCTTGAACTTGAAATAAACCAAGTCAAGAGCACTCTCTGTCGGAGAGCATTTTTAGTTTGCATCTTTTCCCCCTTGCATTAGGCATATTAGATTAAAATAAGTCTCTTGAACCTTGTCATAAGACGAAGTCAAGAGCACTCTCTATCGGAGAGTTGAACTGTGTGCTTAAACAACAATAAAATATTTCAACTCACACTCCCATAATAATTTATCTTGGTTGCTAATCTAACACCCGTATGCTTTTCCAACCTGAAAAGGTTGGGCTAGTATTCAGAAAGGTGTTAGACTTGATAATTTCTACAACATAATAAAATTTTGACCCCACAACCAACGAACCGGCGTTGCCTCTCGATAAATACTTAAAGTGCTATTCTGGGAGGTGGAGTCGGGTTGCCATTGTTCAGACTTCGAGGGTGGTTTAAACAGTGGACACTTATCCTCTTGATAATTGGACGGTCCATCAGATCACCGTGAATAGCCACTGAAAGTATTTCCGGTCTCTTTGCTTACCTGGTGATCTTATCCTAATAATCAAGACCATTAAAACTTTTAATTTACTAAGATAAATTGCAAAACGATCTCACGAACATATCTCTCGAACACTTATATCAAGCAACCCAAGCACTCAAGCTTTTTTTGACTCCATAAGGCATTGGTCCTTAATCACATATTTTATTTGCTTATTATTTATCTAGAGTACTTATGTTAATTTCCATATATGAGTGACTTATACCCAAAGATTTCTTAAAGTGGTTGTGAATTAGTGTATCTCTTATCTTGAATTGCAACGTGGATTGCTCATTTATCTTATGTCTTATTCAAAGTATCATTGTGTCTTTCATTATTAAAAAAACTCCTAAAACAACACCCATCCGTATCACCACACATTAAAAACATTAAAAAACACATTGAGCCATAGTTAAACTCTTTGCAGGGACTACCCTGTTATCGGACAATCCACTCGAGCGCATGCGAGTAGGATCTCCCTAGCTCAAAGTAAGTCTAGAACAAATAGAACAGACGACTAATGCATTTCCTAGATCTACTTAAGGATCGAGTATTAGATGTCTTACCTTTCACTTCGCAATCCTTTCTCCTGAATGCTGCTCTACGTCTCATGGTCGTCAGATCCAAGCTGCAAGACCTGTCAAGACAAGAAACAAGAGAAACAAGTAAAAGACATCTATACAATAAAAGATCTAAGTAAACAGTTAAGCAGGTAAACTAATCAACATCATTACACACATGAACAATATTGGTGGAAAGCATTTGTATTACTGTAAATTGAGGGAAGTACATAATAGAGATATAGAACTACAACCAAGGCTTAACGCTGCAACCCTTCTCCAACAAAGCCAATTGCCATATCCTTCCAAAGAAGCATGAGTTCTCCAATAGGTGAGTGGAGATGTTCCAAGGGTGATTTCACCAGCATGTAGATACCATAGACTTCCTCCCTTGGGATGGGAGTGAGCTTCATTTAAATAGGACTAAGTGGATAGGATATGGATATGATAGGTTGAGATATGATAGGAGAGGCTTAAAGGATCTCTCCAAAGTATTAGGAACCGAGTGCCATCTCCTCCAAGAGGTCAGGGATAGGGTCCCAAGTCAGCAAGCGTAGAGAAGAACCTCGAAGAAGCTATTTTTGCCATCTAACTGGCTAAGTCGCACCCTGTAATGATGCAAGGTGCGACGTCGCATGTTGCTCATGTGCAGCCTGCGACGACCTCTCAAAACCTAGCACAATTGGGTACAAATCCTCCCTAGGTGATTACTTAGTCAAGATATCTTCAGGGGTGTATACACTAAATCTTATGGTGGGTAGATTTTGGGTGTAACAGAATGCCCCCAAAAGGATGAAGCTGTTGATGATAGATAGGTGAAGTGCTTTGATAGAAGAAATGGCAATAGACTTGTCGGACAAAGGACACTGCTGCAGTACAACTGACTCTGAACTGACAATCTCATATAAAGTACAACATGGCTACCGATCAATATAGTGCAAATCCATGGTAGTAATGACCGACTGAACACAATCATGGCTACTAGACACAAGCGTAGATCCATGATGAGATGATAACACAGCCACGACCAATACAAATGTGGATCCGTGTGATACAACTCAATACAAACTCCATTGCAACCTGGGTAAAACATGACTCCCCAGGGTCTTCAAGTTGAACCCGCAATGATACGAATCTATCCATGTGATTACAAATGTCTTGATGTCGAACATGGTAGAAACCACTTGATTACTGGCCATTGATGTAAACTGTTAACAAGTGCGAGGGAAATCACCATTGATGTTAATGATTCCCAAGGTATCACAGTACATGTCATCAAGCGTGAATAAATGAGTTGAAGTCGAACGCAAGATGAAATCTTTCAATCAAGAGTCAATGATGTAAACTCATGTTGAAAGCGAGGTAACCTGCCATTGAGGCATGCAGGGCCAAGGTACTTGATTGTTTTCTAGATTCAATCCTCGGATGATGTGTTGAAGTCGACAAGGATGAATCCGTCGACAGAGGGCCATGATGAATCCCCCATCAATCGACACGAAACACGACAAAAATGTACAGAGTAGATCGGATGGCACAGTAACATGCAAGACTGACTCATAGTAGACCAACGTGATGGCGGGTATATTGATTGCAGATGATGAGTAATGAAACATCTCTTGAACATGGGCATGGCATGAATTGACAGTATTGACATGATGAGAATGATACCAACCCCTAATGCAACTGATGGTGGAAGCATTCTTTGGCTGATCCAAAGGAGCGACACGACTCATGGAATTGACAAGACTCGAGGACAAACAGATTATCCAAGTACGGAATGCAAATGTAAACGAGTGCCATGTTCAAAAGTGCCTATGTACTACCGTAATTAAGATGTAACACAAAATCTTCCCTTTTTCCCCATCATGATTGATGAGTGCCTCATGTATTTTTGACGAGCATGATGAGGGTAACCAGATGCTCAGTATAGCTCATCTCGTAGATGAGTCCAATCCCAAATGTTTTATGAACCTAGAAAAGGAGGGGTTCGTCCCATAATGGGCCCTTCAATGTTTAAAATCTAACGAGTCCAAAGAAGGAAAACTCGACGTCATTTCATGTTTAGAGAGTCTGAAAAGAACTAAAGGAGACTCCAACGGTCCTTTTTCGTAAAGTTAGCCTCATCGCCCGAAAAAGGGTAAAACAACGCGGGAAAGGACTCTTTCAGCCATGGTTGGTTGGAGTATTCATTTTTCGTAAATAGTGCTTCCTGGTCTGAAAAAGGGGTAAACTATCACCAGAAAGACGATCATTCAAATGCTTTTACAAGCGTGAAAGCATCAAGTTCGCTTGGCAATCTTATTCTATTTAGGGAGTCTGAAAAGAGCTTAAAAGGACTCCATGAACAACTTTGTCATGGTTGATAACCGAGTACGACAAAGAAAAAAGTAAACTCGGCATAGTTCCTTTTCTGTAAATAGTCTAGCGAGGCCGGATAAAGTGATAAACCTATACTCGTTAGACACACCTTTTTACTCAAATTTTTAACAAGCACGATAATGGTATCAAAAGCACTCGGAATCTTTTTCATGTTTGAACCAGAGCTCGAAAAAGTAAAAACTAAGCTCAAACCACTTTTCATGTTTTAACCAGAGCACGAAAAAAAAGTGAAAAGTAAGCTCAAACACTATCTTACTGTTTTTAACGAGCTTGAAGATATGTTGGAAGAATGCTCATGATGTCTGTTTCATTTTTTAACGAGCTTGCAACATAAAATTAACTATGCTTGGGATAATTTTCATGGTTTAATGAACTCGAAACCTAAAATGGAAAGTATGCTCGAAAATGTTCCCAATGGTGAACTTCTTCCCGTCATGAAATCCAAAGGTTGGTACATGCCCCCAGCATGATTGCTAGAAGTAAGTGACTTAGCTCCAACGTGGTGTGGAGAGGCGATCGAGTTGACTTCAATGTAATTTCCAGAGGTTGAAGACATGCCCCCAAGCTTCATTTCATCCTCCTAAGGCATAGGCGGGTGAAAAGAAGGTTCAGGTACTAAGTCTACGAGGATACTCGACTCAAAGGGAAAGGATATGTTTTATTTTTTAACGAGATTGACACAAGATTAGAACTCTGCTCACGGGAAGCTATTTCATTTTTTAATGAGCTTGACATAGAAAGGGAACTATGCTCATAAGTTAAGGCCCATTGACAGGTTCCTTCCCAACATGATGCCCAGAGGTTGGTAAATGCCCCCAGCATGATTGCTAGCGGCTTAACATGGTAGTGTTCCCTCAACATGATTGCTAACGGTACGACATGTGGCATGCCCCTCAAGCTTCATTTCGTCTGAAAATGTTGATTGCTAACCCAACTACCAACCTGGATACTAATATGAAAATGTTCACCAAGGGGGGGAAAACGAGAAACAGATGAAATGAAGGTTCAGGTTTTAACTCTAGTGAGAGACTTGAATCGATGGGAGGGAGACCTATTTCATTTTTACACAAGCTTGAAATAGACAATAACTTTTCTTGAGGGGGCCCATCTTATTTTTTAACGAGCTTGAAATGGAATAAAACTATGCTCGAGGGGGCCGATTTTATTTTTTAACGAGGTTGAAATGGAATAAAACTATGTTCAAGAGGATGGTTTCATTTTTATGCAAGCTTGAAACCAAAGGTAAACTATGCTAGAGTGGTCGGTTTCATTTTTTAACAAGCTTGAAACATAACATAAACCATGCTCGTACCCCCCATCCTCAGGGGGAAGAAACCACTAAAACATGCGGAACATTCAGGGAAGTCTGATGACTGGCAGTCATATGATGAGTGGGTGTCATGAAGGAAAGCTGATCAATGGTCATAATATTCCCATGATGAGGAAAATACATCACTCGAAAGAGCGTGGACACTACAGCTTTTATAGCATAGACATAATCACGTCCAAGGAGTAGATTGAAATCTAAAGGACCTTGGACAACCATGACATCAACATAAATAGTTTTACCTCTCAATGTGATAGGTAACTGCGGGAGAATCCCTAAAGGTCCGGTAGGCCTTCTATTAAAAGCCAAAATCTGGTCAGTTATTGGCACAAGCTGAGGAGAGACTATAGCTTGCCAAGCAGTTGAGGATAAAATACTAACATAAGCTCCCTCATCAACTATCGTACGAAAGATTTCTTTATTGGAAACTCCTACATATATTTGAAAAGGAATACTCGAAAGAAGACGAGATTCTGTTAGACCATTCCAATCAAAGGAAATGACCTCAGTACTTGGGGGGGTCCTGTAGGAATGGACAGGGTTTCCCCTTGCCTAGGACATTCTGAACTGACCAAAAAAACATCAGTAGTTTCTATTTCACCCTCAACTAGAGGAGTGGGGTCAACCGAGAATGAGACTTGATTAACCGCTTGGGTATCATCCCTCAAGGGAGGAATGGGGTCGATTGACGATGTTGTTGAATCGACTGCTTCGTTTTCACTCTCTGATGAAAGAGTGGGGTCAACCGAGGGTGGGGTCGAATTGACTGCCTTATCAACCAGTGAAGGATCAGGGGACAACCTACAATACTTCATTGGAAGGTGTTTATGGGATGTGTCCATGTCTTCCAACAATTGTGAAGCTTCATCCATACGAGGACAAATGTAAGTATGGTGCATGCCCTTGCATAGCCAGCAAGGGTCTGCAGCTCTACCCTTCTGACCCTTCACCAATGGGTCACTGGTCGAGGGAGTGTCATCAACATGATGGTCAGAGGTTGACGATACAAGCAGTTTGGGGTTTTTAGACCACACTTCTGACACACGGAAAAGATTGGGACAATTCTTGAGAAGGTGATCACCCTTGCAAAGTTTGCAAGGGAACTTTGGCTTACGAGGTGTTCTCATAGAATGAGTGCCATCAGAGGCAGATGGTTGACGCGTGGTCTCTTTCTTAACCTTCTTCTTCTTAATCTTCCCTTTCTTCTTGTTCACACCCGCCTTCTTACTAACATCAGATTTTTCAGTAGGAGAAGAGGAAGAGATGGAAGCCGATTCAACTTTCGATGGAGAAGGAGAAGGGTCACCATGAGATTGATGCTCATGTGGTGAAGGTCTTAGGTCCGGCATGATTGGTGCACTTGGTGTAACTGGATTGGAAAATAACCATACTGTTAATCCCATTGTCAATCCAGGAAGACTCAATGTAGCCATAAAGGGAGGGCCAACAGTTCCACAAGGGGGAATAACAAATGGCATACCCTGGAATGGGGCGCCTTGGTTGGTAGTCCCAGGAGAATCTTCCATATCTAAACTTCCTAAGAGTCTCTAAAGTACCACACAAATCAAACACTACTCAAGTCTAAAAGCAACAAGCAAAATGTGTGAATAGGAGTAGATTCAAAGTCTGGAACCTCATGAGATTATCAAGGCATCGCAAACTGCTATATACTGTAGGGTCCAACAATATGACGTGACAAGGAGGATTGGGACCGTACCCTTGCCTACATACCCGATTACCTGGACAGTACGTGCATGCTAGTCTCCCCAAGTGCTGTTCTCGGTGTATTGCTTTGCCAAGACAGCCAAATGGTTAACTCAGTTGGTTTCAGGAATCCTAGTGGTGTCTCCCGATATACGCAAGGTACGTGGGAGCTCAAATTCGTAGTGGTGCTGTCTAATGCACAACCTTTCAGCAAGAGACCTTTCGATATACTACTAAGTACGTGATACACCCATCGATATACACCAAGTGCGGATTATGGTACTTGGTGGGTACGTGAAGGAGCTCGATATACCGATAAGTACGTGGAAGACTACAATACCTAGGGATACAGTGCTGGAAAATAACGACAGCTGCCACGCTTAACAACGTCGGAACACGTCTTTAACTTACACACAAGTTGCTAAAAATTTTACCTAGTTCTACCGTTAATTTTATCTTGGATGGTTAGGTGAATGCATGAGGTGAGTACATAATCGGAAGCATAATGCAAGTCCTAGCTACATGCACGAAATACTCTTTTCTTTCAATGCATTCTAGCTATGGGAAGGAGAAATCTTTTTCTTTCCGTCGAGATTGCCAAAACAACACAATGCAACACAATCCCAATTCAAACAAAACTTGACTATGAAAGTATTCTTTTCCTTTTTCAACGAAACACAAAAATCACGACACTACTACCCAAATCACAACATTTTTTCCTTTTCCTTTTCAAAACGAGAACCATACTAGGCAATGAAAAGAGAGAATTCTAAGATGGAGTATGCAAGCTTTTCAATTTCACTTTCAATGGCCCAAAAGCAATGAAAAATAAAATATGCACTTATCTTTCCCTAGCACGGAAACACTTTCGCAAAATTGGAAGCGTAGCTTGAGTTTTTCAAGAAGATGAGTGATTCATATTTCAAGAAAAACACAAACGATTATACATTCATTCAATTTTCCAAAAGATTGATAAACGAAACATTCCAATGCAATAACGTTTTTCTTTCAAAAACACTCAAGAAATGATGGGTAAGAAGCACTTTTAGACTTTTCAATAGATGCATCAACGAATAAACTTGATAACAACTGAGCTTTCAGATCTAAATGAACGAAAAGAAAACACTACTTGTAGCACTAGTACACTCAGAAAACTCAAGAAAAGATAAGCACTCAATCAAGCTAAAAGGCACACTTAACTCGAAACCAAGCAGTAGCAAGCAAATCAAGCAAGCAAAGCTCAAACAAAACAAATGTAAATGAGGTATGGAGGTTGATCTAATGCAACGACCAGATCAGGGATGGAAGGAAGGGAATGCAAGGGTGAAGGGATGAAGGTGGAGGAGACAAGAGTACCCACCACTACCAGTCTTCACGCTTGTCTAAGATGGAACCCAAAATCAATCCAAACAAAGCCAAACTCTCAAAACACAAATAAAAAATGGGATTTCTGGCTGGATTTTGCAGCACAGAGGGAGTTCATACAGCAAACCAAAGTCCAGGTTGTCAAATGGAGAGGAGATGCTTGCATGCCAAATTTTGACAAATCGGCGCACTCTGTGCTTGTACACTGTGCGACGTCACAGTTGACCAATACGGGAAGTGCGACGACGTCGCAGTTTACCAATGAAAGGGATGCGACAAGTGACTAACAGGTAAAGGACAGAGACGAAAAATGACATAGTGTCGCTCTGTTCCCACTGCCCAGGTGCGACAGGAGAAGTCTAAATTAAAAAATGAATCAGATCTCTCAGCAATGAGCCATGGAATGGTTTGGGAATGAGTCGTATAAACTCAGAGGAAGCAAATTAGAGTATTCAATATGAATATCCAACAGTGAAATCAACTTCAAGAAGTAAATGGCAAAAAATAAAAAGGCTCGTGTCAAGCAATCAACTGAAAATGACTCTCAGATTGACAACTACTAACCAGATTCTATATCTCCCCAGTATGGTCGCCAGATTTGTTATCGGACAATCCACTCGAGCGGACGCGAGCAGGATCTCCCTAGCTCAAAGTGAGTCTAGAACAAATAGAACAGACTACTAATGCATTTCCTAGATCTACTTAAGGATTGAGTATTAGATGTCTTACCTTTCACTTCGCAATCCTTTCTCTTGAATGCTGCTCCACATCTCATGGTCATCAGATCCAAGCTGCAAGACCTGTCAAGACAAGAAACAAGAGAAACAAGTAAAAGACATCTATACAATAAGAGATCTAAGTAAACAGTTAAGCATGTAAACTACTCAATATCATTACACACATGAACAATATTGGTGGAAAGCATTTGTATTACTGTAAAAAGAGGGAAGTACATAATAGAGATATAGAAATACAACCAAGGCTTAACGCTGTAGCCCTTCTCCAACAAAGCCAATTGCCATATCCTTCCAAGGAAGTATGAGTTCTCCAATAGGTGAGTGGAGATGTTCCAAGGGTGATTTCACCAGCATGTAGATACCATAGACTTTCTCCCTTGGGATGGGAGTGAGCTTCATTTAAATAGGACTAAGTGGATAGGATATGGATATGATAGGTTGAGATATGATAGGAGAGGCTTAAGGGATCTCTCCAAAGTATTAGGAACCAAGTGCCAGCTCCCCCAAGAGGTCAGGGATAGGGTCCCAAGTCAGCAAGCTTCGAGAAGAACCTCGAAGAATTTAGTTTTGCCATCTAACTGACTTCGTCGCACCTTGTAATGAGGCAAGGTGCGACGTCGCATGTTGCTCATGCGCAGCCTGTGACGACCTCTCAAAACCTAGCATAATTGGGTACAAATCCTCCCTAGGTGATTACTTAGTCAAGATATCTTCAGGGGTGTATACACTGAATCTTATGGTGGGTATATTTTGGGTGTAACATACCCCCCTTGGCTTCGTTAGGAGTTAGCCTAAATGAAGGAGCTGGGATTCAAGTGACAGTACCTGGCTCGTTGCTTGCCCCCAAGGCCACACCTCTTCCCCACTTCCAGTGAGGGAGACAACTTTCGAAAGATTTCTACTACTGGTGTGCATCTCGGCGGACAACAAGAGTGATTGAAAGAGTCAATGTAAACCCTTGTTTGTAAGTCGGGTCAATAGTACCCTTAGAAACATATTAAATATATTATTGAGTCTCCCTAAGTGAAGTCGACCTAGTTAGTTAGGTGAAGTCGGCCCGGTTAGGTTAAAAGGTCACCCAACAGAAGAATATAAATAAAGAGGTCGAATTCCTCATTTGAACCATTCACTCACTCAAGCAAGTGCACAAGAGAGAGAAAAAAGAAGTTCGCTGGTGAAGATAAGTTGTTGTTTTGTCTTGGGGTTTTTACACTGTCTTGGTGAATTCTATATTGAGGAAGTTTTGTGAGGTTTTCTCCCTTGTGGTTTCCCCAAGGAAAATATTGTGTTCTTTGTGTTGCTATGCTTATCTTTCTTTCAGTGATCCTATTGTTGCAAATAATTTAAAGTTATCATGCTAAACAAGTATAAAATTGACACTTGGGCCACGGGAGACTCCCTGAAACGATAATAAGAATAGACCTATAAGAGACACTATAGAATGTACCTTTATCCCTACAAGATCTTATCACTGTTAGTAGACCGATTCCAAATGGAGTCAATGATATATGTCTACAATGAACCCTTTAACTTGGAAGGTTAGGAGCAATGTCTATAATATAATTTGCTGATGTTATTTTCTGCAGTAAAAACCAGCAACACAAAACACGAGATAACTCACAAACTAACTGTCAGAATCACCCACAACTTACCTCCCGAGAACCAGCTAGGTAGGGTGCATCAATCCCCCTAGGGAACCCCTCTTTTGGTGGATGGAAGATGTCATTTGATTCTGATTTATGCTTCAGGTTTGCAATTTACTGTAGTCAAGCTGAACTAGAAATATCCTTGGCTTCAAATCCACACAGGGTAACCTTGGATTTGACCCAAACTTCTCAAACCTCTAGGGTTTGACTTCTTTGATGAAATGAAACTACAATAACTCAATAACCAGATCTGACACAACCTTTTAGGGATGACGTCACTTAACCCTAGGAAGATGTCACCTTCTTTAGGGTACTTTTAGGGCATAAAATTGACCTTTTTTGTAATATTTTCTAACATTTTTGGATTTTCACAATATTTTATCAAGATTTGAAATATACTACTGCAATTAACAACTTTGGAAAATAACAACAACTTTTTTTTCACAATAAAGGTTAGTTGATAAATATTAAAAAAGCTGAGGCAAGAGCCAAACAACAACAAGCTTACATCATGATTCTGTCTAATAAAGTTCTTGCCGTTGAATAAAAAATGGTGACAATTTTTCCCAAGTCGTTCCACCTTATAGAGTTCTTTACAGAGTTCAAAAAAGGTTTGTTTCCTTCTATACTGAAAACTTTTATATACTGGCCTAGGACATATAAGCAACTAAAAAACATAACATAACTATAACAGAGATTAAAAACCCTACTGGTTATGATCAAATCCAAGCGGATTGTCGTTGTTTCCTTCCATATTTGCATCCTCTTGGTGCCTAGGTTGCTTCCTACAAGTGTAGGGGAGGTCGAATTTGGATGGGTTGGGGTTGAATCTACGCCCAGAGCTTGCAGATGAGTGTTCAAATCCTCCTCGATTTGCTCCACTTTCCTAGCCTGTTCATCCATCCTCTCCTTCATTTATGTGACTGCCTGCTGGATTTCAATGATCTGTTCATGATGACTCCCTGCCACATTAGCAATTACCCCTTGCAATCTTCTTCCTCGGGACTATCCACTATCGTGAGCTCGGGAAAACTGGCTTCCAATCCTCCAACGATCTCCCTTCTCCTTCCAAATGGCGAAGAGATTATCCTCCGGCGCCCACTAGTGTTGATAGGAGCTTGTGGGTGCAACTAGTTTTGAATAGGACAATCCATACCTTGCTTCCGTCCCTCTCCTCACCTGAGAATGCCAATGGGTGTTCTGCCTCTCGAGCACTGAGTTCATGAATGTTAATACTGCGTGCTCCCTTGTACGGGGGTCATTAAAACCTATCACTTTCGCTCCCAATCTGTCAATCATACGCGTGCTTCAAACGCAAACATCAAGGCACATGCATTATGAACCATCCGCCTTCACTGAGTTCAAGGTCCCCTTGGGCAAGGGTGGACCCTTTGTTGGCTAAAGTGTCATCCCTAACATTATTGGACTTGTTATCACATTTATAGTAGCTGGGGCTACCATATATTTTTTCCAGATTCCAGTATATTTTTCAGCCAGTCCTTTACATTGAGAGGCTTGAGATGAGAATCTATTTTGGATCACTCCTATGATTATGAGCAACACTATATTCCTTTTCCATGATTGAGTCTCAAGAAACTTAGATTAGATGACTGATGTAGCCATTTTTCCATTACAGAGCAGTGTGCAGTGCCCAGAGTTGCAGCAGCAGGTTCTCAGTGGACAGATGATGATCCAGATGTTTTACACAGGTATATGTCCCGAATCACCTTATCCAATACATCACAAGCAAACTGATTTTTTGAATATTCTCTAGCTAGTTGAACTTTCCAATCAGTAGGAACTTGCAACAAAGAAAAAGTAGGTTTCATAGAGAGGGCATCATACACCACATTCAACTTAGCCTTTTTATATTCTATGTCAAATTAATAAGACTGAATTTTACTTACCCACTTTTGTTGTCTGTCATTCAACACTTTTTGGGTCAAGAAATGCTTCAAACTATTGTGATCAGTCTTGACTATGAACTTGCCTCCCACTAGATATTGTCTGAATTTATCCAAGGCATGCATGATGGCCAGCATCTCTTTATCATATATAGAATAATGCTTCTCATGTGGCTGCAATTTTCTGCTCTCATAAGCAATAGGATGCATAATCTACATTAACACTGCTCCAATGCCTTCACCTGAGGCATCACACTCCAATATGAAAGGTTGAGTGAAATCAGGAAGTGCAAGTACTGGGAAGCTCCTCGTGACTTCCTTCATTCTGTTAAAATATTTTTCATCCTTTTCTGACCAGCAAAAAGCACCCTTCTTGGTGAGATATGTCAAAGGGGAGGTGAGCTTAGAAAATCCTTATACAAATTTTCCGTAGTAGGTGCACATACCAATGAATCCCCTTAGGGATGTAATTTTCTTTGGGCTTGGCCATTCAAGGATGGCTTTGATCTTTTCCATATGTAATTTGACTCCTTCCTTCCCAATGATGTGACCAAGGTAAAGGAGTTCTGCCAAACCAAACTCACACTTTGACAATTTAGCATAAAAAGATTGTTCTGCAAGGAGTGTTAAGACATTGTCCAAATTGTGCAAGTGCTCTTCCCATGTCCTAATATAAATCATAATATCATCAAAAAATACAAGGATATACTTACATAGCTGCTTAATGAAAATTCTGTTCATGCAAGATTGGAAATTTGTTGGTGCATTGGTCAAGCCAAAAGGCATGACAAGGAACTCCAAATGCCCATAATGGCACCATAAAGCAATTTTCTTAATGTCTTCATTTTTCATTTTGATTTGGTGGTATCCAGAATGAAGATCAATCTTAGAAAAATATTTGGCTCCATGCAGCTCATCCATCAGTTCATCGATCCTTGGGATAGGATATTTGTTCTTGATGGTCTTCTTGTTCAAAGCTCTATAATCAATGCACATGCGCATTGTTCCATCCTTCTTTTTGACTAGAACCACCGATGAATCAAAGGGACTTGAGCTTGGTATTATGAACCCCATCTCAAGCAGATATTTGATGGTTTTCTCAATCTCATCCTCAAATATCTTGGAGTGTTTGTAAGGATGGATTTTGATAGGAAAAGTACCAGGTTTCAGCTCAATCCAATGCTCAGTACCCCTGTCAGGAGGCCTTCCATGTGGCATATATTCAAATACTTTTTTGTGTTTGTGTACCAATATTTGGATGTATTCCAGATGATGTGATACATCAATGGAAGTACCTTGAGTGGTGACAAAACATTCATCATCCCACTCAATGTCACCATGCCTCAAAACTGATCTCATACTGTGTGCAGAAATTACCTGTTTTGGGTAGGTGTTGACACCCCACAAAATCACTTGTTTTCCTTCAGCATCTTTGAAGCACATCTAGGGTACTTGGTAATTTACCAAATTCTCACCAATGGATTACATCCACTGCACTCCCAACACCACATTTGTATCAATCACATCAACAATAGAAAAACTATCAGTTACAGCATGGTCTCCAATAGTCACTTGCAGTTTTGGAATCCACCAGTGACACTGCATAGTGTTGTTTCCAGGAATAATGACTGTGAGACCTCCAAATTTTTTTGTTTGTAATTTCCTCCTATCTGCCATGGCTGCATCAATAAAGTTATGGGTGGCACCCCCATCGACCAAAACTGATACCTTTTTTCCCTTACACAACCCCTTTGAATCTCATGGTGTGGTAGCGGGGAACTCCACTTAAAACTGCAATTTTGCATTCTGGTTGTGGGGGTTAATCTTCTCTTGTTGTCTCATACCCCTCTTCTGTTGGTTCTTCTGCTCCCATATCTTGCTCATCACTTTATGAAAAAACTTCAATGTGGTGGGATTTCCCCTTAGCACATTTGTGCCCCAGAACCCAAGGTTCTTGGCAGGAAAAATAGAACTTTTTCCTTCTTAACTCATCTCGATCTTTGTATGAGTATTCTTTCTTGTTTGGGGCAGCCACATTTCTGAATGGTGGCCTTTGGTTTTGAAATTTAGCAGGTGCATTAACCTTTGGTGGATATCTGGTTCTTGGGATTGCATCTTGCAGATCCCTTGTTCTGCTCACTGCTTCTTGTAAGGTAGTTGGTCGGTAGGATTTAACTAGCCCTTTCAATGGTTTTGTTAATCCTTCTGTGAACAAGAGGATAAAGCAGACTTCAGATATGTCAGTGACCATTACTTCCATCTTTTGGAACTATGAGATGTAAGTTTCAGGATTTATGGTTTGCTTAACATGTGCCAATTCCCTGAAGGAGATTTTAGGGTCTCTTCTATCGAATCTCTCCATTAGTCTCTTAGTGAATTCTGCATAGGAAGTCACTTGATCATGGACCAAAGTCCTCATTCCATGGAACCACCAGTCATTAGCCTCACCTTCCAAATGCAAAGTTTCCATTTTGATGGAATCCCTTCCAGCCATTGCATTCAACTGGAAATAAGTGTCTAGCTTCTGCACTCAGGAGCTAGCAGTACACTTGTATGAACCTTAAAAGAAGGGTAATTGGATCTTACCAATTGAATTCCTCATCTCATAATTATGTGTTGGCTTCCTATGACCTCCTCTTGGATTATTTCTATACTATGCTTCACAGAAATCCTTGAAAGGCAATGCCCTTCTGCACTCTTCACTCAGAGTATGGTATTCTACATACTGATCCTCCCATGAAGCAATTGATTCAGCTGGAACTTCAGGATCCTCCTTTTTTTCCTCAAGGAACTTGGGCATGGTATGTTGGGACTGATCCTTGAATTCTTCTTTGAATTCATTAGGCCTATTATGAGGCCCAGTCTTTGAAAAGAGAAATCCACTAGGGATCTTCCTTTCCTCATTCTGAGAGCCACTGTTGCTCCCTTCTACATCTTTATGTCCTAGCTGCTTAGCCAAGAATTATTTGGTGTCTTGGCCAGATTGAATGATGTTATGAGATATGTCAGGAAACCCCTTTAACATACTCTGCACAAAAATTCTTAACTCTTCCTTCTCATCTAACTCAGACATGTTCTTTCCCCCTTGTATTTTCCCTCCAGTAGATTCTATCTCTTCTTCCACAAAAGGTTCTTCATGGTTCGTTCCTTAGGGGAATGTTATTCTCTTAGGAATAATAACAAAATTAAAGAGTAGGTTCATAGGACAATGCTATGATACCACTGTAATACCCCAACCAAGAATAGGCCAGAATATTAGCTCAAACTCCCAAATTAATCATTATTTTTAACTAGTAATTTTTTAACAATCTTTTATGGTGTGCAGGGTGTAAGTGTTGAGTACTGGTTCAATGATCAAGGATTATGGGAATGACTTTTGATTCTGGTTTTTGTATGGAAAATGTGCAGCAGCAAGATAATTCATGGCCAAGCATTGATTCCTATGCACAAGGTACTGGAGCCTTTCACTTTTCAACAACAGACAATTTTGTTGCCTACTTCGAAGCTTCCTGGGATTTCCAACATATGCATACTAGACTGGGAGTTTATTCTGGATGGAAGTAAGGTTTATTTAAGTCATTAAAACTAGTAAAACATATTGGAGTAGAGTTCATATGAGTTTGGGAGGCTACAGGTGGATTTGGAGACAAACTAGTCAAGGGCGTTACAGGGGATTGCTCAACCAGGAGGTTTACAGATTCCTCCAAACAATATTATATGCTTCTGAAAACTCAGGGAATGGGTTGTAGTGGATGGTATATTGTATTAAAAGACTCATACAACTTACAAATATGAAAACTGATGCTCAAATAAATATTTGCAGTAAACATGGCAAAACTAGTTAATCAAAATTGCTCATTGAGCTAGTCTTGCATTCCTGGTTCTCTAATTGCCTTAAAGGCTTACTAAATTATGTTCTGAAGCATTAAATGATTCTGATAAATTTCCATTAATAGTAATAGGTCTAAAATTGAAGTCCATAATACATATTTCATATCTCGTTACATTCAAAATTACACAGAGCCTCCAAGGCTAGGAAAATCTTACACACTAAGAAAGAATGAGTGTAAGAAGTACAGAAGTGAATGTAAATATGATATGAAATTGATATCTGACTGTAAACAGGTATGATAACTAATATGAAGGGTGCACTGGTCTTCTTGAAGTGTCTTGGGCGCATTCATTGAGCTGTCTTCCTTCTACTGGGTGATCTCCTCCAAAACTAGCTCCAATGGCACTGGAACTGTAGAATACTCTTTTGATGCTTATGGATCTTCAACAATGGACTGATATGGATCTAAATATCAGTACTCCATAGCTCTGGATATAATCATTAACTAGATGGAACATCAAAGGCCTTGGGGCTCATCTCCCAACAACAGAGTTGAGGCACATCTCTCAATAGTTGAGTAGCAAGAGCTCTCACTAGCAAAAAAAAATTAACCAAAAGATGTGAATGGGAGTTGGAAGCATTCCTTTATAGATGAGGTAACTTCATCTCCAAGTCACCCACATGTGTGAGAGAGGGAGGGCGCATTCCTTGAGTAAATTAGCAATTGCTTGCTTTACAAACTTTCCTGTTTTGTGTGTCTTCTCACTGAAATTGGCAAGTGCGCCTTGCTTTAGCTTTTCTGAGTGTTACTTGCTTTTCCAACTGACAGCTTTCTGTACTTTCCTTCTTTTTCTTTCCTTCTTTGTGCTTTTGCCTTTTTTTCTTCTTGCTTTTGACAGTTTCCACTTTCTCTTGTTGCCAACTTTCCTTTAGCTAACTCCTTGATTTTCTGAGCTTTTCCACTTACGCAAGTGAGGTCCACATTGACCCTATGCGCCTTCCTAGCCATGTCATCATCAATTCTCTCCACAAAATTAATTAGTAATGGTGATGCATTTATTATAAACATAATTCAAAACTTTGCATATTAATAATTAATTAATAACTATGGTATTTATGCCTCAAAATTTACCTCCATTTTTTATTCTTCATTAATTAATTCTCTTAGACCCCCTAGGGATGGGAGGATCCAAGTCTTGAACAAGGCCACTAGGGAAGGGACATGACATTCCACACATATAGATAGATTTTGTTTGGTACATGCTTATATACACTTAGATTCCTCACTCTTCTTGTTGCCTCATTCCCCTTTTATGTTTATGTCTTGAAACCTAAGGGTCATTGTGGGTCTCTTACTTATTTATTACATAGTATCCAAGTACCAAATCAGTTTGTCTAGTGAATAAATTTACAAATGCAAGAGGAAACAAACAAGCTCAAACATAATGGACATGCAAATTTTGTTAACTACATGTTTTGGGTTTGTTTTCTCCTTTCGCTAACCAATAGGAATTGGAAAATGCAGGACAACGACCATCACCATTCACACAATTTATTGATCTTACCAAGCTCTTATGATTCCTAGTCTATGAAAATATTACAACATTGTTATTGTAACCTTCATCTACTCCCCTCTTTGCTTAAATAACTTGAATTAGGAAACGCAAGACACAGAGCCTAGCTATGACACAAGTTCTTGATCTTACCAAGCTCTTTCGTTGCCGAGCAAGTGAAATAATTACAACCTTGAAACTCAAACTTTCATCTGATCCTCCTTTAGACTAACCAACTTGAATTACACAATGCTGAATGATGAACTTCACCACAGACACATGTTCTTGACAAGTCTTCCAATTTTGAGCTCTATAAAATCTTGTGGCCTCATGACTCGAAGCTTCTTCCTCTCCTCCTTTTGCTTAACCGCATTGCATTACACAACACAGAACATGCAGTTTGTTGTTCAAGAAGTTAGAAAAAATTAAAGATCATTAAACAATACTTTGAAATTGAAACATGTCTTCCAAACAACCTACAAAATTGTCAAGCTGCATATACCTCGTGTCCTCTTCTCCATGTTTATCGAATATCTACTTGCTCACCAGTTAACTCCAAACTTGGAGAGATAAATTAATAAATGAAAGTTATGTAGTCCTAATTTCAAATGTCAACAATAGAGAAATCTCATGAGTGGAAGAAATGTGTCCACAACTTTTCTATTGACATGCATACATAGCTTCCATGTGTCTTTGTCAAGCTTATATATTTTTTTTGTTTGCTAGAATCTCCCTGACTTGCGGGAGTGGCATTTGGTCTAAGAAATCATGACCCAGGGGCATCTAAGTCGTCAAAATCACTCGGGGATTGCACCCGGCCTGGGCCACACCAACCCTCGACTAGTTGGATTTTGAGTGTCTCTTCCCATCTAGCTCACCTCTAAGGGGAATTGAACCCGGGTTTCCTTGTTGACGAGACCCCCACCTTAACCGAATGAGCTAACGAGATTTGAATTATCAAGCTTATAAATTACTAAACTCATTCTATGAAAAAAATATAAGCAGCACACTAATGCTAAATTCTAGACATTGCAATTTGATACATCAAATAACTTAAATATACCAAATAATAAATATTAACTTCATTCTAACAATCAAATCTAGACATTGCAATTTGACATACCAAATAACTTAAATATACAAAATAATAATTATTAACGTCATATTAACACTTAATTCTAGGCATTGCATTTGATACATCAAATATCATATATATAAAAGAGGTATCATTGGAAGAGATGTAAAGTCTTTTGAGATTTGAACCAAGATCTATGTGAGACATCTACTCTTGATGTAATAAGATATTCTTAATAGTTCAACTAAGAAATATAAGATGCATTTTGGAAAATTAAAATCAATTTAAAAAAATATTAATGAACTTAGAAAATAAGAATATGATGATATTAGCCAAAGAGCCAATCACTCATTATTATTATTCCCAGACAACCTTCAACACAGGTTTCTTAGTTCAACCACAACTAGATAGTCACTCAATGGACAGGCAGGAAGATAACCACTTATTTCAATCTTGAGGTTTGATAATTCAATTTAAAAGAAAACATGCACACACTATATACATATCATTGAGCATAGCAAGGCTTCACCACGTCATATTTATGCCTCTGCTCGCTTGACCCATAATGAAGCAAATGAAGTCTCCCGATGGTAATATTCTCAAAATTATACAAGGCAGAATCATTGACTCTCTGGAGGTGTCATATTCTTATCATGGTCGGAATATCAATTGTACATTACAGATGCCCTCCAGGCAATCTCCCTTCCTCTTAGGGCTATGGCAGGCTTTTCATGCAAGCTTTTCTCTGCATTCTCCAGGAAAATACACTCTTAGTGGTCTTTATAATGACGACCCTTAAAGATCAATTATCAATTCTCATGGCCTCACGGATCTTCATGCCGCTCTGATACCATTGTTAAAAGAAGATAAAAAAGACACGAACACCAACAATGGCACCAACAATACCTAATACACGAACACCAACAATGGCACCATACGTAATACCGAACATACCTATCATTTATTTCATGTGTTTCCTCAACATTCCACACACCTCCAGGTTCAATAATGAGATTTATAAGAGGAGATACAAAGATGATGAAGGGTTTTTCAATGCTATTCATAATTAATATCTTGGCTTAGCTTCTCTTAATCACAATTCTCTGGTCAAATCTCCTCAGCTAATTATCTCTCAGCCCGCAACGACCATGAAAAATGCTTAGTTCAGAAATCTTCTGCTAGCAATAGCATCACAGTACCCGACCCTCTGCAAGTCATCTCTGCAGGCCAATTCTAACATTAGTGAAAATGAGGGGCCAGAGGAAATCATTGGTGCAGCGATGGATGTCTCTCGGAGGAAACCACACAAAATTATCTTCACTCCAAACAGTTGCTCACTACTAATTCGGATAACGTGAACTTCACCATCATCGTTAAGGAATGCTTGGAGTACCTACAGAGTTCTATGAGATATATTACCAGGAGTTGGACTCAGTAGATGAACCCAAACATCATTAAATACGTCAAGATCTAGATGAGTGCTTTGCACTAATCTAATTGCGAAGAATCAAGGAAAGCTTGAAATACAATCATTACAATAGGGCTCAACAAGAGCATCATGTCACTTACAAGAATTGAACCTGGGTGGGGAGGGTAACAATCTTTCCTCCCAACCACTCAAGCTACAACCAATGGACTAATGATTGTTAATCATTGTATGTAAGCAATTCCCAAATAACTATGTTAAATATTTGTAAAATTCTATACATCTCATCTTTATTTTCTTAGTTTTACTATAAATTTCCTTAAGAATTCAAATAAAGGTTTAGATTACACATTAACCTAAAAGATAAGAGTTCGAATGAAGGTTTGGCCTACAAATTTATAAATTAGTAAATTTAAAGATAAAAAATAATACTTAATTTTTACTTTTCGACTATATACAATTATTAATTAAATTACTTATAAACTATTTTCAAAAAGACTTTGCTGCTATTTTTACTTGTTAATTTATTTAAGATATTTAATTTATTGTTTTATTTTTTTTTTAAATACAATAAAAAGAGTTTATGGAAGTTTATTATTTGTCAATTACAATAAATTCAATATGATATAATTAGTATAAGTTAGTTGTAATTAGTTTTTATAATAAATGAAGAAATTCATGCCATCATATGTAACATGGAGATAGGGAAGCAAGATGATCCAAGAACACATGAAGAGGGAAAGTGGTGTTGTTACTTAGTATTAAAGGTAAACATAGAAACCCTTAGATAAGGAAAAATAGGGTGAAAGTAGTAGAGAAGGCTACTATATTAATTGGGATCTTAAGATCTTGCTAATGGTAAGCTAGGGTTTTAGGTGATTAGGGTAATTCAATTAATTTTTAGATTTGGTTTTACTAATAAATTAAATAAGGGGGGAATGACAATTGACTGGGGTTAATTAGTTGGTAATTCCTTTAATGAGCTAGAAATCCAAATGTAAATGTAAATAAAAGAAGGGAGAGAACTCACCCAAAATTCATTCTTGTCGATGATGAAGTTCCCTAGGCTAAAGTGAAGAGTTATGAAAGTCCTCCAAGAGTGATCCACATCCCATGATGACCTACATGCTCAACTCCAAATTCATGCAAGAGAAGAAGACTTACCTGGATATCCAGTACAAAGATATGTATATGATCAAGGAAATTTTAGGGGCTAAATTTATCCCATGGGATAATTTTCCATATTTTTTCCACAAAAAAATATTTGCCAATTTCCATGTTTTTCTTACATGATTGGCCCTAATTATATATAGAATAAAAATATATTACTCTAAAAAAATGCCTAAATTTTCTAGAAACTATAAAAAATCTTAGGAAATTTAAATATTTTTAAAAAACTATTGCCAAACATTTTAGAGTTGGCATTTTTAGAATTATTAAGATTCACCTAGGATTCTATACTTTAAGATAGGTCGGGGAAATGACTATCTTATTGAAGTTGTGGATTTCTTTAGCAAATTTGTTTTGATTATACGATGCAAGAAGATGGTTTTAGAGTAAAAGTTAAATTCATTGGTCTTTGAAGGTGTTTGGGTGCACTTTCCCTTACCATCATCAATCATCTCCTAAGATGAAAATAGATTTCTCAATGAACTCTCCTAAATGTTGTAGGTAATAATGGACACCAAATTGTATATAAGCATTGTATTGCGTACAAAACATGGTCATGTTAGGTAGTAAATCACAACATAGTTCAATTGTGGAGCATATTTAATAATACAAATCTAATGGAATGAAATGCCAACATCCCCTTATATGTAGCATAGTTATAATTGTGCACGACGTAGAACAAAAAGCAATCAAATATAGAAGTGGGTCAACTTAGATTTTAGTCGAAGGATTCTTTGGTCATTCTAGGTCTTATCACTAAGGCCACAATAGGCTAGATGAAGTGTGATCAAATTCAAGGATGATTTATTGTTATCTTCATAGTAGTATATATAGATTGTTTATTAGTTAAATTGTAATTGTGTGTGTGTGTGTGAGCGCGCGCGCGCACACACACAATCTAACTAATAAATAATAAGATCTACTACTGTGAATATAACTCAATGAAATATGCATTGTAGAGAGACCTTGTGCCCTTAAAGGGATGATACCTCCCTTTCCCTAATTGTGATTAAATCTCCCTTGAGATTGTAGGGTTGAAAATTTCAAGTTATGAGTGGAACTATGCCAATGAAAATGCACTAAGATGAATCAATCAAAACTATCATATTTGAGTCAAGCTAGGGAAGGAAGTCCATGTAGAGGTGTTGGAGATGACAAATGGAAGTAACCCTAGGGAATTGAGAGAGTTGGAAGGATATTAGTAACTAATTAATTCAATCTGTACCTATAAATTAAGGTTTTCAAAGATAAAATATATTGAAAGAGTTCAAATTTTTTTAAAAAGTGAAATAGAAGGATATAAATAGGAAAACGAGTGACCTCAAAGCATAAGAGAAGATTTCATTAGCAGATGGGGTACACAAGTTGTATGAAGCCACCATATTGAATCTATTGATTGTGTGTCACATATTTGGTATTTTGGTGCCATGGACTTTTGGGCCTAGAAAGAAACTCTATTACATGACTTATGGATTTACAATTGTGGCACCCCAAGGAAATCCACAATACAAACAACACCAAAAGAGAAATAAGTTTTATGGGTTTGACCAAAGTTGAATCTATAAATAGAAATTTCCAAATGGTTTTAGGTAGCTATGGACCCAAATTAAGGAATCCTAAGTGATCATGGACATAATTGGTGGTTAGCACTCCCTAGTAGACCTTGCATGAAGTTATAAAATGCCCCAAATGGGTGCCTCAAAGGATCAATGTTAGTCAAACTAAAAATCAAGGGATAGAGGCCAAGAGGAAAGGGTACCTAAGGAAACCATCAAATCATTAGACATCCTAATGAGGTCATGTGTCTAGGCTAATGTGAGGGGATCCTAAGAAGGTGATCCATCACATTACAACAAGTAGTTGAGAGCTATTCCATCATCATTAAGTGGTCTATGTATGAATTTGGTAAAGAAGTGGATCACACAAGGAATGTCCTGTGGTAGGTGTATGTGATTTCCCAAATGTGAATCCCATAGCTACATACCCCCTCCCCACATGCAAGAGGTGTTATTATCCAAGAGATAGGAATACTAGTGTTTTACAATAATGAGAGAAGCACGCAAGTGAATAGGGTAATCCAAGGGTCCTTTCAATGTAGAGAAATGCATTGATGTCATGAGGGAATCCTCCATCAATCGAACCTACATATCCTTGATCCATATTTATGGCATCAATATTATCAAAGTTGACTTTATCGACAAGTTACCATTAGAAAAAGCTGATAGGAAGAGTGTTATCCATGGGAAGGAGAGGTACTCCTAAAATTGGCCTCATTGCATGTAAGGGTTAATATTAATAGATTATCCTTCTCCAACTATGTCTTCTATTTTCATCATGTATTTTAGTTTTTTTACTATGGATTGTCATTTAATGGTTTTCATCAACGTTCCTTATAACTACAAAACTATTTTCATGGTGAATTTCAAGGAAAATTTGCATTCTTATTCTCATCCTCTCTCGGATTAAATCCTTCACTACAAGGAAAAGACCCTCTAGTGGAGGTTTTTGTGGATGCTCCTCTAAAAAGAGCCCAAATATCTGTTTATACTAGAGGTCACTAGTGGAGGTGAGCGGGTGGAGTTTTTAGTGGATGTTTTTTTACTGATGCATTTGTTCAAACGCATTGGTGCATATAAACCAAGGATGCACCAATGATGACATAAATCATGTGGCACTACGGATGCAAACACCAATAAACTAAAAAAAACTTAAATTTTTCAGTTGGTGCATCTTGTTAGGTTGCCCAATGGAAAAATGAGCAGATTGGCTTACACAGAGCCAAATAACAAACACACAGATAAATAGAATGGCATGAAAGTGCAATACATTTCATTAAGATATGCACATATAAATACAATAATATGTGACCCTGTGGATCCGTATTCCAAAGAATCTCTTGGACTCCCAAGATGATTGTTCGTCTCCCAACCTGACGGATTAGTTTCCAACAAATCCCCCCTTAATCCGAAGGGTGTATATGAGTCCAAGAAAAAGAAGAGAGTTGAATAAGTGGAAGTGGACAGCTACCACTAGCTGAACATTTCCATCTTGAACATCCTTTACTAAGAAGGTTAGCTAGAAGCTTACACATGCTTCTGCTAAATACAATGGCTCTCTGAAGGGATGGTTTTTAGGCTGAACATCAATTGAAATGGGCTAGCAGAAGGCTGAAATCTTCTACTATGTGTGTGGTTTAATGCTGACCACAAACTATCGAACTTGGCAATAATAATCGCTCAGAGGTTCCCTGGAACTTGGCTTGAAGGCTTAGAGGTTCTGTGGAATGGTTGGGATGGGATGACACCAAACCAACATGAGAGTTGAAAACGGGAAGTGAACAACTGCAACTTGCTGAACATTTCCATCTTGACAACTGTTTGCCAAGTTAGCTAGAAGCTTGCACATGCTTCTGCTAAATGAAGGTGCTCTCGATACCAGTGGTTTAAGGCTGACCACCAACTCTGGAGCTCAGTCGAACATAGCTCTTCACAGGATCGCTTGTTCCGGCTCACTTGCACTCGCTCACTTGTTATTGATGGTCTGCATCCCCCCCTGTCAGGAACAATGTGAGGAGAGGAGAGTCTCATGGTGAGTACTCTATGTCATGGTTCTCTTCTATCTAAGTGTCTCTATCACTGAATTTGGCCTCTGAAACTGGATGTGGATCATGCTTGTTTGATCTCACTTACTTGTAGAGGGCCATGGCTGCTTGTTGTTAGATGGAGACTTCGAAACTTGATGCCTGACATCATGTTCCCCCCTGTCTGGTACAAAGTGGGGAGAAGAAAATTTCTCAATTGCAAGATGTGTCAATACTCGTGAATGAACTCTCTAGTATGACTTATAAATCTTCTTGGTTGTTGATGACCATTGCCAAGAAGCGATCCACCCATAGTGAATATTCTCTCTTGCAGGTTTCTTCAGAATGAAGCATTTGTCTGATGAATGTGTATGTTTTCCACATTGCTTACAAGGGTGAAGATCAAAACAATGATCTTTCATATGTCCAACTCGATCACAGTGTCGGCATGTCGAACTCTGAACTGATGTTGATGAAGATGGATTCTCATTGATGAATCCAACACTTTGAAACTGGATAGGCTTGGAGAAATCAGGATTGTGAACTGTCACTTCCTTTTCGTATCCAAGGCATGTTCTATGCTTATTATGGCTGATCTCTTCCCAAGGTCTAATGATGGGCTTGGAAGGAGCAAGCAGAGCCTTTGCATGCATGTCTTCATCTTAATTTTCTTTCACTTCTGATGGCGTGCCACTGATTTGCTCATGTTCTTTTGAAGTGGCATCATTCTGTGTAGGATGCTGAATATAATCATGAAGGGGATTCTTCTGAACATGAAAAGGTTCAGATTGTCTTTCGTCTTGTTGAAGCTACAACTCAAGTTGTAGGAACTCAAGAGTGTCTTGTGAATCTTGTACATTATCTCGAATGTGAGTGAGAGTGCTCTTGTCGATCATGACAGTGTTGTCGACAAAGGAAAATAGTAGAGTGTTCAATAACTCTACAAGGACACTCAATGTCGCCATTGAAAACTCACTCAAATACAAAAGGGCTTCTTGCAATTCCACCCTTTTACAACAAGACTCAAACTCAACAGATAAACTCAGCAACTTGAGGGGTGTCAGGTTCAACCGAGAATGCACCCATTTACAATGACTCACAAGAAATAAATTCAAGTGCCAATTAACTTACAAAACCCACAGTTTGCAAGTTACAAATTTGATGATGATCTACAAGTTGAAATAAAATTCAGAAAATTGAGTGTTTTACCTTCGTGAAGATAGGCCTTTGGAATTGAATGTTGCGGTGTCCAGGCAACGATCTTTATCTCACTTTGAGTAACTCTCTCTTTAAGTAATAGAGGAAAAACTAAAAGGAGCTTCCAAGTAGCTATACCCAAAAATGTCAATGGAGAAGTGCTCAAAGAATGAGGAAGCCTTGATTTACACCAATCTTCAATGATGTATGCTCGAGGAGGAATAGTCTGCACTTACTTTCTTCAATCTACGTAGTCATCAATCTGCAGAGATCAATGTCCTGTAGTAGCAATCAATTGATAGGATGCACTCATTGCAGCAAGAACAATTTATTTTCTTTTGCAATAAGAATTTTTGAACCTCCATGAGATCATCCAATTTTTGGGGTTTGCAGATAAATCTTTGATCTTCACGTAATTCTTTGACAGATGCAGCTCTTTATCAACTCAACACTCCACTCAACAAATTAGGGTTCCTTCACTTGAATCCCATGCAACACATATTACACTTGGTTGTAGCTGTCAATGTAGCCATCAACACATATGTTGAGGTCGAACTGCTAAAAATACAATCTCACATAGCTCCAATGAGCAGTATGTAGCAACTCCAAGAAAGAGAGGTGGCACACACTATTCACTACACAAGTCTCATGCCTTCATGAGGAATTTCATTCCCCTTTGTTTGTGCGGCCTCCAATCTCTGTGCACACTACTATGCAGCTACGGCTTTCGGGCTCATGTTCAGCAGTCCCTCTCTCCACTGATCTCAAACTCCAATGGGCTCATGTTCTGCTCACGCAGAAGGTGAGGTCGTAGCACTCTATCACACAGAGTTTTGCAGAGATGTAGCTCAACGCAGTTGGAGGAGGCCTCAACACCACGTGCATGCGGAATGAGATTTGCAGCAGGAATTAGGGTTATGGTGCAAAGATCATTAGTCTACACAAAATACAGTTCTCAAAATAATTATGGAAGGACGCAGAGACCAGAAATCATATGGAAGATCGTAGGTGAACGGTCACAAGGGAGAAGGCAGAATATGGCACGATTCGGGTCTGCAAATTTAGCAGAGGATAAGGTAGGGAATGTTGGCAAATGAATCAGCAAGTCTGAGCACAAGCCACAAGCTCATCATAGCTCTGATACCACTGTTAGGTTGCCCAATGGGAAAATGAGCAGATTGGCTTACACAGAGCCAAATAACAAACACAAAGATAAATAGAATGGCGTGAAAGCGCAATACATTTCATTAAGATATGCACATATAAATACAATAATATGTGACCCTTTGGATTCATATTCCAAAGAATCTCTTGGACTCCCAAGATGATTGTTCGTCTCCCAACCTGACAAATTAGTTTCCAACACATCTAAAAAACTAAAATGCACCAACCATTGTACATAAATGCACTGGAGTGGTATACATTCAGAAGCACTTCTTTAGGGTTAAAAAAATTGAAATTAAAAACCATGGATTATATTATTATTATTATTATTATTTATTTATTTTATCTTTGGTGCGGTTGTGCTACAAAATAGAACCGGTGTGGTTTAGTTTCTAGTGCATCACAGTAGAGTTAAATAAAAAAATTATCGCAATAAAAAACCTGTTACATTATTTTTTTTTATTTTTAATTCCCATTTCCAGTGTGATTGTTGTTGATTAATGCACCAATGCTTTATAGATTCAAGAGAACAGCTCTAGAGTTAAAAATTTTGAAATTAAGAACTACGAATTATATTATTTTTTTTATTATTAATTTTTATCCACGATGCAATTGTTCAACAAAACAACACTGGTGCATGTGGAATCAAGCGCATCGCATTAGGGACTAATAAAATATTTACCGAAAAAAAACCTATCACACTCATTTTTTATTTTTTATTTCTAGAAAACGTTAGGGATAATAAGTACACGTAATGCTAGGAACTGTTGCGACCTATCAATTATAATTATACTAATTGTTTTCATACTAGGTAATGAATAAGAACCCCTTAACAATTGTTTTGTTTCTTTCAAGAGAAAGCTGCGTTGTAGCATATCCTTGCCAAAAGGATGTCAGAGCAAAAAAGGATAAGGCCCCGAGCACTAGCTAATAGAGCTTCGATAAGCTGGTGAAGGGTTAACATTTATTGTACCTCCATCGAAGCCCTAAATTTTAAGTTAGTGAAAACATCCCCGTGATGGTTGTTGACTTTGTTGTATGCTCAACTCATTGTCCCTACTAAATTAGATGTTGGGAGTCTATGAGTTTACATTGTATACAAAATGTGGGCAATTGGCTCAAAGTTTCTCATGAGAATATATATATTTGGTGGAACATTTGTTAAGTCAACTTGAAGTTCGGTGTTATATCCAATACGAATGTTGATACAATTTAGGGAAAAGAGATTTCATCTTTCAAAATATGATAAGTGTATTCAATTGTTTTGTTGTATTGATCAAGTGGATCGTAAACCCCAAGTTTATAAACAATTGTAAGTTGAATAATTTGTTTGGTAGGTTAAAAAGGCTCTAATATATAAGGGTCTTGATAAACAATTGTAAGTTGAATAATTTGTTTCCGAAGTACAAAAAAGATTCTAACATGCAAGGGTATTGATGCTTTTACATCCTTGGTTAATATAAAGAAACTAGTATTGTCACATGATGATTAATATAAAGAAACATGTAAAGGTATTAATGCCTTTACATACCTAGTTAATATAAAGAAACTAGTATTGCCACATGATTAGTTAATATAAAGAAATTGGTGTTTTCATCTTCATAATATATATTTACTTAATTAAAATTATATTAATAATATAGTTCTAATATACTAGTATTCTCTTTATTTATTATTCTCATAATATAAATATATGAATTAAAATATTTCATATATTTCTCAGTATATAAATATATGAATTAAAATATTTCATATATTTCTCAGTATATAAATATATGAATTAAAATATTTCATATATTTCTCATTGAGTGCTAGCCATGAAGGTATTAAAACCCTAATTAATCTAGACTCTCTTGGCAAAACTTTATTATGCAAACAATCTAGCAATGTCGTGACTTTTTATCTTATCATAATATTAGAATTCCAAATTAAGAATATAGGCTTTGTTTTTTGTGGATTTAATGTAGTGTTGCATGGTAGTTCTTATGCATGTGGATGCTATCCAATGGAGACATATATGACATATTAGCAAGAATAATACAAATGAAAGAAGATAAAAATAAAACAATGAGTCTTAGTGATTGAAATTGTGATTTTGTAGAAAATGAAATTAGATCATTATATTTTCTTAATGCATAAATTTATAAATAAAATAGGATAGTTATATGGAGTTGTTTAATTATTTTGTAGTATTTTTTTTTTAATTGTGCAAATTTTAAGATACATAGTTATTACAGATTTTTATAAAGATAGTTTTGGATTTTGGGAAAAATCTACTTATCTTTAAAATTTTAATTAAACTTTTATTATATCTTAATGAAGAAAAGGATATGCTTATTACAATATAGTTTGTTTTTACTCTGGAAAAAATCTATACTACTGATAGTATAATTGGCAAAAATTACATCTTCCTCAGCAATTCGTGAAGATAAACCATATAGATGATCATCAAAACCATGATCCAACATATTGTAAAGATACATCCCCGCACAAGGCCAATTCTAACCTTGGTAGCCTTGAGATCCATAATCTCACCGATTTCATAGAGTGATTTGCCAGCAATGGAAGAACAAAAAGAAATAAGATATAATAGATAATATAGCTGAAGACCTCCGCTAATGCGAAGATAATACAAAAAGGATCATCCAAAAGGAGAAACAATCAAACAAGCATCTATACCGGAAAGAGAGGAAGAGCTCTAGACTCCCTCGACAATAGATCTTCCCTGAGTTCAAAGAAAATACAGCAATCCCGAGCCAAAAGGCCCCGCCTAGACATCAAATCCGCCTAAGTGTTATCTTCCCGGTAGAAATGATGAAGGAACTTGCAAGTGGAACCTGTTACCTGGGCATTTTCATCGAGCCAAATGCATACATTATCAAGGATTGGTTCTAGATTTATAAAAGATTTGATAGGAGAATTCATCAATGGTGCGGGCGTTGTTTGTCTATTGGGGGCAAAGTTACCCTTGCCAAATCGGTTCTGCAGAACCTACGTGTATATTGGATGTCCTTAAGTAAGGTACCAAAAACCATCTTGTCAGGTATTAGGAAGATAATCAAATTATTACAAGATAGTTATATAGAGTTATAAATAAAATAGGATAGTTATGGAATTGTTTAATTATTTTGTAGTAATTTTTTTAACTATTCAAATTTTAAGCAACATAGTTATTATGGATTTTTATAAACATAGTTTTGGATTTTGGAAAAACTTTATTTATGTCTAAAATTTTAATTAAACTTTTATTATATTTTAATTAAGAAAGGGATATACTTATTACAAGATTAGCTTATTCCTAAACTAAAGATAAAATTATATACCTCATTTTTTAATAAAATATTTTATTGATAAATTTGAAAATATAAATTAAAATTATATTTATACAAATTTAAAAAAATATTACAACTAAATAAATTAGATAATTATGTTTCAGATTTAAATTTTATTTATAATAACTAAAATGTACTCCTCGTCAAATATCTCACACGTGAAACCTAAAATTTTTAAAAATATCAATACAAACAAAACCATCAAATCCTAAAGAGAATTAATTTTTACTAATTTGTATATTAAATTAGAAAAAACTCTAATGAGTTTTTTTGAATTTTACTAAAAAAAAAGTCAAAGATGGGATTCATTTGGTGAGTGGGATAGGTTGGCACGTCCTAAGCTTAGTGAAGGATCGGGTTTAAAGAATATCTTCAATTTTAAGTTGGCTCTATTTGTTAAGGGCTTGTGGAGATGTTTGACAGGTTCAGGTATGTGGAGCATGCTAATGAAGGATAAGTATCTAAAGGGAAAGACTAGTATAGATGAAGGGGCGAGACTAGAGCCTAAAAAATTTAGTAATGGTTCTAATTTCTAGGCAAGTTTGGTGAAAGCATTTCCACTTTTAGCTAGGTGGTTGGCCTGGAGGATTGTTGATGACCCTTGGATTGGTGGTTCAGGATTGTTGATGACCCTTGGATTGGTGGTTCAAACTTGTACAAGCTGTCGGATGTGTTGATAGAGGAACTAAGGATCAAAGGTTTAAGCACACTGGACCAAGTTTTCATATCAAATTTTAAGGCTAATGTAAGTCAGGGATGGCTGAAGGCTAGTTCCTTAGGCTTGGTGGGGCCTTTGGGAATTGAATGGGATGGTTATGTGCAGGGCTTGAAACACTCAGGTATATTCCTAAACAATGAAGAGGATGCTTTGCTGTGGTCGTGGAATGCTGCCAATGGTCAAGTGACTACAAAGCTGGCTTATGAATCCTTGTACTACTCCTGTTCTGATGATGAGGATTTATGGTGGTATGGTGCCATATGGAAGTGGCAATGCCCTCTTAAACAAAGGCTGTTCCTTTGGCTGTCGCTTGCCAATAAAATCTTAACATGGAGTAACTTTCTGAAGCAAGAAGGTCAGGGGCCCAATGTCTGTCTTTTCTGCTTAAATGTTGAAGAGACTGTAAGCTGTCTTTTCATTCATTGTTCCTTTGCTAAACAAGTGTGGTAGGTTCTTAGAGATACTCTTAATTTTAAAGGTTGTTGGATAGCTGGGTCCTTAGCTCACAGTCTTGAAATCTAGTTGAATAGTGAGGCTAAAAGCAAGTTCAAAGAATTTCCCAGTTTCTTTTGTTAGGGCATTTGGAAGCACAAGAATAAGGTACTTTTTGAAGGTTGGAAGCCAAATGCAAGCAGAAAATTAATGGTTCTTTTTCTGAAGGTCTAAAAAGAAGGTGGCATCAAAGTACAGGCGGGTGAATTTTCCAAGCTTTGAAGACAATGTTCCTATTGGTTACTTCGATGGGGGCCTGTCAGGGACTCTGGCAGATGTGGTGCTGGGGTGGTTTTGAGGATGGCAGATAAACATTATTTTTGTCTTAGAATGGGAGGGGAATGGGAAGAATACAAGAGCTAAGCTTTTAGCTCTATGGTGTCTCCTTAAGTTTGCTAAAGTAAAAAATTTGTCTCATCTACAGATGGCAGGGGACACCAGGGTCATAATAGATTGGGTAGTAAAAAAAGCTTCATTATTGATGCTCACTCTTGGCTGGTAGCAAAGGAGGATCAGTCAACTTCGGGAGGCCTTTAATGATATCCATTCTCAACATATCAATAGAGAGTTTAATACAGAGGTAGATCGTCTTTCTAAAGAGGCTTTGACTTTGGAGGAGGGGTCTCTTCATTTTGAAGAATCCAGGAATTCCTCAATTGTTCACAGGGGCCTTTTGATGTCAGGTTATGGCACTTTATGTATTTTGCGGCTGTATTTTGGTCTTTTATGGTAAGACAGATTGATCTTTGTCAGATGCTCTTAGTACTTTCTGGTTGACAGGTCTGTGAGGTCCCTTCAGTTAGCCAGTATACGGACTGTTTTGTGTTTTTTTTCCAGTTATGGGCATAAAAGATGGATGTAATCATTTTCTTGATTCATATAATGAATATCAGAAATGAAGACTTTTTGTCTGTGAAAAAAAAAATACATCGGGTGTTTTAAATTGTGAATTTCTATGCCAATTAGCTGAATTAGACATAAAAATGCAGTTGAAAAATAAAAGGAAGGTTAAGGAAAGTAGGGAGTACTTGATCTCGGCTTCCTGCATGAACTTTTCGTGAACTCTCCATCCATATTCTGTCCTCTGCCCTCCATCTGCGGTCCTCTTCACGCCAGTATTTGGACATGCTCGTGTCAAAGGCCGTCAGCAGCATCTGCCCCATGTCCATGGCGGACGACGACTCCATCTGATTATGTCCTGTTCTTCTTCAATGCCTGACGACTATGACAAGCATACATGTGCAGATATCGTCAACCTTTATTCATTCATTCGTGCTCACAATTATTTGTTTAGTTCTCTGCAACTTCTATCTTAGGCCCCTGAGTCTCTTCACACAGGTTTAATGGTCTGCGACACCTTTGAAGTTGTTACAGGAGGCGCATCTTTTGCTCATCTTTCCCTTTTTCTTTCATATCCATATTTTTATCTGCACTTTACAGCGGAACTTCAAGGATTTCTCGCTCAGATATTACTTAAAAGTTGGGTGAAGGTAGTTCGTTGGACAAAGGAAAATCTTTGCCGGGCTGGGTTGTCGTATGATGATTTCTCTACTGGCAAACAGATCAAATTTATGTTCTTGGAAGGGCAAATCCCATTCCTATGGTCAAAAACTTATAGATGGTTGTTATAATTTGTGCGTGGACATGAATTTTTTTAAATGCTATTTATTTTTGGTAACATAACGTTTTATAACAACATACATGTCCCCCATATTGGGTTCTAGAACACCTAGCTCATTAGTAAGTTATTTGTGTAGAGAAGAGAACTCATTGTTTGATAATTTTTAATCATAAATTTAACAAGAATTTTCTCTAAATTTTAGAATTGCGGATTTAGATTGTAGAAGTCGACAATGTTGAAGTGTCCAAATAGAAATGGAGGCTAAGGAATCAAAATGCAATGTTAAAAATTTTAGAAAAACAATGTTTCATACTAAAAGACTATTTTTTTCATTACCAAAATAAGTTAACAAATGGAAAGGGTGGTTTGTTACACAATTCTACGGCTTCGTGGAAATTCTCTCCCAAATCCAATAGGAATTTTGTCATAAGTCATCATTCCAACTACATTGTGGGAACTTTGGCCATGAAACTTTTGTCATAAGTCGTCTCCTTATTGTCTCTTTCGTTAACACAAGTTACTTGGACATTAAGGACACACTCTGTGACAATAAGTCATTATAAAACTTTTTTGAGTTGGCAACTTTGCTTCACTAACCTAAGATTTGATAAGAAGATATATGAAGGGTTAACATAAATCCTATCTATTAAGACTTCTTTCATATATATTTATAATGAACACATTAATATAAAAACCACACAAATTATAAATCACACCTTTACATTATCATAAAACCAATCATGTTGTTACTTACAATTACCTATATTATCAAATTCATCTTAAACTTACAACTAAGCTCATCTACACAAAAGATTGCATGCCATGACACCTTGAAATAACTCAATCTATTGAATGGTCATAAAAGTGTGTGCAACAATAACATTATGCATTTCCTCATCTCCAATCTTTGTTAGAATATATTCTTCAACCAATTCATAACTAAGTAGTGGTCGTAGATCGAGAGATTGTCATATCAAATTTCTCACAACTTTTTCATCTTGAAAATATGGGTTTACTTTTCCAAAAGCACTTTCACATGCCTCAAAGTTGGGCATGGGTGTCTTAGTATTATTTTCAAGCACACTTTGATATTAACCATTATTAAGAATATTCCAACATAGTGTTTTAGTAGTAAATTATTATAAAAAATGTTATTATTGATTTGAAGCAAAAATATGTTCATATTAAACAATTGCATAATCTAAAAATTCGACGATTTGAGTTGGAATATGGAATAGTTGAATTTTTTTTGGCATGATTTTGAAAAAATCCTATTATAATTTTTCAAAATCCAAGTCACAGTTGTCAAATTCTAGAATTTTGGGTGCCCCTAGGGTTTTTGAGGGTGTTGAACCCATTTCTACCATCAAAATCCCAATAAAACACAGTTAAATTTCGATTTTGCAAAATAAAAAAAACATCAGATCCAACTAAAATTAGTCGTCCGATCCAAATCATCAAAATTTTAAATATCTCCTTAAACAATAAAATATAGTTTTTAAACTTTCAAATAACAACAAACTATTTGTAGAACAACTTAAAAACACTCTCTAAATACAATAAAATATAGTTTTTGAACTTTCAAATGACAACAAACTATTTGTAAAACAACTTAAAAACCTTGATGAGAACATTCCACTCTCTAAATACACATCCAAGTTATAAAAGAGAGAGGATGGTTTCTTCCACATATCATCCCTCAATTAAGACCACCATAATGAACTAATGGACCTTTTCTTAAAGTTTTTTTACAACAACATGGTACTCTAATATATGACATCACAATGGGAAATAGTTTTAACTTTTGACTTTTTCTTAATTATCTTAGCAATATATAAAGTATTTTGTAAAAATAAATATATAAATGGTTGGAAAATAATAACAAGTAAAATTAGCAGCAAAGCTGCTTATACCTGTCTTTTGAAAATAATTTATAAATAATTTAATTAATAATTGTATAGAGTCCAAAAGTAAAAGTTAAGATGGAAATATAAATAATTTAATTCATAACTGTATATAGTTCAAAGATAAAAATTAAAACAGTTATAAAACTGTGAACTTATAACAATGTATTATTTATGCATAATTATAATTATGGTTGCATATAATTGTCTCTTACAAAATATTGATAAAAAATAATTTGATAGTAAATAACAAGGTAAGAAAATGACATTGTGAATACTTGATATTGAAAATATTAATATTAAATATAAAAAGAAAAAAGACGTGTACATAGGATCTCTTTAGATTATTCTCAAATGCACATAGGATCTCTTTAACATTGAATGAAAGAAAATATAAACTAGGATTTTTTCCCGCTTGCAAAACTTAGAATATATTTCATTCATTTCTTCTTTAAAACCGTTTGTTTTATGTAGACACAATGAAATTCCATGGTTGTTTTGCCTATCTTTTTGTCCATAGCTTTGACAATGATTCTCATGCTTTTGCTAAGGTTTAATTATCAACATGCTTGCATGCCATTGGCATCTCTCACAAAGGGTTTTCATCATTGTTGCAAATATTGCTGATATATTGTAAACATTATGATATTCTTGGCTTGCATATATTATCCTTTGGAATTTTGATACGTCGTCAACAAATTCAATGAAACAAATCTCTACCTATGCAACAATTTGCCTCTAAAATCCGAATTTTGACTTTTTCTATGATTTTGATAAGTAGAAACATATGATTGAGAGATTTATTTCGGTGCTAGAATCATTTGAAACACTTGATCAGTGTCCATAGCTGCCATATTCTGTGGACAAATAACATACAAGATAATTGGCTATTATGAAATTTTTTTGTACTTTTGGCTCAATTGAAGATGTTTCTGGTTATTTATAATTTTATTTGCTATTATAAAATTGGGATTTTGTACTCATCTAAAATGCAAGAAAGATCTAGTTTACTATGAGGCATGCGTACCCATTTTTGTGAGAGACCTGTCCTTGTAAAATAGGGTTCCAGTGCTCTGCAATCCAGAGCTCCATTGCCTTTAGACTGGGCCACAAACCAGTAAACTTGTCGTGAGAGCTTTCTCTGAGAGAATGATCTCTTTTAGGCACAGATCCGAGGGAGAGAGCTCCAAAGAAGGAATCTCATCTACTTTTTTCACGAATTTGGAGGGAGGCCGAGACGCAGCCTGAGGTTTGGAGGCTTGAACCAAGGTCTTGAAATCCTGAAGCTGTTCGTGAATCTCCATACCAGAAGGACCAGCTTCGAAGGGGCAGATCCAGCCCACGGAAAAACGATCAGAATCGTGACCACTTGCAAAAAAAGAATAACTACGCATGACAGCAAGGCCTCTGCGTATAGCAGCCCGCAGACAGAAGCCTGAGCACCACCGGAGGAACGCAGGCAGAGTGTAGCGGCGGCTAGGGTAACCCTAGCCGCGCTTCAGAGAGCTACGAAACAACATTTTTTCGAATTTGCTCTAGTAATAAGCCCCGAAGAGCTAATAATTATGCTCTAGTATTGGTCCCAATAACACACTCCATCCAAAATTTACAAGTATGGTTTGAATTTAATTTAAAGTACATCCCACCACCACATATCCCTTATATAGAGGCACCATCAAAATACCCCAAAGATCTATCATCAAACATTAGGCAAAGAAAGTAATCTCTATTTCATGGGCTTGTCCTCTTTGAACCATTCTTAGTGCATACTCAAAAATTTTCTACATGTAGTAGGCACAGATTGATACTTCTTGTCAAATATTGCAGAGTTCCTTGCACACCAAATTCCCCAACAAATATAGATAGGAAGCTCAACATGCTTGTGGTTCTTACTACCCCAGTTTTGTAAATTTTCATCTAAACCCATGGATCCCCATTCAAAGTATATTTGAAGATCCTCTAATGTCTCTTTCCAAACATTTTTACAGAAAATGCATTGAACAAACAAAATATGGACAGATTCACCTTTAGATTGACATAGAATGCAATAGTTTGGACTAGACCAACTCCTTCTTAGTAAATTGTCCCAAGTCATTATACAATTTTATGAACAAAGCTAACTAAAGCATTTGAGTTTCATGGGTAAATTCCACTTCCACGGTCAATTATACCACCACTTACCCTCTATAGCACGTTCCTCATGAGTGATGGCATTGTATGCATCCTTTGCAGTCACCTAGCCAATAGATTTGTCCCATCCCCAAAATAGGGAGTCTTCACTCTCATTTAGTCTAAAACATGCACTATTAAGACCTTGAATATATTTGGACCATTCATCTGCTCCAAAACCACAAAGACCAAGATCCTCAGGAAGATACCAATATGAGTCATATCTTCTTAACCAATTAGGCCTTGTAATCCGATCAAGTGTACAAAAACCAAATTTATCAAGGTATTCAATGACCCCATGTTACATGAAGCTTATAAGATTCATTCCTCCAATATAGGGATCCACACCCACCAAAACCTATCTTCAATTACCAACCTACCAAGAGATCCATTTCCCAATCCTTGGAATAATCTTGATAAAACCATTCTATAAGTTTGATATGCTTGTACCTTTTTCATATGATTTCTTATCCATTCAGCCATTGTCATACCTTCAAGATATTTATCTTTGAGTACCTCTCTCCATAACATCAACCTAAACAAACCTCTCAAGAAACTCTTTAAAGTTAATGCAAGATTAAACTAGTGGAGAGTTTTTATACCCCACCCCCCAAGATTTTTTGGAAGTAAGATTTTTTTCCAATTGTCCAAGTGAATTTTGTCTCTATTAGTTGAACCAGACCACAAGAAACTGATCATTCTTTGTCTCAACAATTGTAGAATGGAAATTGGAACCTTTGCTAAGGACATCCAATAAACAAGATTTCCAACTAGAACAAACTTGACCAAAGTAAGTCTTCCACCCAAAGACAAACTCTTGTAAAACCAATTCCCAATTTTTTTTTCTATTTTTTTCACTAACCACATCCAAACTGCTTTCACGTAGATATTGGGCTTTAGGAAGTACCCCAAGTACTTGAATCCAGTGTCAATAGGATCAGTTTTATATGGAAACAAAGAAATGATCTGATCAAAGTTTTCTGCATTCACGCCATTCCTCATAAAACATGATTTGTTTGGACTAACATCCATTGCAGTGGCTCCACAAAACAAAGAAATGATCTCATAAAAATAATACCAATCTTCTACAATGCCATTACCAAACAATACCACATCATCAATAAAGAGGAGGTGAGTAATGAAATAAGTGAAAGCAATTTTAATACCCACTAGTCTTCCCTCCCTTTTGGAAGCTGCAATAATTCTACTCAGTCCCTCAATAATCAAAAGGAAAAGAAGAGGGGAAAGAGGGAATCCTTGCCTGAGTCCTCTACTGCTCCTGAAGAAGTTGGTAGAGGAACCATTGACCAGAATTGTAAAACATGCCGAAGTAACACATGCCATGATCTAGTTAGTGACATCTAAAGGAAGCTCGATTCGAAGTAAAATCAATCTTAAGAAATCCCAATTAACCATGTCATACGCCTTTGCTAAATCCATTTTGAGAATCATTGCATCCATGTTTTTAGTCTTAATAGAATGTAGACATTCTTGAGTGACTCCTATAGCATCCAAGATTTGTTTATTAGACAGGAACCCAAATTGTGCCTTAGACAATCTCTCCTCCAACAATAGTTTCATTTTATTTGATTTAATTTTTGTAATAATCTTATACACAAATTTACAAAACGATATTGACCTATAGTCATTGAAAGACTTAGGCTTTTCACCTTTAAAAATCAATGCAATAAAAGTGGAGTTTAGTGCCCTAGAAACATATCCATGAACTCTAAAGTGTTCAATTAAAAATATCCAGGATGTTAAAAATAAAACTTTATTAATAATAGAATAATTCTCTAATAAAATTTGCATTCACCATAAATGTTTATTACAAACGTTGAATTGATTTTTAAATACAACTAATAAGTTTGCATTAAGTGTTAATGTTCTAAGGTTAAGGAGTTATATTTTAACTAAATGTATATCTACAAGTCATAAGTTTTGTTACAAATGATTTCAATTATTGATGGTAATGTTAATAGTTTCATACAATATTTATTAAATAAATAAAAATAATTATATTAAAAAATGTTTTAAATGAATGTATTAAGAGAATAATGGGTTTAAAAAATAAAAAATAAAAGGTTGTAAAAAGAGAATCCTTATACGTAAAAGTAAGAAGTTATAATCTAAATGTTTTATGAATTAGTTTTTTTATTGTCACTCAAAATAATGGCAAAAGAAAATTGCACTTAACATGAATGCACGTAAACAAATTATTTACCTTGGAAACCCAAATGGGAAAACCAACATTTTATGGCTTTGGAATTGGTTCTTTTATTTATGGAAATGGACATGTTACAACATCCTCATGATTTTTTGTTCAACTTCTCCTTTGTTCACAAGAACTTGGACAACAATACTCCCTTTATCAACCAAAGAACCCCTCTCTCTTTTCTAAGAGAAAGTAAATAGGAGAGCTTAGTTGAGGGATAGTTGGAAGGCCAAGCATACCCAACCCTTTAGCTTCTCCTCTCCATCTTTTATCTCTTTCATACATTTAAGGAGGAAATATTTATTTTATTTGATATAGTAAATAGATAACTTCCTTCCTACTACTATTTAAAAAGTGAATGAGATAAATATCAAAATCTTACATTGCATCTAACCTTTGGATTCTTGTTTTTATGTAGGGGTAGACACCAATTGTGATGACATGGGGCCCTTCACGCCACCAAGTCTATCTTCCAACTTATTCTTAGATATAAAACTTTACTTTGTTGATCTTTGTTGAGAGTACTCCGAAAGCCATTGTTGTAGTGGATCCAATTTCAGATCACACCTCCCCATTGGGAGGCTTTTTCTCCCCAAAAACTTCCAAGGAGAGATGAGGAAATTTGATTTCAATCTGGTTTCTCCCATACCATTTTTCCTTCCTTGGACGTTGTCCATTTAGGGCAATTTTCCATATTTCTTGTCATCCTTTGTAGGTTACCCATCCTTACATCATATCACTATATCTTCTTTCATCTTTGCAAGTGCATACGATGCAAGGTCTTCAACTGTGGGAATACTATATTGATTACCATCTCCATCCAACATGCACGGCTAAAAAAAATTCAATTACTCCATGTTCACCACTGAACTGATCTGCATATATGGAGGGAGCCTTAATTTGAAAACATTCTCATTCACTTTTTCAAAAATGCCAAATGGTATGTATATGAGAGGCTCGAGCTTCTTTGTTGGTCCTTGTAGTCTTTCCTTTTGTAGGTGAAACCATACTTCATATTCAACATGGAACTTGTGTTCTTCCCGATGTTGGTCACAATTGGCCTTGTGAATTTGTTGGATTACCTCAAGCTATTCATGTTCTTTCAAATGTATTTACTTGATCTTGTCCATAAACATGCTTGTCTTCTTCTCGTCTTTTTGAAAACCTATCTCGCCCTTCCATTGTCCGTACACAACATCAAATGGTGAAGGAGGTAGATATCCAAAATAGGTCTTGAAAGGAGACTTGTTGGTGGAGGAATGCAATGCTCGATTGTACAAGAGTTGAATGTATACAAGTTGTTCATCCCATGTCTTCGTCACGGGGGGTTCACTAGTGAGGCAATATCATATCACGTCCATTCATATTGGGGGGTTGAATACTCTTAAAAACCTCAAAAATATATTGCCCTGTATTAAGGGGTCAAGGGGGTTTTTTTATTTGACATAGTAATATAAATATTGGGGGTTATTTTATTTGGGAGTGTTGAGGAATAACCTCCAAATCGTGGGATGGATTCATATGTCCAAATCACGAGCTCAATTCATACCCACCTAAGACTTAAGGACCTTCCATTTTTATTTGATATTGCTTATGATCCTAAGTTTTGAATAAATTTGATAATAGTGTACCAATGATAATATCGATGGAAGTCTCTTTGGATTATTGTCCTTGAGCAATGTAACATCCCAATAATTTCATAAAATTTAAAAAAAAAATTATACCAGCATTAAATGTTAAAATTGTGATTACGGAAGTAATAAATGCTTGTTAAGGCAGTATTAAATAATAAAGTCATTAATGTATATAACAATTTAACTACTATGTCCTTTTAACTAATGATGCTTTAAGACAGTGATGTGTCTTACCTCCATAAAAATGATTACGACACTAATTTGTTTGTAGTTGTAATAACTGAAATTTCAAAACAATATAAGACGGAGTTCTCCTTGACAAGGTACTGACAGTTTTAATTTCGGGATGGTGATGAAAGGGTTCCTGCGAGGTGCCCTGAGACTTACTTAGCTAATTAGCTAAAGCATTTGTACCTGTCCTTCTTGCGAATATTCGCAGGTAAGGATAACAATGACAAAACAATGTTTAAGAGTATTTATATTTTCCAATTAGTCGTCTTATTTGGTTAAAGAAATTATAAGTACCTCCTTGTTTCAGGTATGGAATTCTATCCAAGTTCTAAATGTATTATTTCGAAAAAAAATACAAGTTGTAGAAGTTAATAATATTTAAACAGGGTTCAAAAGTACATTATCTTGGTAGAAATATCTATGCTTAAAAATCTTAAGATTAATTACTAGATTTGAAGAATGAATTGCTAATATGATTCTGCCAATATTTTCCAATTCATGAAACCTTTTACTACCAGGTGAAACGATTGATGGACAAATTCAATTTGAACTTTATTCCTTTATTATAACATCAAGTTTCACTTACTATTTCAATGCTTGGTATTTTATTTAAGATAACTATGGTAGCTTCTACTTTCTCCATTTATAATTTATATATATATGGATATAGTCTTGATATTTATAAAGTCAAAATCATATTTTATTTAAGAACATAATACAATATAAGTGTGGACCCTTTTTAACTATAGGGTGAACCATTCTAATGTGATATTGGTGCATTATTATAATAAACAACTTTTATATGGTTTATTGTAATAATATTACAATGTACCGATACTATTTTCTAACCTAAGTTCTAACTATCTAAATCTTATATGCATGTGATTATTGCCAATGCAAACTTTTGATTTATGTAATCATGCATTCGATGGTTAATACCATAGCGATGAAGCGATATACAATGCAATCCTGACCTTACTCTATGTATTGATAATGAACGACATTACACCAAGCATTAAATACAACACTGGTAAGGAAGTGACGGTTATTAATGTCGCTGCTGCATCGATCTGACAGGTTGATGGTGTCTCGTCCAAACATTAATGGTTCTGAACCAACTCTTTAGTGGAGTGTAATGCTGTCTATCCACATTGTCAAACCAAGTGAAGCCTGGTTAAAATGTGACTCACGAAATCGAACTATGCGTAGTGAACAAGCAGCTCTCCTCCGAACTGTACATGGGATTGACTCCTTAGCATGCAGCGTTGGCATTGTCGTAGCTATTACAATAAATGAGGTATTTATGTTATGGTTGCCCGATTCTCAAAGCATCAGGCTGTCACCTTCTCGCTCGTCGATCACAATAGATCTGGGTCGTTGAATGATAAACCCTAAATTCTCGTTGTAAGTAATGCTGGAGGGTTTCTCAGTCTTCACTTTCACGTTTTGGAGTTAGAGTGTGAGGCCGACACGCTGCTAAAACTTAGGGTTAGCAAGTTTGATTGGAGTTTGGAACCTGCGACCTCTGCGTTATTTTAATGGTGTTTTGCAGACCTGTAAGTGAATGCTTAGTAGTTGATACCACGACCTTGGTGTGGTTTCTATTTCAGGGTGAAAGTCTATTTTTACAGTGCTGGGGTTGGATCTTTGGCCTTTCCACTCAAGGTAATACATCTCTATGTTCCATCATTGAAATTTGAGTTTTCATAAATCCTTTATTTTGATTCGTTCTAATTTATTTAGATGTATGTTTCACTTGCAGGGTCAATCAAAGGTCTAACATCCAAGCTTGCTGGACAAATGAACGTCGAGGACTCTGCCGTCCTGGTAAGTCTCGGGTTCATCCATAACCCTGGACTCGTCGGAAGTTAAAACGTTCTGCTCAGTAAAAGAGTTAGGTTAATCCGTAAGCAATGATAATGTTTAGACTGAGTTTTTGTGTTGCCGAGGCTTCAAGCCTGCATTGTAAACTGAAAATATTTTACAATGGCATCTTCGCCATAGTACAGCTTGCAAGCTTCGCTTTAAAGGATTGAAAGTCATTTGACTTGGTATTATAATACTGGTTTTTAGTTATAGAAGAAAAGAAATGTTGCGTTGTTCTTTTTTTTGTATTCGGTACTGTTAAAGTTGTTGTGAATACTGTAGTTTGACGCTCAATCTAAAGAAATGAACTTCTGTAGTTAGATTCTGGAAATAAATAAGAATGGAGGTTTTGAAGATTTCGATTTGAACTGTCAAAAAAGTAATTTAATAAATAGGCCTTAAAGCTTTAGTGACAAAGTATTGTTTCCAAAGTCGTAAACGAAATTACAATGTAAAAAAAAAAGAAAAGTATTTACAGGGTTGAAACCTTGTTCCTGTGTGAGCATAACTTGAATTAATTCTTGCTCGGATTGATATGTAGAAGATCTGGGTTTTGAAGCTCAAGTACTGCCTGTGTGTATTCTATCAATAATGTTTAAAACAGTTGTAATGAAAAGTCGAGAGTCAACCTAGGGTTTTGAAGTGAAATTGTAAGAATAATGGGATTTGAACAAGGATTCAAACTTCACCTTTGGTTTAAAAAGTGATAGAAAACAAATACTAGAAAATTTTATGAAATAAACATAAATACTAAGATTTATATAATACTGTTCTGCAATGTCTTTGCATGTAAATACTGTAACTCTACTTTCAAAGCTTATAATGACTCTCGGAAAGGAACAGATTTATTTTTATAACTGTTGAAAAGAAAATTCAAAGATATCGAAGAAAGAAATATTATGAAATATTCAAGATGCTAGATGGTCTAAAACAACTGTTACAATTCATAAATAATTAGTAAGGTAAGAATAATTGATAAGTATTTAAACTATAGTTTTCTGTGCGGGGATGAAGTATTTTACTTCTGTAATTTGATGAATTAATTGCTATGTTGGCATTTTAAGAGAAATCGTTCTATAATTTAAGATCAATCTTTCTTGGCTCATTGGAACCAAGAAAAGTTTGCTCACTGTTTCTTGACTAATTATTTATTTCAACTTTTTGCATTCTTCTTTAATTTTTTCACATTTCTAGTTAGGAATAGTTGTTAGATTGAGTTATATTTGGCACATTCATAATTGTAATTTCAATTCTTATATGCAAGGCATCTGTTTTAATATTATATTGGAATTAATATGAACATAGGTGAAAATCTAAATCCTTATGTAGATACCCTATGTGTTATCGTTACCATGAAATGGTATCATATAAGTTTCACTATTTGTGTATCTTTATAACTATTGCATGCTTGAAACCTAACAATGGATATTTTCCCCTATCTAGATATAACCCAAGAAAAGGTAACTAAATGTTGTTAATTCCCATGATTGCAAGAATAAATGTAGAGGAAGTGGAGGCAATTCATTGGATCTTGTGAATGACCCAAATCCAAGCTATGCACATGATCATATGGTGTTATTGAAAAGTAAAAGGAATTTTTCTATGTTCATTTGGGTTCAAACATCGACAATGATGTTTTTTTTTATAGGAAGGTAGGGGCATCCTTCCAGAAAAGGGTTACAATTTTGCATTTTTATGGAGATTAATTTATTAAGCATATAGAAAACATGAGTTATCTATGGCTATATTTGTATTACATGATATAAAATTGGTAGATTGGTAGGTTGTGATGTGAAACATTTGCAATTATCATATTTTCTAAGCATTGCACTAACAATTGGACTATCAGTCTTTTACATTCTTTGTTAATATGTTGATCCCTTGACTAGGTTTTGTTTTATGCATTTTGCCTTCCCCGGTACTTTATTTCTTTGGGTGTTCCACTCTCCAATGCTACAAATTGATCGGTCACCCCTGCGATCATAGTGGGATCATTGTTAGAATTATACTATTATTTTATTTAGCATCGTGTTTGCTTATACTAAGATGTGGCAGGGCTCCTGTTTGTTACAACTTGATAATATGATATAAAGGGGGTGTTAAAAATGGGTTGATAAAAATGGATACCTACAATATCTAGTGAAACTAGGGGTTTTCTTAATTGGAAAGGCATATTGGGAGGGGGGTTCAACAATACAATTTTAGGATGCATTTTCCAATATTTAGTGAAATTAGGGGTATTCTTTAATATCACGCGAACGATCGTGCTATGCAACAAGTTCATTGAGTGAACCCCCCGTAGTCTTCGTATGATTTCTATTATATCATCTCAATAGATGCACCAACATTTGGTTGACAACCTTTGTTTTTCCATCAGTCTAGGGATGGAATGAAATGGAATACCTTAGCTTGGTATTCATCCTCTCCCAAAGTGTTGTCTAGAGCTTACCCAAGAATCTATTATCTCGGTCAAGGATATGGAGTTGGGAAAGCCAAAGTGTACCTCGACATGGATAAAGAATAGCTTAGATGCCTCTAGTCTAAATATTGGCGTCTTGCATGCAGTGAGCACACACACCATATTTAAATGGTACACCAAGAAAAACATGTAGTCATGACCTCTACGTGACGTAGGAAATCCTCCAACGAAGTCCAAAGAAATGCACTCCAAGGCCTGCTTGGTATAGGTAGTGGCATATACAACCTAAGATTCTAGTTACTTGGATTGATGGTGCTACACAACCTTCAAGAAATATCACCGCATGCTCATGTATATTTAGTTAGTGCTCATATCTCTGCAAGCTTGCCACATTCTTTGTCACTCCTAAATACCCAATGATTCCAGAAGTGTGAGCTTCTCTCATTATCAAAATACTTCTCGCGTTAGTGGAATCATTCTCCCAGAAATGTATAACTCGTCCAACTTGTATAATATTCATTCCTAGAGGTGGAATTCATTTCCTTCTATGTCAAGATTGCTCTCTCCCTTGGTTGCTTGCAAACAAATCCGAAATATTCATCTTCTTCATAATCCTCTCTAAGAAGGTCATGTGTGAATGGATCAAACTATATGATCACGCCCAATTCCATAATATTCTTCAGTGGTGGTCATAAGAGCATGTTTTCTAGTTTGTTTGTAGCTCCTTTCTTATACTTAATCAATAGATGAAATTGTTGCAAGAATCCCAACCATTTGTAATGCGTCACTTGATTCATCTTGCTTTGGCTTTGTAGGTGTTGCAGGGGTTGATGATCGGTGTGGATGATGGTCCCCTTTCCAATTAGGACGTAGTGCTTCCATTTATTCACTACTTGCACGACCATCAAGATCTCTTGATCATACATGATGTAATATAGTATTGCTCCATGGAACAACTCTAAGTGGTAGTAGATTGGTCTTCCTCCCTGCAAAAGCATTGTTTCCAATGCATATACACTAGCATTTGTCTCCAAATCAAATGGTAATTGTAGGTTTATCATGGCCAAAAATAGAGAAATATTGATCCTTCTCTTCATGTCTTTGAATTCCCTCTATTGTGGATGTCCCCAATATAAGTTCTTCCCTTTGGAAATCATGGCATACAAAGGTGTTGTAACAATAGAGAAGTTGGCAATGAGTTTCTTCAAGTACTTAGCTAATCCCATGAAACTTTTGACCTCTGTCAAGCTAGTTGGAGTAGGTCATTGATTGATGGTTGCAATACTCTTCAAATATACTCTCAACTCTCCTACACCAATCATGCATCCAAGTTAAATCAAGGACTCTTTTCCAAACACACATTTCTTCAAGTTGGTGATTAGTTGGTTCTTCTCTAAAGTATCCAAGATCTGTGTCACATGTGAAAGGTACTCTTGCCACTTATCACTAAATATTAGTATGTCATATATATATATATACTATTACTAATGAATCAATATATGGCACATCATTCATCAATCTCATGAAAGTGGAAACTACATTGAATAAACTAAAAGGAAACACTAACCATTTACACAAACCTTGCCTCGTTATGAATGTTGTCTTCCACACATATTTTGCTTTAATCCCCACTTGAAGAAATCCTCAATCACTAGATACGCAGTTACGGTCGTGTGGGTTACAGGTTACAAAGGCTGCATATATTATCTACATGGGAGGATGATGAGAAAGTCACATAGTCATGTGGAAGTTGAAGAAGAAATCATGTGAATCATCATAGAATAGACAATGGGAACCGTGTGTGAAATTCTAAATCACAACAGATCATGGATCTGAGTATACCTCACGAAGAAAGAATGAACAAAAAAGATGAATTACGATGAAAATTGTAGTAAAAATGAGCAGGCAATTAAACATGCATGAGAACTCAAATAGGAACAGAATAATGTCACATGATCCAATAATCAGTATAATGAACAATGATTTTACAATGGAGAGAATTCGAATCACCTAGGAGAATTCGACTCTCAGACTGTCTAGCATAGTAATTGTCACCTCTATCAGTGCTCCGGAGCTCCCAAACTCAGTTAAACTCAACCAAATCTCAGTGAACTGATGATACAGTCAGTTAACTGACCAAGGAGTGTGCATCCATGAGTTTGACATGCAAATCAATAAGAAAAGGGCGCATAAGGGCACAATCAGTGGTGATCGGAGTTCAAACTCCCAATTAGAGTCACCAACTCATGTGTAACTCAGTTTGACTGAACTGAATCACTAAGTGGTCTCCTAAAATATAGGGAACTGCCTCTGAGGGTCCTAAAATCAGGCATGCAGGGCACATTAGGTGGCTAATGGGTCTTGGATGACATTTGCACACGACTAGGGGGGAAATAATATCACTAAGTGCTAGCAAATGGTAAATAATGCAAGTAGGACAAGGATGAAGTATTAAAATATCCTAAAACCGCGTAGGCCAAAAAATAAATGGAAATGGGCCTTGCCCCAACTCCTACTAATTTGTTGTCTTCTATACAAGGGAGTGCAACCTTTAAGCATAGAGAGGAGACGAAGGAAGCTCTACTTGAGATGCTCTTGATACAAAAATCAACTAGTCTATCTAGCGATTCCATTCCTACTAATTTGTTGTCTTCTATACAAGGGAGTGCAACCTTTAAGCATAGAGAGGAGACAGAGGAAGCTCTACTTGAGATGCTCTTGATACAAAAATCAACTAGTCTATCTAGCGATTCCATTCCCATTTGAAAATTCATAAAATGTATGGATACATTAACTGTCCATCCAAATTTTTAGAGGGTGCATTTCCAAAATTGAAGATAGATGAGAGTTCCCCAAAATTTCGTATGTGCGAACATCGATATTCTTTCATTTTCTTAGATCCCATGAGAGATTAGATTGGATTAAGGGGGTGACTGTTAAGCACAATTTCCATAAATGGGGGCTTTTTTCTTCTCTAAAGAGCTATCAAAGTAGTGCTTCATGTTCTTGTGAAAATATTTTTTTATGAGAACTATTTTCCACCAGTCATATATCCATGTGACTAGTCTCCAAGGAAACTTGGCCCCAAGGGAAATGTTCATTACTTTGGCTCTCAATGTCCAAACTTCCACTATCCTTTGGAGTTGTCACAGTTTTCCAATTGACTAAATGGATTATTTTGGAATTTGTATTCCCCTCTTGCCAAAGGAATTTGTGGATTTCCTTGGCAATGGACTGCATAACACCAAAAGGAGTTAGAAAAGCTAAGCATTGATAGATGGCCAGTTCCAACAAAATCGATGTGAGGAGAACAATAAAACCTGTTGGGTTAAACCATTGAGCTCCACACTGAGATAAATTTTCCTTGATCTTGTTAGTGACTTCCTACCAAAATGTTGTTGGGTTACCTAAATATATTGGTGTTCATAAGTATTTGAATCCCTTCTAGTCGTTAGAGGAAGGAAATTAAATATTTCTATAAATGTACTTGAGGAGAAGAGGGTTAGCATTCCAACCAAAGACCTAACCCTTACCTTCCTTAATGATCTTCACTCCAAATGCATTGAGGAAGTGATCAAGGATATACTTGAAACTTTTAGTTATTACAGTAGATCCCCCCTCGAAAGAGAAATAATATCATCTGCAAATTATTCAAATTATTTATAGATTTGACTGCTCTAGCAAAATTAATTCCACTAAGATTCATTACTCTTTTAGCCTCAATTTTCCTGCTCAAATATTCAGTCATTATAATATCGAGAAGGGAAAATTAGGGATAACTCTATCTCAAACCTTTAATGCTCTTGAATAATTTTGTAGGGAAATTGAGATGCCTTCAATGAGTAAGAGCCTTGTGTGGACCTGAGAGAGAGTACCTCTACCTTTGGATCCTTAGCCACAGCTTGAAGGTGTATGTCATGTTGAGATATGCATGAGCATGGAATTCCTATGGTTGGGTGGAACGTGTTGATGAGAGGAGCAATCCATGAACCAGACGCATAGGCTTGTATTCATCAGACAAATTGAATTTCAAACCAAAACTTGAGAATAAATTCAAAGAGGAAGGAGTGGAGTACCCTATCAAATGCATTAGCCATATCTATCTTGATGATCATACCTCTATCTTGATTAGCTCTGCTGGGAAGTAACTCCTCTTGGAAAAAATGGATATTGTTCATGATTTGGTTATTCTACATGAAGGCCCCTTGATTGTCTAATATTAGATTGGGTAGGATCTTCTTGATCATATTGGCCATGATTATGGTTAGAAATTTGTAAGATGAATTGTAGAGGAAAATAGGTTGGAATATTTTAAACAAAGAAGGGGGTACCCGCACGAAGCTGGTACCCAAAATAACCGCAACAAGGGCGCGTGAGCGGGAAAAAAAGGATGCGCACGCGCCTCCAAAGGCGCGCATGCGTCCCTGCTTCGGTAATGCCAAACGTCCATGTGGTTCAGCCCACGTGGACAAAAGGGGCGCGCACGCGCCCTTGATGCGTACGCACATATTGGCGTGCATGCAATAGTGGCGCGTGCGCGCCTCTGTTTTTTTATAAAAAAAATAGAGCTCACCGGTTTTGTCATTTTTGACAGACCCGTGAGCTAACTTACCAACCCGCGAGTGCACCTTCAACCCCGCAAATGTGTCCTCGTGCACCCCCATCGTCATCAACACCAAGCAGTCGCCCCTACACCATGGTGCCGTCCGTTTCTCCAGGTAAGTGCTTCTCAAAGCACAAATTTGTCTTTATTTTTGTTTTCCATTTGAATTTTAATTTTTTTAAAAAATTTACAATCCATTAAAAAACCAAGGAAATTTAATTGCAGGCCATCTACACACCTAACAAGATGTCAGACACACCACCACCATCCGATGAAACCCGACCTCCAGAAGAGAATATGGGAACCGACAATGAACCCAATGAAAACCGTGAAGATCAATTACACCAAGACTTAAATCAATTGAGGGCACTAAGTAATGAATTGAACAGTACCAGGAAACCCTCTCGGGTTTCCTTGGCTTCATCACTTCAAAACATTATTGAATCAATCAATAGTGCACACAGTGAGATAACAAACTTGAGCCAATACAGGGCTCGAATGAGGGAACACTACTCCACTGGGTTGTCCAAAGAGCAAATAAAAGACCTCAACATCAGCAAAGCCCAGTTGTATCCCAAGTTCATAGTTCCCTCAACCGGACAGCCTCCAGCTTTGACGAGGCATCGGGTTTACATGGACTGGTGCATTTACCAGCCATGGAGAGATAATTGGAGACAGAGGTGGTTCATGGTGTTTGATAGGCCCTTGTGCAACAATTTGGAGGTCCCACAGTATTTCCTTCGGAAATTGTGGGCTAAGTTTGAGCTAGGGTACCATGTCAACTATTTTGACATCACTGATTTTCAGGGTGTTGGTCTTGGCTCTGCCTAAGATCGACCTCAAGCACACCACAACCCACTTAGAGGACCTCCTACACCCAGGAGAGAGCCAAACCCCCCTCCCCAGCCACCCAGGTTTGGTAGCAGTCTAGATGAGATTCATGACTCCGTCAAACGTGCCACACATGACTTGCTTAGACATACCAAATTTGTGGCCATGTCTTCCCAGAGCTGGGAGGACATCGATGAGACACAGACAGCTACACAGTCTATGGGTGGTGGTCGAGACATGCCGGGTACAGGTGGAACCCAGGCGGGGCCTTCTAGTTCTGCTGGAACAACGGCACATCGTTGTTCTCACTGTGGTCATTCTTGCCATGGTGATATGCAGCAGCATGCCACAGGGAGCTTCATGGATCAGTTTTGCTATTGTTTTATTTAATGCTCAAGTATTTGTTGTATTTTATTTGATATCGTATTGTTTAATATATTTAACTTTGAATTACACATTGTTGACATTATTTGTTTTAATGTTCAGTTATTGGGTGTCGAGTCTCCACCCCCCAGGTGGGAGGACGTCGGTCCCTTTGACCTCGATGGAGCCATGGCGGCAGCAGAGGAGATTGCGGCACCATACACATAGGTAACTTCTTTACTATGAATAATTAGATCCAGTTATGAGTAATTTGTGTTTAGTAATTACAAATTAATTAGCATTGAGTAATTACCATATTATCATCATATTTTATAGTTGTGTTTATAATATTGTCTAATTTATTTGAGAGATATAAATTCGTATAATCCCACCAAAAAAAAAAATGAAACCTTATCAAACATGAAAACCTAAAAAAACTATAAACATTTGTGTTAGACACAATGCTCACTGAGAGGGGGGGGTGAATCAGTGAGCCTATACTTTATTTAATTTCAACTTCAATCACCAACTCTTATATCATCATTTCACATTCACATCATATTCATCAATGAACTAACTATCAACTAATGAAACACATCAACACATAATACGAGACTAGATATAGTTTTTGTAATCTTTTGTATTTGGTTCAATGGCTACAACCGTGAGGCAATTCAGCACTAACTGATACAATGAGCACCAACTCATCATCTAGGACCCAGCCTAGTTTTTCTTAGATCCTACTAAGAAAATGGATACAAGAACCTGCTTGTATTTACGATTACATAGTTGTCACATATCATACATATCACAATCATGTCATTATTCACATCATCTCATTCATCAATTTGTTGCCAGCACCTTGTCTTCAATCATCATTCTGTCCCTGTTTCATCATGTCCAGCATCTTCTCAAACATATCGATATTCTATCTACATTCACATCTTTAACCTGTCATCAAACTGTCATTAACCATAGGAAAATTATCATTCTATTGTCAAGATATCAAACATATCCACATTTATATCACTTTCTGCTCATCATCACTCTGTCATCATTTTAACCAGGATATACACAAATACATCATTCTCTCCTTTCACCAAATTGCTACCCAAAATATTAGTCTCTTCATACTGTCTAGATCATCATGTCTTTCTGTTGTACATGCACATCATATCACATGATATTCAATCGACCTGTCTATGTAATTTTCATTTTATTTTTATTTTTAATTGTTGAGCCGACTTTGTCCTTTGAAGGGACACATAATAGTTCACATACAATGTTTTATTTGCATGCTTGTTTTGGTTTGACTTCACACAACCACATCAAAGGCCACGTTAGAAACTTAGGGCTTCCTCATTTTTTTTGTGGGCTTCTACATCATCATGTTTAAATACTTCAGCATCAAAGGTTTCGTTAAGCAATTATAAGGGCAAGGGCTCCATCACACCCACAACAATAGACCACAAACAATTCCAAGAACCCCAAGGCAACAATGCATTATGTCTTCATCACCATACATCAAGGATTCCACATATGGACATCTTCAAGGTTCAAGGGCTTCAACATCCATCGTAAGTGCCATTAGATAAGGGTTGATTCAATTTGTATGTGGGTTCCACCATCAAGAGTCAATCATTTAGTATTTAATCAACATGCTTTCAATGGACATCAAGCCCATCATCAAATGGTAGCATGGACCATCACCAAGGGTTCCACTGCCCCATCAAACCACAAATGACCACAGAATGGGTCATTTGGCTCATTAGGTGTTCCAATGGCTCCAATGCCCACCTCCATGGTTCTTCATGCCATGTGTGTTCTTCAAGCCATCCACATCATCATCTTCTTTGCCATTCCTCAAGCCTTTGTCATTAATGTTGTCACCACCATCACCATCACCGTCAACGTCTTCATAGTGGCCAAGCTTCTAGAAATTCAAGAACCTGATGTTTCTCATGTCCTTATTACCCTAGTTTATTATCACGGGATTTCCAATTTATTCTAATACTTGAGACTGAAAGTAATTATACTACTACTCCTAAAACATGCTATTAGGAAATACATTTAAACAACGTAAAACAACTTATCACATGTATTGTCACTAAATTTTTTGAAAATGATGTAAGGCCCATAAGGAAGAGCGATAATCTTACAAATATGGTCTATGGGGCCTTGCTATTATCTTGATTCAAATTCAACTTGATAAAAGATTTGGCATCAAGAATACTCATTTAACTCATTTCACTCAAGATTTCTTTGATTTCAATCAAGTGATATCATTCTGACAACATAGCTATTCAATCAAGAACACATAATTACTCATTCAATGCAAAAGAACATGGCACATTCAAGCTTGTAAGTAAGTTAACCATAAAAAAGATTTCTCTTTCTTCCTTTTTCTAACGATCAACACTCTAAAGTGTATTAAATAACATGCACACTAACTTAACTGCTATTTAGCACCTCTTTGCAAATTTAAACAATGAGATGCCATTTTATTTGATGATGTAAATGTTATGGAAATAAAGGGACTCAAGATCCTCACTCTAGGGATGCAAATACTTTTCCACTGGGTGAATCAAGCTTCTAGGAAACTACAAATCTATAAGAAGACATCCAAACCTAGGAACTCTTCACCAAGAACCCAAACACATTACATAGGTTTCCAATTCAAATTTGTAAATGGACATGAATTCCATTTGCTTATGAGACACTACACATCTCTCTAGGGCCAAAGGAAAAGCTCACCTACTCATGGGGATGACTCTAGAAAAGGAAAAGCTCACCTACTCATGGAGATGACTCTAGAAAAGGAAAATCTCACCATGTCACCTTCTATGACCTCTCACCTTATTTAATTTTAATTTCATGCCATGCCACCTTCTATCCTTTCAGAATATTGGATATCATCTAACTTGAATATAAATTTATTGCAGTCATGTTTTCTAAGTACCATCGTTGTCATTCTCATTTTCATTGTGTTTAATATTGTTAATATTGTTTTTATAAATTCAGTCTAAAAATTGTAGTGTTCGCATAGGTGTCCGCAAGCTCCAGTGACCAGCCACCGCCACCAGGGACCAGCAGTTCTCCCCGCGCGCAAGTATTGTGTGTATTAAAGCATAAATTTAATTTCAAATACGATGACTTGTCTGTGTATATTTATATTTTTGTATATTAAACCATGAAGTTATAAATGTGTATGCAGGTGCGAGCACCTCGGCCTACCAGTGCCGTTATTCCTCCCTCCCCGACCTTTCGGCCACCCTATATGCCAATTGTATCCCCTGGAATACATTCCCCATTCCCCAACCCCTTCCATCCAGCCCCCCCCTCCTATATAGCACCACAATTCCATCCAGCTCCCCCTTACGCATCATATCCAGCTCCACCTCCGTATTAGTTTCCCATGTTCCCACCCTCCCCCATCCAACCATGGCACACCACCCATCCACAGTCACCCATCCCTCTACCGCAACACAGACCTCGCCCCCCCCCCCCCCCCCCCCCACATTCCCCCATCACACTCGCTTCCCCTTCCAGGGTGCGCCCATCCATACTACAGCCAGTTGGGGTTTACAGCCCTAGACGTACATCTCCACTTCCCCCACCCCAATCCATGCCTCCTCCTACCATGCCCCCTTCTTCCACTGTTACCCCCAGTGGTGTAGCCACCATTGATGTGGCTACATCCTCCCCTTTACCGTCCACCCTAGCATTGGAGTAGGCTGTCCAGCCAACTGCTCCATCCGCCAGCCCCGAAGACCAGCCGATTTTGTTCACGGTGAGATTGACTAGTTTATCATTTAACTATCATTCAATTTTAACGGAAATTACTATATGCATCTAGTTTTAGCATTGATCTGATTGTTCTAAATGTTGTAGGGTGGCATTGCCGAGAGACTTGGATCATGGAGGAGGGAGACCCCCTCACGACTTACAGTCTCGCATGCGGTGAGTTATCCAAGATTTGAAAACTATTTTTAGTTTGAAATTAGTTTTATACTTGTATAATTACCAGGAAAAGTTGACATATTATTGTTGTCGTTTCAGGGCTCAGGGGGACGTTCTCAAAGATGCCGGAAGGATCCATCTTCCTCTAGCACGAAGAAGAGGAAGATTGATTTTGGAGATGCACCTGGGAGCTCTGAGGGTGGGCAGGAGGATTGAGAGACCCTCCTATGTACAATAGCCACGATGTGGCATTTTCGGCACAAGTTGCCATATTTTGTACAGGGCACCATGGGTCATATTTTGTATAGGGCACGAGTTGCCTTTTTTTGTATGGGGCACGAGTTGCCATTATATAGACGCTGGGAACGATGTTCCATTTTTCCAAAAATTGTACATGATTGGATGATTTTTGCATATTAATAGATGGATTTGCACTTGTGTATATGAGTTTGTCCTTGATTACATTTTTGCATACATGATTTTGTCTTCGATTCAAAACTCTCATCTGTGGATCATAGTGTTAATTGCATGTTATTTGAATGGTTATTATTTCACAAATTTGTCTTAAGCAATTACACGCAACATATCTTAAATGTTTATGGTTTATTGAATGAATGTTTACAATCATCTAATCATTTACATTCTAGAAGTTACCAAACCTGCGCAAGTGGTTTTAGTGTCATGTTCTCTGCCTTGCTCGGGAACGATGGGAGGGGACGTGACATAATGGAAATGACTGCAAGTGGTAATTGATTAAATTCTTAACTATTCTTTTGAGATGAGTTTAAATAATATAAATAAAAATAACAATTCAAAAGGTAGTATATAGTGCCCTTAGTTATGAATCCATGTGCAAATGACAAATGATAATCCATTTATGTGATTAGACACTTAGGAATTATGAGTCCACCTTCTATCCCTTAAGTGATTTAATTAATAATCGTGGTTGATGAGATGTAAAATTACAAGAACATCAACTTACAATTCTTGGAAAATTTAAAGTTTCCCTCAAGCTAAGCTATTGACAAAACATACAATTAAATCTAACTAAAAATTCACGACTTGTTACAAAGATAACTATGCAAGTTACACAAGTAAATAGTTACACTTCCTATGAAATGAATTTGCATGCATATTACATTGGCCACTATGGAACACTAATGAAAATTAGGGATTCTACCATTGAACTCTTCTGAGAAAAAGAGAAAAAATGTGCAAGTCACCAAGATCATGCAAAATAAAATTCCCAAAACCTTGATTCCTTACAAGGGTTGCTAAGTGAGTTTGCACGCTAGTTAATGACTTTTCATGTCACTAGAGGTTAGAAAACAACTAAAAACAACCTAGTAAGTAAGATTAACTGATCAAGATTCTAAACCCAAAATGGAGTAGTCAATCTATTTTAGGGATTTTGTTGCAATGATGAGCACAATTTGTTAATATATCCAAGTTGTGAGCGAGACAATATACAATGGCTATTTATTTGACAAGCATGAGAGTACTATAATAGAAAATAAATAACTAAGAAGCATGCAAGCAATCATATCATAATATTAAATACAAGAATGTAATTCAAATACAATAAATGGATGGAAAAAACAAAACTCATATATTCTTCAAATGGAAAAGCATACAAATGTGTAACATCATTTGAGAAAAAATGATTTGAGGCAATTTATCTCCAATACTCTCCTTGGGATGGGTCATTTTCCTTATTAAAATCTCTCTCTAGCTATAGTGACTGAAGAACACTTACTTCCTTAATGAAATAACTCAAGTAAGAATGAATACAATGAATGGTAAAGATGAGCGAATGAGGTGTTTGATCTCCAAGATCTTTCTTCCCACATGACCTTACAATTATTCTCTTCTTCAAGTCTACCCCATGTCTTTGATTTATAGGAAAATTATGAGATTCAATGAAGAACTATTTCCAAACCATCTTCCCAAACCCTAGCACATACCCTCAACCAAACCCTAGCACTAAACCATCTTCTTCACCATCACCATCACCATCACCATCACCATCACCATCACCATCACCGTCAACGTCTTCATCATCACCACCATGTTCATCATCATCATTAACTCTAACTCTAACCCTAATTCAATTTCCTTCTATAAATCTAGCCCTAACCCTCACCCAAACCCTAGCACTAAGCCATCTTCTTCATCCTCACCATCACCATCACCATCACCGTCATCGTCACCATCATCATAATCATTAACTCTAACTCTAACCCTAATTCAATTTCCTTCTATGATTCTAGCCCTAACCCTCACCCAAACCCTAGCACTAAGCCATCTTCTTCATCCTCACCATCACCATCACCATCACCATCACCGTCACCGTCACCATCATCATCATGTCTTCATCATCATCATTAGCTCTAACTCTAACCCTAATTCAATTTCCTTCTATGATTCTAGCCCTAACCCTCACCCAAACCCTAGCACTAAGCCATCTTCTTCATCCTCACCATCACCATCACCATCACCGTCACCGTCACCATCATCATCATGTCTTCATCATCATCATTAACTCTAACTCTAGCCCTAACCCTAGCACTAAACCATCTTATTCATCCTCACCATCACCATCACCGCCACCGTCAACGTCTTCATCATCACCACCATCTTCATCATCATCATTAACTCTAACTCTAACCCTAATTCAATTTCCTTCTATAACTCTAGCCCTAACCCTCACACAAACCCTAGCACTAAGCCATCTTCTTCATCCTCACCATCACCATCACCATCACCGTCACCGTCACCATCACCATCATCATCAATGTCTTCATCATCACCACCATATCCATCATCATCATTAACTCTAACTCTAACCCTAACCCTAACTCTAACTCTAACTCTAACTCTAGGTTCCTCATCAACATCTCCATCATCATCATCTTCTCCATTGTCATCATCTTCATCACCATCACCATCACCATGACCATCACCGTCACCATCACCATCACCATCATCATCATCATAAGTGCCCGGTGGATGATTTTTCAAAGTTGACCCCCGTGTGCAAAATTGCACACTCCCTCACTGAGCAAAACCCTAGCTTCCAAGATGGACGTACAAGATGGCACCGGGGCCACAGGACCGGAGGAGAGGGGCGCCCCTGGCACTATCCCGGTGTCCTGAATCCAACGGAGTCGACGGTTCATTGATCGAAGCCACGGTTGTCATTCTATGGCTCGTTCCGTCTCGCATCCAAAAGGCCTTCAGGGACACCTACTGGATAACTGCCGAGGGCATAGAAGTCCAACCGTGTAGCAAAATCGGGCTCCGAGGGGTCCTGGAGGTGTGTCTAGGCAGGTTCCGTCTGGGAATGCTGGCTGTAAGTGCTCGGCGGATGATATTGTAGAGTTGACCCCCGTGTGCAAAAATTGCACACTCCCTCACTGAGCAAAACCCTAGCTTCCAAGATGGACGTTCAAGATGGCACCAGGGCCACGAGACTGGAGGAGAGGGGCACCCCTAGCACTATCCCGACGTCCTGAATCCAACGAAGTTGATGGTTCATCGATCGGAGCCATGGTCGTCATTCTATGGCTCGTTCTGTCTTGCATCCAAAAGGCCCTTAGGGACACCTGTTAGATACCTGCCGGGGGCATAGAAGTCCAATCGTGCAGCAAAAATGGGCTCTGAGGAGTCCTGTAGGTGTGTTTAGGCAGGTTCTGGCTGGGAATGCTGGCCATAAGTGCCCGGCAGATGATTTTGCAGAGTTGACCCCCGTGTGCAAAAATTGCACACTCCCTCACTGAGCAAAACCCTAGTTTCCAAGATGGACGTTCAAGAAGGCACCGGGGCAATGGTACCTGAGGAGAGGGGTGCCCGTGGAACTATCCCGGTGTCCTGAATCCAACGGAGTCGACGGTTCGTCGATCGGAGCCACGGTCGTCATTCTATGGCTCGTTCCGTCTCACATCCAAAAGGCCTTCAGGGACACCTGCTGGATACCTGCCGAGGGCATAGAAGTCCAATCGTGCAGCAAAATTGGGTTCTGGGGAGTTGTGTAGGTGTGTCTAGGCAGGTTCCAGTTGGGAATGCTAGCCATAAGTACCCGCTGGATGATTTTCCAAAGTTGACCCCAATGTGAGGGCCATCCAAATTTTCTCAAGGGGGCCATTTCTTGTCCGGAAGCCCCAGGGCATGCGTGGCCACCGTGGACAGGTCCACTGTGGCCACATGGACCTGTGGGGGCTGACGGAATCCAAGTCCGCTTGCCAGTTTGGGTTCCATGGCCCCGGGGCAAATCCTCTAGGTGTCCCTGAACGACCCTGGGGTGCCCGACTAGAATGCCCATGGCACTCGGACCGTGGCTCGGTTCACAAATCCATTGACTCTGGCGGGTGCAGGATGGCGGGTTTCAGCTAGGGGACCCCCCACAGCATCCCCCGAAGACCCGGAAGCAGTGCCAACGAGCCATCTCTGGAGCTAGGGTTTTGCTCAGTGATGGCCATTCCAAATTTGCTCAAGGGGGGCATTTCTCGTCCGGATGCCCCCGGACGTGCATGGCCACCGTGGATAGGTCCAAAATGGCCATGTGGACCTATGGGGGCCGACAAAATCCAAGTCCGCTCGTCGGTTTGGGTTCCGTGGCCCTGGGGCAAATCCTCCAAGTGTCCCTGAAGGGCCCCGGGGTGCCCGACTAGAATGCCCGTGGCACCCAGACCGTGGCTCGGTTCGTGAATTCATCGACTTTGACAAGTCCAGGACAGTGGGATTCAGCTAAGGGACCCCCCACAGCATCCCCCGAAGACCCAGAAGCGGTGCCAACAAGCCATCTCCGGAGCTAGGGTTTTGCTCAGTGATGGCCATTCCAGATTCGCTTAAGGGGGCCATTTCTCGTCCGGATGCCCCCGGGCATGTGTGGATAGGTCCACAATGGCCACGTGGACCTGTGGGGGCCGACGGAATCCAAGTCCTCTCACCGGTTTGGGTTCCGTGGCCCCAGGGCAAATCCTCCAGGTGTCCCTGAACGACCCTGGGCTGCCCGACTAGAATGCTCATGGCACCCAGACCGTGGCTTGGTTAGTGAATCTGTCGACTTCAGTGGGTCTGGGACCGTGGGTTTCAGCTAGGGGACCCCCCACAGCGTCCCCCGAAGTCCCAGAAGTGGTTCCAACGAGCCATCTCCGGAGCTAGGGTTTTGCTCAGTGATGGCCATTCCAGATTCGCTCAAGGGGGCCATTTCTCGTCCGGATGCCCCCGGGCGTGCATGGCCACCGTGGATAGGTCCACAATGGCCACGTGGACCTGTGGGGACTGACATAATCGAATTTCGATCGCCGGTTTGGGTTCCGTGGCCTTGGGGCAAATCCTCCATTTGTCCCTGAACGGCCCCGGGGTGCCCGACTAGAATGCCCATGGCACCTAGACCGTGGCTTGGTTCGCAAATCCGTCGACTCTGGTGGCTCCGGGATCATGGGTTTCAACTAGGGGACCCCCCACAGTGTCCCCCGAAGTCCCAAAAGCGGTGCCAACGAGCCATCTCCGGAGCTAGGGTTTTCCTTAGTGATGGTAATTCCAAATTCACTCAAGGGGTCCATTTCTCGTCTGGATGCCCCCGGGCATGCGTGGCCACCGTGGATAGGTCCACAATGGCCACATGGACCTATGGGGGCCGACAGAATCCAAGTCTGCTCGCCGGTTTGGGTTCCGTGGCCCCGAGGCAAATCCTCCAGGTGTCCGTGAACGACCCCGGGGTGCCCGACTAGAATCCCTATGGCACCTAGACCGTGGCTCGGTTCGTGAATCCGTTGACTCTGGCGGGTCCGGGACCGTGGGTTTCAGCTAGGGGACCCCCCACAGCGTCCCTTAAAGACCCGAAAGTGGTGCCAATGAGCCATCTCCGGAGCTAGGGTTTTGCTCAGTGATGGTCATTCCAGATTCGCTCAAGGGGGCCATTTCTTGTCTGGATGCCCCCGGGTGTGCGTGGCCATAGTGGACAGGTCCACAATGGCCACGTGGACCTGTGGGGGCCAACGGAATGCAAGTCTGCTTGCCGGTTTGGGTTCCGTGGCGCCAGGGCAAATCCTCCAGGTGTCCCTGAACGGCCCCGGGGTGCCCAACTAGAATGCCTGTGGCACCCAGACCGTGGCTCGGTTCTCGAATTCGTCAACTACGACGGGTCCAAGACTGCAGGTTTCAGCTAGGGGACCCCCCACAGCGTCCCCCGAAGACCTGGAAGCAGTGCCAATGAGCCATCTCCGGAGCTAGGGTTTTGCTCAGTGATGGCCATTCCAGATTCGCTCAAGGGGGCCATTTCTCATCCGGATGCCTTCGGGCGTGCGTGGCCACCGTGGACAGGTCCATAATGGCCACGTGGACCTGTGGGGGCCGATGGAATCCAAGTCCGCTCACCGGTTTGGGTTCTGTGGCCCTGGGGCAAATCCTCCAGGTGTCCCTTAACGGCCCCGGGGTGCCCGACTAGAATGCTCATGGCACCCAGACCGTGGCTCGGTTCGTGAATCCATCGACTCCGGCAGGTCCAGGACCGCGGAGAAAATGCCCAAAGTGTCCCTGAACGGCCCCGGGGTGCCCGACTAGAATTCCCATAGCACCCGAAGGCCATTCCAGATTCGCTCAAGGGGGGCATTTCTTGTCTGGAGGCAGAAGAAGATCAATTTTCAACAAAACAATGTAGTTAGCAGAAGAAGATCAATTTTTGACAAAATGATGTAGTTATTACATGTGGAGGCAGCGATTTCCCGTGGAAAATGAGTGTAGGGTTGAGCAGAGGAATTATGTTGGGAAATGGGCTATTACATTAGCTTTACCGATGGGTGGCTGTAGGTATCTATGCTTTGATGGCTGTAGGTATATATGCTTTTCTTCCGAGGGAAATCCTATTTCCATCGGAGGAAAAGCATAGATACCTACAGCCGCCATATTTCCTTTTGTAAACCGCTTTCCCATCGGAAAAGCTAATGTAATAGCTCATTTCCCAACATCTTTCATCTACTCATCCCTACACTCGTTTTCCATGCGAAACCGCTGCCTCCACATGTAATAACTACATTGTTTTGTCGAAAATTGATCTTCTTCTGCCTCCGGATGAGAAATGCCCCCCTTGAGTGAATCTGGAATGGCCTTCACTAAGCAAAACCCTAGCTCCGAGGATGGCCCATTGGTACCGCTTTCGGGTCTTTGGGGCACACTGTGGGGGGTCCCCTAGCTGAAACCCGCCACGGTCTGGGTGCTACGGGCATTCTAGTCGGGCACCTCGGGGCCGTTCAGGGACACCTAGAGGATTTGCCTCGGGGCCACAGAACCCAAACCGGTGAGAGGACTTGGATTTCGTTGGCCCCCACAGGTCCATGTGGCCACAGTGGACTTGTCCACGGTGGCCACACACGTCCGGGGGCCTCCGGACGAGAAATGGCCCCCTTGAGCGAATATGGAATGGCGATCACTGAGCAAAACCCTAGCTCCGGAGATGGCTCGTTGGCACCACTTCCGGGTCTTCGGGGGATGCTTTGGGGGGTCCCCTAGCTAAAACCCATCGTCCCGGACCCACTGGAGTTGACGGATTCGTGAACCGAGCCACGGTTCGAGTGCCACGGGCATTCTAGTCTGGCACCCCGGGGCTGTTCAGGGACACCTAGAGGATTTTCCCCGGGGCCATAGAATCCAAACCGGTGAGCGAACTTGGATTCCGTCGGCCCCCACAGGTCCACGTGGCCACAATGGACCTGTCCATGGTGGCCACACACGCCCGGGGTCCTCCGGAAAAGGAATGGCCCCCTTGAGCAAATTTGGATGGCCCTCACATTGGGGTCAACTTTGGAAAATCATACAGCGGGTATTTATGGCTAGCGTTCCCAACTGGAACCTACCAAGACACACCTATGCGACTCCTCGAAACCTGGTTTTGTTGCACGGTTGGAATTCTATGCCCTCGGCAGGTATCCAACAGGTGTCCCTGAAGGCCTTTTGGATGCGAGACGGAACGAACCATAGAATGACGACGATGGCTCCGGTCGATGAACCATCGACTCCGTTGGATTCAGGACGTCGGGATAGTGCCAAGGGCGCCCCTCTCCTTAGGTCCCGTTGCCTCAGTGCCATCTTGAACGTCCATCTTGGAAACTAGGGTTTTGCTCAGTGAGGGAGTGTGCAATTTTTGCACACAGGGGTCAACTCTGCAAAATCGTTCGTCGGGCACTTATGGCCAGCATTCCCAACCGGAACCTGCCTAAACACACCTGCAGGACTCCCTGAAGCTCGGTTTTACTGCACGGTTGGACTTCTATGCCCTCGGCAGGTATCCAACTGGTGTCCTTGAAGGCCTTTTGGATGTGAGACAGAATGAGCCATAGAATGACGACCGTGGCTCCGATTGATGAACCGTCGAATCCGTTGGATTCAGGACATCGGGATAGTGCCAGGGGCACCCCTCTCCTCTAGTCCTGTGGCCCCTATGCCGTCTTGAAAGTCCATCTTGGAAACTAGGGTTTTGCTTAGTGAGGGAGTGTGCAATTTTTTAACACGGGGTCAACTCTGCAATATCATCCATCGGGCACTTATAGCGAGCATTCCCAGATGGAACCTACTTAGACACACCTGCAGGACTCCTCGGAGCTCGGTTTTGCAGCACGGTTGGACTTCTATGCCCCCAGCAGGTATCCAGCAATTGTCCCTGAAGGCCTTTTGGATGCGAGACGAAATGAGCCATAGAATGACGACCGTGGCTCCGATCGATGAACCGTCGACTCCATTGGATTCAGGACGCCGGGATAGTGCCAGGGGCGCCCCTTTCCTCCGGTCCCGTGGCCCCGGTGCCATCTTGTACGTCCATCTTGGAAACTAGAGTTTTGCTCAGTGAGGGAGTGTGCAATTTTTGCACACGGCGGCCAACTCTGCAATGGTGATGGTGACAATGATGGTGATGGTGATGGTGATGGTGATGGCGATGATGAAGAAGATGGATTAGTGCTGGGGTTTGGGTGAGGGTTGGGGATAGAGTTATAGAAGGAAATTGAATTAGGGTTAGAGTTAGAGTTAATGATGATGATGAAGATGGTCGCAATGATGAAGACGTTGACGATGGTGGCGATGATGAAGACGTTGACGATGGTGGTGATGGTGATGGTGATGATGAAGAAGAAGATGATGATGGAGATGTTGATGAGGAGACTAGAGATGATGTTGGTGATGATGATGACAAGTCCCTCTAAGTGGTTATCTATGATGATGACAAGTCCCTCTCAAGTATAGATCTCAAAAATACCACCCTTGAAACCTTATGATAACTCCCTACCCCAAGTGGAAGAACCTTCTATCCATACATGGATTCCTAGAAGGTTTCATCTACCAAGTTAAATTTTCAAGACCATTGTAATAGACTATGTACTTCAAAATTTTTCCTAAAACCTAGGTAATTCTAATCTTGAGAACCTATCAAAACCACCATCTTCAAATGCTACAAACATAAATAGATATATTTAAGAAAATACTAACTCAATTTACTCAAATTTGATCCAAATCACATCACCATTTTATTCAACATAAAAGAGAAGCATGGAATAGTTTAATACATATAGGAAAAATAAAAAACATAGGCAAAGACATGTATGTATGTATGTATCAACAAAAAATGCATGTACAAATGAAATAACATAAAACTACACATACCTCGATGTAGAACATAACATTCTATGATGCAATTCTTTCTCTTATGTAAAGTTGACTGGCCTTATTCAATAAATCCATCTGGATCCTATTTGTTGCTAATTGTCTCCATCAATCTCTCGTGCTCTGAATGAGGCAGGTAGTAGCGTACCTTGGTTGAGCTCTTGCTTGACATTGTTTGAAGATGGATGTTTGTGCCAACGATCAAGTTTGTGAAGTGATACACCACTGAACCTGGTCTGTAATCCATGAATACATGCCCGCTAGTGTTTCTTGACTTCCCATCTAGTGTAAGATATTCCCACTTAAACACCATCGAGCCAGTAGGAAATTCAATTCCTTCATCGTCAATTAATGATCCGTAGAGGGTTTGCTTACCTTGGATGCACCGTGCCAACCAATAATCATGCCGCATTCATTGTCTTTCGGTGCAACAACTACGTATATGTGTCCTGGTTGTACAAGATCTGAGATATGCTCGTAGTCTGTAGAAATCGCTGACTGGCCCTCCTCTAACTGGGTTGTTTCAACAACTACACGTTGGTCTACTACAAGTGACACACGATCCCATTCATAAACCCAGTCCATGCATTCGCATTCATCCCATTCACTGCTGCTACAAGGGTTGCAAAAGCATGCAAGCTTTCGCGTCCATATTTCAAATATGTGGTTATTTGAGCTTCGAACTGAATGAAATCCACGTGTTCCTTGTACTGTGCCGCAACTATAGGAACGCGATCGATCTATGTCAACCACTAGCCAAAAATTTCTCACCACACGTCCTGCCACCGATGATGTTTGTTGATCTCTTGCTCGTTCTGACATTGTTGCTGAGCACCATTGAACTATGGATTCTGCATCTCGAATATGAGGTTCCCTGTCAAACCTCATCTCTTCCCTTCATAGTGCGGTCTTGATGCATGCACTAGCCCCATCATGCTCGCCTTTGCTGTGCCCGGTCTCAAAATAGCTCCAGATATGCGACACATTGCAAGTCTTACGCAAAGTACTCATCCATTGGAATACTTGGGCATTTTTGAACTGGCCCGCACAACCATCCGACCATATCCAATGCTGATCCATCTGTATATCTCTCTCCTTCAACTGATCATAGAAAATTTGAAAACAATGTTGCACATAATGCAGATCATGGGTTCTATCATCACTTATGTAAAAGTTTGTCTCCTTCAGTATTATCCTCTTGTCATTGCTGCTCTCTGGCCCATGCCTATACATAATATGTACCATGATTATGACTTGGTCTGAATGGTAGTATTGACTCTGGATTTCATTTTGTGGCTGAAGGGTGTAATTTTCTGCAAAATCCACAATTGACACTATGGTTCCAACGGGAAATGTGTCCCTGCATTTTCTGTACTGCTCATCTTGCCATCGCGCTACATGCACATGTTGAACATACTGCTCGGTTTTCTCATAGAATTCCATCAAGAAGTCACATACCGGTACCTATTACCATGGAAACAAGGGAAATATTACAATGTGGCCTTTGGAAAAATGTATATGCCATAAATTGAATGTGTAATATGAAAAATATGCAATATTCATTTGTACCTGTGACTTTACCAATGCAATCTTTTTACATTCTCTGACACTATCTAATTGATAGGTCACGTACTTGAAGCTCTGCATCTCCACACCCATCATGCCAAATTCTGTGTCCTAGATTTCATGAATGCAACGGTTCAAAAGAGAAAACCCACTACACATAGAACATGTCCCATATAGACACGATTTTTTATAATACTTTTGTCCTTCGGGCCTTGGACACATGATGTTGTGGATAAAGTCTCTTGATGCATTCGGTGGTAGTATGGATTAATTACAGCCCTGCACAATGTTAGTATGCAAATCACAAAATATATGTTTATATGTGTCATAATAATATTCATATTCTACGTGGTATCTACAACAACAAGTGTTCCGATCAATGCATATACGAATGTACCATGGTTTGCATTTCTCAAAGGACCTTTGGCCAAGGTTCAATTGTGTGTGCTCGTTCCTGAATCTCTCATAGAGTTTAGTCTGTGTGGTGTCAAGGAAGTGTTTAACATGGGGCTCACATTCAGTAGAACCTTTTCTCAGTTTTAACACGTCTCTTTGGTTTGATGAAGGTCTAGTATGATCATGCCAAAAATTTTGTACTAACTCCTTAATAGCATCAATTAGCTTCCTATCTGCATGAGGCAACCTACCAACAAAATCCCAACAATCGTTTCCACCCGGAGTGTCAATATTTTCTCTTATAACAGAGTACTTTTTAATAGTTTTTCTATTTAATTTGAGTATGTGAGAAGTGTGTTATAGCAGGTGACTTGCTTACAACTGATTCCAATAAACCAGACAAGCTGCACAAATATCTTTTGTACGAGACTTCTTCCCAATCGCATTAAATGCAGATTGGAGATTTCTAACAATATGACTATTGGCCTCTGAACTTTTAACCATCTTTATTCCCAAAATTCTCCTAACAACAGCTAAAGAACGTGACTTTAACAAACATAGCAATGATTGACATTTACCTGCATCACCTTTGGATTCAAAATATTCTTTCACAATTTTGTTGCATTGCCAATCGATAGTGCGTTTTGGCAACTTGCCTTCAGGCCCCGACATAGCACTCTCATCCACATGAATACGTCTAGGAGTTCTTCTTCTTGCACTGGACAGTCGAGGTAAGGAGGGTGGACATGAGACATGAATACCAGAGCTTGTTTGTTGTGATGCTTCATTCATAGATTGGGCCATAATGGGAGTGTGGTCGACAGGGTTATGGTCTTCTTGGGGAGATTGAAAATTAAGCAAGGCTTGTATGTCCATCTCTACACATGCAGCATCTCCCAAAATTCTTGTGTCATGAGAAACTTCAGAATAACTCGTTGATGGATTGTTGGTTGGAGATTGTGTTGATGTTGGAATTTGAGTTGGGTTCGTTGGACGTGACCGCTTTACCCGTGGTTCTGAACAAGAGGTTGTCATGTCAACAAATGTGTTAGGATCAGTGGCAGGATCTGGGGCAATGATAGGACCATGTCTCAATCTTTCCATTCCCAACTTGGCCTTTTCTCTTAAGTCATTGACCTTTTCAATGGGCAGATTCCTTCTATTTTTTTTGTGTGTTTCGTGAGTTTCCCATCTCCAAAAGTCTCTTTAACACAACTATCAGGCCTACCCCTGCAAAAGAAACAACAAATAAGATATGAGTGCCATTATACAATGAACCTGACACATTCCAACATAGCTTACCACTTTACAAATTAACATATACAACTACAGACTATGTTGGTTTATTTGTGTTCGAATAAACATCATTATCCCTTACAATTCCAATCAATATAGATGATGCTTGGTCAAGTGTAGAGAGGAGAAACTAGTGTCTTTCCTGGCCATGAATTCATAAAAATTATGGTAGTAACACCCTACAACAGAGATGGCTAGAGATGCCTTGGGAATAGTTTGATAATTTTTCTACATCAAATAAGGTAGCCTTAATTAATTGCATTTTTTGCTTTCTCCCTTAATGTTATCAATTCTAGGACTTTGCACCTAGTTTGAATGCTTTGTCTTCCCAGTGGAATGGCATATCCTTCCATTTGAGGCAATATCCTTTACCATCATAAATTACTAGGTTATATATAACACATTAAGGAGTTGAAGAAACAACAACAAACTATTTCCTTAGATCTATAAACCTTGAGATGATAGAATGTGGTTTTGAGTTTAAAATACCCATGGTTGAATTCAACAATGCTTCATAATAGAATGAATGTATACCTTGTTTTGTGCAAAACCTTTAGGAGGATGCAAAGGTTTCTAACAAAGATCATGGTCTTGGGAAGGGTTATTAGGAGAAATATAATTTGACCTTTCAATGTGCAATATCCAGGTTGGGGAGGTGTTGGAGAGTGGGGAACTAGGGACTATACCAACAATCATCATGTTGAATAAAGCATGAAGTGGGGAAGTCTTGGCTTTTGGAAAAAAAATCATTGTTAGAGGTGAGGAGATATTGTAAGGATGGTAAATATGGATGAAAATTCTCATATTTGGATTCATAGAGAAAGGAAAGATGCATATATTTACAGATATCCTCATTCCATACAATGGTATTGAATAAGAGATGAGAGAGTTGAGGTTTTGTGGATGAGTTGAAGTGATATTTTTAGTTATGTTTAGTGAGTGTGTGGTTTTTTTTTCTAGCATAATATGAGGTGAAAAGAACAAAATTAACTTGCGAACTAATTACACAATGAGGAGGTTGTATACTTCATCTTGTCTAGTGTTCATATGAGTTTTTTTAGATGTGAACTTGGGAAATATTCTTGTCAAATTCATTGTTGTCTATGCATGGATATTGTTGTGGGAGTATGACAAAAACAAAAAGGCATGGGCTCATCTCAAATCCTGTGAATGAAAAGACTCATTTACAATTCACCATACGTCTATAGAAATGATCTCCACTTGCAATGGAAACTGGTAGCTTGAATGAATCCACTAGATTCCAAGAACATTGAAGATGTTTGATAGATTCCAAGGGTGATTTTGTGTCCAATAGATCAAAGAGTGTCCAAAATATCAATGAGTGTGAGCCAATGAGCAACTTGTGAGAGCTTGAAAGCCGCGAAAGAAGTGAAACCCATGATTTTGGTAGAATTTCCGGGAAACAGAGAGCTCTATTTTTTTTAAAACTAGTAACAGGGCCGTGCACGCGTGTTAAAACACGCACACACGTGTTTTTCGCGCGTACACATGAGGAGCGTGCACGCGCCCAAACCTGCGCACGTGCCCTTGTACAACATATAAACCATTTATTCCCCAACATTTACATCATTTAATGCCAAACCTTCCCCCCACTTCGAAAATATTTGCATAAATTGGACTCGGTGATTAAGTTTGAAGGGTGGGTCTTAATTTTTATTGGAAAGGCTTACTCTTTGATACATTTGATAATTTATGGTTGTCTATGCACCTGGACCCAATTGACATTGTAAGGTGAGGATGTGCATGCATAATAATCCTTATTTATTACTATGCGATGAGGATTTAAAAGGAAGAGGATGTAAATACGTGTTATTTTTATACATATTTTGATGGCGAGTGTCGAAGAGAAACATGGTGATAAACCACAATTCCTGAGCCAAAACTTGTTTTTTAAAATTTTATTAATAAGCATTGTGGTACTTTGGTCCAAATGTTTTTTCTAACTCATTGTTTCTCCATATTGTTTGCCTACTGCCACCTCTCTATATCAATGCATAAAATCAACCTCTGCTTGGTTTGTGGTTATAGTTGCATGCCATTGAGTGTTGTTTAGAGTTTATGTGAGTCTGTGACATTCATGCAATAAATGAAGTCTTGTAGAGGAGGATTCATCAAAGAGGCAAATTGAATTTCATTTTGACAAAACACATCTTTTGTAAAGATCGAATGCCATGAATTCATCCTCAGCCTACCATGCAAGACCATGGATATGTTGAAAAGCATTGAACATCATCGAAGAATGAAAACCGGTTCCTCGAGATCTTATTGAAACATATTGAGCTCAATTGAATTCCACCTGGGCCTTAGTTGAAAATTCTAGACCTCACGCGTCATCAATAACACATAGAATCCATGACACTATCCCTCTACAAGGAGCCTCCTCCTCCTCCTCATCATCATCATCATAATCATCTTCGTCATCGTCAGCATCATCATCATCATCATCATCATCATCATCATCCTCATCATCCTCGTCATCATCATCATCATCATTGTTATCACCCACTTCCTCATCATCATCCTCATCCTCCTCCTCCTCCTCGACATCATCTTGGTCATCATCTTCATCATCATCTTCATCATCAACATCGTCATCATCGGCATCATCATCATCCATCATCTTCTTCATCATCTTCATCATCATCATCATCTTCGTCATCATCATCATTATCAATGATGATGATGATGAAGATGATGGATGATGATGCAGATGAGTACGAAGATGAAGATGATGATGTTGATGATGGAAAATATGATCACCATCCTCCTCCTCCTCCTCCTCCTCCTCCTCCTCATCATCATAATCATCTTCGTCATCATCATCCTCATCGTCATCATCATCGTTTCCATAGTCATCATCATCGTTATCCCCCACTTCCTTGTCATCATCCCCATCCTCATCATCATCACCATCATCATCTTGGCCATCATCTTCTTCATCATCATCATCATCATCATCATCAACGTCATCATCATCATCTTCATCATCATCTTCATCATCATCCATCATCTTCATCATCATGATCATCATCATCTTCGTCATGATCATCATCATCTTTGTCATCATCTTCATCATCATCATCATTAATGATGGATGATGGTGCAGATGAGTACAAAGATGAAGATGATGATGTTGATGATGATGAATATGATCACCATCATCATCCTCATCATCCTCCTCCTCCTCATCATCATCATAATCATCTTCGTCATCATCATCCTCATCATCATCATCCTCATCATCGTCATCATCCACATCATCATCATCGTTTCCATAGTCATCATCATCGTTATCTCCCACTTCCTCGTCATTATCCCCATCCTCATCATCATCACCATCATCATGTTGGCCATCATCTTCATCATCATCATCATCATTAACGTCATCATCATCATCTTCATCATCATCCATCATCTTTGTCATCATCATCATTATCAATGATGACATCATCATCATCATCTTCGTCATCATCATCATCGTCAATGATGATGATGATGAAGATGATGGATGATGATGCAAATGAGTACGAAGATGAAGATGATGATGTTGATGATGAAGAATATGATCACCATCATCATCCTCATCCTCCTCCTCCTCCTCATCATCATCATAATCATCTTCGTCATCATCAACCTCATCATCATCATCCTCGTCATTGTCATCATCCACATCATCATCATCATTTCCATAGTCATCATCATCGTTATCCCCCACTTCCTCGTCATCATCCCCATCCTCATCATCATCACCACCATCATCTTGGCCACCATCATCATCATCATCATCAACAACAACATCATCATCATCATCATCAACGTCGTCATCATCATCTTCATCATCATCCATCATCTTTGTCGTCATCATCATTATCATCTTCGTCATCATCATCATTATCAATGATGACATCATCATCATCATCTTCGTCATCATCATCATTATCAATGATGATGATGATGAAGATGATGAATGGTGATGCAGATGAGTACGAAGATCAAGATGATGATGTTGATGATGACGAATATGATGATGATCATCATCATCATCACCCACTTGCTCATCATCATCATCATCCTCATTCTCATCCCCATCATCATCATCGCCATGATCATCATCATCACCATCTTGGTCATCGTCTTCATCACCAACATCATCATCATCGTCATCATCATCATCATCACCCACTTGCTCATCATCATCATCCTCATCCTCATCCTCATCCTCATCCCCGTCATCATCATCATCATCATCTTCATCGTCAACATCAGCATCATCATCATCATCATCATCATCATCTCCATCATCATCATCGTCGTCATCACCCTGTTCCTCATCATCATTGTCATCATCATCATCATCATCATCATCTTCTTCGTCATCGTCATCATTATCAATCGTCATCATCATCGTCAACATCATCATCTTCAATCGTCATCATCATCGTCAACATCATAATCATCTTCTTCATCATCATCATTGATAATGATGATGATGACGAAGATGATGATGATGATGAGGAGGAGGAGGAGGAGGATGATGATAAAGATGAGTAAGAAGATGAAGATTATGATGCTAATGAGGACGAATATGATGATCATCATCATCGTCCTCGTCCTCGTCATCATCCACGTCATCATCATCATCTCCATCGTCATCGTCATAATCATCTTCATCATCAGCAGCATCAACATCCTCATTCTCGTCATCAACATCATCGTCATCATCCCCATCATCCTCATCATCATCATCATCATCAACATCATCGTCATCATCCCCATCATCCTCATCATCATCATCCCCATCATCAACATCATCGTCATCATCCCCATCATCATCATCAACATCATCGTCATCATCCCCATCCTCCTCCTCCTCCTCATCATATAAATTTAATTTAATTCAATTTAAAACATTATTAATTATTAAAAATATATATATTTTATAAAATTATTTAATCAATATGGAAAATTTCAAACTTTAGTAAAAACAACGCGCACGCACCATTTTGCGTGTGCGCACATTTGGACGCATACGCGTTCTTGGACGCGTGTGCGCCATTTTGTGCGTACGCGCTTTTTAAATACACGCGCACGCGCAAGTTTAGTTTTTAAATTTTGGCGGGTAATTCGTTTCCCACCAACGTGGTGGATGACTTGGCTGCTATGGTTTTAGGTTCGGGTTGCCAAAATACATATAATAATATAAAAAAAATACATCTTATAACAAAATACATCTTATTCTATAACTTCTTCTGTTTCGACCATGATTCTGCGTATGCTACACTTGTCCACTGTAAATGAAATTGCACACACTTGTAGAACTATGTGTGCAGATTCCGAATATGTAATTTTTTATAAACTATTATTTGTTTTTATTTTTTAGTTAATTTCAATTGCACTAACGTCAATCTTACACAAAGAGTAGGTTATTTCTTCCGTCTATAACTTTTTATTGGCTCACCTATTTTGAAAACGGAAAAGAATCCGCACAAGTACACACAAAAACATACATCCTTAAAAAAAAAATGTGTTGATTGATTAGGTTATGACCATGATATCGAGGGCTAATGCTCGGCCTAGTCATTTTAGGGATGGGCTGACTTCCTTAATTAAAAAAAAAATTAAAATTAACATAAATAAATATGGAAAAATAATGCCGCACTAGAACGGCCTATTATCTACGACTATATATAATTTTTTTAACAAAAATCCACCATTTGAATACAGAACCAGAGGGCTAACGCAAACATATTCATTATATTTTCTTAAAAAAATAACATGCCAACCTTAGGAGAACCCCATTTTTGGGGAGTTATACTTAATTTCCATAAATAATATTTATATATTCCGGTAGCTAATCCGATTTTCTACGTTTGATCTTCTTGCACCATATTCCAAAAAGTTGTGTAGGTGGCTCTAATATTGCTTTTTGACATTCAGATTTCTATTTTTCCAGAAGTCCATTGCGACTAATGCGTCATGAGTGGCCAACATTAGCTTGCACCAGCCCAAGGGTCAATCTCTTTGGAGATTAATGGTAAGAAAGAGGAGTTGGTGCCTCCATCAAGTTTGAACTTCTTCTATGAATGGATAAGGATTCTACTCAAATCTAATTTAACAACATCCCAACTTTCTCTATAATAATTGATAGAGAAACTACTAGACTTGGGGCCTTGTTAGGGGCTAGTCCCCATATCACATGAAATATTTTTCCCTGAAATACTCTAATTGGTATCCTTGTTGTCATGTTCGTTGACTAGTAGAGGGATGTTCTCATGCATGATATGAGTGGAATGGGGATCCATTGCTTCCACATTTGAGTAAAGGTTTTCAAAATAGTCTTTCACCCTTTTTTATATCATCAAATTGCTTATTATCTATGTATATTTTATAATTAGAAGGGAAGAGAGGGCTAGTCCACCTGGGGAAATGGTCACCACCTGCTATTCTAGAGAATCAAGGTGGCACGAATTACAATCATTACAATATGGGCTCAAAAAGAGCAATATGTCACTTACAAGAATTGAACCTGGGTGGGGAGGGTGACAAACATTCCTCCCAACCACCCAAGCTACAACCAATGGACATATTATTATTTATATACTTAGTAAACTTACATATATTTTTATTCATTTTTAAAATAATTTAATTTATAAGTAATTTAAACTTAAATATATTTTATTTTTATTATAATTTAACTTTATATATTTTTTATTTTCTAGTTATTAACTATAAAGTATAAATATCATACATCTAACATTAAGTTAAGAAAGTTAGCAGTTCATCATGTAAAAAATGGAAACTAACACTCGGACAAATCATCTAACACCGATCAAAACCGATCAAATACATTGTATTTATCAACACAATTTAAAAGCATAATCATGACTTTGAAATGCCCATATAATACATTGGTATTTAACAACACAATTTAAAAAGGCATAATCTTGACTGTGAAAGTCCTTCGTCAATCAATTGGCCAAATAAAAACAAAATTATCAATGTGAAAGTCCTTGGTCAATAATTGGCCAAATAAAGACAAAAGTATCAATCACAGAAACAATTCATCGAACATCTATATAATACATTTCACTTAGCTTGGAATCACAGAACTCCTCTATTTACAATACGTTGCTGCTTCATTTTCCTTCTGTGATAACTAATGTTTTGAGGATGGCGTGAGCTACCAAACCCAGCATGTTAGAAAATACAAAAATTTAATACATAGTTTCAGATCAATAAAAACAATTTTATTTTTGTTTAATGCCAGAAGAGTCCATTTTTAAAATGAAAAACTGTATAATAGAAAATGACTCTAATTAGAAAGACACAAAACTTTCAAATTTTTTACTAAATAATAATTTTTATTAATATCAAATTTATTTTTATCTTCTATCAATAACTAATTTGATATTAACCTTCTGGTGGAAAAAAAAACTAATTTGATATTAACCTACTTAATATTACCTGTGCCGGATACATTGGCCCTTGAGACTTACAATATCTGAAACATTTACAATTTTGCAACACAAAAATTTGCAACTTCCTGTGCCGTTGAAACTTACAATATCTAAAACATGTATACAATTTTGCCACACAAATCCACCCGCATGAGCAAATTCCAGTTTCTCATTAAACATGGCTGGGTTCGCTGCTGGGCGATTTCATGGTCGCTGGGATAGTTTCTGCATTAAACATCGTTGAGTTCGCTGCTGGGCGATTTCATGAAGTTCGCTCGGATAACGTATTTGTGATACGCAGCAGCTACAGTAGCTCCAATAAGAGGACCAACCCAGAAGATCCACTGCAATGTACCCAACACTGTTTAATTCCATAACTGCAGTACCCACAAATAGAAAGAACCAGAAAGTAAATCTGTACTATGGAAAAAAAATGAAAGAGACTATTGTTTATTTTTACATGGTCGCCCCAGGACTTTTTATGGCCATAAATCACAGCTGCTCCAAAGCTTCTGGCAGGATTGATGCCCGTCCCAGTGATGGGAATTGTAGCCAAATGTACCACGAAGATAGCGAAACCAATTGAGAGCGGTGCCAGAACCTGTGTCACAGTACATCAATATCCATTAATGAACAAACCATATATAATTATATATAGAATAAAATGGCTTGCTTCATGCCTGTTGGAGAAATGTACAATGATATATAAGGTACAGGCTAGTTTCACATCAAATTCCTTCCCAGTTTAACCTAAATAGGTATAACAATCATCCAGAGCCCAAGCGCACCATCCCATTTCCTAACGAAATAATCAGGAACAGTATACGTTTCATTTTTATTTTTTCACGGTGGAAATCCCATCTCCACACAGAACATAATGATATCTCTCTTCTCTAGTGCTGATTCTTAGAATGGGCAGATTACAAAACAGATTAGCTCATACTGTGGTCAATTCACAAGTGATTGTGCAAGGAGTCCAAAAAATGAAGCTGGGTAGAACTCAGGACATGTTAGGTCAAGTTACTTACTTTGATAGTTTCTATATCCTTGTTCTGTATGGAAAAAGATAAATTGCAGTATGGAGTTACTTAAATGCATATGGGGATCTAAAAACCTATTACACTATCAAAATTTGTAGCAATTTTTCATCAATGCATTCAATGAATATTGAAAGGGGTTGTTTACTCCACGTTTACTCGGCTCCTTTTGAATCTGATACTTCTAGAGATGAAATAATATAATAGTTGCTGTATTCAGATCTGGAAGAATGTAGAATATATAAACGTACAGGGACGTGAGAGTCACGGGCGTTTCTCTTGGGATCTGTTGCAGAGAAGACGGTATAAACCAAGACGAAAGTACCAACTATCTCTGCTGTAAGGGCTGTTTCATCAGCATATCCCTTCGCCACTGAATTAGCTCCTCCTCCGCCTGAAGAATAATAAGTCTGCTGCAACGCCTTCACCATCCCCGCCCCGCAGATTGCACCCAAACATTGTGCAACGATGTAGAAAACCGCTCGATTCAGAGTCACCTTCCGAGCAACAAATAACCCAAACGTGACGGCGGGATTTATATGGCCACCTGAAATTCCAGCGGTGCAATACACGAGGACGAAGATCGTTCCCCCGAATGCAAAGGCAATACCCAGGGTGCCTACCCCTTCACACGGATTCTTCTGGTTAGCCTGCCCGATGACGGTTCCAACTGCAACATATAGAAACAGAAACGTGGCTACGAACTCGGCTATGATGGCTCTGTAAAACGACCAGAGATAGAATTCGTTTTTATCGAAAAGCGGAGCAGAAGGGGGGTCTTCGTACACGGCCTTCCCGGCCTTCGCTGATCGTCCTAATTCGTTCTCCATACTTAAATATGAACCCTACTGCACTCTGTTATTTCTCTATTATGATACTCAACCAGTGCATGAAGAAACGATCAGAATTACCTCTATTTATAGTTCAAACGACTGATGATAACCAGAGATCCACGGACCGCCATGACCTCATATCAAATCACAGTGAAAACGCCTTTACTTTTTTTTTCTCCTTTCATAGGAGTTAGTGATTCAATCATCACTAAATTTAATTATTGTTTTTCCAAGAATTAGTGATTCAACTCAATCTTTGCTTCAATATTTTTTCTCTTTCCCTATTTGTTTTTAGTGAATCAACTTTTATTAAAATTGACATAAACTTTAGACTTTTGGGGTCATGCAATTTATTTTTTTCCATGAAGAATTATGTTGACTTAAAGTGCAGAATTTGATAATTTCACATAGCGTCAAAAAAGAAAACATCTAAGTCTAGGATCTATTTCCAAGAGTGATTGTGCAATCTATGAATTGATGTGTGCAATTTATTTATAAAAATCATAAATATTTTAGTAAATCCATTTTAAAACTTGTAATATTAATTTGAACAAAAATTTAATTCTTTGAAAAATAATTGTTCATTGCATTGAGTGAAACGAGGTGCTTTACAGTTTATTATGGGGGAGATGTTGTAACATGTATGTGTCCCGTTACATGTGTGATGTAGCGTTACATCTAATAGTAAAAAGTAATAAATTATATTATGTCGGCCATTAATAAATTAATGTAGGTTCATAAAATAAAAAATTACTGAAAGTATTTAAAGAAAATCCATGTTAGCTCATAAAATAAAATATTATTAAAAGTATTTAAAAAATCCATGTTCTATCAATCAAGAGATATCACATTTCTTGAGTTTAAATTTAAAAAAAGAAATACTCCTCAAGAAATGGAAGGGTCTATCATTTTCAGTGAGTGAAACAATATTCTCGCTGATATTTAAGTTTATATAAGTAAAGTTTATTGTAAATCTGGATATCATTTTTTTTATATATAGTTAAACATTTACATGGATTTCAACTAATATAAACATTTAAGTTAAGATAAAGTTAAGTTATATAAATTTAAATTATATATGTGATAGTTTAAGATAAAATTCAAGTTTTCTAAGTCTAGGTTATTGTAATAGTGAAAACATGTTAGATATTAGATTACAAATTGAGAAAAAATGTTGGAAATGTAAATATAAGTTTTTGAAATTACATAATCCAGGGGTAATAAGAGTATTTGAGAGTATTGAATCTATTTATGTATTCAAAACTGCAATAAGTTATTATCTCTAATAATCTAAATATTGTAAAACATGCTCTACTAGATCAAAAATTGAGAAAATTTGTTGAAACTACAAATATAAGTTGCTGAAATTATACAGATCTCGGGTAATAAGAGAAATTGAGAGCATTCAATCTATTAATGCATTCAAAAATGCAAAAATACAATTTATGATTTCAATAATAATTATTTGAAAATTGTTTAGAGCAATCAAGTAGATGTAGTGATTTCAACAACCACAGAATGTAATAACCGTATAGTGCATTGATTTCAATGATTATACATTGAAAAATTATTTAGAGCAACCTTGACTACTCTTGACATGTGCTAAGATACATTGATAAATCCTAAGAAAAGATAAAAAAGGAAGATTGAGATTGACCACTATGTAATCCATGAGTTATGTTACAAGAGAATATGAAGAAGATAGATTGAAGTTGATCACGATGTAATGTATGTGTTATTTATCCTCCTTTCTTACTATTCATATTTTTCATCATTCAATAATGTCAGTTTACTATTTACCTTATTCCTCTTGTAATTTTTGAAGTGGCTTTCTTGATAGTACTCTCAAAATTATAAGTAATATTTGGTCAATTTCAAATGATTGGATCCATCTACATTTCACATGTGCAATCAACATAGATCCATCTTAACTATGAGTCTATCAAAGATTGAGAGAAATCAAATCTCTCAAGGTGCAAACCTTTTTCCAAATTTTGTAATCTACAAAAGTTGCAAATGGAGATATTTGATCAACTTCATAGGTCCAAAATTAAAATAGATCTAGACTAGTGTAATTAAAATTTAGTAATTTGGCATGGTGTTGTGGGCGAATGGATTTTCGGGTGTGGAGGGATATGGAGCTTCACCCCAAGTGGTGTGAAGGTGCTCCAACTATTTCCCTTTTTTCACATAGAAAAAACATACTTGATATTCATTAGAATCAAAGTATACAAAATACAGTTGTATATAATCTCCACTTCTATTCATAGACCCCTATCAACCTGAACTGTGCACGAGGAACAACAGAACTAGATTGGCTCCAACTGAATCACATAACATAATCGTCTCAGTCATGTCTTTCCACTCTACTAGCAACACGAAAAGTACCCTACACAACCTATACACTATTCAAGCAAAAACAAAAAGACATAACACTATTGCATCCAAGAATCCTTGTATCAAGCAAACTTAGAAAATAGACATGGAGGAAACACAAGGCTCCCTTCCTTGATACAACTCTTCTAAGAAGATTAAGCCTTCATGACAATCCAATGCCTTTTTAGAAAGATAATTTTCTTCCATATTGAACTCCGTGTAAATGTGTTGAAAGTAGATTTGAGAAAAATATTCTTGCAACATTTGGATCATGAATTTCCACCACTCCAACAGGATGACCTAAATATTGTATTTGTGCAAGGAGCATTCAATCACCACTTGGGAGTCGCGTGCATCTTGGAAGTGAGAGACATGTTTATAACATGCAACATATAGAAAATCCTAAAGCACTAACAATTCAACCTTTATGTTGGAACATGGACTGTATCCCATCCACATCCTAATGATATGGCCTTCTTGATTGTATTGATATGGAACAAGGACTGCACACCATCCCACCACCCCCTCTCTCTTGATTGTATTGAGAGGCTTGATCTAAATAACCAATAACCAATATGGATGTTACGCATAAACATAGGATCTTTGAGATTTCTAATTTTATTATTCTTGGCAACACCTTTCCTCTCCATGAAAGCTCCTATAATATTCAAAATAACTTTGTGGTTATTAACATGTATACTATCAAACAACACCTTGTTTCTATGAGTCCATATACCCTAACAATCATAACAAGGAAATTCTAAGTTAGAAACAACTACAATCCACGAACTAAAACTAGAGACTAGAGAGCATGAATCCCAAGTCCCAAAATCCTCACCAAAGACCTCATCTCCCTCCAAACAACCCTGGCAAAGTGATGATGAAAAAGAAGATGGTCAATAGACTCAACTACTTTCAAACATAAGGGACAGACACTAGGTCCCACACCCCCTCGCTTAACAAAATTGTCCCACGTGAGGACCTTTTTTTCAAGGCTAACCAATAGAAGAGTTTGATATTCAAAGGGAAAATCCACTTCCATAAGCATTTGAACCACCAATCCAAAGTGACGGGTTCCGAAGAGAGAAAAGTCATAAGCAAGATTTGTAGTAACTTGTCCGTGAGATACATTCTAGGACCAAATCAGAGAGTCATTATACTATGACAAGAAGACACCACCGATTTGAAGAGCCTTTACGTATCGAGACCATATCTCTTGCATTGCAGCTTACAATCCTAGATCAATGGACTGGTACCAATCCTATAGAGAGAAACCATTAGCAATCTGCTTCCTGGCTTGAAATAAATACACAATACCTTTGTCCTTGAGGAAATTCCTTAAGGGATCAGAAAGGTTGTAGAACCTTGATCCTCCAACCAATGGATTAAGACCAACTTTGACGTTCCTTCCATTACCTACCCGCCAAGCCAACCAATCCCCTAGTACAGAAAGGGCCTCGATCACCCATATCCACATATTTGACACCCACCTCATGGAAGGACCACCCCCACATCAATATTCCACTGATCTACCCTTAAAGCATTTCTCTTTAAAAGATTCACGCCACAACCCTCCTGAGAAAAGGAATCTCCACAAGCTCTTAGTTGCTAAGGCTTGACCAAATGTGAATATATTCTTAAGCCCCCACCCTCCAACAGCCTTTGGAGAGGTGATCCTATGCCATTTTACCAAGTGAAAGGCATGTTTATGTATGTTCTGGGTTCAAAGAAAGAAAAACATTTTTTCCTAATCTTTTCCAAAAACGATATGAGAATATTAGCTAGCCACATCCAGTACTACAGGACAACTACAGGACAGGTTTAACAAGGATGAGCCTTAATCAGTTATTTCTTATCAACTTTGTCTTCTTTGAAATAATTATTGGAATTTAATAAATAACCTTAATACTTAAAACCAACATCTAGAGAAAGCATTTTAACAGGAAGAAAATCCTTGTTAAGGTCTTTAGTAACTTCCTCCATGTTATTTTCTAGAAAGATTGATTTGGAGACACTAATGGCCATTCATGTGGCTTCACAAAATAGAGAAAGTAAGTCATTGTGACACAGTCCATTTTATCTCTACAAAAAAATAGATGATAAATTTGGGAATCTTTGGATATTTTGACACCAAAAATCATTCCTTTTTAATTAACTTGCTTAATAAGTTTACTAAGGCCTTCTACAATTAACATGAAGAAATCAACATGAAGAGAAGAGGAGAGAGGGGGAATCCTTGCCTAAGCCCTCTAGAGCTCCTAAAGAAGCAAAAAGGAATCTCATTCACTAACACTACAAAATTAGCCAAAGTAATACATGCCATAATCCAACCAATTTATAACTTCTACAAAAAGCCCGAAGAATAAGTTGAGAACCTTCCAATCTACCTTGTCATAAGCTTTCGTCAAGTCATAAGCTTAAAAACCAAAGCTTTCAATTTTTTTTATTTATGGAATGTAAGCATTATTGCACTAAGCTCCATCTATTTCCATCTATTTCCCTATTACACCATTCTATACAACTCTGATTGAGTTAAAATCTTCTTCACAAAAATACAACTATCATAGATGTGATGAATGTGTAATTTCTATCTAAAATCATTTGGAAACCATGTACACTTAATATTAGTATTTTTAATTGCTTTCCTCCCATTACATCAAATTTCTGAAATATAATTGATATGTAATATCTAGATATAATTTGTATGTAATATATTACATGTAATATCTAGACATAATCATAAGAAATTCATCTATAAGATATTGTGGAATGCATTTCAAATCCAATCAACTTTTACTAATTAGACTATAAATTAGAAATACATAGAGCACAATAAAATGAACTTTTTGCAACTGTCAAAAGCCATAGTCAATAGTCTAAAGATAAGACAATTTCACTTTTCCTATTTTACTCTTTTTTTTATCAATTTTTCTCAAATTTTGATTGGAAATTTTTTAATATCAAATATAAGTTGTTAAAATTAGTATACTTCCAATGCCATAAGGGTTTTAGGTAAAGATTAGACAATTTCACTTTTCCTATTTTACTTTTTTTTATTATCATTTTTTCTCAAATTTTGATTGGAAATTTTTTAATATAAAATATAAGTTGTTAAATTTGTATACTTCCAATGCCACAGGAGTTTTAGGTAGGCTGAATCCATTTCTACAATCAAAACTGGATTATAAACAGTGAGAATTTATGATTTGTCTATTTTTGAAACACGGGAGTTTTAGGTAGGCTTAATCCATTTCTACAATCAAAACTGGATTATAAACAATGAAAATTTATAATTTATCTATTTTTAAAATACTGGAATCAAACATTTAACAAAACATCAAAATCTTTTAATAGTTTGACAATTCTGTTAAGGTGCTCTGAATCCATTTATGAGAAATGAAAAATTATAATTTGTCCTGAATCAAACATTTACCAAAACATCAAAATCGTTTAATAGTTTGACAACTCTCTGTTAAAACCACTAAATTAAAAATCCAAAGCATAATAAAATACAATAGCTTAATGTTGCGTATAATACAACTGTAAAATCTGTGCAGCTCGTAAGCTTCTGTGGACTACGAAAAAGACAATCACAGCAATAACTGTATGTTGCGTCTTCAACTCCAATTCTTAAAGATAAAAGCTGTACAGCTCAATGTCAAAGACACTTCTGACAGTTTTGTCTTCTTGGAGAAACATTTATAGCTCTTTGGCCCACACACAGTGTCATGTTATTGTTACTGACGTCCATAAGTGGTGTCACGAAGACCAGCTAACTGTCTATTCAAACTGACTAACCGATTTCGTTTTAGGATATTTATAGATTTTATTTTACTAATGAATTCCTGTTGGATTTAGAAATCCATCTACACGTATTGCACAAAGCATTTTACAGTCAATATTTAACAATTTGTGTGGTTCTGATGACAGTTTTATTGTAGTTCAGTCAAGGGACCTCATCAGTGAGTCCTGGTGTGATGTGACTTCCAGGTATGATGCCATTTCCGGATGTGATTTCCATAGTTCAAAAAATATACTCCAATTCACAGTTGAGAACTTCTTTATTTAAACATTTGGTATTTTGTGGACTGTGAATGCAATCATACATGGAAGAACTACGTACCAAGTTAGGTACAGGAAAGTTTGTAGCAGAACCATGCCTCACTATGAAGAGCTATGTACCAAGTTAGTGCAGGAAATTTGTACCAAAGACCATGTATCACTCTGAAGAGTTTCGTACATGAAATTTTGTATCAGGACCATGTATCACTTTGAAGAAACAAATCCCTGAAGGACAGAGTGACATATGAATGTTCCTACATAGGATTGAAATGAACTATTTCTCCAGTCAAGCAAATCACTACTGGGCATCAATCCAAAGATAATATCTTACCCTAAATCTTAAAAGTTGATTGGAGAATATCAATCTCATACGTTGATATAAAAAAAGTTAAATTTATTTTAATGAGTAAGAAAAAGCCATTATTGTATCCACTACATTTGGATATATGTATATCAATCTTTTATATATATTTAAAATAAATATATGTTACGTGTTTGTTTTATTTACACAAGTTTATATTAATATTTATTATTCATAAAATTTAATTTAATAATATTTTGATATTTCATATATTATATTTTTTCAACCAAAACATTATAATTATTTGATATTAGTGAATTAAAACTATAAATATATATTATATATTTTATAATAAAACTATATGAAACATAATTTTGATTATTATTAAAATATTTATATTTATACTAATACAATATAAATATAAATATATATTATATATTTTATAATATAAATATATAATTTTGATAAATATATTTATAATAATTTTGATTATTATTAAAATATTTATATTTATATTAATAAATATAAATATATAAAATGTAATTTTGATTATTATTAAAATATTTATATTTATATTAATACAATATATGTATATGGTTGTAAATCTAGTATATTTTTTTATATATAATAGTTTTATTATTTTTTATATAATAATTTTAATATTAAAATTATATGTAAATATTAAAAAATTCATTAATATTTATTAAAAAAATATATTAAAACTATTTAGATTTATATTAAATTAATATATTATTATTTTTGTATTTTTTTAAATTAATCTATTTTACATTATTGTAAAAAGGAAATGAGAAATCTACTAGCCACAAAAGAATAAGTTCTCATCCTTAGTCTAGAAAAGTCATTTACCTATAATTCGAGTAATTTCTATGAACAAAATTATCATAACAAGTGTTGAAAATAAACCAACTATCATAAAATAAGTTGATGGGCACCTTGATGGATTTCCTCACCATGTTTTTTGGAGTTGTTGTTAACATCTCTTTGAACACCATGCGTGTGGTAGCCTTTGAACACCATGCATGTGGTAGTTTTTACAAGCAAATTGAGTTTGGAATCTAGTCCCTTGGTTACCTTAGCTAATAGATTAAGTAAATTGCATATGTTCATTGTTATTGCTCTTGAATTTCATCCAACTACATTAACAACTCATTTGTTTCATCATTGATATCGAAGAATGCTTTGCCTAGAAATGTCTTAATTTGCGAGTATAAAATGATGGTCTTCACATATTTCATGTGTCAGGTTCTATAGGTTGCATATATTACCTAGTACCCCATGTCTTGCTACAGATCTTCAACACTCAACACCTCTTGTTCCTTCTTCACCCATGTTTTTGCTTTCTCAATGTCCTCTTGGGACTTGAATGCACTGCAAGGTAAACAGATTAGAGTGTGCCTTTGTGGTCTCCACTTCCTTCGACACACAGGGAATATAGGTTCGACCACAACCCTTTCCCCCTCAAAAACCCTTCCCCTTGTTAACCATGACTGCAAAGACCAACCATAAACAACTATTGCTAAAGGAATATATATGTTCCCGTTGATATTGTCCTCAATGAGGATCTCCCCATGTTCAATTGTTCTTTTCCTATACCTTTGTCTGAAATTCCTCTTCTCAAATGCCTGAGTACCAGATGCTTCTTCGCCTTCAACTTGGACAACATCTTACCATGATACTCATCGCCACTTTCCATCATCATATCGGGCTTGATCATGTTTCCCTCCTCCATTATCATTGTAGGTGAAGGTTATGTCTAAGCCGTCATGTTAAAACCAATCTCGATATGATTCCTCCACAACTTCTTTGAGTTAGAACTCGCTTGTCCCACCCTTTGGTTTCCATAATACCTTAATTCATCATTCGGAATCTTGCACCAATATTTTCTATCCCCTCAACCTCCTCACCACCTGTTCTTGTTCTTTCTGCTCGATAAGGTATCACCTCCTTTGAGGCATGATGTCTAGGCTCCTATACAACCACTTGACCGACCCCTTCCACCTGATACACGATGGATTATATTTTTTAAGACCAACATACAATTACAAAATAATTACCCAAATAATGATACATAAGCCACAGTCATTTGACATCTTTACCACTCTCTAGTATAGAAACACTTTTCAATACAACAATTATATCTTTCATACATGCACATGTACTCATGGGCCGGTACAAGCTAATGCTGGCCACTCATGATGTGTTAGTTGCAATGGACTTCTGGAAAAACAGAAATCTGAACGTCAAAAAGCAATATTAGAGCTACCTACACAACTTTTTGGAATATGGTGCAAGAAGATCAAACGTAGAAACCCGGATTACCTTCCGGAATATATAAATATTATTTATGGAAATTAAGTATAATGCCCAAAAAATGGGGTTCTCCTAAGGTTGGCATGTTATTTTTTAAAGAAAATATAATGAATATGTTTGCGTTAGCCCTCTGGTTCAGTATTCAAATGGTGGATTTTTGTTTAAAAAACTATATACAGTCGTAGATAACAGGCCATTCTAGTGCGGCGTTATTTTTTCATATTTATTTATGTTAATTTTATTTTATTTTTTAATTAAGGAAGTCAGCCCATCCCTAAAATGATGAGGCCCAGCGTTAGGCCTCGATATCATGGTCTTAACCTAATCAATCAACAATTTTTTTTTTTAGGATGTATGTTTTTGTGTGTACTTGTGTGGGTTCTTTTCCATTTTCAAAATAGGTGAGCCAATAAAAAGTTATAGACGAAAGAAATAACCTACTCTTTGTGTAAGATTGACGTTAGTGCAATTGAAATTAACTAAAAAATAGGAACAAATTATAGTTTTAATAAAAAATTACATATTCGGAATCTACACACATAGTTCTACAAGTGTGTGCAATTTCATTTGCAGTGGACAAGTGTAGCATATGCAGAATCATGCTCGAAACAGAAGAAGCTATAGAATAAGATGTATTTTGTTATAAGATGTATTTTTTTATATTATTATATGTATTTTTGGCAACACGAACCTAAAACCATAGCAGCCAAGTCATCCACCACGTTGGTGGGAAACGAATTACCTGCCAAAATTTAAAAACTAAACTTGCGCGTGCACATGTATTTAAAAAGCGCGTATGCACAAAATGGCGCGCACGCGTACGCCTCCAAATGTGCACACGCGCAAAATGGCACGTGCGGGTTGTTTTTACTAAAGTTTGAAATTTTCCATATTGATTAAATAATTTTATAAAAAATATATATTTTTAATAATTAATAATGTTTTAAATTGAATTAAATTAAATTTATATGATGATGAGGAGGAGGAGGATGGGGATGATGACGATGATGTTGATGATGATGATGGGGACGATGATGATGAGGATGATGGGGATGATGACGATGATGTCGATGATGATGATGAGGATGATGGGGATGATGACGATGATATTGATGGCAAGAATGAGGATGATGATGCTGATGATGACGAAGATGATTATGACGATGACGATGACGATGACGATGGAGATGATGATGATGACGTGGATGATGATGAGGACGAGGACGATGATGATGAGGATGATGATGACGAAGATGATTATGATGATGAGGAGGATGAGGAGGATGATGATGGTGATCATATTCGTCATCATCAACATCATCATCTTCATCTTCGTACTCATCTGCACCATCATCCATCATTAATGATGATGATGACAAAGATGATGATGATGATGTCATCATTGATAGTGATGATGATGATGAAGATGATCATGATCATGATGACGAAGATGATGGATGATGATGAAGATGATGATGATGACATTGATGATGATGATAATGATGAAGAGGATGGCCAAGATGATGATGGTGATGATGATGAGGATGGGGATGATGACGAGGAAGTGGGGATAATGATGATGATGACTATGGAAACGATGATGATGACGTGGATGATGACGAAGATGATTATGATGATGAGGAGGATGAGGAGGAGGAGGATGAGGATGATGATGGTGATCATATTCGTCATCATCAACATCATCATCTTCATCTTCGTACTCATTTGAATCATCATCCATCATCTTCATCATCATCATCATTGATAATGATGATGATGACGAAGATGATGATGATGATGAAGATGATGAAGAAGATGATGGATGATGATGATGTCGATGATGACGATGTTGATGATGAAGATGATGACCAAGATGATGCCGAGGAGGAGGAGGAGGAGGATGAGGATGAGGATGAGTAAGTGGGTGATAACAATGATGACGAGGATGATGACGATGACAAGGATGATGATGATGATGATGATGATGATGATGATGCTGACGATGACGAAGATGATTATGATGATGATGATGAGGAGGAGGAGGAGGAGGAGGAGGAGGAGGAGGAGGAGGATGAGAAGGCTCCTTGTAGAGGGATAGTGTCATGGATTCTATGTGTTATTGATGACGCGTGAGGTCTAGAATTTTCAATTAAGGCCCAGGTGGAATTCAATTGAGCTCATTATGTTTCAATAAGATCTCAAGGAACCAGTTTTCATTCTTTGATGATGTTCAATGCTTTTCAACATATCCACGGTCTTTCATGGCAGGCTGAGGATGCATTCATGGCATTCGATCTTTACAAAATATGTGTTTTGTCAAAATGAAATTCAATTTGCCTCTTTGATGAATCCTCAATTTACCACAATGCTTATTAATAAAATTAAAAAAAACAAGTTTTTCCTCAGGAATTGTGGTTTATCACCACGTTTCTCTTCGACAATCGCCATCAAAATGCATATAAAAATAACATGTCTTTACATCCTCTTCCTTTTAAATCCTCATCACATAGTAATAAATAAGGATTATTATGCATGCACATCCTCACCTTACAGTGTCAATTGGGTCCAGGCGCATAGACAACCATAAATTATCAAATGTGTCAAAGAGTAAGCCTTTCTAATAAAAATTAAGACCCACCCTTCAAACTTAATCACTGAGTCCAATTTATGCAAATATTTTCGAAGTGGGGGGGAGGTTTGGCATTAAATGGTGTAAACAGTGGGGAATAAATGGTTTATATGTTGTACAAGGGCGCGTGCGTGGGTTTGGGCGCGTGCGCACTCCTCACGTGTACACGCGAAAAACACGCATGTGCATGTTTTAACATGTGTGCACGGCCCTGTTACTAGTTAAAAAAAATAGAGCTCTCTGTTTCCCGAGAATTCTACCAAAATCACGAGTTTCACTTCTTCCGCAGCTTTCAAGCTCTCATAGGTTGCTCATTGGCTCACACTCATTGATATTTTGGACACTCTTTGATCTATTGGACACAAAATCACCCTTGGAATCTATCAAACATCTTCAGTGTTCTTGGAATCTAGTGGATTCATTCAAGCTACCAGTTTCCATTGCAAGTGGAGATAATTTCTATAAAGGTATGGTGAATTGTAAATGAGTCTTTTCATTCACAAGATTTGAGATGAGCCCATGCCTTTTTGTTTTTGTCGTATTCTCACAACAATATCCATGCATAGACAACAATGAATTTGACAAGAATATTTCCCAAGTTAACATCTAAAAAAACTCATATGAACACTAGACAAGATGAAGTATGCAACCTCCTCATTGTGTAATTAGTTCCCAAGTTAATTTTGTTCTTTTCACATCATATTATGCTAGCAAAAAAAACCACACACTCACTAAACATAACTAAAAATATCACTTCAACTCATCCACAAAACCTCAACTCTCTCATCTCTTATTCAATACCATTGTATGGAATGAGGATATCTGTAAGTATATGCACCTTTCCTTTCTCTATGAATCCAAATATGATAATTTTCATCCATATTTACCATCCTTACAATATGCCATCACCTCTAACAATGATTTTTTTTCCAAAAACCAAGACTTCCCCACTTCATGCTCTATTCAACATGATGATTGTTGGTATAGTCCCTAGTTTCCCACTCTCCAACACCTCCCCACCCTAGATATTGCACATTGAAACCTTACCAAGACCATGATCTTTGTTAGAAACCTTTGCATCCTCCTAAAGGTTTTGCACAAAACAAGGTATACATTCATTCTATTGTGATGCATTATTGAATTCAACCATGGGTATTTTAAACTCAAAACCACATTCTATCATCTCAAGGTTTATAGATCTAAGGAAATAGTTTGTTCTTGTTTCTTCAACTCCTTAATGTGTTATATAACCTAGTAATTTACGATGGTAAAGGACATTGCCTCAAATGGAAGGATATACCATTCCACTAGGAAGACAAAGAAATCAAACTAGGTGCAAAGTCCTAGAATTGATAACATTAAGGGAGAAAGCAAAAAATGCAATTAATTAAGGTTACCTTATTTGATGTAAAAAAAATATCAAACTATTCCCAAGGCATCTCTAGCCATCTATGTTGTAGGGTGTTACTACCATAATTTTTATGAATTCATGGCCAGGCAAGACACTAGTTTCTCCTCTCTACACTTGACCAAACATCATCTATATTGATTGGAATTGTAAGGGATAATGATGTTTATTCGAACACAAATAAACCAACATAGTCTGTAGTTGTATATGTTAATTTGTAAAGTGGTAAGCTATGTTGGAATGTGTCAGGTTCATTGTATAATGGCACTAATATCTTATTTGTTGTTTCTTTTGCAGGGGTAGGCCTGATAGTTGTGTTAAAGAGACTTTTGGAGATGGGAAACTCACGAAATGCAAAAAAAAGAAGAAGAAGGAATTTTCCCATTGAAAAGGTCAATGACTTAAGAGAAAAGGCCAGGTTGGGAATGGAAAGATTGAGACATGGTCCTATCATTGCCCCAGATCCTGCCACTGATCCTAACACATTTGTTGACATGACAATGTCTTGTTCAGAACCACGGGTAAAGCGGTCATGTCCAATGGACCCAACTCAAATTCCAACATCAACACAATCTCCAACCAACAATCCATCAACGAGTCATTCTGAAGTTCCTCACGACACAAGAATTTTGGGAGATGCTGCATGTGTAGAGATAGACATACAAGCCTTGCTTAATTTTCAATCTCCCCAATGGCCAAATGTCCTTTGAGAAATGCAAACCATGGTACATTCGTATATGCATTGATCAGAACACTTGTTGTTGTAGATACCATGTAGAATATGAATATTATTATGACACATATAAACATATATTTTGTGATTTGCATACTAGCATTGTGCAGGGTTGCAATGAATCCATACTACCACCGAATGAATCAAGAGACTTTATCCACAACATCATGTGTCCAAGGCCCGAAGGACAAAAGTGTTATAAAAAATTGTGTCTATATGGGACATGTTCTATGTGCATTGGGTTTTCTCTTTTGAACCGTCGCATTCATGAAAGCAAGGACATAGAATTTGGAATGATGGGTGTGGAGATGCAGAGCTTCAAGTACGTGACCTATCAATTAGACAGTGTCAGAGAATGTAAAAAGATTGCATTGGTAAAGTCACAGGTACAAATGAATATTGCATATTTTTCATATTACACGTTCAATTTATGGCATATACATTTTTCCAAAGGCCACATTGCAATATTTCCCTTGTTTCCATGGTAACAGGTACTAGTATGTGACTTCTTGACGGAATTCTACGAGAAAAACGAGCAGTATGTTCAACATGTGCATGTAGCGCGATGGCAAGATGAGTAGTACAGAAAATGCAGGGACACATTTCCCGTTGGAACCATAGTGTCAATTGTGGAATTTGGAGAAAATTACACCCTTCGGCCACAAAATGAAATCCAGAGTCAATACTACCATTCAGACCAAGTCAGCATCATGGTACATATTATGTATAGGCATGGGCCAGAGAGCAGCAATGACAAGAGGATAATACTGAAGGAGACAAACTTTTACATAAGTGATGATAGAACCCATGATCTGCATTATGTGCAACATTGTTTTTGAATTTTCTATGATCAGTTGAAGGAGAGAGATATACAGATGGATCAGCATTGGATATGGTCGGATGGTTGTGTGGGCCAATTCAAAAATGACCGAGTATTCCAATGGATGAGTACTTTGCATAAGACTTGCAATGTGTCGCATATCTGGAACTATTTTGAGACCGGGCACGGCAAAGGCGAGCATGATGGGGCCGGTGCATGCATCAAGATGGCAATACGAAGGGAAGAGATGAGGTTTGACAGGGAACCTCATATCTGAGTTGCAGAATCCATAGTTCAATGGTGCTCTGCAACAATGTCAGAATGAGCAAGAGATCAACAAACATCATCGGTGGCAGGACGTGTGGTGAGAAATTTTTGGCTAGTGGTTGACATAGATCGATCGCGTTCCTATATTTGCGGCACAATACAAGGAGCACATGGATTTCATTCAGTTCGAAGCTCAAACAACCACATATTTGAAATATGGACGCGAAAGCTTGCATGCTTTTGCAACCCTTGCAGCAGTGGTGAATGGGATGAATGTGAATGCATGGACTGGGTTGATGAATGGGGTCATGTGTCACTTGTAGTAGACCAACGTGCAGTTGTTGAAGCAACCCAATTAGAGGAGGGCCAGTCAGCGATTTCTACAGACTACGAGCATATCTCAGATCTTGTACAACCAGGACACATATACGTAGTTGTTGCACCGAAATACAATGAATGGTGCTTGGATTATTGGTTGGCACGACGCATCTAAGGTAAGCAAACCCTCTACGGACCATTAATCGACGATGAAGGAATTGAATTTCCTACTGGCTCGATGGTGGTTAAGGGGGAATATCTTACACTAGATGGGAAGTCAAGAAAGACTAGTGGGCATGTATTCAGGGATTACAGACTAGGTTCAGTGGTGTATCACTTCACAAACTTGATCGTTGGCACAAACATCCATCTTTAGACAATGTCAAGCAAGAACTCAACCAAGGTACACTACTACCTACCTCATTCAAAGCATGAGAGATTGATGGAGACAATTAGCAACAGAGAGGATCCAAATGGATTTATTGAATGAGGCTAGTCAAATTTACATAAGAGAAAGAATTGCATCAAAGAATGTTATGTTCTACATCGAGGTATGTGTAGTTTTATGTTATTTCGTTGGTACATGCATTTTTTGTTGATACATACATACATACATGTATTTGCCTATGTTTTTTATTTTTCCTATATGTATTAAACTGTTCCATGCTTCTCTTTTATGTTGAATAAAATGGTTCTATGATTTGGATCAAATTTGAGTAAATTGAGTTAGTATTTTCTTAAATATATCTATTTATGTTTGTAGCATTTGAAGATAGTGGTTTTGATAGGTTCTCAAGATTAGAATTACCTAGGTTTTAGGAAATTTTTTGAAGTACATAGTCTATTACAATGGTCTTGAAAATTTAACCTGGTAGATGAAACCTTATAGGAATCCATGTATGGATAGAAGGGTCTTCCACTTGGGGTAGGGAGTTATCATACGGTTTCAAGGGTGGTATTTTTGAGATCTATACTTGAGAGGGACTTGTCATCATCATAGATAACCACTTAGAGGGACTTGTCATCATCATCACCAACATCATCTCTAGGATCCTCATCAACATCTCCATCATCATCATCATCTTCTTCATCATCACCATCACCATCACCACCATCGTCAACGTCTTCATCATCAGCACCATCGTCAACATCTTCATCATCGCCACCATCTTCATCATCATCATTAACTCTAACTCTAACCCTAATTCAATTTCCTTCAATAACTCTAGCCCCAAACCTCACCCAAACCCTAGAACTAATCCATCTTCTTCATCATCGCCATCACCATCACCATCACCATTGCAGAGTTGACCCCCGTGTGCAAAAATTGCACACTCCCTCACTGAGCAAAACCCTAGTTTCCAAGATGGACATTCAAGATGGCAACGGGGAAACAGGACCGGAGGAGAGGGGCGCCCTTGGCACTAATCCAGCGTCCAGAATCCAATGGAGTCGATGGTTTGTCGATTGGAGCCACGGTCGTCATTCTATGGCTCGTTCCGTCTTGCATCCAAAAGGCCTTCAGGGACACCTGCTGGATACCTGTCGGGGGCATAGAAGTCCAACCGTGCAGCAAAACCGGGATATGGGGAGTCCTGCAGGTGTGTCTAGGTAGGTTCTGGATGAGAACGCTGGCCGTAAGTGCCCATTGGATGATGTTGCAGAGTTGTTCCGCGTGTGCAAAAATTGCACACTCCCTCACTGAGCAAAACCCTAGTTTCCAAGATGGACGTTCAAGATGGCATCAGGGCCACAGGACCGGAAGAGAGGGGCTCCCCTGGCACTATCCCGGTGTCCTTAATCCAATGGAGTCGACGGTTCATTGATCGAAGCCACAGTCATCATTCTATGGCTCGTTCCGTCTCGCATCCAAAAGGCCTTCAGGGACACCTGCTGGATACTTGCCGGGGGCATAGAAGTCCAACCGTGCAGCAAAACCGGGCTCCGGGGAGTCCTGCAGGTGTGTCTAGGTAGGTTCCGACTGGAAACGCTGGCTGTAAGTTCCCGACGGACGATTTTGCAGAGTTGACCCCCGTGTGCAAAAATTGCACACTCCCTCACTAAGAAAAACCCTAGTTTCCAAGATGGACGTACAAGATGGCACCGGGGCCACGGGACCGGAGGAGAGGGATGCCCTTGGCACTATCTCGGTGTCCTGAATCCAACGGAGTCAACGGTTCGTCGATCAGATCCATGGTTGTCATTCTATGGCTCGTTCTGTCTCGCATCCAAAAGGCCTTAAGGGACACCTACTAGATACCTGCTGAGGGCATAGAAGTCCAACCGTGCAGCAAAATCGGGTTTCGAGGAGTCGTGTAGGTGTGTCTAGGTAAGTTCTGGTTGGGAGTGCTAGTCATAAGTTCCCGCTGGACGATTTTCCAAAGTTGACCCCAATGTGAGGGCCATTCAAATTTGCTCAAGGGGGCCATTTCTTGTCCGGAGGCCCCGGGCGTGCGTGGCCACCGTGGACAGGTCCACTGTTGCCATGTGGACCTATGGGGGTCGACGGAATCCAAGTCCGCTTGCCGGTTTTGGTTTCGTGGCCCCGGGGAAAATCCTCCAGGTGTCCCTGAACGGCCCTGGGGTGCCCGACTAGAATGCCCATGGCACCCGGACCGTGGCTCGGTTCGCGAATCCGTCGACTCCAGCGGGTCCGGGTTGGAAAGTTTCAGCTAGGGGACCCCCCACAGTGTCTCCCAAAGACTCAGAAGTGCTTCCAACGAGCCATCTCCAGAGCTAGGGTTTTGCTCAGTGATGGCCATTCCATATTCACTCAAGGGGGCCATTTCTCGTCTGGAGGTCCCCGAGTGTGTGTGGCCACCGTGGACAAGTCCATTGTGGCCACGTGGACCTGTGGGGGCCGACAGAATCAAGGTCCGCTCGTCGGTTTGGGTTCCGTGGCCTCGAGTCAAATCGTCTAGGTGTCCCTAAACCGCCCGGGGGTGCCCGACTAGAATGCCTGTAGCACCTGGACCGTGGCTTGGTTCACGAATCCGTCGACTCCGGCGGGTGTAGGACAGTGGGTTTCAGCTAGGGGACCCCCCACAGCGTGCCCCGAAGTCCTGGAAGCAGTGCCAATGGGCCATCCCTGGAGCTATGGTTTTGCTCAATGAAGGCCATTCCAGATTTGCTCAAGGGGGCCATTTCTCGTCCGGAGGCAGAAGAAGATCAATTTTCGACAAAACAATGTAGTTATTACATGTGGAGGCAGTGGTTCCCCATGGAAAAGGAGTGTAGGGTTGAGCAGAGGAAAGATGTTGGGAAATGGGCTATTACATTAGCTTTTCCGATGGGAAAGCGTTTTACAGAAGGAAATATGGCGGCTATAGGTATCTATGCTTTTCTTTCGACGCAAATAGGATTTCCCTCAGAAGAAAAGCGTAGATACCTACAGCCGCCAAAGCATAGATACCTACAGCTGCCCATCGAAAAAGCTAATGTAATAGCCCATTTCCCAACATCTTTCCTCTGCTCAACCCTACACTCGTTTTCCACAGGAAACCACTGCTTGCACATGTAATAACTACATTGTTTTGTCGAAAATTGATCTTCTTCTTCTAACTACATTATTTTGTCGAAAATTGATCTTCTTCTGCCTCCAGACGAGAAATGGCCCCCTTGAGTGAATCTGGAATGGCCTTCGGGTGCTATGGTAATTCTAGTCGGGCACCCCGGGGCCGTTCAGGGACACTCTGGGCATTTGCTCCGCAGTCCCATACCCGCCGGAGTTGAAGGATTCGCGAACCGAGCCACGGTTTGGGTGCCACGGGCATTCTAGTTGAGCACCCTGGGGTCATTCAGGGACACTTGGAGGATTTTCCCCGGGGCCACGGAACCCAAACCGACGAGCGGAATTGGATTCCGTCAGCCCCCACAGGTCCACGTGGCCATTGTGGACCTGTCCACAGTGGCCACACATGCCCGGGGGCATCCAGATGAGAAATGACCCCCTTGAGTGAATCTGGAATGGTCATCACTGAGCAAAACCCTAGCTCCGGAGATGGCTCGTTGGCACCACTTTCGGGTCTTCGGGGGATGCTGTGGGGGGCCCCCTAGCTAAAACCCGCTGGAGTCGATGGATTTGCGAACCGAGCCACGGTTCGGGTGCCATGGGCATTCTAGTCAGGCACCCCGGGGCCATTCAGGGACACCTGGAGGATTTGCCCCGGGGCCACAGAACCCAAACCAGCAAGCGGAATTGGATTTCGGTGTGCCCCACAGGTACACGTGGCCATTGTGGACCTGTCCACGGTGGCCACACACACCTGAGGGAATCCATACGAGAAATGCCCCCCTTGAGCAAATTTGGAATGGCCATCACTGAGCAAAACCCTAGCTCCGGAGATGGCTCGTTGGCACCGCTTCCGTGTCTTCAGGGGACGTTGTGGGGGGTCCCCTAGCTGAAACCCGTCGGAGTCGAGGGATTCGTGAACCGGAACCTACCTAGACACATCGACATGACTCCCCGGAACATAGTTTTGCTGCACGGTTGGACTTCTATGCCCCCAGCAGGTATCCAGCAGGTGTCCCTGAAGGCCTTTTGGATGCGAGACGGAACGAGCCATAGAATGATGACCGTGGATCCGATCAACGAACCGTCGATTCCGTTAGATTCAGGACGTCGGGATAGTGCCAGAGGCATCCCTCTCCTCTGGTCCAGTGGCCCCGGTGCCATCTTGTACGTCCATCTTGGAAACTAGGGTTTTGCTCAGTGAGGGAGTGTGCAATTTTTGCATATGGGCGTCAACTCTGCAAAATTGTCTGTCGGGCACTTACAGCCAGTGTTGCCAGATGGAACCTTCCTAGACACACCTGCAGGACTCCCCAGAGCTTGGTTTTGCTGCATAGTTGGACTTCTATGCCCCCGGCAGGTATCGAGCAGGTGTCCCTGAAGGCCTTTTGGATGTGAGATGGAACGAGCCATAGAATGACGATCGTGGCTCCGATCGATGAACTGTCGACTCCGTTGGATTCAGGATGTCGGGATAGTGCCAGGGGTGCCCCTCTCCTCCGGTCCCATGGTCCTGTTTCCATCTTGTACGTCCATCTTGGAAACTAGGGTTTTGCTCAACGAGGGAGTGTGCAATTTTTGCACATGGGGGCCAACTCTGCAAAATCATCCACCAGGCACTTATGGCCAGCATTACCGGCCGGAACCTGCCTAGACACTCCTGTAGGACTCCCCGGAGCTTGGTTTTGCTGCACGGTTGGACTTCTATGCCCCTGTCAAGTATCCAGTAGGTGTCCCTGAAGGCGTTTTGGATGCGAGACGGAACGAGCCATAAAATGACGACCGTGGCTCCGATCGATGAAACATTGACTCCGTTGGATTCAAGACGCTGGGATAATGCGAGGGGCGCCCCTATCCTCAGTTCTCGTTGCCCCGGTGCCATCTTGAATGTCCATCTTGGAAACTAGGGTTTTGCTCAGTGAGGGAGTGTGCAATTTTTGCACACGGGGGTCAACTCTGCAAAATCATCCGTCAGGCACTTACGACCAGCGTTCTTAGACGGAACCTACCTAGACACACCTGCAGGACTCCCCGGAGCTTGGTTTTGCTGCACGGTTGGACTTCTATGCCCCCGGTAGGTATCCAACAGGTGTCCCTGAAGGCCTTTTGGATGCGAGACGGAACGAGCCATAGGATGACGACCGTGGCTCCGATCGACGAACCGTCGACTCCATTGGATTTAGGACGTCGGGACAATGCCACGGGAACCCCTCTCCTCCGGTCCCATGGCCCCGGTGCTATCTTGAGCGTCCATCTTGGAAACTAGGGTTTTTCTTAGTGAGGGAGTGTGCAATTTTTGCACACGGGGGTTAACTCTGCAAAATCGTCCACCGGACACTTATGATGATGATGGTGGTGATGATGATGGTGATGGTGACGCTGATGGTCATGGTGATGGTGATGGTGATGAAGATGATGACGATGGAGAAGATGATGATGATGGAGATGTTGATTAGGAACCTAGAGTTAGAGTTAGAGTTAGAGATAGAGTTAGGGTTAGAGTTAGAGTTAGAGATAGAGTTAGGGTTAGAGTTAGAGTTAATGATGATGATGGATATGGTGGCGATGATGAATAGGTTGATGATTATGGTGATGGTGACGGTGATGGTGATGGTGATGGTGATGGTGATGGTGATGGTGAGGATGAAGAAGATGGCTTAGTGATAGGGTTTGGGTGAGGGTTAGGGCTAGATTTATAGAAGGAAATTGAATTAGGGTTAGAGTTAGAGTTAATGATGATGATGAAGATGGTGGTGATGATGAAGATGTTGACGGTGGCGGTGATGGTGATGGTGAGGATGAAGAAGATGGTTTGGTGCTAGGGTTTGGGTGAGGGTTAGGGCTAGAGTTAGAGTTAATGATGATGATGATGGTGACGGTGACTGTGATGGTGATGGTGATGGTGAGGATGAAGAAGATGGCTTAGTGCTAGGGTTTGGGTGAGGGTTAGGGCTAGAATCATAGAAGGAAATTGAATTAGGGTTAGAGTTAGAGTTAATGATGATGATGATGGTGACAGTGACGGTGATGGTGATGGTGAGGATGAAGAAGATGGCTTAGTGCTAGGGTTTGGGTGAGGGTTAGGGCTAGAATCATAGAAGGAAATTGAATTAGGGTTAGAGTTAGAGTTAACGATGATGATGATGGTGACGGTGACGGTGATGGTGATGGTGATGGTGATGGTGAGGATGAAGAAGATGGTTTAGTGCTAGGGTTTGGGTGAGGGTTCGGGCTAGAGTTATAGAAGGAAATTGAATTAGGGTTAGAGTTAGAGTTAATGATGATGGTGAAGATGGTGGTGATGATGAAGATGTTGACGGTGATGGTGATGGTGATGGTGAGGATGAAGAAGATGGTTTAGTGCTAGGGTTTGGCTGAGGGTATGTGTTAGGGTTTAGTAAGATGGTTTGGAAATAATTCTTCATTGAATCTCATAATTTTCCTATAAATCAAAGCCATGGGGTAGACTTGAAGAAGAGAATATTTGTAAGGTCATGTGGGAAGAAAGAGCTTGGAGATCAAACACCTCATTCTCTCATCTTTACCATTCATTGTATTCATTCTTACTTGAGTTATTTCATTAAGGAAGTAAGTGTTCTTCAGTCACTATAGCTAGAGAGAGATTTTAAGAAGGAAAATGACCCATCCCAAGGAGAGTGTTGGAGATAAATTGCCTCAAATCATTTTTTCTCAAATGATGTTACACATTTGTATGCTTTTCCATTTGAAGAATATATGAGTTTTGTTTTTTCCATCAATTTATTGTATTTGAATTACATTCTTGTATTTAATATTATGATATGATTGCTTGCATGCTTCTTAGTTATGTATTTTCTATTATAGTATTCTCATGCTTGTCAAATAAATAACCATTGTATATTGTCTCGCTACAACTTGGATATATTAACAAATTTTGCTCATCATTGCAACAAAATCCCTAAAATAGATTGACTACTCCATTTTGGGTTTAGAATCTTGATCAGTTAATCTTACTTACTAGGTTGTTTTTAGTTGTTTTCTAACCTCTAGTGACATGCAAAGTCATTAACTAGCATGCAAAATCACTTAGCAACCCTTGTAAGGAATCAAGGTTTTTGGAATTTTATTTTGCATGATCTTGTTGACTTGCACATTTTTTCTCTTTTTCTCAGAAGAGTTCAATGGTAGAATCCCTAATTTTCATTAGTGTTCCATAGTGGCCAATGTAATATGCATGCAAATTCATTTCATAGGAAGTGTAACTATTTACTTGTGTAACTTGCATAGTTATCTTTGTAACAAGTCGTGAATTTTTAGTTAGATTTAATTGTATGTTTTGTCAGTAGCTTAGCTTGAGGGAAACTTTAAATTTTCCAAGAATTGTAAGTTGATGTTCTTGTAATTTTACATCTCATCAACCATGATTATTAATTAAATCACTTAAGGGATAGAAGGTGGACTCATAATTCCTAAGTGTCTAATCACATAAATGGATTATCATTTGTCATTTGCACATGGATTCATAACTAAGGACACTATATACTACCTTTTGAATTGTTATTTTTATTTATATTATTTAAACTCATCTCAAAAGAATAGTTAAGAATTTAATCAATTACCACTTGTAGTCATTTCCATTATGTCACGTCCCCTCCCATCGTTCCCGAGCAAGGAAGAGAACATGACACTAAAACCACTTGCGCAGGTTTGGTAACTTCTAGAATGTAAATGATTAGATGATTGTAAACATTCATTCAATAAACCATAAACATTTAGGATATGTTGTGTGTAATTGCTTAAGACAAATTTGTGAAATAATAACCATTCAAATAACATGCAATTAACACTATGATCCATAGATGAGAGTTCTGAATCGAAGACAAAATCATGTATGCAAACATGTAATCAAGGACAAACTCATATACACAAGTGCAAATCCATCTATTAATATGCAAAAATGATCCAATCATGTACAATTTTTGGAAAAATGGAACATCGTTCTCAACGTCTATATAATGGCAACTCGTGCCCCATACAAAAAAAGGCAATTCGTGCCCTATACAAAATATGGCCCATGGTGCCCTGTACAAAATATGGCAACTCGTGCCGAAAATGCCACATCGTGACTACTGTACATAGGAGGGTCTCTCAATCCCCCTGCCCACCCTCGGAGCTCCCAGGTGCATCTCCAAAATCAATCTTCCTCTTCTTTGTGCTAGAGAAATCTTGGTCCTTCCGGCATCTTTGAGCACGTCCCCCTGAGCCCTGAAACAACAACAATAATATGTCAACTTTTCTTGGCAATTATACAAGTATAAAACATAATTTCAAACTAAAAATGGTTTTCAAATCTTGGATAACTCACTGCATGCAAGACTGTAAGTAGTGAGGGGGTCTCCCTCCTCCGTGATCCAAGTCTCTCGGCAATGCCACTCTACAACATTTAGAACAATAAGATCAATGCTGAAACTAGATGCATATAGTAATTTTCGTTAAAATTGAACAAGAGTTAAATGATAAACTAGTCAATCTCACCGTGAACAAAATCGGCTGGTCTTCGAGGTTGGCGGATGGAGCAGTCGGCTGGACCGCCTGCTCCGATGCTAGGGTGGATGGTAAAGGGGAGGATGTAGCCACATCAGCGGTGGCTACACCACTGGGGGTAACAGTAGAAGAAGGGGGCGTGGAAGGAGGAGGCATGGACTGGGGTGGGGGAAGTGGAGATGTACGTCTAGGGCTATAAACCCCAACTGGCTGTAGTATGGATGGGCGCACCCTGGAAGGGGATGCGAGTGTGGTGGGGGAATGTGGGGGGGGGGAGAGGTCTATGTTTTCGTAGAGGGATGGGTGACTGTGGATGGGTGGTGTGCCGTGGTCGGATGAGGGAGGGTGGGAACATGGGAAACTGATACAGAGGTGGAGCTAGATATGATGTGTAAGGGGGAGCTGGATGGAATTGTGTGGCTATATAGTAGGGGGGGATAGATGGAAGGGGTTCGGGAATGGGGCATGTATGCTAGGGGATACAACTGGCATATAGGGTGGCCGAAAGGTTGGGGAGGGAGGAATAACGGCACTGGCAGGCCGAGGTGCTCACACCTGCATACACATTTATAACTTCATGGTTTAATATACAAAAATATAAATATACACAGACAAGTCATCGTATTTGAAATTAAATTTATGCTTTAATACACACAATACCTGCGCACTGGGAGAACAGGGAAATTCCCTTGTATTTCCTTCGAAAGATGTACACAAAGTTTGTGTTACATAAACACATAAACTATTTTGACATCTTGCAGTTTCAAGGGATCAGTGGGGCGATGCCCCAAAACCGACCCAATGTGAGGCTTCGAGACCAGGATCTCCTTGTCCCTGCACCTCGCAGGCAGTTTCCTGGGCCAGATGTCCCACCTCACATCATATTATTCCACAGATACGTGATGCATCTTTTAGTTTGGCACGAGCAGTTGTTCGCCATGGCACTATGGTTCAGCATATGGGTGAGGAAGGGACATCTATCCCTGGTGTGGTACATACACCAGCTCGTCACCATGTAGGACCATCAACTAGTGCAGGACCATCAGGACCATCCACTAGTGCAGGACCATCGACACATCCCCATCCTAGTACTGATCCTCACGAGTGCACATCATGTGGTTGTCCTTGTTATGGTCTTGCCTTAGATGTTTCCTTCAGTGGGTTTTTGAGAGAGGTATGTTGATGGTTAATTGTAATAAATTCATTTATTTTCGTCTTTGTACACATATATATAGTTTGAGCTAATATATTAATTTTGTGAACTTGCAGTTGATGCTTTATGCCAGCAAGGATGCCCCAGAGCCAGATGTTCCAGACTCTATAGGGGGCATGATGCTACCCATTTGGCAGGCCCATCTTAAATAGCACCTATTGCCGTATCTCACACCGAGGTAAACATTTTAAAATTTTATTTTTTTAATACTTGTTAATTTGTTAATTTCCGCACACTTTACATTTTAGTTCACTAATGCTATCTACGGTCTAATACTTACAATTATTAAACTTGCAGATGGCATATCCTTCACTGGGGCAAGGTAATGTGGAGGTAGCACCCATGGTCGTACCGTCCCATGAAACATCTGGGCTCCAGGTAAACAATTAAAAATGACATTTTTTAAATACATGTTTGTTTATTGAATCATGCATGTCTAACTACATGAACACTTGCTGACTGTAGGCACCATCCGAGACATCTGGACTATTGTTTGGATTTGTATCTCCCTCCAGGCCATTCGTGAACAAGGGTCGTGTGTATGTGAGGCATTCTACTCCTAGAAAGACTCCAGCTTCCCACGACCATGGGCTTACTCACACCATGGTAATGTATATCCTTCAATGATATTTGTTGTTTAACTTGAAATCCGGTGCATAAATCATTTTTGTTAATGTTTGAATTTCATGTTTACTGCATCAGGAACCCGAGTTGTCTACTGAAAACCTCGCATCGATGGTTGATGCAGCAGTCAGTGCCGCATCTGCAATGGCAACTGATCACACACAGGTATGTAACTATTTCAACATTATCTTTACATAGTTTATTATTGTTGTCTATTGTTTATTCATGCATTTCTAACTATTTCAACATTTTTTCATTGTAGCCACCACTAGCAGGAGCAGTTCCTGGCCCCCCTGGTTCGACCATCCTGGATGTTCAACCAACGGCTCCACCTGCTACACAAGCAACACAATCTACTTTGTTAGTTGAGGTGAGATGTCCTTCAGTGACCAAGTGTTTCATGCACTTTCCATGCACCAATTGATAATTGTTGAGCTAATGTATTAGTGTACATAGTTAGTTGAATTTAACAAATTGATATTTAATTTACAAGATCCAAAGACGCACACTGATCCTAGAGATGTGCCTAGAGGATCAATGTTGGGAAAGAACAAGAGGAAACTTGAGTTTTGATGTGTCTTATGGGATATATGTACATTTGGATACATGTACATGTGGCTTTGATAGTTTTGGATAGTTTTGGACATATGTGCTTTTGGATACTTTTGTATATATATGTACTTTTCGATACATTCACTTTTGGAGACATGTACATTGACTTTATTGTGCATGTACTTTTGGAGACATGTACATTGACTTCATTGGATACATGTACTTTTGGATACTTTTGGATATACATGTACTTTTGGAGACATGCACTTTTGGATACTTTTGGATATATATGTACTTTTGGATACATGTACTTTTGTAGACATGCACATTGACATTTCACTTATAAATGAATGATACATTTCACTTTGTATTTGTTCTTCAATTTCCATGTGTTCTTGTGTCAATCTAATGTGTTTATTTGTGTGGATTATCAGTTACTCATGAATGCGCTATGTCAAAAGAACAAACTATTATATTTAAAGGTTTCAACGAACTCACTACATGCGTGCACTAATTGGTATCTAATTAAAATTTGTGATTTTGGATGATCATTACAAGTTATGTCAAAGTTCTTGCTCGTGTAATTTAATAAAACTAAATGCAATACAATGTTTTTCAAGGTTTCAACAAACTCACTCATGCACACTAACTGGATAGGTGTAATTAAAATTTGTGAGTTTGGATGATTAAATTACAAGTTAAGTCAATGTTCAAGTGTAATTTAATAAAACTAAGTGCAATACATGCTACACATTTCATCAACGCCCAATATTTGATTGTACAATTAGATTCAACACTACATATGAGTAACTACATACAAGTGCTCAAAGCAACATTGGTGAAAGGAACAAACGTTACCTCAGGATTTGAGAAATAAAGTGCCTTCTAATGTTGGTTGGGAAGGATATGCTTGGTTATCCTTATGGCTTGGAGGTCATCTTCATGTAGATAAGTACTCTTGTTTTCATGTGTCATTAAGGTTTTTTCATGTGGTAAAACCCTTCAGGGTTAGGGTTTGTTCATGGTTTCATTGTATTTGATTTCTAAACATATAATTATTCTAAGAAAGGTTGCTAGGTTTTCTTCCCCATGAGGGTTTCCCGGGATAAAATGTTGTGTCTCTTGTCCCTGAACAACATTTTCATGCGACTTGAACCTCAACATAACTCGAAAACCGGACATTGGACCGACGAACCATCGACTCCGTTGGTCTTCTGGCGTGCGATTACCTGTAGGGGGCCCTCTCCCTCGTCTCCCCATGGCCCAGTGGCTTCATTGTGCATTCATTTCGTAAACTAGGGTTTTGCTCAGTTTAATTACATGCAATCTCGCATTGGTGGGTCAACTCTGCAAAAACCTCCCCCGAGCCAGTGTTGGCAGTGTTCCAACGTCGGCATTGCCCACACACACTTGCAGGAGCCAATGGCACGCAATCTTCCTACTCCGTTTGCTTTTTGGCTCCCGGACGGAACTTCACCAAGTGTCCCTGAACGACATTTTCATGTGACTTGCAAATCGACATAACTCGAAAACCGGACGTCAGACCGACGAACCGCCGAATCCGTTGGTCTCCTAGCGTGCGATTACCTCAAGGGGACCCTCTCCCTAGTCTCCACATGGCCCAGTGGCTTCATTGTGCATTCTTTTCGTAAACTAGGGTTTTGCTCAATTTAATTGCATGCAATCTCGCATTGGTGGGTCAACTCTGCAAAACCCTCCCTCGAGCCAGTGTTGGAAGTGTTCCCACGTCGGCATTTCCCACACAAACTTGCAGGAGCCAACGACACGCAATCTTCATGCTCCGTTTGCTTTTTGGTTCCTGGGCGGAAATTCACCAAGTGTCCCTGAACGACATTTTCATGCGACTTGCAACTCGACATAACTCGGAAACCGGACGTAACTCGGAAACCAAACGTCGGGACGATGAACCGTCGACTCTGTTCGTCTCCTGGCATGCGATTACCTCTAGGGGGCCCTCTTCCTCGTCTCCCCATTTCCCAGCGGCTTCATTATGCATTCATTTCGTAAACTAGGGTTTTGCTCAGTTTAATTGTATGCAATCTCGCATTGGTGGGTCAAATTTGCAAAAACCTCCCCCGAGCCAGTGTTGGCAGTGTTCCCACGTTGGCATTGCCCACACACAATTGCAGGAGCCAACGACACGCAATCTTCCTGCTCCGTTTTCTTTTTGTCTCCCGGACGGAAATTCACCAAGTGTCCCTGAACGACATTTTCATGCGACTTGCAACTCGACATAACTCGGAAACCGGACGTCGGATCGATGAACCGTCGACTCCGTTGGTCTCTTGGCATTCGATTACCTCTAGGGGGCCCTCTCCCTAATCTCCCCATGGCCCAGTGGCTTCATTGTGCATTCATTTCGTAAACTAGGGTTTTGCTCAGTTTAATTGCATGCAATCTCGCATTGGTGGGTCAACTCTGCAAAACCCTCCCTTGAGCCAGTGTTGGCAGTGTTCCCATGTCGGAATTTCCCACACACACTTGCAGGAGCCAATCGCGTGCAATCTTCCTGCTCCGTTTTCTTTTTGACTCCCGGACGGAAATTCACCAAGTGTCCCTGAATGACATTTTCTTGCGACTTGCAACTCGACATAACCCGAAAACCGGACGTCGAATGGATGGACCGTCGACTCCGTTGGTCTCTTGGTGTGCGATTACCTCTAGGGGGCCCTCTCCCTCATCTCTCCATGGCCCAGTGGCTTCATTGTGCATTCATTTCGTAAACTAGGGTTTTACTCAATGTGGGGGTGTGCAATTTTTGCACACGGGGGTCAACTTTGGAAAATAATCCACCGGGAAGGTATGGCTAGTGTTCCCATCCCGAACCTGCCTAGACACACCTGCAAGACTCCCCGGAACCCGATTTTGTTACACGGTTGGAGTTCTATGCCCCCGATAGGTATCCAACAGGTGTCCCTGAAGGCCTTATGGCAGCGAGACGGGACGAGCCATAGACTGAAGACCGTGGCTCGGATCGATGAACCGTCGACTCCATTGGATTCAGTACACCGGGATAGTACCAAGGGTGCCCCTCCCCTCCAGCCCGGTGGCCCATGTGTCACCTTGCAGGTCCATATTGGAAACTATGGTTTTGCTCAATGTGGGAGTGTGCAATTTTTGCACACGAGAGTCAACTTTGGAAAATCATCCACCAGGCGGGTATGGCTAGTGTTCCCAGCCTGAAACTGCCTAGACACACCTGTAGGACTCCCTGGAACCCGGTTTTGTTGCACGGTTGGAGTTCTATGCCCCTGGTAGGTATCCAACAGGTGTCCCTGAAGGCCTTCTGGAAGCGAGATGGGACAAGCCATAGAATGAAGACCGTGGCTCGGATCGACAAATCGTCGACTCCATTGGATTCATCACACCGGGATAGTGCCAGGGGTGCCCCTCCCCTCTGGCCCAGTGGCCCATGTGTCACCTTGCAAGTCCATCTTGGAAACTAGGGTTTTGCTTAGTGTGGGAGTGTGCAATTTTTGCACACGGGGGTCAACTTTGGAAAATCATCCACCGGGCGGGTATGGCTAGTATTCCCAGCCCGAACCTGCCTAGACACACCCACAAGACTCCCCGGAACCCGGTTTTGTTGCACGGTTGGAGTTCTATGCCCCCGACAGGTATCCAGGAGGTGTCCCTGAAGGCCTTTTGGCAGCGAGACGGGACGAGCCATAGAATGAAGACCATGGCTCGGATCGATGAACCGTCGACTCCGTTGGATTTAGCACACCGGGATAGTGCTAGTGGTGCCCCTCCCCTCCGGCTTAGTGGTCCATGTGTCACCTTGCAGGTCCATCTTGGAAACTAGGGTTTTGCTTAGTGTGGGAGTGTGCAATTTTTGCACACGGGGGTCAACTTTGGAAAATCATCCACCGGGAGGGTATGGCTAGTGTTTCCAGCCTGAACCTTCCTAGACACTCCTGCAGGACTCCCCGGAACTCGGTTTTGTTGCACGGTTGGAGTTCTATGTCCTCGGCAGGTATCCAGGAGGTGTCCCTGAAGGCCTTTTGGCAGCGAGACGGGACGAGCCATAGAATGAAGACCGTGGCTCGGATCAACGAACCGTCGACTCCGTTGGATTCATCACACCGGGATAGTGCTAGTGGTACCACTCCCCTTTGGCCTAGTGGCCCATGTGTCACCTTGCAGGTCCATCTTGGAAACTAGGGTTTTGCTTATTGGAAAATCATCCACCGAGAGGGTATGGCTAGACACACCTTTAGGACTCCCCGAAACCCAGTTTTGTTGCACGGTTGGAGTTCTATGCCCCCGACAGGTATCCAGCAAGTGTCCCTGAAGGCCTTTTGGATGTGAGACGGAACGAGCCATAGAATGACGACCGTGGCTCGGATCGACGAACCGTCGACTTCGTTGGATTTAGCACGTTGGGATAGTGCCAAGGGTGCCCCTCCCCTCCGGCCTGATGGCCCATGTGCCACCTTGCAGGTCCATCTTGGAAACTAGGGTTTTGCAGGTCCATGATGAAGATTTTCATGATGATGATGATGGTGATGATGATGAAGATGTTGATGATGATGGCTTGGTCTAAGGTGGTGCTCTCAAATAGCTAATTCATTATGAAATATTTAACAAGACATGAATTAAATTTAATATAAGTCCCTTTACTGCATCAACTAGCTTCATGTCACGACGTGGAAATCGACCAACAAAATCCCAAAAATCTGTCTGATCAGTTGTGTCAAGATGTTCTCTTCTAATAAAATACCTATGGAGGCTTTTTACATTCAAATTAACTAGTTCAGATGTAGGCTTGAGAATACGAAGGGCCCTGGTGTTCTTATTTGCAATTGCTTGTGACAACACACAATGAGCAACATTGTGGTCCTTTGAACGTGTGTTCTTACCAATTTTACCAAATGCATCTACTAGGCTTTTAACTATATGAGAACTTGGTTCATAATTCTTTATCATCTTTATCCCTATCTTTTTCCTAACAACATTCATGCTCCTAGATTTTAACAATGATAAAAATAATCTACATTTATCTCCATCACATTTAGAAACAAAATATTTATAAAGTATCTGTTGAGTTTGATAAGCAATACTACGTTTAGATAGTGTACCTTCAATGGAATTGATGAGACTTTCATCAACTTGTATACACTTCGGAGTTATTCAACGTGTGCTTGCTAATGGAGGTAAGGGGGTTGGAATTGTACCATGTAGTGCATCACCAAGATGCTCTGGCGTTTCAGTAGTAGCTTGGTGTCCTTCATTCTCTTCCTAGTAGTTGGATGGTGGAAGTCCAACATCCTCATCGATGGTCTATGGAATTCCAACATGCCCTTGTGGAAGTCCAACATCCTCATCGATGGTCTAGATAACATTCTCTTCTTCAACAGTAGGAAAAATGTCCAATGCCTCTCTGACTTCATCGCTTATATAACCACATCCGGATAGCAAATTTTGTGTTTCTTCATGAGCTTCATCTTGAGATGGTAAATTATCACTTTGACTTGAAGTGGGAATTGAAACATCCCCTAATAAGCACCTACGTTTTGCTTCTTTATTACTTCCATCGGGTGCTTGTTCAACAACTATTGTGAAAATGGAAGGTCCGTCTTGTCGTGGATTAATAGGATGAACCGTGGTATCCTCTAAAAGTGGATTTGGATTAGTTTCCAAAGAAAGCCTCCGATTCATCATGTATATTCTTTTCTTTTCTTTCTCTTCTTCAACGACTTCTTGAGGTCTCTTCTTCCTTGTTGATTTGTTTACTCGGTTACGTGCATTCCCCATCACCACAATGATCAACTCAATATAGTTTGTTTTTGTTGCTCCTCAATTACAAGCTCTTCAATAATAAGAAAATGGAAGTTAGATCATAAATTGTTTGGGCTCTTTGATTCTCTTGTACACTTGTGTATATCCACCATCACCATGAAATGGTCTTGAAGCTTGATATCTTATCTTGTGTGCTCCTCAAATATAGGCCAAATGAATCTTTCAAAGACCTTATCTTTGGTGTTATTCAATTGGAGATTCTTCAAGCTTGCTGATTATCTTCTTCAAATATGGCCATATAACTCAACACCACACTGAGCAACCATGAAAGATGTCCTCAATGCTGCACTTGCATAAAAAAAATAATGATGGAGATGGTGTAGAATGTGAGAATTTCCAATGGCGGGCTCGTGCTGTTCGAAAAATAGCGGGAGTGTTGTTTTGGCTTGGACAGAGTGAAGTTGCTCTCGGACAGGGACAGTCCACTGTTTATAGAGTTACAAAACGCGCACGCGTTATATAAAGCAAAAACGCGTGCGCGATATGTAGTGTAAAAACGCATACGCGATATTGTCAAGCACAATAAATAGGTTAGGTGCACAGCTAGGGAAACGAACAAAATCAAAAGAAAACTAATATTTTATATGGTTACATACATTGTCAAGCATACCCCACTCTCCATCTCTCCACCTTCTCTTTATCTTCATCATTATTCCTCCCTATAACACTCTCTCCCTCCTTCTCCCTTAATCACTAACCCTCTATGCCTTTATCCCTCCCCCCTGCCGTCTCTGTCTTACCTTTTTCCTAGAGCCCCTCCCCCATAAAGGCCTTTAGACCCTCTTCTAAACATTAATCCCTAAGTGCATAAGTGCACAAGATGATGATGAGGAGGAGGGTGATGACAATGAAGATGATCATGATGTAGATGAAGATGATAAAGATGATGATGAGGAGGAGGGTGATGACAATGAAGATGATCATGATGCAGATGAAGATGATAAAGATGATGATGTCGATGAAGATGATGGTGATGATGATGAAGATGTTGATGATGTTGGTGATGGTGATGTTCGGATGATGATGATGATGATGGTGATGAGCATGAAGATGATGAAGAAGATGATGATGATGGAGATGTTGTGTTGATGGGGAACCTAGAGATGACAATGATGATGAAGATGGTGATGGTGATGGTGATAGTGATGAGGATGAAGATTTTGATGATGATGGTGATGGTGATGGTGATGACGATGAAGATTTTGATGATGATGGTGATGGTGATGATGATGAAGATGTTGACAATGATGGTGATGGTGATGTTTAGATGATGATGTTCAGAAGATCATGATGGTGATGATGGTGATGATGATGGAGAAGATGACGATGATGGATATGTTGATGAGGAACCTACAGATGCCAATGATGATGATGATGATGGTGATGAAGATGATGATGGTGTAGATGTTGATGAGGAACCTACAGATGCCAATGATGATGGTGATGGTGATGGGGATGTTCGGATGATGATGATGATGATGATGATGGTGATGAAGATGTTGATGATGATGATGATGGTGATGAAGATGTTGATGATGATGATGATGGTGATGAAGATGATGATGATGAAGAAGATGATGATTATGGAGATGTTGTGTTGATGGGGAACCTAGAGATGACAATGATGATGAAGATGGTGATGGTGATGGTGATGGTGATGACGATGGTGATGACGATGAAGATTTTGATGATGATGCTGATGGTGATGATGATGAAGATGTTGACGATGATGGTGATGGTGATGTTTAGATGATGATTATGATGATGTTCAGAAGATCATGATGGTGATGATGATGGAGAAGATGACGATGATGGATATGTTGATGAGGAACCTATAGATTCCAATGATGATGATGATGGTGGTGATGAAGATGATGATGGTGGAGATGTTGATGAGGAACCTACAGATGCCAATGATGATGGTGATGACGATGAGGATGTCGATGATGATGGTGCTAGTAATGATGATGAAGATGTTGATGATGATGGTGATGGTGATGTTCGGATGATGATGATGAAGATG